>FTRY01000001.1:5871028-6523365 GCA_900157415.1 Armillaria cepistipes
CCTGTCGAGGGGTATGAGTCGCCCCGTGTCGACAGTGCGGCAGAAGATGTTCTCGGGAACGAATTCGCCTTTGCTCCAGACGATGGCCTGCTTGTTCTGGGAGTGTGCGTGCTTGCGTTCTCTGACCTCGCGAAACCATTCGTGGTAAGCGTCGTGAGTCGAACCGCGGTGTTCGAGCCATTTGTCGATGAGCATGTCGGTGGAATCGTGGTCGAGCGTAGTCTTGACTAGCTCCGTCATTGAGAGGCTCGGCGGCGAGAACAGAGAGTAGTACTGCTTGCGGTGCGGCATAGCGATGGTAGTGAAAGGACAAAGTATGCTCTTTTGTTTGTCTGCGACTATGAGCCGGCAACCAAATAAGATGCCGACCTTGTCTCACAGCCCCCTCGTGCACAACTACTGCGCATCCCTACAGCAAATCGTTCGATCTCTGTAGAGCCTAATCTTATACTTGTGGCCGTGGATAACACACAGGCATATTTCTCTCCTTGTCACTTCCAGACAAGTCCGAATTCTGATGTACCTGTCGTACAACTGGATTAGTAGCATGATACAAGCCGACTCGTATTAGAAGTACCGGTCGTTGTGAAGAATAGCTATGTACGGGCCCCGGGATCACAGCTACTCATTGAGACCGGTGGAGCCGACTCCAAAGAATTTTGGTTCGCACACGAATTACGATAGCATCGACATCGTGGGCGGTAGGAATGATCAGGGTAAAATTGATAGTCTGCCATGAGGAAGGGATACACAGTACAGGTGGAGAGATGGTATTACAGCTGATTGTGAACTTGTGAAATAAACGACGAAATGCAAGAAGATACAACATGGAAGGACATGTCAGACAGTGACACTGATACTCATCGAATTCAAGAATCCTCGCCACCGCATCCCATGAAGCTTCTCACGGACAAGGGTCGGATGGGCAAAGGACGAGAATGCACGACAATTTGAAAATCTCGCCACTCATCGTTACCGAAGGTCCCTGGACCATTCATAGATACACCCAGGGCACCGTCTATCCATTTCCGAACGGATGCCCATGAGCCTCGATAATCCGCCGCTTGGCATTGTCTGCCTTTCTGGCTATAGATTCCAAGCGAGGGTCACGGCTCGCCCATTGTTTCGCATCGAGGAACACCGGTCTGAAGCGGCGCTGCGGTGCAAGCTCGGGTTCCTCCTCTGAGAAGAGATCGTCGGGCGGCGGGGAGAACTGGGGCTGGGGAAAGGGTGCATGGAGGCGAGAGGACGATTGCTTGGACGGGCTTTGGAAAGGGTTTTCGTCCTCATCAACCTTGGCCAGCGGTGTCTGTACTTTACGCTTTTTGGTGGGACTCTGCGTTGGGACCTCCTCTGCGGGTTGTGGGGACTGGAGTTTCCGCTTCTTGGTAGGACTTTCCAACGGGTTATCCTCTCTTCGTTTGTCGTTTGTAGGAGGAACTCGAAGGGGCTTTGAAGGTGATTTCCGCGTTGAGGGTGTAGAGGGCGCGAAGAGCGATTTGGCGATGGTTTTCGTGGGAGATGGGTCCAGCTTCGTAGGAGAATTGGACGGTGCCACCCTCAGAGGCGTCTTCGAGGGTGATTTTCGTGGAGACGCGTGGGGTGTAGAGAACGGCGTGACTTTTTTCGACGGATCGTAGCTCAGCCTCTCTGCTTTAATCTGCTGAGCAAGAGAGCCCGCCGTCTTGATCAGTTTCTTGACAATGGGCTCGAACGTCTTCGCATCGATGGCGAACTGCGATAGAAATGCCTCTTTCTCGATGACAACATCGTCCTGACTGCGCTTTAGCAAGAGCACCGCCCGCAGATAAACACATTCGCATACCTTGAGAAAACTGCACACCCAAAAGAAGACCGCGCATTTGACCTCTTTCCGGTCGACGTTGAACACTTCCCTCATGACAAGGACGCTCTCCGTCCTGCGCACCCAGCTGGTGACGAGCTGGGCGATGGGCGTCAGCTCATACTCCTCGATGAGATTCTGGTAGAATCCGTCTGTGTTGGAACGACTGCGCCGAGAGGTGCCGGTTCCGAGGGCGCTTTCTACTGCAGCCACGCCCTTGTCAAAATCTGATGGCTTCAAACACGATGATTGCTGGGCTGACGCGCGCGATATTTGATTGTTTTTGAGCCTACACGACAAGTCAGAAAGGAAAAATAAAAACCGAGGGGGGAGTTTGCCTTATTGACGCGATATACACGCAAATAGCGGGCAATCCAGTCCTGAGAGCCCCCAAGTCGAACCCAGAACCTGGCCGCGTCTTGGCATTCGCTAGACGATAGATCTCCTTGGCCGTTTCACGCGTTTCTATGTCATCGCAGAGTCGATTGAAGAGATGATTGTTTTGCGACATGCCGTCAAAATGAAAGTTGAGAGCAACCACAAACAGGTGTCACGATTTCCTTTTGTGGGATTCACCGCTTCAGTTCGACAGCCACACGAGTGACCAAGTTCATTATGCATGTATCATAAATGTATGTATCGGGTATCTGTGACTATGGCTATCTCAGAGCTGTAATTTTTAAATACGATGCGCCGTGGAAACTGTCTGTAGTCCCGAGAAAAGGAGAAGGCAAAAGAGAGGTCAGAGAGCCATGCCTGTGGTCTCTGTCTGTTCTTCTGTTCGGCGTTCCACCACAGATGCCAGCTCGGGTGATCTATGAGGGGCTGGCAGAGATGCTATGTTCGGGGAGGACTGCGGCGACAATATTGTCGGAGAAGCCGTAAACGGTACTGTTGGCGAAACAGTGCGACTGCCAGCAGTCTTTGTTTTTGTCGCTGTCGTGCTCGTGTTTGGAAACGAATCTTCGGTTGGGGTTCGTGAAAGCGAGAAACGAGTAGCGCGCGCCGACACAAATGCGCCGATGTTGGCTCCCCATGCCGAAAAGTTGGGACGCTGGGATTGTATCTGAGGAGAAGATAACTTCGAATCTGAGGAGTTTCTCGAAAACGATGCCGGCCTGGCAGTGGGTGGCTCAGAACCTTCCAAATCTGCCTTGGTGATATCTACGGGTGTGCTGGCACGTGAATTTTTCGGTTCGTCGCTCGTTGATGATGAGTTGGATGCTGATCGTTGCATCCATTTTCCACGTACACCTTCCACAGCTTTGAAAAAGTTGGCAGACCCTGCCGTAATCGTCCGCGCTACTGCATCTCTTGCTGGTGCCAGCTGTTGCTCAAGTTTCAGCTCTTGAATCCCTTCAGTGAGTCGCAGACCGATATCGGCTACAACAGAAGGCTTTTCATTGCAAGGATGCCTGAACGGTCTAGAAATCAGATCGATATCATTCCCATACACAAACCGGGGACTAACCGTGGTTCCACGATATCAAAGAGTAGCGGGTCAGTTGTTCTCTCCCATACCTCATAAGCATTCGTGTTCTTGAATTCCGATACCCATAATGGGTTGAAATCTTCCGTAGAACTAGCGTCACCTCCTGCGAAAACACGAGAATATAAGTCAAACACAATTACCTTCCCAAGGGAACAACGAACCGGTGCCCCCTGTAATAATGACACCATTTCCCTCGCCTTTCGCGACAAAATCACGATACCGGACCGAGGCCAATGCTGCGGTTATATACTCTTCGAACTGTTGACGAACATCAGACTACCTGTCACTCTTTACTGTATAGGATATTCACCTTTGTTCTAAGGTAATCGTCGCTGCCTTTGAACCTGGGAACCGTCAGTAAACTGTAAAGAAAGAGAAGATTGGGGGAACACACTGCACTCCCTGAGAGCGCTTGGGGTCTTCATCGCTCCAGCCTTCATTGACATCATGAACAATATCGTCCATCCACTTCCTGTCGGCTGGGGTCAAACCGGCTGACCGTTCCAACTGTGGGTCGCGGAATTCAAAAGTGCCAGTCTCGGTCTGTGCAAACAGTCAGTTAGAAACAAGTGTAGGAAATTGGCAAGCGCTTACATTGACAAGAAGGTCTATATCGTTTTGCTGAGTCACGATTGAATTAGTACTTCCACAGAGCCAGCTCTTTGTTTCCTTCAGCATGTCCATTTGTTGCAGGGGTAGGTATGGCTGGAAAAAGGCGTCCTACAGTTCGTCTTAAGTATACGAATCCAGAAAATAAAATTATTACTACCTTGCCAAAGATATCGAGTGGCAGGCCCGTATATGCCATCATGCTCTTGTGGTCAGATGTGCGCAGGGAAGACGGTTTCGCAAGTGTTGGCGCACGAGCAGCTAGAGGCGGAGAACCACAATCGTCCAGCGTTTGTAATAAACCTGTCACCTCAAGTTGATTTGACCAGAATAAGAGACACCAATAATGGACATACCAGGGAGAAGGGAGATCAAGGAGTATTGGTACGTGCATAGTCTTTCGACAGGATGTCCGAAAAACAGGATCTTTAGCTACAATGAGCACGGAAAATATGGAGATAATTATTGGAGTACCCGTTTTTGCAGCATCAATGCTTTCACAAGGACCAGTGTGCGCTGTCGGAAGACATGCACAAATTCCCGTCTAGGTGTGGAATTGATATAAGCGCTGTTTCGAGATCAATGATGAACCTACAAGCTTGTTCCTGTGCCCGGACATGAGCTATGTAGGAATGGGAAAGAGCGGGTAACGTACCCATATACAATCCACTTTCCGTCAGCTGACCACGCAGTGATGGCTCTAACGCTACTTCAAAATCATCGAGGATTTGGGTTTCTTGGAAATCCCTGTAGGCTCATCTTAGTGCTTTGATCCTAAGATGCCTAGACCGCGAACCTTTGATTAAAAAGTGCTGTCGTCACCACACCCAGCTTATCACTGACGATGGGAATTCAGCCTACCGTGGCACTTTCAATGAATGTTCACGAACCGTATTGGACCAAAGACCGGTTTTGACGCCAAAACCACAACAGCCTTTTGAACCGTTGAACGCGTAACATCTGGCATCTTGACTAGGAGGGCAGAGGTAGCGATTTGCTGGTTACATCTGGAGGGTGATGAGTTGCGAATGATATGCGACAATGGACTGGCGGACATACGAGATACCGAAAATAGTGGTAGGATTAGGTCCTGAAGGTACCAGATGAAAATATGAGTAGTCTTCCGCATTCTATGCGCCAACGTTAGTACCAAAATGTCTTCCTTATCAAACACGCACCAAATGAGCGCCGTCAGGTAAAGCCAGGAATGGCAGTATCTTGGCCACCTCTTCGTCTTCAAATATTTCTCCTTTCGACCATTCTATCTTAGGGCCAACCTAGAAGCCGTCCTTGTTGGTATATCGTGAAAAGTGATGGCATGACGCACCAGATGGTTAAAATCCACCAAAGCGATACCCAAAACCAAGGACCCAACCGGCGGGACAACGAGCATAGACTCGGGACGGGCTTTCCTCGACGAGCCAGAAGCAAAGGACTCGGCGATGGATTCAGCATCCACCCCTCTAGGTGGGTAGGTCACCACTCGTGGGCTGGTAACGGGCGACTCCTTAGTTTCTTCGATTACTGAGGGGGCAGCAGAAGTGTTTGGACTTTCATGGTTATCTCGATTATAAAAGCTCATATCGTCGGCCTCCGAGCTGTAATCAGTGTCCACTGTATATGGCTTCGAGGCGCGCCTTGAGAAAGAGTTGGAGGAAAGCGAAGGGAGCATGGAATCGTGAGGGTCGTTAATAAGGGTAGAGTGCCTTGGGGACGTCGTTGGCGACGACAACGATATTGAACGCTGCGAGGCGGTGTCGCCATCGTCGTCAGAAGAGTGAAGGATATTCCGGTAATTTTGAGGACTGTAGGACCGCGGTTCGAGGTCAGACATGGTGGCGGTAAGAAGGTGTCGCTGTGCTAATGCCTGCGCGACCGCGACCTGGCACGTGGCAAGAGGGTTGCCTCTGCTCCACTACTGTCTCCGTTCAGGTCGAGCTCTCTGCCTCATTTTAATTGCTAGGTAAAGATGCTCGGCCATCTTGTTATCTCTTTCTTTCTTTTCCTCTGCCATTTTGCCCTTTCATTCCCTATTGAATCACTGGATCAGACGCCCTTTAGTACTAGACGCGGAGATGGCGAGACCGAGATGCTGGGCTGGATGGATCCACGTATTGGTGGTGGTCGTCTATTAGATGTCAGTTATCTGCTCCTCTTTGTGTTTGCGATAGCTGACACTATCTCCCCAGTACACCAGTCCGGACTACGGAGAACCTCTGAATGTTATCATATCTGGGATGTCGGATCCTTTTGTTCTGACGGACTATGGCTTTCACTACTACGCAAAGTACGTCCGGTTACCTTTCTTCATGGCACTGGCTTACTGGCAAACTGCAGGTCCATCGGGTACTCGGACGAATGCCTGGGGCTGCATTATGGCCACATCCACGAAGCGGATCTGGGCGACGGCGACGGGCGCAAGTCCGAACAGTTCCTAGCGCGTCAATATTATTTCCCGGTTTGGGGCACATGCTGGGAGAGCCTTGCCGGTTCGTTCGCTTCGGTTACTGCGCGGTCGCAGCACTGATGCAGCTGTTCCGTAGGCGGCCATCATTTCAGGGCATGGAAGCAGAATGGCACCGATGCCAACACCGGCGCGTGGTTCTTGGGGTGCGCAGAATATGTCTTCATTCCTGCCATTTCTTTAACCGACTTTGGCTAGGGCGTCTAAGGAGGAGGACTCTAGTAAGAATCACAAGATTGTCCCCAATGGTTACAACTTAGGTAGGTATATCCATACCCTCTCCTAGTGTTACGCTTACTTAGGCTGTGCATAGGTCGCGACTGGCTTGTTGAACGAGCAGTCGCAGGAAGCCGGTGGAAAGGTAGGTGGTGGAAGGCCGAGTTGACATGGAGAGATGATCTCCTCGAGGCCGGTAACGACGGTCTGTCCGCATCCCATCATTGTATCTACGTGCCTAACTCTTCTGCAGGTGTTAACCATGGTATAGAACAGGACGGGCGTGTCGCCGTCCTGACTGTTATTCGGCTGTAACGCTCAAAGAGACTTTTTATTGGTCTTCCCTGGATTTATTTATCTAAGCTTTCTATTCACCTGCTCCGGATTTGATGACTCGCATGACTCTGTAATATCTATGTACATCATTGTCGATTTTTGGCTCTCATATGAGTCCCATCCAGCGCATCCTAGCTATTTCTTTTTATTGTATCGTTATATAGGATTAATTATTTAGATTCTGCAGATTCCATAGCACTGGGTGCGATATTGAATGCTATGCATCCGTGAGAGTGCTGAGCGTCGCCGGCTTCTTCCGTACCATGGACCCGGCCGTTCCTCTTGTGTCGGTAACAACACCATTCACGACGCCTACGTCACCATAATAGCTACGACGATCTAGACGCCGTGTGAACGCTGCAACGCTATCTGATGTCGTTTCTCTTGGTTTATCTCATGTTTTGCTTTTATTGGAAGGAAGGCTATGTCGCAACACAGCTCCTCAGTCTCTTCTTTGACGCGAAACGCATGTTTAGCACATGTCTACTCCGAAAAATTTTCCAACAGCTAGTAAACAGCCTTAACGACATTTGCCGGGCGCCTATCAACACTACTTGACTCTTTCAGTTGTTCTGGGATGCTGATGTTCCTTGCTGTTCGTTTACTTGTACAACCTTACTCCGCGACGCATCTATTGTTTATCATGTCTTATTCTTTCTGGCCAAAATGAATTCCATCTGTACCATTGGGCAGTCACTTGTAACCGACGAGTCCATGGCACATCACGGTTTGTTGAACCTCGTTCTCACTGATATTATCAGGGCCAGAATCCGAGTCAATGATACTTTTCCATTTGCAGCGGTTGTACGTGTTCTCCATGCTCCTCGTATAGCCTTATTGACGTGACCACTATAGTTTATGGTATAAATACCTCGGATCCAACCTCCTCTACCTCCTCACCACATCACATCTGTGACTGCATCAACTTGAACGTTTGAATACCAAATAGCACGAAACCAACATCCAACGATGTCCGACCCTTCGTACGCGACTTTCCTCTCTGTTTAGACTTTTTCACTCATCACGCTTCGACTCAGACGCGCCACAGACACGAACGATCCCTCTACACCGAACGATATCCAACAATACCTGTGGTCTCCGTAAGTGCCACTAAGGTTCACATACGCTACTGCATCCTTTTCTCATCGATACGTTCAGCAATGGAGTCATCGATTCGTCGGACCTCTGGAACGATTCTTACGACGGTAGCGCCACGGCCAGCGACAGCACTATCCTCGATCAATTCGACTCTTATAACAATCACGCCTCCCTCTTGGCTCCGCTTCCTGATCTGGCTATGGATTACGCTGTGGACTACTATCCCCCGGGCTTCTTGGACCATACTGAGGAATCTGCTGGCTATGAGATCATGAGTGAAGCGTACTACTATGCGGCGGAGTCCTCGTCTAGTCTTCTTCCCACTCATGATACACAGCCGGCTACACAGCTAGAAAGTGGAGATGCTTCTACTGGGAATGATCACTCCGCATGCGATGGACCTCCAGCGCCAACGCAACTTGAATCTTTCGATTGCCACCCAGACCAGGCGGACGCACCCAGTCAGTTCAGCTTTTGCCTTTGTTTCTTCACGACATCTGATACCCGACCCAATAGAGGCTCACAGAACTCGTAAGAAAGGCCGACGACCGCGTCCACGTCCGCGTCCTGCGAACGAGGAACCTCGACCCCCAACGACCCCCCCTCGTCGATCAGTTGAACTGGGAGAACCTGGTCCATCAACTCAGAGGGCCCATCCTAGAAATTCGCGGGCTCCTTTGAAGAGGAAGTCTGACTCCACGCCGCAACCTGAATTCGATCGAGCTGACAAGCGCCGGCGCCTGAACACTGACAGGGACGCGGCGCGGATTAGACTTGAATCGAGAGAAGATGAGCCTGGTCAGATGGCTTCGTGTGATAGCTTGGGATACGAATCCCTGCGCGAGGAGGAACCCTTGGTCAGGCTTCGTCGGATTCGCCGTTCGACCAAGCAGCAGCAGTGGGACGAGGCGTCATACCACGAGGGCGACAACTCGAGTACGAGGAGTCCGGGACCTGGGGAGCCTGGTCCCTCGACTTGGGCTCAGAGCTCGGAGCAGGACCTTGTGCCTTCCCCACGCAGCGTTGACTCGCATCGCAGCCGGGTGAACGTGCCTGCACGTACGTCTAAACCTGCCTCTCGGAGGAAGAGTAAAAACTCTCGTCGTTTTCGTTGTCCCCACTGTGGCTTGGGGAACTCAAGGGAAGCGCAGACATTCAAACGCGCGAATGATCTGCGCCGGCATTTGATATACCACGCAGCTCACAAGTCAGACAATTGCGATAAAAGCCGTCTTGAATGCCCTGACTGCCATAAAATCTTCTCTCGCCCAGATTCGTTAATACGGCATCGAGGGAATCCTAGTGCATGTGCAAAGAATATTGCACCACTAAGTTTAAAGGAGGTGGAGTGTTCTGAAGAGGACTCTGACTGTGAAGAGGAGGAGGATAGCGACCAGGGAGAGTAGTCAGTCAACCCCTCCAACTACTTATTACTATATATGCCTAGAGATGTTTCGTAAATATATAGAGAGCTTATCAGCACTATACGTATGTTGTCGATTGACAATGATGCCTAGTCCTTTCACCATGCACGTCGACACTGCCAGCTTGCTGGTAATGATGATAAGGCACGCCAAAGGGCTGCGGTGACTTCTCGCTCTTATGAAGGGACGCGGTGTATGTTTTAGAGAGGTTTCAGCAGGGTTTACTTAAAATGTCCGAGAGCATGTCTCTACATGGATCTGTCACAAAACGGACAAAAGGAAAATTTATGAAGTAGAACAAACACCCTCAAGCTGTTGTGAAAATACGTTACGCAAAACCAAGTATTATGAGTCACTCCGACGCCATGTACGCTATAAGAGATTCGTTGAAGGGTGGGTTAAGAACTATGTCAGTGTAGTTCCTTGGAACTAAGAATGCGTTAAGTAAGGTCAAGCGAAGCATTACAACGTGGTGCTTACTGCAATAATCTCCACCAGTAGGCCCGACATGAGGGCAATGAACCTCCGGACGGTATTTGACCATATCTATACTTGTTGTTAGCCTGCGCTGAAGTTGAAGCTACATTGGGTGACGTACTCTTGTGAATATATCGACAGAAACCGGTCTGTAGTACATATACGTCAGTGAGGATACTTACATCAGTATGACAGGCCACTTGCATTCTCGCCACCGGACCAGGATGCACCAAATGGCACCTCCTTCGTCAAGAAATGTACGCATTGCCCATAGCTGGTCAGAAAGTGTCAGAGCCTATATAAATAAATATACAGCTGGTGAAGACGCACGATTCATATTGCTGGTCTTTCCCTAAACAGTACGTCTGAGCTTCCGTGCAGATATCTGCCGCAGCACGATGCACAATGATATCCGTCGAGTTACTGTAGTCCACACCGGTTGTGTTGGCAGCCCTCAACTCTTCTGCCGCTTTGGGAACCAGCAATGGAATAAAATAATCCCAAAACTGTGACCAGCGCCTGAAAGTCGCGTCGTAGGAGGTAATCGTCATATCCGTGTCGTTGAATCTGACGATGACATCGACTTGGAGCGGAAGGGTGAGATTCACCGTCTTGAAAAAGGCATCAGCGATGAAACTAACGGATACGATAGGCTGTTCGATGATGAGAGCTTGTGGTGTAAGTCCAACGGGAGTGGGAATGAGTTGTGTGGTATTGGCTTTCGAGCCTTCCAGGAAGAGCCCAAAAAGGTATTCTGAAAGGGGATCACTAGGTTATTCGGGGACTTTAAGGTATGCTTACCGATGTTCAACTCCTGACCAACAAAGTCTAGAAAAATAAAAGCAATGAATTTGAAGGTGTACAGGTCCCGGAGGAAGAGGCTTACTGGTGGTGATATCAACTCGCCCTATGACATTGTCGGCCAAAGTTGAGGCCTTCCCCTGCTCCACGATGGAGGCAGGGTCAAGAAAACTAGAAGGGAGGCCCGTCGTTAATGAATTGGCTATACTGGCAGGTTGGATACGCACCCTTCTCCAAACTCAAGAAGAGTACCAATATAGGTTTCAATAGAGTTCCAAGCGACTGCACGCAACGAGACAGTACCAAGAAGACATCCGACGATAGAAAAAAAACGCATTTTGGGGCTCTTGGGAAGTACGCTCAATTCACCTCTTATATCTCTTATATAGGCCTGCCATTTTTACGCTAGGATAGAATGGGAATACCGAGGGACCTCGGAGAACCCAAGTGCTCATACAAAGGACGGGCTTGTGCAGTATTGTTCTTTTTAGTATGCACGATTCGACGACGGTTTATGTGCTAGTGGTATGCTTAAATTGCAAGCTCCACAGAGCACGCGGACTTTTGTGTCAGTTTGAGCTAGTGCGCGCCGAAGAAGTGAATGTACCGATTTGACTGAGACCACCACCAAAATTCAAGTCAGATCTCTAGAGGTCCGCAGAAAAAGTCCATTATATATATATATATTTTGACTCGGAAGCAGTGACGCCAGTGCTAGCTGGAGTCTGGGTGTCCCGATTAAAATGCCTCGGTCGGTACCGCTCTTTCTGGTGTATCTGTAGCTGGCAGACTGCTAAGAATATATCAGAAACCTGCGGATCAGTACTCTGTCAGCGGCATAGGTGTAAACCCAGATGAGCATATTTCTGGATGCATAGGCCAAAGAGCAAAAACAACAACTGATTCCGCACCTCGGTCGAGTTGAAGAGTATAGTGTGAAAACCACGACCCTGTGGAAGAACTAGCCAAAATTCAGGAAAGAAAACTCGAGACAGATATAACGGAGCCGGTACGCTGGTAGCCCACTAACAAAACATGATGTTAATCGTTTCCTCTTATCCGAATAGAAATTTCTTGGCCGGACTTCACCGTACCAAGATTTCTGTCCATTTTCGCACAGATCGAAAACTCAACAGGTTGAGAGCCATTTCTTGGCAGGTTTCATGTAATTTAGAGGGAAAAAGCCGATTTTTTTGCCTTCTCAGGCGAATTGGACGGTTACAAACCGAATACGATGGAGGAATGATGTTAGAGAGGGGAGTAAAATCCGCCTTGCCACCAACCATCCCACGTCCGAGTCTATTCTCTTCCGGACTCATTGAGGCGGCATCACAGAAATTCTTCTGGAGCATATGCAGAGGAGGATTCGGACCGTGACCTAAATCAGGAAGGCGGCGGTAGCGACCAAGGAGAGTAATCATTGGGCCTGCCAATTGATAATATGAAGTACTTGCAGCTCCTTGTAAAGACTTTGCCAAATCACGGACACAGACTGACGTCTTGGTAGTCAGAACCATCCATGAGATTTCGCTGTGTGATCTCTGAGGCTGTTAATTATAATATCGAGATAGCTCTGAGTAGGACTTACTCATGCATTTGGCTTCTGCTAGCAAAAACCTACCTTCTTATGGGCCGGACTCGAACGTGAGCCGTTGTGAATATAGGCCATTGTGTCTCAAGGCAATGCGCTTTCATTGTATCCCAGAACGCTACTTGCGAGCTGTCTAGAGTGAAGATATAGTAGGCGTACAAATGGATGGGTGGCGTTAATACCATCCAAGACGTAACGTACACGATGTCCAATTGCTCTGTATCTACGAGCCAAAATAAGTATGAATAGTATGATTCCCGCCCAGGTTTTAGATGTAGATGATAATGCGCATACTATGACGACGACGGCACGATGGAGTTGGCCAAATCACTGATGAGGGGATATTCAGAGGCCGTTATCGCGATAAGAGATTCGTGGAAGGGCGGGTTGAGCACAACGTCGGTGTAGTTCCTCGCAACTAAGCCAATGTCAGGCAACGTCAAGAATGGCGTCGAAAATGCTTACTGCAGTAATGTCCGCCAGTAGGCCCGATATAAGGGCAATGAACTTCCGGACGATATGTAACCATGTCTACAATTCTAGTTAGCCTCTGCGGAAGCCGATATAACTAATGGCAAAAGCATACTTTTGTGAATATAACGACAAAAACCGGTCTGCAATAGCATATGGGTTAGGGATAAGATCTCGACTAGGACGACTGGAGACTTGCATTTCCATCTCCTGACCATGCTGCACCAAATGGTACCTTCTTCGTCAAGAATTCAAAGCATTGATCATAGCTATAAAAACGGGATTAGAATTGAAAACATTTATGACAAGTATACAAACGTACGAATCGTATTGCTTATTGTCGCCGACGCAATAAGTTTGAGCTACCGTGCATATATCCGTCGAGTTACCATAATCCACACCGATGGTGTTGCCATCAACTCTTCAGCGGCTTTGGGAACCTGGGATGGAATGAAATATTCCCAGAACTTTAACCGGCGCCTCAGAGTCGCATCATAGGAGGTCACTTTCATGGTCTCGTCGTCGAATCTGACGATGACATCAATTTGGAGCGGAAACGTGAGATTCACAGACGAGAAGAAAAAGTCGGTGATGAAGCTAACGAATGCGACAGGCCGTTCGATAACCAGGGCCTGTGGAACCGTTTTGACGGGTGTGAGAATGAGCTGTGTGGTATTGGCTCTGGCACCTGCGAGGAAAAGCCCATAAAGGTATTCTAGGGACAGGGTGCGTTAGGTGATTCAAGGACTTCCAGAGCATACTCACCAACGTTGATTTCTTTGCCAAAAAAATCTTTGAACATGAAATTAATGCGAAATATATGAATCATTATAGCAGTGACATACTGGTTGTCATATCGATTCGTCCGACAACATCGTCGGCCAGAGTTGACGTCTTCCTCTGCTCCACAATTCGGGCGGGATTAACGAAACTAAAGGGTGCAAAGTTTTGGCATTGGTTGCTAGGCGAGTCGAGTATATACGCACTCTGTTCCAAATTGTTGCATAGCGTCGATGTAGGTTTTGATAGTTTGGAAAGCGGCAGCGTGCAACACGAGAACGCCCAACAGGAATCCGACATTAAAGGCATACATCGTCGTTCGAAAGTCGTAATGGGGTTTACTTCGGGTGTAGGGCGTGGTGGAAAGGATAGAAGTGGTTGCAGAAATTGTGGCGCTGTTAGTGTTATATACGCGATGGAAACCACGTGATCGAGATCGAAATCTCCGGGCGACTTCGCGTCGTTGCTGAATAGGTCGTCATCGGCGTCCAGCTCGCTCTTGACCCCATCCTTATGCCTCTTTCGTTGACACGCTTCGCTCGCTATGAGAGAACTGCCCATCCGTCTCGCTGCGTTTGAATAGTATCATTCGAACTTCGCAGTGTTGGCATCAGTGACCATAAGTTGTGTATGAGCAAGCTGTCGATGTTTTAATTCTCACATAGGACGACCTGATGAAGGTTTAAGTGTCAGGGAAGCTGCTTTGAATAATTTCTAGATAAACAATACCTTAGATCGCATATCCAAGTGATAAAGTTCCATGATTGCAATTGGCGCATTCCCCTGGACTATCCGCATCATAAAATTGAAGGCCACCTGGTTGAGGGCTCCCTAATAGTTGCTAATCCGCCTGCATCCCAGGCCCCAACACCGTCTCTAGAATCCACGTTTTATCCAGCCCAGACACTTGTCGGCCTCTTTATTTGCTACATAGAGCACACTGATGTGACCTTTGCAGACGTGTTATCGACGAGACTTTAGTCGGAAAGCAAAGAGGGATGGCGTGACGCAGTCACCGCACTTTAGACAACGTCCGAGGATTTTTGATGTTTACACATGCGACAAAGTTCTGGCGGGTTTGAGCCTAGTATAGAGAAGAAAAGATGAGAATATTTTACATATGGGTCATTCGATTAATTCCTCATCAAGGTTCGCAGTCGGAACGTCTGGTGAAATGACAGCGGCCGTGCAGTCGAAGGTGGTCGCAGGGGGATAGCTCAGAAGCAGAATAAAGAACTGAGAGCAATATCGTAGAGTGGGCTCCTCAAGATCTCGAGCCAGGTTCCGGCAATGTCATGATGAACGATGGTTGAACGTGAAAGGGATTTTTTGTTTACCCGGCCCGGTGGTGGAAACTGCCGCTCTTTGTGCCGGCCGGCCCAGCTGCAGGGTCATGACGTCAAACACTCAAGCACCGGCCTCTTTACCTACAACCATTATACAGGGAAAAAGACGTATCGAATATTCTTATTTACATAATTAAGAGCGGCTGTAATAAGAAATTTACCCAAAGCCAAGTACTCAATCTGAATTTCCGAGAACTACAGCTACTGCGAGGCCGTGTACGCGATCAGAGATTCATTGAAGGGTGGATTGAGGACTATGTCGGTGTAGTTCCTTGGAACTGAAAGTATGTCAGGAAAAATCAGGTCAAGCGTCGAAATGCGGTACTTACTGCAATAATCTCCACCAGAAGGCCCAACATGAGGGCAATGAATGTCCGGGCGGTATTTAACCATGTCTATAAGATTATAGAATTTAGTGTGGGATGAACAGTGTTATGAATGGTTAACATACTCTTGTGGACATAACGACAGAAGCCGGTCTATTGCATGAGTTAATAATGAGACTTCCATTAGTATGACAGACCACTTGCATTCTCGCCGCCGGACCATGATGCACCGAATGGCACCTCCTTTGTCACGAAGTGCACACATTGGTCATAGCTGGTTGGGTGGATCTCAGTGTCTAGGCATGCATGCAGTAGGCCTGTTTACGCACGATTCATACTGCTGATCTTCGCCTAAGCAATACGTCTGGGCCTCCGTGCAGATGTCTGCCGCAGCGCGATGCACAATGATATCCGTCGAGTTACCATAATCCACACCGGTTGTGTTAGCGGCCATCAATTCTTCGGCCGCTTTGGGAACCAGTAATGGGATGAAATAGTCCCAGAACTCTGACCAGCGCCTCAGAGTCGCATCGTAGGAGGTCACTTTCATGGTCTCGTCGTCGAATCTGATGATGACATCAATTTGGACCGGAAGCGTGAGATTCACAGTTGAGAAGAAAAAGTCGGTGATGAAGCTAACGAATGCGACAGGCTGTTCGATAACCAGGGCCTGTGGAACCGTTTTGACGGGAGTGGGAATGAGCTGTGTGGTATTAGCTGTAGCTCCTTCCAGGAAGAGCCCATAAAGGTATTCTAGAAAGGTGTTATTAGGTTATTCATGGAACTGAGTTGTGCTTGCCGATGTTCAACTCCTGGCCAACAAAGTCTGCAAAGGAAGGTTAATGGACCAATGCGATCCCCGAGAGGAAATAGCTTACTGGTGGTGATATCAATCCGCCCCACGACGTTGTCTGACAAAGTTGAGGCGTTCCCCTGCTCCACGATTGGGGCGGGGTTAACGAAACTATACAGTGGGTGGTCAGTGTAATTGTCACACCGGCAGGTTGGATACGCACTCTAGCCCAAACTTATTAACAGCAGCAAGGTAGGTTTCGAGGGACTGCCAAGCAGCGGCGCGCAATGAGAGGGTGGCAAGCAAGTATCCGATGGAAGAGAAACGCATTTTTCGGCTCTTGAGAGTTGGGTGTCCCAAAGACACCTCTTATATGATTAGTTCGTCTGCTTACACCAGAATCGAACGTGAACTATGTCCGAGAAACTTAGGAGGACCCCGGCGCTCACATGTAATGTTTGTTCCTTGCACCGGTGTCGGAGATTCAGTTAGAATAAATCGGGTAAGAATCCGAAGGACGCGCTGGTGCTGTAGTATGTTGAGGTACCTTGATTGTCAGATGCACAATCTAACGAATGTTCAAATATCAGCAGTCCGTTTGAATACGGTCAATTGCAAGTTCCGCAACGCCTGGGAGCGCAGAATGCTCTGGTAGCCTGGACCACCGCGCGTGCAGATAGATGGACTCCACTGGTTGGGTCCTTCTAGCAAGAAAAAGATTTAGAAACCGGTGAGAAAAATATATATAAATGGCTTTCAACGCGGGAGTGGCGGAGCTGATATCAGCTTGTGGAGTAAAATGCAAGTACAATGCTTCAGTCAGACTCGGTGCCGCAACATCTAGTCCAATCTTACTGTCTGTGCCGCTCTACCGGGACCCGAATTGAATCAATATTGAGTATTACCTTGGCGGCATGGATATAAATTCAGATAAACATCTGGTTGGATCTATCAGCCTGAGAGCAAAAGACAACAATCAACGTCCCACCTTGGTAATGGTAATAATGGTATTGATATTGGATGTTATATGTTCAACTGTAGAAGAAAGAAAAACCAAAGAGAGATATAACGGCGCTTGGACGCTGCTAGCCCACCAAGAATGTATGATGCTATAATCGTTCTTTTCTATAGGAGCGTCTCAAGAGTTATAGAGAGCTCCGCCCAGATCGTGGCTCTAGACTGACTTGCAGGTTTGTAGAAACCAGTCAATTTTAGTACCCCCCTCAGGACGGTAGACGATCATGAACCGAGTACGATAAAGGCGGAGGTTAATAAGAGAGCACGCACTCGCCAGGACCTCGAGCAGGAGTTTCAAAGAACATTTCTAGTCCAAATCACCCGGGTCCGGCAACCTCCTTGCCTTTGATCAGCCATCATGATCATGCGCATGGACACGCGGCAATATTTCTCTTGCGGTTACCTGGTGTATTTTCTCTGGTAGCTCTGGGCTTGTCCTCAAACGCTCAGGGCCCGTCTTGATTGTACTAGCGAATGGCGCCTTTATACCAAGCTATCAATGTCCAACTTCAAGAGGATGTACCGGGTTCACATACTGTCTACCATGCGGTGGCTGACCCAGAATGGACAGTAGCTGCGTACGTTTACGATAACATTGGTAGCGTGGTGAGAATATTAACGGATGCTTTGTAGCGTACCCAACGGTGGTGAGCCTTTTTTGCGGACTCGTAGTCATCGTTTTAATTGTGGTCAAGGCTACCTCTTAGCGAACATTGTCGATGCCAGTATGCAGTTCCAAGCCTCAGCAAAGTCGCACCCGGATCCCATACATGTCACGGCCCACTTCCTGCACAGCACCGCCGCCGCTCCGTTCCATGTACGCGTCCGAGTCCAGAAACGAGGGAAAGGATTCACGAACCTTGAGGCAGAGCTCCAACAGAATGTACGTGTCTCCCTTTTCTTCTGGAAAAGGCTCTCACTTATATACTAGGGCAAAACTACCATCACATCTCATCTCATATTTGGAATCCTCACTCCACCAACAGGCTCTCCAAACAAGACACTTGCACCTCCTTCACCCTATGCTCGGCGGGTGCCTTTGTACCGCCATCCATCTACCGCCCCATTAGAACTTGAGAAGATTCGGGATGTCTACAAATTTAGACGGTACTTCCAATGTACACAGGAGCCCGAGATCCGGGCCAAGGCTGCTTTGGATAGCCCGACGCGTACCAACAGGACAACAGTTGGTGGCGGAGGCGTGGAAGGCGGTACCTGGTTCGGCCTGACGGACAGGGACGAGAGGATAACGACACCTTCGCTTGCTCTATTCGCTGACGCTTTCCTGAATATTCCCGTGCTGATACCAAAGAGTCAACCACAAGCGCTCAGATGGGGGTAAGTCTCTTCGTATTATCCTTGCACCACAGCTTTCATACTACATCAATAGCTGGTTCCCCACAATGGTTATAACACTCGAATTCAAGTTTCCGATACCGCCACCATCTAAAGACCACGCATCTCGGACGGTTGGGATGTTTTGGCGTGGAAATTTCATAAATGATCCCCAAGGGAGACACGAAACGTACGTGGAGTTGTGGAGTGCACCGTCGGATATCGGGGAAGGTATTGAGGTCGACGGTTGGCGGGACAATCAAGTCTGCTTGGCTGTCGCTAATCAGATGTCTCTGAGCCTCCCCATGGAGGTTAACCTCAAGCAAGGGAGTAATGACTCGGCAAAACTATGACTGTAGATTCCTTCGCTATATCCTACCAGTGACGAGCATAGACTAGTAGAATGGGAACGCGCCATTACCATCTCCAATGATACATGGCCCGTGTGAAGGTCGCCCCATAGACTCTCGTTAGTTGGTCTCTTGCGACTTCTTGGCTACGGGGCATTCCCTTCATTGCGTGAAGGATGGCTATGCTCTAAAATACTCCTCGGTCTCGTTAGCAGTGAGGAGGGGCGTATCGATGTCTTTCAGATGTTGATCCGTTCCTAAGTACTACACAATAGTAATATTCTATTCGAAGTAAGTATGCGAGTTAGCCGTGTCTCTCATAGAGACAGATGGAACTACTTAATCTTGGCTAGGCTCGAACCACTCCCCAGCTCGTTTGATGACAGTCGATCAACTGCCTGTCCGAGTCGATGGCGGTGGGACTGGTTTGTCTAAATTTTGGCATAGATGAATAGAAATGCAAACCCGGTGCCACTGGCTTCCTTCGCCACCATGTTATATTTGTACTGGAGAGTCTATAACAAAGATCCTCCATATAAGGTTTAGTCTTTTACTTAGGCTAGATTCTGGCCATCTAGGAGCGAACAAAGTCGCTGGCATGGTTAGACGCTTCGAAATTTCCACAGTGTACAAAATGACACATACCAGGCATGTGCCCGACCTTGGGAAACTTCCCTCATGGACTTAAGATCGCACCTTTTGAGAAAAAGAGTTCGCTACACAACAACGGTTACCTGCCGGACACCGTTGCTAAACTTCGCGGAGGATTATTATTAACGACAAGTTATATCTTGGATTTATCCAGCCATCGCACTTGCAGTGCAAAAGTTTTATGGGAATAAGCGATCATTAATCCATTGCTGGTCATATATCATACACTAACAACAATCGTACGAAGCGAAGCGAGTGGAAGAACTTATGATAAGTCATTAATTGGTGTTATCCTGGGTGTGAGGGGTATTGGCCATTCCGACACGGCAGTTCGTCGTGTCATAGACGCTGTAGAACCTCTGGAGGAAGGCAAAGCCATCTGATCATTTGAACAACAATTAGGGCCACTATGGATATGAGAAAATCACCACGAACCTATGAACTCAAGGCCCGAACCGCCCATATCACCCATGTCAGCAACGACAAGATAGATTCCGTCGGCTTTACCTCCCATCATGGCGTTCAGGCTCCTAGGCCAGATCTGGGCGTTAGGCGTCATTTCAAAAGTTGTCTAATCACGGAATGAGTTTTGAAGGCGCCAAACAGAAAAGCGAGCTCACCGAACCCATCTTGAAGCAAAGATTCTCCATCTTGCCAAATTGCTCCTTAGTGACGCACAAAAGTCCGGTAGCCCTGTGGGTATGTGTCAACTAAAAATTACTTGAATCGGCGTCGAATTATGGTACTCGTCCATCTTGGCACCCGTGGCCTCCATGTACTTCTTGTAAGCACCGCTGGACATGAGAAGCAGAGTCGTTCCGGTGTCAACGATACCCGCACACTTCGACATAATGGTCATGTTCTTTCCGTATGTCACCGACTGATCGATACCCCAGTACTTGTTGGCAGGAGATGTAGAGGTGATTGGCATGTAGGCGATTTCCCCAGTGTACCTAAACGACTGTTATTGACGCGAAGGCGAGACGAGGAACAAAACTTACTTGGAAGAATCTTCAGAACCAAAAGTCATTTCTCCGTTCGCCATGTCCGCGCCAGTCGTCGGCTGGTAAGAAATGGCAATCGACTCCTTCGGAATTTTGCCTTCGCTCTTGAGGTTGTCAGTGACAGTAGGGATGTTTCCCATGCCGCTGACAGTTCCTGAGAAGTACGCTGTTAGTCAAGTACTGGAAAGAGGCCAGAATACGCAACATACCTTGAGTAAGGTCTACAGGTCCAATCCTGTGAACTTGGTTAAACTTCGCTCGATGAAAAGAAGAGAAAATATACCCCAGGATACCGTCGACGCCCTGGAAACCTTGAGCTGACGATGCGACACCGATGGACTGTTGGTCGATAACAAGGCCAGGGGAAAGTTCGCATCGGTCCATCACTGTATTCTGAGTCTAGAAGGCGCCGATAGCTGAATTTAACAAACTTACTCTCCATTCCAGTGAAGGAGCCAGATCCGTAGCTGACATTCTACAGATGAATGGGCGCATGAGACGGTTACTCTGCCATTGCAAGCAAAACACGTACAACAGACTTGCGAGTGCTAGGAGGAAAAGGTTGGTCAGGTCTTTGAAAATGAAAGACAGATAATACGTACTTCTTGCACGAGGGCGATGGCTTGTATTCCTTGTCAGCGCCGACCCAAGTGTTGGAGCTTCCTGTGCAATGCGTAAGCTAAAAACGCGGGAATGTGATGATAAAACACGCACCCGTATCAATGAGAAGTTTGAAGGATTGACCAGGCTGCCCCATCTTCACCACGCAGGTATACGTGACGGCTAAAATCAACACAACATCAGAACCGACGCATATATTCATGCAATGGCTCTGGCGCGCACCTGCATCCGTTACGTCGATTGAATTACCACTGTCGGGCTGGCCAGACTGAGCGCGCCGGGACCCGTCTTTCTTGCACATCTCCTGGATGACAAGAGGTCCGTGGGGCTGCTTGCCGGACATGAGCTTCTGCGCGCGCGCCCTGTCGCGAGCGAGGATGTCCTTGGCGTGTCCGCACTTGGGGTGAAGACGGGTGGAGAACGGGAGAGCATTGGCAGCGACGCGGGACATTATGAAAATACGGCGGAGCAGAGTGGTATTCAGGAAAGATGATGGGGGTGGTGAAGAAAGAAGGAGACGTCCCAATGCCCAGGCTTTATAGTCGAGCGATGTTTGCGCCTGTCGTGCATATGTGGCGGGAGGATGTGTAAAAATATTAACATTTGGTCCAAATTCTGTAGATCAGAGAGAATTCGACCGGCGATCCATGCGTCATCATCGATGGATGACGACAATGATGGCAGAACGCGTCGCGGCGACTGGCCAACACGTGAGTAACAACAGATTCACTAGTGACACTGACAGGGATGACGGCGGTGAGGCTGTCAAGGACTGTAAGTAGTGAGTGAATAATCTTTAGTTATAGTCCCTCGTCGTGGTAGGATCCCCGTTCCAAAAAAAGCGTTGGACAAGAATCACACGCTGACACATCAGTGGGAGCTCAATCCACGAAAGGAGGGACACACCTGTACCTCCACTGCGTCGTAGTCGTTACTGTAGTCGTTATGGTCAAACAAAACAGGATCCAAAAGTAAGCGAGAACGGCAGGCACGTCCAAGTCTCCTACCAGACTGTTCTTCAAAAAAGAAGTGCATCAAATCCCAAAATAATAATACCCGTTGTAGGATTCTATTGGTATATTAGAAGCGGAAGTCCTCCTCCTTACTTAGTCCTTAGTTACCATCGCAACTAATATAAGTCACTGAAGGGAACAAGCGGTACCGTAGAGAGTGGCAACGGTAAAAAGTACGCGGCTGCGACCGACAGGGCGAAGAGAAGCATGACAATGAGTACATCTCCATCCGCCGCAGAGGCGCGTTTTGGTAAAAGTAGTCGGCTTATTTTGTGTTGTGTTAGGATTGTACCACCGGTGATAAGGGTATTGGGCCAGATACCTCAGGCCGTCAGACAAGGAAGCGAGAGGTGCATGTTCTACGGTAACATCACAGTGCAGGTAGTACTTGGGGACCGTAACGACCCAGATTCCGCGCCATAATCGGTAAGTAATGAAGCGACCTGCACAGAACAAAATAACTCAGATGGCAAGGTCGGAAATGCTGCAAGCTAGGGCTCACCACGAGTGACGAAGAAAAACATCTAGTATCGATAGGTAACTTTCGGACTTAGCGAATTCGTCATGAACTCGCTTAATGGAGAGACTGGTTTAATCCTGCCTAGAGAGCTAAGAATGGAGACCGTGACAGGTTGACCAAGCGCTTGAAAGACACTGAAAAGTTCGCCGTGGTTGACGTCACATACTATATTCAGTTAATCTCCATATGCCATATCGGATATGGTGTAACGGCTAACATTGCCGCCTCTCACGCGGCAGCTCGGGGTTCGATTCCCCGTATCCGAATTCTTTTTGTTTTTTCTTCAAACAAAAACCAATCGTTACTGACTTATAAAATGTATTACGCATGTGTCAAAGCCCACGATATCAGACGAAAGCCACCTAAAACACTAGGGTAAGTTCCAAATTGATTACCGAAAATTTCCAGAGTTTACGTTGTACAATTTGACAATGTTTTAGTAGGTGTATGTCAGACAACCGCGTCTTGACCGCAGCGTGAACCGTGCCCTTGAAGTTATCGCCGATATAGAAAGACGGTCTGAGGCGGTTGAAAGGAGCACGCAGAATAGACTTTAGTACCTCAGACTATCTGTTTCTGACTTTACATAAAAGCACCCGGCGCCAACAGTGAAGTTCCTACAACAGCTATCAGTTCGACAATTTTCGCCCATGCCAGTTAAACTACTCGATTTCCCGCTTCCACATGGTACCTAGAATCAATCCTTCCCGGCTCCGAAGGCAAAAACAATTGAGTGCAGATCAGTTTACGAGAGATGAGGTATGTCCTTTCAATTCATTGCATTTTACAAGCGCCCCCGAACTAGGTCATTCATTTTAGAGGAAGCGGACCGACTGAACCAGTCCATTTTCACCATTACCGAGGTCCCCGAGAAATCTGTCTTGGAGGGTCGCACCGGATCGTGCTCGTGCTCGTTCTTGAGAATCTTATTGTTAAGTATTACTTGGCACACGGCCGGAGTAAACACCGCTCCGATGCGAGCAAGCACGGAATAGTACTTAAGGACTCACATACCAGCGGCCCGGGAAAGTAAGGGATCCGAAAGGTAAAATCTTGGCTAGACAGGAACAGTCCGTGCGAAAAATTGAATGACCCGAGGCACCCGACGTGTGGCACACGATTGTAAGTACTACGACAGTGGCGCGCTGTTGTTTGCTGAGAGCGAGGCCGTAGGTGATTCGATTTAGGATTTGCTGACCACCTTGGTTGTTTCCATCGGGCCCGGAAAAGTCGCCAACCGAGACGTACATTGAAGTCGTTGTACCGCTAGACAGACTGGCATCGCATTGTTTATCAGAATATGCGCGCCTGCACTGGTACTGCAGCATTCAGGAAGTCGATAGGGCCCGGTTGTACTTAACGTTGAAGATTTGTCAGTGTTAGACCTAAGAAATAGACCGAAATCGATAAGTCAAAGTGACGCCGCCAACGTGCCAAAGATAAATATAAAAAATTCGGAATCTGCTATGTTCTGCGTACAGAGCGGTTATGGACTATGTGTCAGACCTGTAATAAAATGCCTTGCTTTCTCGTCAACATCTGGACACAAAGAGGAACAGTTCAATCATCAATGAGGAGCGGCGCTTTGCACGACTCAACATGAGGATTAGAAAACACACCAAACGTTTACCTCGTGATTGATAGACGTCAATTGCATTGTAAATGTCGCTATCGGTGCAGCTCCAAGGAGGTTGTGGCAACAACTCAGTCGGCGTTCATACCTAAATTACTGTGGGTGAGTATTTGAATACTGTAACCTTTTTTTTGATTGAAATGACGTACATCTGGAAGCAATTTAAACGCCGGGTATACACAGTAGAGATCAGATCACAAAACCAGTCCTCCAGTAAAGAGAGGCAAGAATAATGCGCATCATGATGACGGGCCGTCCGTCCTTTGAAGAGCGTACACCAGTGAAAATACGTACAACTGCCAGCCACAAGCTAAAGACCGTTAATATAGGCCGCATTATACCCCAATTCGGAACAGCGGGAGTAGCAAAGGCAAAAACCCCAGGTCGCACACAAAACTCTTCAGTTCAAGACGCGCTTATCAGGCGGCGGCGCCGCACGTTTATTATAGGCACCGGTTGTAGTAGAATCTCGACAATGATGTCTGTCCGCGAAAACGACGAAGATCCAGCCACAGTGGGATGACAAGCGCCACCCAGGTACGAAGATTCAGGGAAGGCGTGGATTATCACCGGCCAAAAGTAGACCTATCTTGTTCAAATCAACGCCTCAAGCGCTTTCAGGTCACAAGGTGGGATGACCATTTCAATAAAACATTCCAACGCACTAATACAGGATTCAGTTTTGCGACGATCGGATTTAGCGGCGCTAGACCGCGTAGAGGTTCTGCTCCTTGTGCCATTCTTCCAACGAGAGAGGACCATAATCATCGTAGATCTCCTTGTCACCTTCCGGAAGGCGAACGTAGTCAGGCTTGGAGTTCATCTTGATGCACACCTACAGAACATACAATCTATGAGTTACATGTCGATCCCCAGCAACCAGAATTACCATTGTCTTTGGCACCTCCAACGGAGTATCAATTGCAGACGCAAAGGGATGGATAAGCTCGGGCCTAATATTGAACGATCGATCAGATCATAACCAGCAATTCGAACGGAAAGCAACCAGACCAGGTTTCGTCATACAACCACAACATAGTGGCACACTTGGCGCAGAAACTCCTCTCAGAGGTAGCGATGCGTTCTTGAGGCGTGTCTCGATCGATTACTGCCTTGTATATACTGCCTAGGATCAGGACTGACAGCATCGAATTGATGACCGAGATGCGCACCTAATGTGTTCTTTCCCTTGAAGAACCTTCAGGGTGCTCGAGTGACCACCCAAGTTGATGGCTCCTCCAGTCCCAGCAGTCTTGCGACAGATGGAACAGCAACAAAGCTACATGAGATCGATCCAGAGATTAGTGTTGCTACCACTGGATGCGCCGAGTCACTACCTACCTGATAAGGGACAGCTGTGCTGGATTCAAGAGAGAATTTTACTGCACCACAGTGGCAACTACCTTTGAGTTCGATAGGCATTGTCTTCCGTCGTCGTTGAAGCTAAGAACGGTGCGATTACAAAGCCGGCGACATACTTGAAGCGCTATGATGTCACTCGAAGCCATGGCACAAGGCCACCGCAGCGTAGCGTAAAGGTGATATGCTGAACAGCAAAGAATGCGGTAAAACGGATATTGATGAGGCGTTACGCGAATGAAAGGGTTCTGTTATGGACACTTGACATCCAATAAACAAGTCTACAACGGTAAGTGGTGATCAAATCATGCGAATCTCGCAGGAATTACGGCTAAACCGTGCTATGTCAGTTGCAGTTAAAAGATAATTCATTGTGGCGATAGCAATGATGGTTAGTATACCAATCGATTTCCTTGACAATCGTGAGCGAACTCGAAGGTAAGATCACCTGGTCGTGTTGGCACATCAAATTAAGAGTCGGAAGACAGAAGATTCCAGGTTCCACAGCCTCCAGCCTGAGAGTCCAGCGGTGAAAGTCGGTGTAAGCACTAGGAGAAAAAACTCGATCAGTGTTGGGCACCGGGCCGTAAGTCTAAGAGCAGATAACCCGGCCCTGAACGTTTGAACGTTGAACTTCAACATCAACCCATTCTGTACACTCACGTACTCCCCTTGACTTTTCTGGCCGACCTCCGACCTCTTAGCTCAGACTGTGCTCGTCGCATTGGAAGTTATTCAATGAGGTATGACATGTATCACCCTTTGCGCAGCATTACCTGAAACGACATTCTAGTATCCATATGTACCATCATTCCTGCCAATAGAATAGGTTTAGACCGCCAAATACCCTTACGAAGTCGTCGCAATGCGATATCGAGAACACCGATGGAAAGGCCATGATTCATCGTAGTTATTAACTTTCTCATTGAAACCGAAAATATACTCCTTTACTGACGGAGGTCACAGTAATACCCCATCGAGGTCCCCATCGAAGGCGTTGGGACTGTTTTATTTGCCTTCGACTCTACCTAAATCGTACAAAGTTTGTTGTTGAGATGTATCGAACTTTGAACGGGCCTAACTTTCAATTCGTCTCCACAATAGTTCGCCTACAAGAACTCTAGATCATGAAGATAGCAATATAATGCTTACCGATGCGCTGGAAGTCTGACAGTCCCGTTCTCCGCTGCCTCCCAGATCTTCCTGCCGTTGTATCTAAAACTCCCGTCCCCGTCGTCAGAGCAACGCTTATAGCTTGTATCTTTTCCTGCTTGGGACATCCCATTGAATACCGCCATACCCATATTTCCATATGTTGAAGCACGTCATCAAACCTTCTCTTCATCATTTGTCACCGGTACCACAACCCGACCATACTATGTTCGTCAAGAGTCTATTCAACAACCCACACTCGGCTGGTTTCCATATGGCGATAATGTGGCGTACACAGCGCTGAAGGAATGACCTTTCGGCGCGTCCCGGACGCGGGCGGGTGTATCTACAGCGCCTCCAGCAAAATTACATTGCACAGGATTCTATTCCATGTTATCAAGATACGGTATGCTGAAATAATTCATACAAGAGTGTTTAGCGTTATACAACTAATAGCGATACAATTAAAACATATGGTTAATGGATGGTCCAGGTGACGTCAATCTATCTAAGGCAATAAATCCAGCAAGTCCGTTATTCAATGCTCGGAGAAGAAAGATAGTAAACCGTTGGGGTGTTCCCCTAAACTACTCGCGTCAGCTTGAGAGATTTGACGTCGAATAGTCATCAGCTCCTCCCAAAGGTGAGGAGGGATCTCATGGTTCTGTCGCAGAAAAAAGCGAATCCGATCCAGCCACTCCTTCATAAGATGGAATCTGTTCTCCGTTGTTTCATCAATCCAGGCCGATCCGCCTTCTTGGATCGCTAGAAGTGACACCTGTGCGAGCCAGTAGAACGGCAAAGCATTATAGGCGAATGGTGGCTCATCGGAATCATCTTCCAACTTTGTTGCATCCGGACAATGTATCCACGACTGAAGCCAGTTATGTAGGGCGTATTGAGTTGCAAAATGGCTTCCTCGGCGCCCATCATCAACGACAGACTCTGACGGTAGTGCTGATGTCGAAGGCAGAAGGAAACTGGTATCTGAACTGTTCCGCGAGTAGGAGATGTAGATATTGCGAAGAATGGTGTGGATGAGGATAAAGTGAGAAAAAGAATTGAGAGGGGCATGCGAAATTGAAAGTCGCATCTCTCCAAGATTGGTCAGCGCCTGCTGCATACCGACGCCATACAACCTGATTGCGCCTACTCCGTATGAGGAAGGCTTCTGAAGAAGCTCGGACCATTCCATCGACGTTTGAGCTTTCCATACCGCATCGTCACATGGCAAATTGATGTCGAATTCGGCCGTCGTGAAAGACGGTCGCATGGAAAAGAAAACGGAATGATAGCAGTCATGAAGGTAAGAAAGCAAAAGGGCCCTAAACATCCGCAGTGTCAGCCAATGATCGGATAGGTAGCATTGAGTGCATTACCGTTTGACGGTTTCATGGAAGGCCCATTCCCGCCATGCATGTTCCAATAGAAGGGGATCATTCACATCAGGGGCAGTCCAAGAACGCGAACGAGCGATAGATCCTGTCCTACGGATCATCTAGAAGCCCCGGTCAAAGAAGCACTCGACATGTAGAATGAAGATCGGCATACCATTACTAACATCCCATGATAAACATTAGAAGATACCCGCAAGTCGGCACGTTGGTGAAAGAGACCGATGGTCTGCAGCAAGACAGCGGCTAGAATTAAAAAATCCTGCTCCTTTGGGCCACACGAGACCTTAGTCTAGACGATCATCTATAAGCACCAACGACACATAACGTCGAAGACGAGGGTCTTACGAATTCCTGTATCAACACATCCCGCGTTGAAGATAAGGTCTCGGAAATGAAGTTGGTGGCTCGTCGGGTTTTGACAAAGAGTGCACCGCATGCTTGCATAGCGCGAACCAGAATGGGAGGTTTATCTTCCGTCATCCATGTAGACGGGTGCACTAGAGGGAGCTGGGTACAGAATGCGGAGAAGAAAAGATAAACTGAAAAGAAGGTCAGCATTACGATATAATCAATGTTTCGAAGACTTACGATATTGTTGTTGTTCAGTATCGGCCGGACTTATACCATTCGACATACTTGACGGGTTTGAGCATCCTCCGGAAGAAGCGGTGTATGCGGGTGAATTGGTGCGAGGTAATTCTAGAGGTGAGCCGTACTCCGGTGGCGTAGGCATAGAAACTGTGCTATGAGAGGACGGCAATGAGTAATCGGTCTCGTATCCACTGCTTCCAAGCCACGAGAAATCCGCTGCAGACGCATTACTTGTGTCGTGATTGGAAAACGAGAAATGGTCGAGGAGCGAATCGAACATCCCACTGGAATACATCTTGTCCACGTGAGAATCGAGCACGTTCAGCTCGCCATCTCCGTTGATAATGACCTCAGTATCGCCGTCCATGATTGTCTCGAAAGCATCTGATGGAGGCGAGGAGTGTGAGGACGGTGAAGGGGAAAGGCTTGGTGTGCAATGGAAATCAAGCCCCGGAAGCAATGTGTGATGAAAGGTAGGTGATGACAGAGAATCGGGTGACGAAGCGGGCGATGGTGGCAAGCAGGGGGACCTCTGATCGGGAATGACAATGGGTTGGCTCTCTGTTTTGACCTGAGACGAACGTTTTCTTGCTCCATATTTTTTGTGCCGCGAAACAGCAGGATCGTTGATAAAAACGCATTTCTTCCCTCTCGAAACACATTTTGAGCAAGGATACTGGAGGTTGCATTTGACTTTGGATTCAGCGCAGGCCTAAAGAATCAGTCAGAATATTCTCGATCCAACCCTATCCAGCGCACCTGACAAGACTTCCTTCGTGATCGATGTGCACTGAGCCTATCAGAACGTTGTTAGTTCAGCGCCCATCCTGACATAAATTGTGCTTACGGATCCCCGCACGTCTTCTTGTGTCTGGTCAAGAGATCGCTCCTAGTAAACTCGGCGCCACACAACTGAGAGGGAGATTAGGCGACGTCGTTAAGAAGGCTCTTCAAACTACTCACATCGCACCGATGAGCGCGTTCGTTGGTGTCTATGTAGCCGATGTATGTCAGTAAACGTCATCTGCACCTCAAAGATGGGATTACAAACGTGAACGAATATGTCTATGCAAGTGGGTCGTCCTTGTGAACTTGGCAGGGCATAGAGGACAGTACTTCGTTTGAGGCAATGTAGGAGCGTTCCCTTTGTGAGAACGTATACGAGACACTTCGCCATTCGCTTTGAGTTCGACCACAGGGCTCATCTGGAATGTAAGAGAGTCATAGGATGGAGGGGAAGGGCTCATGGCGAAAAGGGACGAAGAGAGGGGAAGTCGCGTTGAGAGATTATAAGTCCGCTCCTCATGGACACGCTATTAATCCCCTCTTGATTCTTTAAATTTAAAGATCCATCATCATTCAAAACCTACTCATCGGAGCGTTTACGTTGCGTCCCCGGAGGGATTAGACCGCGAGAAAGAGATCAAGTCGGTATAGCATCTGATGACCGATTTCAAACAGAAGGCTGGACACAGCCACCTGCCGTGACAGAGAGATCTGACTGAGGAACTGACATTGATAGGCAGGCACCAAGAGAGCGACGTGATCGTAAGAACGTCGACTGGGCCGAACTAACTAAAACCGGATGAGTCAGTTCGGCCGAGGATGTTTATCGCGAGACAAGCGGAATCATGCCTTAGATACGTATCTACCTAGCAAGGATTGCCAGACTGCCAGGAGTTATACAGCAGCTGCTTTGGTTGTGGTCCTTAGAGTTTGTAGCTGGTACTGAGAATTTTGATTTTCGTCGAGGGATCGCTGGTTCTGAGCCAAGCATTCCTGTCGAAGAGTGAATCCAAAAAGGATGCGCCTTGCCAGCTTTTCGGTGCATGAAATAACACTGTGCAGAATAGGGGAGGCCATCCGAGCTGCCACGCTCTGCTAGCGTCCGAAGTTTCGTATTCCTAACATGGACCCGACAACGGGTTATACAAAGGGTCAGAGTCACCAATTGGAACAACCTGCAGGATGTATGACGTATATTATGAGGCCATCCAAGTAAGCAGAGTGGGTAGCGCGGCGCGCATGCGATGCCATCTGATACGCGGCCTTAGCGGCGCTTCATCTATATATGGGGGTACTGGCATTTGAGAATAGAACCAGAAGAGCTAAGACTCGCAAGTATGAACCTACGAAGGATCGCCTCGAAAAAGTCTATTCCGCGGTAGGCACAAATGCCTGAGTACCACGTTGAGACCGAGTATCTCTGGCGAGCATCGTACCTGCCCAAGTATACGCATTGTTCAAGCACATGGTTCGATTGGCTTGGCGTTCTTCAACCTACCATCGGAGACAGTAGTACAGCCAACGCCATTGAATGATGCTGCCCCCCCGGAACGGGGCAACATACAGCATTTTGGGATCGTCGGGCGGAAAAGGATACTGGATATCTAGATTCATATTGATGCGTAAATGTATGTACGTGGCCCGGTCCTCTGACGCCGGGAGATTATAGCGCTATGTCATAAAATAAAACAAGGTTCCTTTTTAGATGCAGTGGCTACCAGTGCGCTGGTAGTAATCTGAAACGAACTGCAGGATGAGTGAAGTTGTTCTCTTTGTACACGTACATCCTAAGCGGAGGAGATAGTAACCACCCATACTATCAGCAGTGGTAGTGATTCACTGGGATCGACGTTCAAAACAGGAAGCAGAAGGAAGATGGCAGATGGCGTGGGAACGTTCGGGGTAACAACCGAAATGGGGTCAAGAAACGTTCACACGGCCTTCTACCAAACGCACCCTCTTAGCTCAGTATGTCGTGAACTTATGTGTTCCATCGTGATTAGCCAAACAAAACAGCACGACGTCTAGCGCCGTGGTACTTGGTGATATTATTGGCCCGCGGTATTCTAGCGCAACCGCTCGGGTGTGTCTTCTCAAGATGCCATGACCAGTGTATCTCCTTCGAATACGGCAACTGTCACGACATAATGTCTAACTGCGGTCCTTGCCAGGTCCTTGCCATCCCTTAGTTCCGATGCCAAGAGGGGCGGCACTCGTTCGCATGGGGTAATCTTCCAGAACGGTGAGAAACGCCGCTTCAACGTTGTCTGTATTGATTAAATTGTCGTGATAGATGATCGTCGTTCAATTTTCCTACTACAACATCGTTTGTTGGCTGATAGAAAGCTTCTGGGCCTCGTTTTATCTTCGATACCAGTAACATTTTTCTCATTCTCTTCACTGGATGTTTATCTTTGACTGTGGTACAGAGCCTTCCAGCTGACCATGTACTGCCTAGCAGGCGCTCACTAACGCCACAGTCGCAAGACTATTCCTGTCCCGATCTATTCTGAAAACAATCCTCGAGGCAAATGTTTCACCGTTACATCAATCTGATCAAGTAGAACTGTACGGTAGTGTCACAATTTACACTGCCGTCATCCTTGGCGCAATCGGGCTCCCTTCCCCAAGTGTCACATTGTGGTCCCTTTCGTCGCGCGCGCAGCAAGTGTGTATTGCCGCGCCTTTATATGAGATTCATCCACTCACCTCAGCTCGTAGCAATTGTCATCATTGCCATCGAGGGCTTTCCCTACAATAGAGGATGTCTTGCTTCAAAACCTGGTTACACGTCCGGCTGCAGATTAAGCGCCTATCGCTTTTTCGCCTTCCGTCGCGCACGAGCGCTCTTTCTTCGTCCGATAGGACGATAATCATATCAGTGCATACTTAGACGAAAATTCATATTCAAGTGCACCCCGTCGTGTTAATATCGAATGGAACACGAGTCTGTTCAGCCCAGGCTCACTGTAACAATTTCGCACGACTCAAACAGGAGGTTATCTATCTGTTGGCTCGAAACGGTACCGTCTAACCCCGCTATGAGATGAAGTGACTTGCCCATCTGAGCCCGGCAACGCTACTGAACAAGATGTTACTTCGAACGGAACGTCATCAGCTGTACGCCAAGAGAGACTCGCGACACGGCCCAACCGCGTTCATACCAATACAGTGTAGCAACCATACAGCCATCCTCGAACCCGTTTTATTCAGTTCTTCACCGCCCACAAGTCTGAATGCAACAACCTTCGGTTTCAGGAGTCTTCGTAGGGCAAGAGGCAGGTAAGTATCTGAATGGAGCAAACCGAAGGAGCAGATTGCAAACCAATCGGAATCGACGCGACACAGTGGAGTACTATGGAAAGGGGTGCCCGGAGAATAAGAGTTTGGTGTATCTGTCTTCCAGGAGATTCGACGGACGAAAGAAAGGTTCGGAAATGATGAAACAGACACGATGGTAGACAAAATCTGGTTGCAGACGAAATATATATCTAGATCATCACGACATGTGAAATACGAAAGACCTGGGGTCATGTCCTAGCATTAATATGTGCCCTCAAGTCTCCGCATTCTTGCCTCGTTGTCAACATATGTGCGGAGCTTGATTCTTGTGTTCCTATCAAATGTCACCCGTTGCTCACCTTCAAAAAATGAAAATGTGGGTTGGGTCGCGTCAACCTCCATGATGGTCGGTGAATATGATGGGGGATAGATACGTCAAAGTGCTACGAAACATTCCTAGCGAAAGGTGGTCTGCTGATGCTGCTTGTGATGCATCATGTATGAAAATGTGAGTCATTTTGGCTTAGTCGCTATACGTTGACCATTACGCTCCAGCTGGAAGATCGCCCCCCAAAGGTCGCGTAGGCGAGTCCATTGTAGACAAGACAGTGACGAGGAGATACGGTCACTGAGAGTCAGCATGGCCTTAGAAGACACCACGAAGAATCAAGGGCAACATCCTGGGATCCCATCGTGCCTCAGCACCTGTCCTGCGCCACTAGTGCTAATCCTACGAATCTGTGAAGAGTAAATCCCATGATCCGACACTGTTCGTTGCAGGCAATGGGATCGTTAATTCAGCCAATGAATTGCCAGGAGACGTACTACTACACGTATTGAGGGGCGCGTAATCATGAAGGAAATTGATGGAAAGATTAATCTCAACAATTCGCTGGCACGTTGACGTCTGAAGCCGTAGATAGAGCGCCCTGAGCCAACCGCTCTTTGTAAAGAAAGAAAAAGAAGAAGAATGAGCCTGAGTCCTTGGTCGAAAAGGCTGGAACCTGAGCTTGAGGGTCGCTTTTCTGATCAAATCCCGAATATTACTTTTGGCTCCACTTGGTAATTACAATACCAGTTAAAGTGTCAAGCCATCGTACGACTTTGTAGTAGGGGGGCAGGCGCCATTCTTACGGGATTGGTCTATCTGGCGACCACGTTGATATGTGGACACATGTGGATCCAACTATCCTGCTTACGTTTACAAACAACACCGTGACCACCACCACCAAATGCCCATCCCCTGACAGCCAGTATACCTTCAGGCTGCCATTAGTATCAGGACACATCGCCTCACCCAAGGACCGGTTCCGTAAATGACAATAATCATTCGGAACGGCCATCAGCGCGCGCCTGCATAGCCTCTATACTCGTATCCTCAGCCTCCTCACTGGTCGCTCACGAAAAGGTTAGCTCCCTCGGATGTCCGACCATTGCGCCAATTGTCGTGTACGAATCGTGTCTTGCAGCTTTTCTTGCATGGGAGTGAATCGTATAGGATACTTATATTGCCGTACGGCTTCGTCGCACTCTTTGTTCTTGGATGGTAATCAGATGCCTACCAAGTCGCTTGGGACTATGGGTATGATTATACTTTAACACGTGGATTTTTCCCGTCTTTTCGCCGACATTGCTGGGACCCCAGTGTCCATTCTGTTGACGGGAACTTGCCTGAGACAGACTCTGCACGACGGTCTTTAATTCAATTCATGCCAAAAAGCGCCACGGGCATCTGCCCTACTCTACTCCTTTGCTGGAGTCTATGGGATGAGAAAACCTGTTTAGGGCAGACATTTTATGGTGAGCGCTCAGGCTATGACGATTTTTGGCTAATGGTGTGTTCTTGCCAGTACATGTGGGATTCAGTGAAGGATGCCTGCCCGAAGGGCTCTGAAGATTCATGTTAAATATCGGGCGGACTTGGGCCAATACCATTGGGTGAGTTTGATTATCAATAACGTGCTTCAATCAGCTCACTTTTCAAAGAATATATTCGAAGCATGCGGTCCCCATTTGAAAGCGACTCCGGCGCCCAAGGAACGTTTTCGTTTCGTGATATTATTTACCAGCTTATCATCAATTATCCCCTTCGATGTCTACCTCCAGTGAATGGCCGTTTTACGTTGGTCCGTTACTGCACTGTACATATATTGTTTAAGATCTAACTTTAGCAGAAGGTGGAACCCCAGATGGTACATACTATTACATGTCGGCGAGTTGACCATGCCTACCCGTTTCATTCGAGTTCAGCGATTAATTATAGACGGATGTTCTCGCTGCCGATGATCTTGGTTGCCAATTTGCCATTTTCAAGCTTGCTTACGGCGAGATTTCAAGCCCGGCTAGCTCGTCTGTGGAACAATGGCCAGAGATCGCTTCATGGTTGAAATCCCGGTTCACGGACTTTGAAATATGCCGGTATGCACCTCGACCTATTGCCAAAACGATGTCAATATCAAATAGGAGATTAATCCTCCCTCCGCGCAATGCAGCATATACAGCTTCTCTAAGGACTCTGCTCGAGTCGCTGTAGGCTTGTTTGGACAGCAATGATGACATCATTGGGCTCGTCCACTATTGTACGAGAAACTACTGGACATGCCGCCGTGCAATCTGATGAGGCAAGCGCCGTTCCCTAGGAAAGTAGCCGTTATGGAATTGTACGTGGTTCATTATACTTTGGTAGTAGAAATCCTTACCTTCGTTCACGTAGGACGCCCGTAACTTGTGAGAGCCACTATACTGATCTCCTTTCTGCTCCAGTGGTGGAAAGTATGTCGCTTGTGCATCAGTCCTAATAGAAATAGACATTCGCGAGCACGGAGAACAATTTCGGCGCCAGATAATGATCTTTTGTTCTTCCCGCTGTCCCGCTCTTGATACCGTACCTAACGGAAGACAGTTCTATGAGCCAAGAAGTCAACCTCCGGCCTTGAAGTGTATGCAACCGCTGTCACCACGGAACAATGGAGGTGCTGGCGATGTTTGGCCGTGCCCGTGCGGACATCGAGGACATCCATATGCCAGGGTTTGAGATGAAGTCAGCTCAAATCGCAACAATATGTAATAGGATATCATCGACATCCTTACCCCTGACAGTCAACGTCAGGGCTGCTCTATTTCATCGTTGACCAAGAAGTCGACATCAAAGCACGGGACACACCGACGCCGCAACTATTGGATGTGATCCACATGGTGTAGATCCATGTGGATCCGACGGGAGGCCGCTTGCAAAGCTAGTAGGTCAAAGCGCCTGCATTCGGTCGTCCTGGAAGACAGTAACATCTCAGAAGTGCGACTATTGTCACCGTTCTTCGCCAAGCGATGCCGCTTTCTGCATTGCCGCGGGGCAAACGAGTGCATAAAACCTCTTCTTCTTCAGCCGAGACGACCTTGTCGCTGGAATTCGCGGAGAAGAACGCTGCTTGTCAATGCTATTCAGCATTTCGTCGCTGCCGACGTCCGGATAGTCGGTCCGTCAAGTCTGTCGACGAGAGCCATCACAGGCACAACGCGTTCAACAGCTGCGAGGACAGGCGACACGGCCCCGATGATGGCGATGTCGTCCCATCCCTTTCTTTCTCCCGTGAAGCATTGGAGAACATCGTTGCCTTGTGTTGACGTTGCCGCGACTGCCGAAATGACTTCAGATGTGAACCATGCATCAAGGCAACCTGCCGTGTCCATTTAGCTACGCCTCGATGAAGTGATCCCGAATGAAGCTCCGTACCCGAATAGAACGCTGCAAAATACCTGCGATACCCCCCTCTCCAAGCCCTGTTACTTACTTCAAGTCGTTGCAAGGGGCTTGCCAATTGTGTGCCGAGAGACGATGGGCGCAACGAACTTCTGCGGAAGTATATGACAACTAAACAGGAACAAAAAATTTTCTTTGGCGCAGTTCCAACCTTCGCAACACGCACCTGACTCGGAGCGTTGCCAAGGTGTCTGATCAGTGGGGGGTGTCCGCGGCCTATCGCGATCGCGAATGAGACGTTGCACGAAGGCTTGCGACGACCGAGCACAGCGAAGCGAATGGCAAAAGGCAAAAGACAGAGATCTTTCCCTGTTCGAAGCGGGTACAGGAAATCCATCGGCGGACATTAGAATGACTGATGATGCGGGCTCGTAGGGAGCGCGATCGCGTTAACGTCAAAGTGTAACCGACGCTCGTGACACTCTTTTGCAGGGAAGGCCTCGTTATGATGTCCACACGATACTGACGTTGATAGGCATCCAGGTACAGTTTCATTGTGCGCAAATCCTTCCCTTGATCTTACGGAATTCGGCCCGTTGCTTTCATCAACAGCATTTTGGGCTGCGACTGTTGACTGATGCGTCTTTTCTTGTATTGTTGGACTTGAGTCGCTGGTATCGCGGTTCAAGATGGTATCGCATTTATCTCGTTGTGGACGAGGTCCTCAAAGCGATCCTTGGAGCCTATGAGTAGCATGCCAAGGGCTGAAACGCCGAGCCAATAAACTCACAAAGTAACCGTAACAAGCGTTCAGGCGCATGCCTTCTCCTTATGCCGCTGGCTCGTCCGCTGGTCCGGCTTGTTTCTCGTATTCAATAGTACCCCGTTTGCCCGAACACCTCAATATGCACCCACGCTCTCACAATCCGATCAAGACTGACCTTGGGGTTCAATCGATGTTGATCAAGTTCTAGAGCTCGTAGGAGCGCCGCGTAAGTGTAATGTACACCTAGTGAGCTGATATTTACTGTTGCATAACAGACACTGATATATTATACGATAGGCGGACATCTATGATGATATCAAATTTGTCTTGAACAGTTTCAATATTTTCGCTGGGATCACTAGAAATTGGATTGATGGTTGTCATCGTGTATCGAAGTCGCAGCTATTTGGATAGTGTCGTATGGAACGGATGACGGGACTCGCCCTTGAGTCTTCATTGTAACACATTATTGATGTTTTGCATCCCAGAGTAACCAGACAGTTGAAGTGCACCACACACAATGATTGGGATCCAATAGACCAATGCCAAACTATGTCGCAAATTTTGAAGGCTTGTTCGTCGGAGTCCTCCGCAAAGATTCCTGCAAGGTTATAACTTTTGCAATCATTACCACTGCTGTTGTCGGGTGTCGTGTAACGGTGGTTATTGCAGTCTTTATGGATTCCTGCGGGGTGCTCGGGGTTCGATTCCCTCTATCCGGCTTTGCGGTGAGTGTGCGATTAATTTATACAGTCTATTTGTCAGGTGAACTCAGTTCCGACTTCTGAGTTCTCAGTTATGTTATTATGATATTAATGGGCGTTCGTCCGACCTCCGACGTCTGTGAGGAATAATGAGACGATTCACTCTATCAGCTCTGACTAAGAAAATTCTATTATCAGCGTCGGGAGGTTCTTGATTCAATGATTGTATCCAATGGCTTGTCGGCATGACTGCATTCGCTTCGAGGAGGCTCTGATTTAACCTGACTTCTTTACTTGCAACTGACCGGATCTGTTTCAATGAGAGTACACTAATATACACTTCAATCTTTCTCCAAATACATTCGATTCAAAGCCCGGTAGGGAGCTGAGGGAGAGGGAAGTCCTTTTCCATGTGCTCGGTATAATGACGCCAGTGTACCGTCTTTCCTACGTCGGAGATCTCCTGCACTTCTTCGGGATTGAGAAGGCCATCAGGGAGGTACGGAATCTCGGCGAGACGGCGAATGCGGCCTTTATTCCCAGATGCAGTTACAGCGACGACACCCATAGCTCGGACCCATAGGAGAAGGACCGCGGAGGGGTCGAAGGGTGTAGAGACAAAGCCCGGGTCGACCGCGGACGAGGATTTGATCTAAAGTTGTCATAGTCAGGTAAGGATGCTTGATATGAACGGAGATCGACAAACCAGAGACGCGTTGTCCTTGTTCAAACGCTGTGCGATTCGCAGCAGGATGGACTGTAGAGGACCACCCGTGGGGTGACGAATGGTTGGGGTAAGAGGACCAAAGGCCTCCGTGACGATGCCGTGCTCCTTCTGTACAGCAAGGACAGGCTCAAGATGTGCGAGCACATAAGGATGGTACTCAAGCTAAAGGTCGGATGGTAAGTTGACAGAAGCATAATATGAATTAATCTCGCGAACCTGATTGACGACAGGTTTGTGACGGGCGCCTTCGAGAATGACCTCGAGATCCTGGGGACGGAAATTACTAACGCCAATGCTCTTTAGCTTCCCTTCGTCCTTGAGGTCCTCAAGAATTTGCCACAGCTTTTTGAGAGATACATCTTGGTCCTCGGCAACGTAGGGACAGTGGATGAGGAAGAGATCGGGAATGAAGCCAAGCTTGGCGAGAGACTCGTCGATAGATGCACGAACTTCAGTGAGGGGAACGGGAACTCCATCCTTTGGATTCTTGGGATTGGGCGACGGGCGTTCGGAGACTATATAAATGTCAGTAAGTGAAGATAGCATAGATCCAGAAAGCCTACTCTTGCTAGTAACCCAAATATCGTCTTTCTCGACACCAGACTTGGCGATGACCTCCCCCGTATTGGCTTCATTTCGATAATTCTGAGCAGTGTCTATGTGGCGGATGCCAACGCGCAGGGCTTCACTGCCTGACTCTAGGGCAGTTTTCCTCGCATTACCAGAACCATTTCCCCAGCCTAGCCAGGGAATATGGGCACCGTCGAGGAGGGGAATTGAGCCGGGGCGATTTGGTTGCGACATGGTGCGGTGGTGTGTGGTGTGTGTACTGGTGATGAGTAAAGTGGATTACGTCATTGATGGTCCCGGCCCGTAAGAACTCTGGAGCTCACGGTCAGCGGAGATGGCCAATCAATCCAGTTTTCCAGAACCAAGAACATTCAAAGTCGCGAAGAAATCCCGAGTATTGCAACGGAAGCTAGATTGTCGGAACTGTGCGTTTGGTTCGGTGACTGAGACCGTCTCTCTGGGTTTCCTTGCTTGCAACATCAAGGATCCAGAGAGACGGTAACAAGTCTACGGTTCCATAGCTTTGGCGAACAATAAATACTATTCCTCACCCGATGCTGGTACCGCAATGGCGTCGTAGGTGATCTTGTCGACTGCATTGATTCGCTAGCGGTATCGATGATGTTATTGTTGAAAATAGTAGGTCCAAACTTGCGAAAGAGGCCAAACAATGACCGCGGTACGTTCAACAGGGATGATATAGAAAGAGTTGGTCCTATAAGCTAAAAGCAAAATTACCTAGTACGTATCGCCCATCCATCCAACAACAGCATCTCTACCTTGGGCCGTCTGCTTGTCCGTCACAGAATATGTGGCCATAACGCGCTCCGTCGCGAGCTCGTCAATAAGCCTCAAGTTCTTCGGAGCCGGCGTCCCTGAAGTTGAAGGGAGAGCAGCGTTTGCCAGTAGTCGACGGGCACACTGACCAACAATGAGTCTAGGCTCACGAGCTGAGATAGAAAGCTTACCAGCTTGACACCCCACCATGCCCGAATACTGATCCCTGTCGCGGCAGTCTCATGCGGAGACGACACGTCTCGCTCCGTCATGTCCACAACAACCAGACACATCTTGATCGCCAAGGGTATGTCACCGGCGGTGTATGCAGTTTCTGCAAAGCGCAGGAAATGGAATGGGTTTTGGGGAGCGAGAAGGAGAACGTGAGAGAGCGCTTGAAGGGATTGTGTATATCTAGTCGGTAATAAGACTTGGTGAAGCGACAAAGAAAAGGTAACGTACTGGTTGCATGACGAGTAAATGTCTGCAAGCTCTAACCAACCCTCGATGTCATTGTAGAAGGTATCCAGGTAGGTGCAGAGCTCGTCGACGGTCTTTTCAATTTTGTCGGTTCGTTTTCTGAGGGATATCCGGCGTTTCCAGATTGCCTGTGGCATCGTCAGCTAATACCCACGAATATAGCTCGACCACGTACGGCATTGGCAGAGTCCTCCGCGAGCAGTTCATCGTAGAATTTCATGACAGTCTCCGGTGACTGCGTCGCTTCCATTCGTATGCCAGTGAGGACGCTCACTCGAGGAGAACCAGGGAACTTGTCAGATAATTGCTTTAGGCATTCCTGTCTTTACTGTTAGTGGAGGATGATAATGTTTCGAGCCAGCGGTTAACGTACGTCCGCCACGTCCAATCGTCCTATATCTATTGCCGCGAGCGCAAGCTGCTCTAGGAACGCCCATGCTGGAAGAATGTCAAAAATGTTAAACAGTGTAGCGGACAGAGGTACTCACAGTCATCACCCAACTTTCGCGCTCCATTCGACTTGAGAATAATAGAGCCCTTGTCAACGACATCCTGGGATGCTCGTGTATTGTGAGCACGGTAGTTGGCGAGCGTCTTGAGCGCCGAGGATAACGACATGGTGGACGGGATCAAGAGCCTGATGACAGTTTTTTACACCTCGCTCTCTTCATGACCACCATCATCTCTGCCTTGGCTACTTCACTGTCTTTCTCACCACATGGGTTCGACAAGTTCCCCGGCGACAGTCGCGACAATAACGCACGTCAAATACTAGCACCAGAAGTCGTGGTCAGCTGGTGGGGGTCAGTTTTGCGACAGTTAGGTTGTTATCCTTGGTACGTACAACTTCTATATTGCGAGCAAGGACGAAATCAAGCACCCTACCTGACTGTATACACGTTCTGCGTTTCTATCTTGGTGTAGTAACCGTTCGTTGGATGAGGGTAGTATAATTTGCAAACGGAACTCTTTCGCTTTTCTGCGTATTTTAGGTGCTCAAAACTAACTCGTTCCCTTGTTATATATAGGGATCTTTATCTCGACAGGCGGTGGTCAATTGCACGCAACCGTTACTCACCACAGATATATTTTATCGAAGATACTGTTCACTCGACTATTTCTGGCCTAGAATGTGTAAATTTTTTTCTGTAGCTCTGCTGTCATAAGGTCTGCCGTCCACTCGATGACACAAGGAATGGCGGTCACTATGCTCCGTCATCGTCCAACTGTCTCCGCCTTGTGGTAAAAGTCTCCATTCAGTTCGATATGAGTTAAAGAGGACGGTTTTGAGCCAGCGTTCCTGCATTGGTACCTACATCGATTCCTGGTGGTCTTGTATATCTGACTTCGTGTGTATTGTTCTTGAATTCACATTGTCAAAGCTGATCTCCTTGCAGTTTTTTTGCCTTAATAAATAATGAACTAAACTTCTACGACCCGCCTACACCTCTTGTATGACGTCGATGTGTTATACCGATGCTGAGTACTTGAGTTGCCGCCTATCGTCGTCTTCGAAGCCAAGTACATGATAATTCTATACAGTCGGACGGCCAGCGTTTGAATCTGGATTATTAGGAGTGCCGAAAGCATTTGTGGCTTTGTTCGACAGAAAAATCGAACCGAAAAGCAACACGCTTTGATAGGATGACCAAAACTATCTACGCACACAAGTTAGGTGGTGGCTGCGGGGGACGCGGGGGTACTAATAAGAGCCGCACACCACATTTTAAGCTGCTTTATCTATCTGGGGATCTTGATGATCCACCAAAGGAACGTTGGATCTTTCTTTCCGACTCATTTTGGCGCCTGTAAAACACACTTTTACAGCCAATGCATCTGTATCTTGAGGTCCATGAAACTTGAATTTCTCTTTGACCGTTCTCACATCTATTCGCGCAGATATCTCGCTTCTGTACGAGGCCAAGGACACACTCCCTCTCCGGATAACTTCACTCTAGATTGACATGGGAATTTAGTTAATGTCACTGCCCGTTAACGCCATTAGTTTTGATACCCATGCGTTCTAACACATGGAGTTAACTCCATGACCGACGTCGAGAAGAATGTCTTCATAAATGGCGAGGAGCAAAGAGTATCCCTACTATTCTCTAGTTTCTTCGCATCGCCATGCCTGAGAAGTTTGAAAACACGTTCGGATGCATGTTCATCTCGTTCTCACTTGACCTAATGTGCGCCTTTATTCATACCGTCCTTCCAAATATTAATCCCTAAACCCCCTCGTGACAGGTGTTATGGCGCCGGCTTCGTGAGTTGCATCGGTTGCTGATCAGTCAGGCCGGAACTCTGAGTTGCTACTAGCTCGTGGTCTTACAATACTTCCGCCGTGGTTATGGGTCCAAGGACTCTGTCGTAATTCGGACCATGGTAGTAGCGCTAGGGTACCAGCGACTGCCCTTCCATCTTGGTTGAAGCATTGATAATTTCTTGCCAGGTTTCTAGCTACTGTACACGTTGCTACGTTTATCGCGTGGGCCTATGATGACCTCATCAGTCGCTTTGGAGCGTTCGAAAGGCTCGATGCCATGCCACGGTTAGTTTTGTTGCTTTACATGTTCAAATGACACTACCTAAGCCTTTCCTAGCACCGCACTAGTAAGCTCTTCTTTTGACCAGATCGTGATTCGTAGATGTTAATTTCCATGGCAGGTACAACTTCTTGCGATCGTAAGTTTATTCCAGTTCACTTTGATGTTTCTCTTACATTGCATTTGTCAAGTATATGGTTTCCTTCATTTCTCAATGGTAACCTTGCGTTAATTTGCGGCGTTTGTGCAATTGATAAATGTCTGTTCGATAGCTTCTTTACCACACGCATCTGGATTCGTGAGTTTCGCGATCATGCCCTCAATAATTCAAGCACTGAGACCCTCCTAGTCACGCATAATTGGTATCTGGCAAGCCCGATTGTACGCCTTCTCTCTTCTGGTCAGATCGATACATAAAGCTTATCGACGACACCTAGGCGATCTTGGCTCTGATTAATATCAGTACGTCAGTTATCTAATTCCCGAGGCTGGTGCACTGATTTTGCTTTGAATTTCGAAATCAGCTGCGGGAATCAGTGTGTACTATCCTTTCATTATGCAGACTCCAGTTAACATATATCTCATTAGCACAAACGACGCTAAGGTTCTTCTTCAAAAACATTGTACAAGTCCTTACCAGTCTGAGCGCGTTTTTCGTAGCGGAATCGGTGGTACATTCAGCAATCTCATAAACACTGAGGTGGGTCTCTGTCAACATGACAAAAGCACCTCAACACATCAGACATAGAAAGTGACAAGTCTGCAAGCGGCTGCCACGGCAGCATGCGACTTGTTGATCACGGTAACGTTATGTTGGATTTTGAATAAGAAACGGACGGGAATTAGAATGTGAATTTCCCGCCGCTATATTCCAGCGATTTGTCATTCTGACATCTACACGGAAAAGGACCGACACTCTGCTCGATAATCTCATCATCCTGGCAATCAATCGTGGTGCCGTTACGAGTCTTGCAGCGCTGTTTAACTTAATACTGGTATGTCATTATTTATCTAGGCATTTCGTTTCGCCGGATTCAAGATTTTGTAGTTTGTATGGCGCCCTGAGGCGATGATTTTGTCAGTGCGAACAATGTCACGTTGCTGAAAGTGAAGTACTCATTATTTGACAAGTATGATACCCCTTCTTCCTAGTTGTCAATGTAAGTCAACCTATCGGCCCAATTTTTTTCTCACCGAGTCTCATGTCTCCGGTTACAGTTTATGTACTGTCAGTCGTTGGAAGGTGTGCCTGATTTCGTATTTCTCTATTCCAACCTGACATGACTGGTGACCCCAAGTCTCAATTCGCGGAGGAGTTTGCGCGACAATGGTCGGGATGCTGTAACACTCCCACTCGAGCCAATGTCCGGAAGCGATAGTAGCGCTGTGGGATCAGGAGGTGTTCAAGTGGTACGTATCTCTTGGCTAATCCCATCTCGGTACTGAAGATCGCCTTAGTCAACGTCAGTCGTGAGCTGGAAAGATGGTTCACAGCTTGGTTCACACAATGTACGTTAGACTGCGTTATTGTCCTAAGCACCCATTTTAATGAACGTCAGGACACCGGTATTGAAAAATACCTTCCGTCTCCGGTCTCTGTGTAATCACGGAACCCCGAGCCTCAAAAATAGGTTGTGCAAAGGGACTACATGAAGGGGTTGTGTGTTACATATAAACCGCTTTGGGGCTTTGCGTGGATCATCTTCAAAATACAGATGTTATAGTTTCTCCGTCGGTATCCCTATGTCTGCCGCTTGCTGTCGCGGGGTGGCCGGTTAGTCGGTCAGTTCAAGGCTGTACGATGCCCCGGTTAACAATAGGTGAGTGTGACTTCTTCGAAGACAGAAACTACTGTGCGTGGATGGCAAGTGAGTCATTACGGAGACTCTTATACAAGAGGAACTTTCACATCATCGAAGTCCCATATTATGAACACAGATCGTCACTTGGCAATTGCTATCCAGAGTACTGGTAAACACCTGGGATTCTAGTGTGCGCCGTCTTTCAACCGACAATACCCACTGTCAGGCTTACTGCGGTGCCTCGCGGTTTGGGTATGATCGTAAAAACATCTGATGCAGCGCTGCTTGGGGTATGAGATTCGCCCCACCTCACCACAAATCCTAATCGCCATGTTGATCGTATATCGGCTTTTTGCAAGGTGGTTTGTCACAGATCTAATGGCATGGTTATCGGTGACTTTTCAACCGTAGGAACGAAATCCCCTTTGTCAGATGACGTCCTTGTTTGTGTCGTTTTCAGCAATAGCTTTTACACGAGCTACTGTAACAGAGATCTGCCCACGAGAACGCTCCCGTTCCACGTTGTCACCGTTTCTTGTGCTCTTTTCGGCCCCCGAGTCTCTAGGGTAGGGTCGACTGAATCGCTGTTCTCGCGCAACATCGGCCCGTATACACGCTTGTTTCTCCGTGTCCCGAGATTGCGTATCCTCTTCGGCCACTGATCATATGCTTTATTGCCAGCGATAAGTGGGCACACTTTCTCGCGATGATCTGTCCAACGCTGGGAGCTAGTAAGCACTTTTGAAGCATTCAGACTACCACAGATCAGACTTTTCCGATTTTCGAATTTTCCATTGCGTCTGCTGACACCCCCGCTTTGACGCATTCCCAAGATTGTATTCTACTCACGGGCCTATCGTTTCTCATATAAATATCTAACCGAGCTCACTGTTCCTTTCTCCCTCTCTCCTGCCCTCAATCTCAATCATTTTTCAGCGCTACTGATTCAAGCCCAGCAGAATGGCTGGGTCTCAGGTATTCAGGTGCTCTCTATGTTTTCAGAACAAATCTTGACATTCTCGTCATTTCTAGTCATATTGGGCTGCGTAAGCAGTTTCTGCACGAATGACTGACCTATTCGCTGATACAGTTGACCCAGCTTTACTCTTCAAACCTATAACTGTGCCTATGCAGTTATGGTGCGTCATTTGTAGGGTTGCTTTGAACATTGCTCAAAGTCGCGGAAAGATTTGGGATACTTTGTTGACTTTATCCGAAGAGAAACGAAAGTGCGTTTCTAAAAGGCCAAGAATTACGTTTGTGTTTCTCATCTTTGCTTCCAGGGTTTGGGATCGAGAATGGAGCCCAGCGGTCAGAGTCCACTCTTTAAACCACAAGGAACAGCCCGTCTGATGACCTGGTGGTTCACAGAAAGTTATATTTTTCTTCAAGTACGCATAAACTCAGAACACTGTATCCTGGCTAACTGTCCATTGTATAGCCGTTATTATGGTGTAAGTTCTTACATCCTATGCAGTCGTTCTTCCGTTAATTGCAGGGACATCTAGCTCGCGTCGATCACAATAAATTTATTGTGCGCTCATACGACTACTCCCTGACGTGCTAACATGCAGCGAATGCTTCAGCTTCTATAACATACAAGTTCCCACTGAAGATTGCGCCAAGTATGTGAAGGCGGAGCCGTTGCTTGGCAGTACGTAACCTTCTCACCGCTGTTGTGCTCCGCTGAATCGGTTACAGACTTCGCTATTTTGTCTTATCAAAGTATCCTTCTGCTTCGGTACGCGCCTTTGCAAACTTCGATTGTGTCGTTGTTGTAATAGACGACGATAACAGATGTTACGCTGTCTGGTTACGGGACAAGAGAATTTTATTTGGCGGAATAGCGATCTTGACCTGCCAGTTCGTGGAGGCCATGTACGCGATTTCTGGTTTCGTAGGTGATGAAGCTCTCGAACGAAGCTCATTTTACCCATTAGTTCTCTAGTTTCCTCTTCCAATCGCGTCAGCAAAGCATATTCTTCCTAGTGCCGGCCTTCTCATGCTGACTCAAGTTCAGAACTGAAACAGGACCTTGTGGTACGTTTTACACAATAGAAGTACTCAGCCTTATACATTCGGGTCCTTGTAGTTGTTCAAGGGCAGAAATTGTACGTCGAATCTCTCAAATGAAATCACCTCCTTATCATTCGCATACGTCTAGCTGGATTGCAAGCGTCTTCCTCTTCCCCACCTTAACTGATACAGTGCGTCTAAAGATGCATATGGGAATGCTTCTCCCCATCTCAACGCATATAGATCCTGACCGTGGTTACCTTCGCTCGGGTACTGTACATCGTCCCAAAGACCAGGTCCTCCGTAATATCGCGGTTCTTGAAAGAAGGTTTCCTCTTCTGTGGGTCTTCCAGTACCCGGTGCCTTCTGGTGATTTATTGACTTCGTTGTATAGTCCTTATTGTCTTCGGTACTCGGGTTTTCATTTTCGGTCCGAAGTCTTCTCACCTCTTTGTAGTTGGAAACTGTGCAAACGGTATATTGTATCTCCAGGTGAGTTTCTTGCGTGTAAAAGACAGCCCCAGTTTACTTACCATCGGTACAGGCGAACAAGGACATATCCACGATTTTTAGCGGGTTCGCCATAGTAAGCCTTTCTCTCTTGGTCGTTTTCTATTTATCAAGGTTTCTCTCTTAAAAGATCTCGGGTAACGTCTGCGGAAACCATCTCCTTCTTGGCGCTCGTCACGACGGTTCAGGTGCTTGTGATGGCATATGTACAATTCGCATTGACTGACTTTGGAGACACAGCGGCCTCCACGTCGGACTCACCTCCTGCGACTGGCCCTGGTCATGATCGCGGTGTGTGGCCTGGATCTGGGGTTCTTGTTCATACGACTGTGGACGTCGCATTAAGTGACTTGCCCACTAACAAGAGATCGGAGGATTTGGAGCGTGTGGATAGCCTTCGGAAGTAGGACTTTTGTTCATAAATCTTATTCGTGTTGATCTTGAAATCCAAGAGAATGCGGTATTACGCCTTGGAGCCAATAAAAAATGCGATTGAAACTGCCAAACACTGAAAATACTCTATAGCAAGCACATACTAAGCAGAACAGACAACAACACAGACAGGAGAAAGACAGTAGCGCATTGTAGTACATATTTAGTTGCATCAGATATCCAAGAACCAAAGCCGGTTGACCCAAAGCATTTCCGTCTCCTCTAACCAACCCTATGTTGGTTTATAATAAATGGTGGTCAGGAACTTGTTCCTGTAACGCACCGTCCCACTCACAGCGAGCACCCCGTTTCGAATGGAACTCGTCGATAGGTGATTCAAGACAACATGCGAAGGAACGGGAAGAACAGACGTATCGTCGACGATAACTGTATCATCTTCAATGGCACTCGGTGTCGGATTATTAAGATTCGGTGTTGAGCTCGATAGTAGGTTTCTTTGAGGCATCGCCGGCGTATGCGTTGACGGTGTGAACGCACTTCCGGTGCTAAACACATTATTGATATCCGTCCCACTTGCGGTCGTCACCGGTAAAATCCTCCCCTCGACCCCAGAGGCTGGCGTACCCTCACTAGAGCTACCCCGTCTCTGCCCATGGTTTCCGTGTCTACCCCTTGACCTCTTGCCCTCCTTCCCACTTGACGAACTCGACTGACTCTGGCCACTTGCCGTATTCAAGATGAGCTTCTCCAAATGACGAGGCAAGGGCGGGGCGGGAGGAATGTTCGGAGCGGGTATAAATCCATTCACCACCTTGCGTCCTCCCTGAGTTGTCGACGTTGTGTGGTGTGCATTGAGGTAGGCGTCCTCCTCGGCGGCGGCCTCAGTGAGCTCGAGGGGGATTACGTTTGTCCAGGATGGAGCAGGAAGAGCGGGGGTATGAGTGCTGGGTGAGGAAGTCGAACCGCCAGTTGTGGTGCTCCAGAAACTGTGGCTGCGTTTGGGCGGGGAAGGATCAAGCTGGGCTGGTGGCGGACTCGACAAGCCGACGCTGACATAATTTGCCAATGAACCCTGGTCATCGACAGCTTGGGGCAAGTCGTCGGCTACACGCCACTGTTCGTCTACCAAGAACCGCATGTGATGCGTGCCAGGCTGTAGCTGCAGGTCGACGGTCCATCGTCTGCCGTCATCACCAGCCATTCTTCGCATCGGTATTTGTGTTTTCCAGTCATCATCACCTGCACGCGATAGGAAGACTCTGGTACCGCCACCGGTCCAGATGATGGGTACAGAGATCATCTGAGTTGTGGTGTCGATGGGTGAAATAGCAGTCTCTACTGCAAGCGGCAATGGAAGGGTACTGCGAACGATCTGCTGCTGATACGGTTCATCCCGCTCCGGTGGAGTGTGAGGGGCATCGACGAGCGACGACGGCGGTACAGTCGGTGGAAGGTAGCTCACTTGCCGTGACCACTCCTCAGATTCGCTCGGTGGCTTGGATCCCAATCCGCTCTGCTGCCGCTTGGTTCGGGGCCTCTCCCTCTCCTTCTCTTTTTCTGCTGCTGTCGGTATCGGTATACTCGCAGTGGCAGCGGGTCTCCGTGGGGTAATGTCTAGCTGCAGATCAGGCAGTTCTAGTGACCGTTTCTTGTGTCTGAGCGACCGATGGGGTTGGTTGGGTGTCGGTGACGGTGATGAACGCTGTTGGAATCGAGTAGCAGACGAATTGCGGTCGCGGTCTTGCTGGTTATTAGAAGGCGTGTTGCCCATCGTTGTAATAGGAGACCCGCTGTGTGGTAGGAAGACAAAGGCAAGGCACCACTCTGCAAGTTCTTAGATATTGTCGATGAGTCTATTATACTTTGTGAGAAAAATCTCAATCCGATATGGTGTAACGGCTAACATTGCCGCCTTTCACGCGGCAGCTCGGGGTTCGATTCCCCGTATCGGAATAAGGAAAAAATTCTTCATAGTTTTTTGCATTTTTGTTACAGAGTTCAGGAAGTTATCAATGATCATTAAGTGACACTGACGAAGTTACAAGTAACGCTGCAGGAGTCAGGACAACCAGGTAGCTATTAAATATTTGGAATGTACTACGCAATACGCATATACAACATAGTAATGAACATGTACATAGTACGTACTAGTATTACTAGGCAGTAGAACTTGGTCAGTCGTGTTTTGTTCTCTGTAACATGCGTCGTCAACCCCGATAATTCTTTATGGGTACAGAGCCCTCAGCCGGGAACTATATCAAATATAATGCCGCATCTCCTCAAGAAATGCTGGTGGCGTTGCGCCTTTTTAATTATCTATAGCTATTAGCATCAAATCGCAAGTCGCCGGATGTTGACTTTGGAAAATTTCAGTCTCAGAAAAGAAAAGAGATGACGATCAATTCATATAAATAGTTTCATTGGTGCGTATGTCATCAGCAGAGGTCGTTCAACAGCCTCCCCTTTATGGTGTTCGCGGAAGGGGTGACTGCTTGCATCCTATCAGAAGAACTTCAAATCATCGGCTCCACAAGTTATGGTACGACCTACATAGCCCCTGGTTGTGCTTGACGGGAAAGTCTCCCGAGTTCTTGGTTGGCGAAAATTCATCTAATTCAATGTCCACCGTCGTATGAACGAGGACTCCACGTCCGGACAACGCGCCACCACGGCCGGTACTGGTACGACGAGGCGATTCAGAGCTTTCAGAGCCCACTATTCCAATGTCAGTCAATGCAATCAGAAATACGCCCTACACACCTGAACCGTCATGCCGAGCCGCGAGTATTAGATGGTTTCCACAGACGTTTCCAAAAATCTGGCTCTCGGTTGAGCAAAGCGTGTTTCTAGACTGACAAGGATGCTTACTATCGCGAATCCGCTGAAAATGGTAGATATATCCCTGTTCGGCTGGAAGAATTATGGTCAGGCTACAGTGGCTCGACCTGTGAGGCTCACTTACCTGGAGATATAATATACCATTGGTGCAATTTCCAACTGAAAATGGGGTGAGAATACGTCTGGCCTAGTAAATGAAAGTACAAATACCAAATACTATAAGGACTTCGGGAAAGATGAATAAGATACTAACGAGTCGATAGAAAGGACCCACAAAACAAGAAGCCTTCTCTCAGAAACCGCGATATGACAGAGGACCTAGTTTTGGGGGTGATGTAAAACACTCGAGCGAAGGTGACGATCGTTAGAATCTGGGAACGATGAGATCAGCGAAGGAACGTTTTTTCAAGACGCACAGAATCCGTGATAGTGGGAAACAAGAAGACGCTTGCAACCCAGCTATAGCGAACCATCAGCAAATCACTTCAATATGGCCAAAACCACGCACAACTTCTCTCCTTGAACAACTGCACAGGGCTGTCATTTTCACCTCATACATTCTATAGCATTTGACTTACTGCACGGCCCGACCTCGCCCCTTCAAACGCGTCAGAAGGGCATTCGAGGGAATGAGCTTAGTACGAACGTGATGGGGAGAGGATACTGGTTCCTCAGATGAGTAAGTGCCAATAGGTGAAAATTGTTAAAAAGCCCACAAATCGAGAACAGGCATACATCGCCTCTACAAACTGGCAGATCAACATCCCGACGCCACAGAACAAAATTCGTTTGTCGCACAACCACACCGCGTAACAACTATGGCACACTTAACAAATACGATAGGCATTGCCACCGACACGTACCGAAGCAAGAGAATGCTTTGATACGAGATGATCGTAAAGTCTATCATAAAATCAGTCGGAGGATTACGGCTTCCTAGCAGAGAGGCGTTGCATACTGGCAATCAACGGCTCGGCCTTCACGTACTTGGCGCACTCTTCGGTGGGGACTTGTATATTATAGAAACTAGAATGATCAAGTTAAATTCTAATGCATAAGACAAGTGTGTTAACTTACCATAGATTGACGGTAATGGATGCAATCTGAAAGTGCCATAAATTCGTTAACGAACCCATGAGATGTGGCACAGAATACCCCATAATAGCGGCTACAGATTATCGGTCAATAGATACGGAATACTATTCATTGATACGTACTTGAACAAGAATATAACTTTCTGCTCCACAACTCATCAATGATATTCGTCACAAATAAGTTGGTGCTGACCAAGGGACTCCATTCTCTGTTCCAAATTCTGTAGTACCAGATGAGACTTGGCAAGAATTAATTCATGGGCGAAAGTGCAGAACTTACTTGCGTTTCTCCTTGGATAAAGTCAGGAGAGTGTCCCAAACCTTCAGATCACGTCTGTTAGCCATGTTCAAGTACATTTATATCCACCCACCATTACCGCGTAGGCACAATTATAGGTTTGCAATGTGAACCTTCGTCGGAGAGATGAATACGCCGCATGCCATGAGGTAAATGTTACGCACGAAGTCCAGTACGACTGATATTGATGATGTCAGTCAGGGTTCGTTTTAGCAGATCGTCGAAAAGGACCCCATCATACCTGAGTGTCAGACATATTGCGGGTTTGAAACTGGATAGAAGTCAGGGTGCTGTGAAAAAGGTAGAGGCACGTAGAGGAGCTAAGACGCTTATATAGGCCAGGGAAGGTATTCACGTTGAAAACCAATTTGATAACAATAGGTTCATGAGCACATTACACGTTGCAATCCGTGACATTTTTTAGAAAGTTCCAACGCGGGTTTGATGGAGAAGAAGTCTGACTACGCAGCAGCAACAGCAGGCCCTGAAAGTTCAGGCAAACATCCAGGTACTTCTCGGATGGCGCCATCGTTTCAAATCGCATTTATCGCTTGGAAGACTATTGCTAGAGATTGTTTATAGCGGTATAGGCAGTAAGAGAGGATAAGCACCTACCCATTCTCCTGGTTCGGTATGCAGGTTCGGGATTCCTTGAGAAGGACAGGGTCGGGAGCAAAAATACAGGTTCACGGTGACCGGTCCGAGATATTGATCTCCAAGCAAACTTTAAAAGCTTACACCTGCCAACGAGGTATTCAAAGTTCATCATTCTCGACCTCCACAAGAATAGCCCATTCCGGGAGCGCAAAGTTAACAGATAACGTTACTAGGTTCACAGTACTTTGATATCAATATTGATTGCGCACCTCTAAAAGTCAAACGGAAGCGACGAGTCTCGGGTTAGGAAATTTTGTAGACGATGCGCGATGACATGGGCGCTATATCGCTGCACGAGGTGCTCTCCGTGCACTAGACTAATGTCGATCCGACGGGATACTTGTGAGAGGAACACTATGCGACAGGAGATATTGTTTCCAAGTGCTAGTTTCTGTGTGAGATGATGGTAGCCCCGTAGGACGAAAGCCCGGGATTCGCCATCGAAGACCCCGAGCAAATGTTAAAATTTTGGCGGGAATGTCGTGCTTCGGATCCGACAAAGACTGGTCGCGTCATTGGCGTGGTATCGGTTCTAAGTTAGTTTATCATGACCGACAGAATGCAGTTTACAGCGTTTGGCATGCGCCATGCCGCTATCACTGAGCTTTCATGAGCTGCGCTGGCTCGTCAGCCAAGTTCATATCAATTGAATCAACGTTGACGCCAAAGCCTGAAACCATTCAGATTGAATAGCAGTCATGACGATGACCGCATCTCTTCGCAATGAATATAAGTCAGGGCTCCAGTTTAGCGAGGAACATCAGACAGCTGAAACGCATTCAGTAACATCTATGATATGAGCGAAGAGGAGTTACGACGGCAAGTCCTTATGATATTTACATGTGCTGCCATTGAATGTCGACCAAGCAGGGCTCAACAGCGGAGGACCTTGGTCCAGGCCAGTTTTGCTTCTTTCTCCGCTACCAAGGCGGCACGCAAACTCCTGTAGGGTCGCGAGCACAAACAATGCAAACCGAATCACCTTTTGGAAATTTCGCCCACACTTCTCATGGGCCTCTGACTTGGTAAAAGTCTGCGTTCCGGCGTCGGGCGATCACAATGTTCATACGACGAGGCGGATATCACCTTCCCTGAAAGTACGAGTCGGGTCCAGACATCTTCATTACTTCCTCGGACCTCAATAGAACTGAATGCGCACCTCTGCAGTTTGGCCTCTTCTGAGTCGAAGATACTAGCGTCAAGCCTTTACTAATTATTACCGACACATCTCATTCACAACTTCAAGCACCTCCTCTCCTTCCTCTTCATTTTGCACATCTCCGCCTGATACTAGAACCTTCACTGCATCTAGCCTTGCCCTCATGCGCTCCTTATACCCCATGGTGGTACTGGAGAATCCGTGGGCGCGCACTTCGATGCTCTGTGCTATTCGCGGTATAGTATTCTGCTCCCACGGGCCTTTGCATAGTGCCAGCGCTAATGTTCTGATGCACTCACGTCGCGCGGAAAACTACATCCCCATTCAGCTGCAAAAGGGGCAAAGAACCAGAGATGTTTGGCAACGTACATCAATCTTCTGGGAAAACGTTTCTTCCGGCTCGATTTCGAAGCAGAACTTAGCGTCAGGCTCGGGAGACGCTGTAATGAACATATGAGATGAGAGTCGGAGAATTCAACGGACGTCAGCGCTTACGCATCCGCGCCAACTCGTGACGATGGTTAGAAGGTTCTAAACTTGAACTCTCCTGGGCGTCGATATCTGCACCCAGCACCTCCGACTCGTGTTCGGTGTCCTCTTCAATCTCTTCGAGGTCATCGGGGTGTCGTGTCGAAGAAGAATTGGACTTAAATGGCGTCTTGAACGGTTTGTTTAAGATCGAAGCAGAGCTGAAAGGCTTCGTGACTGCACATCGTTAGTAATTGTCAGAACGTCTGAGCGATGTCAACTCTTACTTAGTGTCGGAGCATACGCCTGGGACTTGGGCTTTTTGGCTTTTGGTTCAAAGTTACTCGTGCCAGAGAACGAATTAGGCCTTTTCCACCCAGTATCTGTTTAGGCTTGAGCATTTCGTTCTAAGGGGTTTTGAAAGCACTTGCTGGAGGCTGGAACGTCGTTACTTGACGATGTACGCGAGCTGTTCTTCTTCCATTCGTTGGCAATACGACTCGCGTCCTCCAGAGGCGTGAGCTTATACTTTCGCTGGCGTGTTTCCGTGGGATGCTTGCATACCTATAAATTCTAAGGGTCAACATCGAAACGGCAACTTTTAGAGAACCTACGAACATCGCACATGGAATCGCAGTAATCCTTGTCCCGGTCAGAAGCGACATCCTCGCCGAAATATCTACATATCAACTGTTTTCAATTGTGAGGTCTATCCTTGTATAACAGGGCGAGACACGTACAACATGTCGGCAAACATCAGTATTTTCAGCAAAGTTCACCAGCTATTTTCGATGATAAGTACGGGGGGAAAGAAAACAAGAAAGGTTGACGGCACCGCTGAGAAACTATCACCAGCCCTCTGGCTTGGAGCGGGGCCGTTCTGAACGTCTGCGAGCTGAACGCGATTATTGTGGGACTGAGCGACCAAGGATTTGACGTAGGACATATCCTCGCGGGCTGATGGGTACTTCAGGTAAGCAGGTTCGGATGTTTACTAAAAGTCGTAGACCAACTGTAATACAAGATGCATTTTGCAGGCTAAAGGAAAATCAGTGATATATTCGTGATACAGAGTCCTTTACATACCAGTCCGTCCCGTCCTGCGCGACCTACGCACTTAACCGTTAGCGCGGGAGCCCCGGGTTGATTGCACGAATATATACTTACCCGTTTCCTGATAATAGCCTGATGCCAATAGTCAGTAGGTAAGATGTATAAAAATGTGTATAACCGACCTTCCATGCTTTTCGGGAGGTCGTAATGTATGACATACCTATGACCGTTCAGAAAGGACGAGACGAAAGCAGCGAAAGAATGCAGACCGGACATCACCCTTATCGATTCCTAATCCAAACGCGATGGTGGCAACAACCTAAGTAATCCGGTCAGAGTGTTAAGGGATATGAGGTGAGATTATGCCGTACCACATCTATAGTACCATCTGTCCACTCTCTTAGGGTCTTGTCTAGAATATTGGGCCTAAAACCCTTCAGCACCCTAAAAAAAACTATTCCAAAATGCACGTACGTCAGACCCTTATGGTATGCGCGCACGCCTAGTCCCTTGCCACGTAAGAAACTCGCCAACTCATCACAAAGCTTTCGCGTGCGGCAATAGATAATCCCACACGACGATTTACCCCGTCGTTGATGCATGTCTAGTATGTATTCTGCTATCTCGTTCATGTGTGATAGAGAAGTATGAGGTGGAGAACATTTAACCTAAAAATTTGATATTCATTTCAAGGAAGAATGAGAACGCCGGCAGAACAAACTTCATAATAAATATTCTCGCGATTGAACCCATGGATAGCCTGGAAGAGATTGTCTTCTGACATGCCAAGGGAGTGTATGATGTCACGGCACACGCTATACGCGGATATCAGCCAAGGTACGGCGAGGTAGCAAAGATGGAAGTGCCTACGCATCCGTGGCAGACGCCGTGAGCGCCATGATAGGAACGTTCTTGAATCTACGACGGAATACGCCGAGCCTTCGATATCCTTCTCGGAAATCGTGGCCCCACTCCTGCATTAATTTTGATAAAGCAACGTGAAAGATGGGGGTAAGAGACTAACCGAGATACAATGTGCCTAAAGAGACAAGGTCAACATCTTAATATCAACTGAGCATAGACTCCTCACTTCATCCACGACTAGTCTGTTGAGCCCGCCGTCCTCGTACACGGGTTGCAACATTCCCAAAAACTCAGCGTTACACAAGCTTTCCGGGGTAACTATCACATGAGTGAATTTCAGAGCATGTAGGCTTGGGGAAAATGGCGCACTGTATAAGAGCCGGTTATGATAGACTCCGTCGTTAAGGTCTCTAATGATCTGTATTACTTTCAGTTGGGTGAAAGTAAGGAGTATAAGATACAATACCTCAAGTTTACCCTCAGGAGACGTTTCTGAAGTAAAACAGACAACGCTGATGCCTTTTCCCCTAAGACTTGCGACCTCTATAACGCCATCAAGGTGTGCGTATGGTATTTCAAGTGAATGCTCACGATTCTTCATCAAAGCTGCATCATGGCAGTCAATAAATTTCCAAACACATTGTATACACCAGACCTAGCAAGGGTGAGACGACAATTGTGACGCCACTCTGTATCGAAAAGTCTGAGTTTGATTACAGGGCATGAAAGCATAACATCTTCACCTCCTCTACGACGGCGGGTAATTGGAAACACATGCTCTATCAAGAGAGGTTACACAAGAAAGGGGACAGATGGGAGTGTCATGCCTTCCCCATTCCAGTTGGTGCAAGCACAAAAACATCGATACCTGGAGGGGGGAAATCAAATGTTGCTCTCTGAGGTATTGGCGAGAGTAAACGCACCAGAAATCGCAGCCTCTATAATATCGCGTTGCTTTCCTTTGTATTCTGAGTGACCAAATACTGCGAGCTGGGTTTAGGATTCGATACCCTTAGACGGAATGAGCGAGAACAGACTTTCAGTCAAACCTCTATAAGTGACATGAATAATGGAAAAGATCAAACGGTATACTTCTGGACCACTCACTGGTGACAACGGTCAATCTTCGAATCAATCGGCATTTTTCTGAAGCATCCGGGCGTTGATAGATATGAGTCCGTTTATTCTTTGCACCGAAGAGAACGCGATAGAACAGTTAGGTCTGGCGCTGATTCTTGGTCCCACGGAGGGTAAAGGGAGATGACGAACGTGAAAGAAAAGCGAATTTGAAACACGAAACGACGCGTAACGCGTCAGTCACATGACTGAGACGATCTCGGCAAGACAGGGCAAGACTGTCGCTAGCTCGGCATGCCACATCAGCAGTGACCGCGATGCGATGCGCCCCACTTGACAACTTGAATGGTTGAGCCCCGCTAGCTTCCCCCTTCAAGATGAGAAAGGAAAAATTCGAAGACAAATACAGCGCTGCGCGTCTCCGCGCAATGTGAGTATTTTGGATTACTGTAATTCTAAACGTTGTTGAACGTGCCATTCAGTGTAGCGCGTTCCATCTCCCAGTCACGATCCTTGAGTAATAATTCAACCTAAATGTTTCCTAGCCTGTCGTATTCAGGTTTGATTCAACTCGTGAGTTGATTGCCTTGTCCCTGACAAGAACAGCTGTTGTACGCCACTTTACCATAATAGCCTGGTGTGCGGCATCAATTGCAGAACTCGGTAGGATGAGAACTAATGAAAATATACATATTCAGATTTATGGACCCACGAATATCCATACAACCAAATAAATGCGCCAGCAAGACTTCCGCTCCTTCTGTTTATATACCGCTTTGCAATCTGGTACATACCACTAACCCGTTTTTCATTCTACCTGCTTTGCAATGTTTTCATCGCTGTTCCTGCCTCCAAGAACTGGCTGATTCTAGTTTCAGGCCTCGGGATGGGTCCTAGTCTCTTTCCAAGACCACAAAGTGATGTCTGCATCGATTCTCCATCACCGGATCGTTGAGTATATGTTATTAATTGTTATCCTCGCTCTTAGACGTCTCTCATAGACCTGAAAGCTAAGGAGGCTATCGTAAGAGGAGGTCATTTGTCTTTATTTCACTTCATCTTTTAGCGGGAGGAAGTCGAAGGAATTACTGTCGATAGGTGCCTCTGGCTTTTCAGCTGTGATAATCACCTAAAAACCAAGATCCGTGCAGTCTGTTTTAGGTTGGTACGATTCTAGCGGCTACTAGTCCCTTTACTTATGTTTCAATTGTCCGAACATCGCATGACCTGAGTGGACGACTCAGAGTAAGAGATGTCTCCAAACGTATCGACCCACGTTGACTTATTGAGCTCTATCGTCGTTCTCCAAGGGCACCATACTTAGAAGCATGTCTTCAAATTCCTCGTTGAGCGACTGCGGTTTTGTTTTCCGTTCGAGTTGAACGTTTTCTTGGCTTTCACTACTATGATATCCAACGTTCGTCCGTTTAGCGCGGACCATCCAATATAGAAAGCTGTTGATTCCCGCTATGTAGCCAGAGTTTCATGCGCCACCAACGGGGCCACGTTCTCTCTGAACAGTGCTACTACACTTCTATAATCACTCGTCGACGTTGAAACAATCTGGCAGGTCCATTTAGCAAAGGTATCATTGACGATTTATAACGGCGTTTTTCTTTCAGTCACTTCTGCCAGCATCAAGAAGTCAAGAAATGTCAATATGCTGTTGCTCCATGATGTCGCTATGGCGCATACAGCTGCACGAGGCATCTGTTCAGGACTGTCCTTCCCCGCCAAAATTTCCCTGTTTGACCCAGTTGGCGCAATCCAGTGGATGTCGGCAATGACCGACGTCGACGTCAGAGTCCTGTCACGGGACGATGATCACGGCGTCATTCCCCGATATATCCACCTACTTCTACTGTATGAGCCAAGAACGAAGATGGCTATAAAAGTGTGCCGTGGGCGAATCCAAACTTCCTATTGCTTCCTATCATCCCAATGTTCAACAACATCGAAGCCTCGAGACAGCCTCGCACTCTCGTTCTTTGCTTCGATGGAACCGCTAGTGAATACGAGAAGGACGTTAGTATCGTATTGGCCTCAACGCGCTTCACTGGTTAACCCGCCTTTCTCAGAATACGAACGTCGTCAAGCTGTTCTCTCTGTTGAAGAAGGACGACTCCAGTCAACAGCTTTGCTACTACCAAGTTGGTCACCGCCCTTTTCTCCGCTCCGGATTTTCGTGAAACCGCGTGATATAGGCTGGAATAGGAACGTTTTTCGCGCCAGGTGTCGTATCACCGCTTTTTGAATGGGTGGCCAAAATCGCGGACGAAGCGGTAGCCTGGTGAGTTTTGACCCATTCGCGTGCACGGCAGATGGGAATTCATGGATTCAGGTACCTCAACGAACATGTAATGGACGGCTACAGGTTCCTCATGCAAAACTATCGCGCCGGGGACAGAATATGCATGTTTGGTAGGCGTCTAGAATGTAAATTTCCATTACGTCCTAATCGGTACTCTGCAGGCTTTTCTCGGGGCGCGTATACAGCGCGTGCTTTGGCTGGTATGCTGTACAAAGTTCGTCGATCCTGTTCATGTGAATACGTCACTAACATCAGTTGATAGGTGGGACTTCTCCCACGAGATAATCAGGAACAAATACCCTTCGCCTATAAGCTTTATAAGCAGGACGATGAAGCTGGCATGGAGTTGAGCAACGGTTTCAAGCACACATTCTGCCGCAATGTGCAGATTGAGTTCATGGGCGTGTGGTTCGTCAGACAATCAGGATTCTCCGACTACTGATTGACATATCCGCAGGGACACAGTTGCAAGCGTCGGCGTGGTCATGGGAAGAACCCTCCCTTTCACCACTTCTAATCGTGCCATCAAGACGTTTCGTCATGCGATATCCCTTGACGAGGTAACCTATTAAATTTAGTCTTTAGCCGTTCATATTTGACATGGACCGTCAGCACCGTTCCCGGTTCAGACCTAACCTCTTTCACCGGGCATCGCCTGGCCAAGACCCTGAGTTCACAGCGACAGTCAGCCCTGACTCGGGCGCTGTCAAAGCCCCTTCCAATAAGCTGTCGTTCTGCCGCTCCAAAAGAAACGGACACAGTACTTTCTTTCATCCTGATCACTGGAGACATAGCCCAGTAAGGTCGACGAGTTTGGACGATGAAGACTGGGATCCGACTAATGTGTTGGAAGTATGGTTTGCGGGGTGCCACAGCGGTGAGGTTGAATTTTTTCTGCATGCTTGTCAGCAATTGATCTTCATTAGATATTGGCGGAAACGAACCGATGGCAGACCCTCCACATAGTATTGGCAACATACCCCTTCGGTGGATGATTCGTCAAGTCATCAGCTCACAATGTGGGATCGTATTCGATGAAGCAGTGCTCTCAAAGCTCGAGATCCGGCCCTCTCTCGTATTCCAACCGCCGAAAGCTCACGGGGGTCCTGGGATTGCCGATGAGGTGGATGCGCAGCAGCCTATTCATGACCGGCTACAAGACACGAAGATCTGGTGGCTTCTGGAAATCATCCCACTGCGATATTCGTGGCAAGATGCACAAGGCGTGTGGCACAGCGAGTTCCGGTTTGTCATCCTTATATCCTGTTATCCCAATACCGACTGGATTCTAGGTGGAATTTAGGAAGAGGGAGAACGATCGAAGAAACGCAACCGAATTTCCATATTACAGTCAAGGAGCGCATGGCGAACGAGTCACTAAACTATAAGCCGAGAGCTATCTGGAACGGGAATGAAGTATACGTCGAGTAATCTCGATGATGACACGTTGTGGTTGCATTGATACGACTTTATGACTAGATTTGAATACCCAGGACGACCCAGTGTACGAGCACTTTGCATACGATTGGACGGAGCGAGAACAGATATCAAGTTTTATGTTTAAATAATACGTTTAATACAGTGATATGTATGTCAAGAAACAGTAGAGGAATTATGAACATCTTTTACGCTTGCGTACCCTTAGCCATGTAAGCTACGGGTCTGATTTTTTTGGCTGGGGGCGCCTCTAACTCAAGGTCAACGGACTCCGACTCCCTCTTTACACCCGAAAACATCTCATCAAATTCCGTACGACCAAAAATTTCCGGAAGATCCTCTAAAAACTTGTTCCCAATGTTTTCCAATTCGCGCAAATGCTGCTTGAATGTATCCACCAGCTTCTCTGCCGAGATCCTACGGCTCTCGAAATTGGCGATGGAGCGTTGAAGCTGGAGCTGCCGGAGGTGGACGTACATGTACTCGGCCATGCTCGCCTTTTGGCGTTGTTCGCTGAAGTGGCTGTTCGAGTCTAAGGGAGTAGCGTGTCATTAAAATGATGGAAGGAACGAGATGTGACTCACTGCGCAGTTCCATAATCGTATCCAAAAGAGCACGGTTTTCGTCTTCAAGGGTGGCGATGAGATCCGCACTGGCAGAGACCTCAGAATCTTGATTTCCGGACGTGTCACCCTGTGCTACATCAGGGATACATAAGTCAGTTTGGTGGGTTCGAGGATTCAAAAGTCCGACTTACACTTGGCGGGTGGGTAGCCGAGGATCGGAGCTGGGCCAAATAGATCTCGAGGTTCTGCTGATGGATCTCCTTCAAGAATGGGAGTCGACGAGAAGAACCCATCACCCTCATCAATCTTTACGGTGATGTCGTTCACGGTCCGGTTTCCTTTGTATAGAGTGAGCGCACCCTTGTTGTCACCGTACTGGGACCACAAGGTGGAGGTGCCCATGCCCACTTTTTTCTCCCAGTCTGAAGGAAGTTCGCTGGTGGTGTCCTTTGGAGAGGATTCTGTGGAGGACTGGGCAGGTGTTTCAATCTCGTATGCCTTAAACACTGAAGGCACGAGTATTCTTACAATCTGGTGCACCTCTGCTTGCTGGGACTCGGATTTCTGAGAGGGTTTGGAAATGAGTCGTGGAGCGACGGGGCGCTGGTTCTGAGGTCGTCGAGCAGCCATTTTGGGCTGACCGGGTTTCTTCGTAGTGGCGGTGGATGGCGATTCGGACAGAGTATTGGAAACTGATTTAGTCTGATGAAAAGGTTAGATCTCATCTGCGGTTGAACGATGCGAGTACCTTGAACCCAGAGGAGTCACTTCCTGGGCCAGGTTTTCTTACGCTAGACCTGGAGGTAATGTCCGTCATGAGAACTAAAAGGATGGGGGAGGACAGAGGGGAAGAAGAAAGAGCAATAAAACAAGTCGCGAATATATAAGCGCCCTGGTGATGAATGTTCCAAGAACCTTCGTAATTTCCAGATGCACCAGTTGTTTTCCCGCGTCGTCTTCGATTCGACACATAAGGAAGCTCAGTTGCACACAGACCACGGAACTCAGGTGGTATTACGTGGTTTTATGAAGATCCTTTCCCTCAGCTGAAAACATCTTCACTTCCCACCGAATCAAAGGATGGTCCTGGATGAGAGAAAAGCTCAAGTGAGTGTTACGTGCAAGCATATGGGTATCTTGCCTTAATTCCCTGCTTTGTATTTGTGCAGCTTGATTCCAAAATGTCGCTAGGTCTCCGTCCATGTGAACGGCAGTGATTCTGAGCGCCAAATCCACATCCGCCCGCCTCCACAAGGGAGAGGACGCCGAATTATGGATACGAACGCTACTTGTTTAGCATCGCGTTGGCAATCGCAAATGAGAAGGTGCGTGAAAATAGCAAGAAATACAGTGTGATCCCTTCGACCGACGCGTAATCGCCTTTCAAGGGCAGGCTTATTAATAAAGAAAAGTTCTTGCTGACCCGTTCTCTAAGAGAGTTATTGTGAGTGTCACTATACCACTAGTACTATAGGGTGCGTGCTTGTCGTAAAAAATGCTGCATTCAGGAATTATCAGACATAATCAGAAAGCGGAAGGAAACAAGACTTTCCGAGCTTCTTATGTCCGGCAAGCTTTCCACCGTGCGCTCATTCAGAGTACTGATGCAATGGAAGCAGTGTTTGGCCAATTAATCTTCTCTCAGAGCAGTATTGATATCTCTTTCCTCAACAACAAGCGGATTATCAGGAGAGGGCAATAGTGGAGATAATAGGCACGGAGAAAAATGCCGTGGGGATGAGCGAGGATATGTTGTATCCAGTCATCAAAGTATGTCATCCGATATGGTGTAACGGCTAACATTGCCGCCTTTCACGCGGCAGCTCGGGGTTCGATTCCCCGTATCGGAATTTGTATTTTTTCTTCGCACTTGCACTTTTGCAGCGGTTATGTAATATGTACTCTAAGTTAGGGTTGCGCACGAAACCTCCAGGGGGGTAACTTACCGTTTGTTACCGACCCCTCCCCAAGGGGGCTGTTTTGATATGGTAATTTACCGTTACTTACCTATCACGTGCACAATCACATGATGGACACGCGGCAACTGCAAATTATTTTTTCAGGACTTCCGTGTTCATGTTTTAGGACATTTTCTTTGTCAAGGATGCTGTAAGTTATCTGGACACATTGCATATTCACTCCTGCACGTATGCGAAATATACATGTAATTGTATTGAATTTTTATGCTTACCAGGCAGTCACATGATGTGTAAGTTACCTCGACGGAAAACCTCTCCATAGTGCTGAGTGCTCCAACCCTTTCCCTTTAAAAGGGTTTATAAAGGGTTTTAAACTAGCAGTCGTCGGTCGATGACTCAGACCTTGCTTTGGCAGTCTAGCATTTCCAACAGAACTTACAACGTTTGCTACCCGTTTTTGCTATTCATTTTTCATACCGACATTTACATTTATCCAATATACAACATCTATGATCAAGGATGAAGTTCTTTATACCCAACTCTTCTTGGCCTTAGGCAGGACGGACTCAGCTGGTTTCCGCTTCGCCCTTCCTCCTTCGTCTGTGTTAAGATCCTCTGAAGGGGAAACCAATTCGATGGCAACCATGACGGCAGGACCTGGAGTCATCGGAATGGGAAGTTGCAGCCATTCACCGCCGTCGAGACAGCAGCCACTTTCAGTGCTTCGGCAAGGAATCGTCATCGGCGCAATACTGCGACGTGATTGCCACATAAATGCCTTGACTCGGAGCTTCTGGGGAAAATCTATAGCCTTAAACTTCGGCGGGCACCTAAAGATCAGTCTCCGACTAAGCCCTGTCAATTGAATAGAACTTCACATTGTAGTATTGTACATTGACAATACGGTAACGACTTGCAACCTGCAATTTGATGGGAGATGACCCGGTGTAAAGCTAAGACAGTACCGTGAGCAACTGATCCTCGCGACCATTCAAAAAGACTCACTGATAGCTTTCGTTTCCGTCATCACTGACATTAAGTGACGGTCGGCAGAGTCATAGGTAATGGGGATTGACATTTTGAGATGATAGTGAAAGCCAAGTCTATTGGGGGATTGGGAGTGGTCGTTGTGACAGGAGTACCCGTTAAGTCTTTATGATTGAAGTCAGCCGTCAGAAAGTGCACGGCGTTGAAGCGCATTGAGGCAAAAGTCCTTCTCGTATTCACCGGCAGTTCTGTCAAAGCAAATAACGAGAGTGCGAGGCTGCTTCGAGGCTTCAATGTGGCTGAACTTTGGGATGGTAGCAAGGAGTACGAAGATTGGATTCGTGCCGACTACAGTCTACGGCAATCGGAGGAAATATGAATGGGATCCGAACGATACTAGGCCTGACATCTGCCGACTCGATTCAAAGAAGGGCTCGGAGGGTTGGCGGTCCATAGTTCTGATTCGAGGGAATGATCATGGGAGGAGATGGAGAAGGGTTGCCCCTTGTATTGTACCACAAGTGATTGGGCATAGCATCTCCATTGACTTCTAGTAAGCACGAAGAATCCTCTAGGTTCTGCGACGAGAGACCATTATCAATGATGAAACGAAAGATACGAAGCAAAGACGAGACAAGTAATTTCTCACATCAAAGCGCAAGTATCCCAGACGTTCATTGGTTGAGTGGATTACAGACGGTTTCGCTTTCTGATTCCCCACTGACAAGACGAACGTGACATACGAGGGTAGTCGCGTCGTTCACCGTCGTTGTTGATGTCCGCGGCCCGATCACCATCCCGCCCTCAGTCCCAATACCTATCCCAGCCACCTCCTCTCCGTTGCAGTAGCCAACCCACCCTCTACCACACCTTACTGCCATTACTCTCCTCATCTATCCTTCCGTCGACGCGGTGGTCCCGGTTGCTACCACTGTCGCTGCGGTTCATTTGTAGTTGTTTCGGATGTCCTTGGTAGTTGCGAAATCATCACACCAATGCCATTGATGCCGATTGTGATGTGGGCCATGTTGGACATTGTCATGGGATGTTGGAAGGGTTGCAGGTTGTCGGAATAGGGATCCTGGGGCGCTGGATGCTTGGGTGTATGGGCAGTAGCGGTCGTTGGCAAGCCCTAGAGGTTAGGATTAACTGCACGTGATCTTGACAGCTGAATAAGCGCGGGAAATGGACCTGGAGAGACCTTGGCAAGCAAGGTAATGTTTTATTTTACCTTTTATTTTACATGACCTGGTAAAGGGTAAAACAAAGGGTAAACAAATGGTAAAGGGTATAAAAGCCACATGTAATATAGGTGTGATAAACAACACTTGTGTAGTGCTATGAATGGTTGACCATGAAACTTATATACGATAATGCGATTCAGGTCATATTCATGTCTGGATATGGACATAACCGCCTCGGCCTGAGCTCGGCAGAAGACTTGAACTGCACCGCTGTAAGACCCGAACTCCAATCAAGAGTAAACAACGGATGTATCGCGTTCGTACAATCTCCGTTGAGTCTCGTAGTGATTGATAGTCAAAGCCGCACTGATAGCGCTTAGCGAGAATGAGAGTGTTTCGGTATGAATAAACGTTAGCTCGAAGCTAGGGAATATACAGCTTCGAGTAGACTACTTTTATACTAAGTCTAGGGTCTGTAATGAGTACTAAAGTGAGGGTACCGTGTTAGAAGATGAATAAGGCAAATACACGGTAACCGAGAATGTGGTGCTTTAGTGGAGTATGATGCTGAAGGCTCCCCTGGAGTCGCGGATCTAAAGATAAGATAAGCGCCGAAGATAAGATAAGATAAGAGGCACTTAGATAAGAAAATGAAATCGTAACATTACCCCCTTGTTAAGGCAGGTGTCCCAACTGCTAGTACATTGGCGTCCGTATCTGTTTCATCGTCATTCCGTCCTAGAGAGCCCTTCTTAGGGTTTTCGAAAAATGCCATACACGCTGCAGCTTGTCCCAGCGGCCCTTAGGCAAGTCGCCGGTTGGGAGAGAGGATTTAATGTATGGTGGTGACGAGATTGACAAACTTGGCCCTTTTGTATCGTTGGTCTTGCCTGATTAAGTGCACGTTTTGGTAGGATATTTTTTTTTTTTGTCGTAAGAATTCGTGAGTGAGGGTCCATTGCTATCCCCCTTTATAGGGAAAATTCTTCGTACTGCTTTATGGGATTTCCGTTGCTTCATACGGCGATTTCGAATATGTCGAAGGATCGTCGTTGCCACCAAATTGATCCCAGTCTAGTTGTTGGTCGTACCAAACTTGCCGACCAGTAAATGGGTCCGTATAGGACTGCCAATCTACCGTCTCATGCTCGGTACGATTTATCCTTCGTGTGAGGTAATCGTCAATGAGTTCTTCTGCGTCCATGTCGCCTTCTCGTACCCAAGTGTTGGATTCCGGTCCATAGCCTTTCCACTTGACGAAGTAGTCTGTAGTCCAACGCCATGGCTCTCCGGTTCTTCCCCGGACTTTGCGTTCTCTACTGTCGAGGACTTCTTCGACTTCGTATTGTTCTTCGCCGTTAACTAGGTCTGGCGGTGGCGGTGGTGGTTGTTCTTGGTTCGGGAATGCGGGTGGCGTATAGGGGGTAAGGAGTGATTCATTAAATGTGGGGTGTATTTTCCAAGTCGGAGGGAGTTTTAGGGTATAAGCCGATGCTCCTTTCTTTCCGACGATGAGAAATGGACCTGTGCGTTTATCGGCGAGTTTTTTCTTTGGTCGTGGGAGACTTAGGTTGGTCGTGTCGAGCCATACCTTGTCTCCTACTTGGTATTCTACTGCAGGTCGTCTCTTTTTGTCGTATTGAGCTTTCATCTGGTCGGCGGCTTTTTCCAAGGCTCGTTTGGCCTCTTCGTGGATTTTCTGTATTTCTGAAACGAAAGTAGTGGACGCCGGCGTCCGGAAGGGTGCCTTAGGTTTGGCGCCAGGGAGGATTTCAGCGTTATAGCCGTAGTTAACCTCGAAGGGGCTTTTACCGGTGGCGGAGTGTACGCGGTTATTGTGAGCGAATGCCGCGAGGGGTAGCCATTCAACCCAGTCGTCTTGGAGATGATTGACGAATATTCGGAGGTATTTTTCGACTTCCTGATTTACTCGTTCTGTTTGACCATCTGTCTGTGGATGATAGGCTGTGGATGCGTTTGCCTTGATTTGTAGCAAGTTATAGAGGTCTTTCATAAACTTGGAGACAAACACGGTGCCTCGGTCGGAGATGACGACCTGGGGCATTCCGTGTCTGGCGTAAACTTCGTCTCGTAGGATTTTGGCCCACCCTTCCGATGACAGCTCTGTTGTACAGGCTATTGGTATGATTTCCTTAGAGAATCGGTCGACGATCATTAAGATAGCGTCATGACCGTTGCACTTTGGTAGACCAGTGACCATGTCAACGGAGATATGTGTCCAAGGTCGGGAAGGGATGGTATTTGGATGAAGGGGCGCCGCTTTGGCTTGGGTGCTCGTCTTTGTTCGTTGGCACGTTTCGCATGCGCGGACGTAGTTTTCTATGTCTTTTTTCATCTTGGGCCACCAGTATTCTCGTAAGACGAGCTCTTTGGTCTTTTCAATGCCAGGGTGTCCCGCCGTAATATGGTCGTGGGATATTGCGATGATTTCTCCTCGTAATGCATGGTCTTGGGGAATATAGATACGGTGATCGTAGAAGATCAAACCGTTATCTAGCTTCATTCCTCGATCATGGTTGAGGGATGCGGAGATGTTTTTATCCCATCGATGGTGGTCGAGCGTGGCTTGTTTGATTTTGGTATGGATTTCCTCGATTGTCGGCATGACCAATGCCCGGAAATGCTCTTGTTTGAGGACAGTAACCTCATCGTTGTCCTCCTTCCCCGTGTCGTGATCTGCTCTGCGACTGAGTAAGTCGGCTTTCTTGTTCGACGCTCCTGGTTTGTGATGAAGTGTGAAGTGGTATTCCGCTAGTTCTGTTACCCAGCGGGCCTGGCGGCGGTTCAGTTTCTGGGGTTTTCGGAAATACTGGAGATTCTGATGATCTGTCCAGATTTCGAAATCCTGAGTTGCTCCCATCAGGTAGTGTCTCCACTTGTCGAGCGCGAGCATGATTGCAAGCAGTTCTTTGTCGTAAATTTCATAATTTCGCTCTGTTATCGTTAGAGATTTGGATAGAAACGCGACTGGGCGCCATTTTCCATCCTGCTCTTGCGATAACACAGCGCCTATTGCTCCTTCGCTGGCATCTGCCTCGACGCGGAATTTGCCATTCTCCGTTGGTATCGCTAGTACCACTTCTTCAGCCAGCAACCTCTTTAGCTCTTCGAAGGCGTTTTGTTGCGCTTTTCCCCATCTCCACGGATCATTTCCTGTCAATTGTGTCATAGGCTTGACAACCTTGCTATATCCTTTAATAAAGCGTCGATAGAAATTGGTGAAGCCTAAGAACGATTGTAATTGCACTTTCTTGACAGGTACGGGCCACGCTGCTATTCCTGCGATTTTGACTGGGTCCATACGAATGCTGCCTTCACTGATGATGACTCCGAGGTATTCTGTTTCCAGGGTCTCGAATTCGCATTTTTCCGCTTTAAGGGATAGCTTGTTCTTTCGTAGGATTTTTAAGACTTCGCGTGTGATACGTCGGTGCTCCGCCTTGGTTTTTGACATGATCAAGATATCATCAAGGTAGACTGTGACGTCGCCGGAGGCGATAAGGTCTTTGAAAATGTCGTTCATCATCCATTGAAAGGTTGCCGGTGAATTCGTGAGCCCGAAGAACATAACCGTGGGTTCGAACAACCCTCGATTTGTTCGGAATGCTGCTTTCCACTCGTCGCCACTTTTTATGCGAACATTGTTGTATCCCCACCAAACGTCAAGTTTTGAAAAGTACTTGGCGCCCCGTAGTTTATCCATTAACTCAGAGATGAGAGGAAGTGGGTAACGGTTTTTAATCGTCATCTCATTGAGTTTACGATAATCTTGTACCGGTCGTAGTTTGCCGTCCTTCTTTTTAACGAAGAAGAATGGTGAAGCCATTGGTGACTTTGATGGGCGGATTCGTCCGCTTGAAAGGTTTTCGTCTAGAAATTTGTCAAGCTCAGCCTGTTCGTTACGATTGAGAGGGTAGACTTTGCAGTCAAGGTTGGCATTGGCATTAGGAGTTAATTCGATGGCATGGTCCCACGTCCTTGGTTCGGGGAGTTTGTCGAAGTTCTTTTTCTCGAATAAATCGGCAAAATCCCTGCACCATTCTGGGACCATTTCTTCGAATGTTTTGGCCTCCTTTCCCTCGTTGGCTTTGGCGGCAAGATCGTTTGCGTGATGAGCACGTACAAGGATGGCTTGTGTGAAATCTATTGCGAGAATAGTATCTCCTTCTTCCAGCTCCTCGTCCCACTTGTCGTCTGGGTCTGCATCTGGTAACGCGAATGAAATCTTTCGGCATTGGCATCGAGCGAACGTTAATCCCCCCGTCTTCCAATTAATGATTGGATTGTGTCGGGCGAGCCAGTCATGGCCCAGGAATATTTGTCGGTCGCTAAGTTCTGTCACGGCCAAGTCTATTCGTTCTACGTGATCCCCGATTTTAAGTAGGATCTCAGCGTATCGGGTGATTGATCCTCCTTGATTACGTGTTCCGTCAGCATTGTAGACTGGGATAGGTGCAGCGGTAGCATGAGTCGGGATGTTATGTTCTTCGACGAAAGCCTGATTAATGGCGCTGCTAGTGCATCCGCTGTCCACTAATGCGACTGTTGTAGTTTTCGTGCGTGTATCTAAAGTCTCGATTTGGACATCGATCGTCAAGTCTTTGCCCTTCCCGCTTAATGCGCTGATGTATCGTCTTGGTTGTCGTAGTTCTTCGAGCCACCAAAGCGCATCAACGCGCATTGCCTTTCTCATCCCTTCGATCATTTCGTCCACAACCTCCTCCGCTCGTGCCTTGTGAATCCAATTCTTTAGGATTGCCTTTGCTTCCGATTCTGTCTTGGCTTGTACTATGCCGCGCAGAGTCCATTCCGCCCCGAATGGTTTAAGCCATTCGTGGTAAGATTCACCACTAGTATAAGTGCGTGAGAGTTGCGGGACCTCCTTAGCTTTCGCGTCGTCCTGTAAGGGTTCGACTACCGTCAGCGAGGTCACCGCAGTTTCTAAAGGGGTAGTTTTGTTAGTTTTCATCATGAAACTTGTTGCGTCCTCGTAATCAGGTACTTCGACCATAGTTACTTGATGCCCCCTTTCTACTGCCTGGGCGCTAGCAGCTTCCTGTCCCTCGGCTTTCTGGTCGTCCTGGGTTGGATCCAAAGCCCCTTGTTGTTTAAGGGATTTAAACTTTGGCAACCATGCGGTATTCTCTTTACCCAGAGGAGGTTTAGCGTCAAGACATATAGTCTTATCCGACGGTATTCCCTCGAAACTCCCAGCGAGGCTGGGACTCCGTAGAGCCGCTTCGTCAAAGGGGGCGCTAAGCGCTTTGTCCAATGCCCCATCCGGTCTAGCCGTTATGATGGGTGTCACTATGGTAGGTGACTTATCGTCCGATACTTTCGCCTGTAATAGGTTACTCGTCGAACGTTTAATCGTCGGTAGCCGAACTACCACGACGTCTGGTGTTTGATTCTTGCTTAGTTTCTGGTCTGGTTGCGAAGTCGCGGGTATATTCGAATGCGTGGTAGCAACTACAGGTATATAAGTACATTGAATAGGTGCGATAGGCGTACCAGTTGAAACTAAGTCATTGGCCGAGTGAGTTGAATCATTTACTCCTCGGCGCTCTCTTTTACCTCTGTAAGTGCGGGCTGTTTCTCTTCTTCTGGGTGATTGTCCCAGTAAGCATTGCAGCGTCGCAATCCCTCAGCCCGATTCTTTGGGCGTTTGGGGCAGTCGCGTTTGAAGTGGCCTATTTCGCCACATCCATAGCATTTCGCTGTCGCGGCTGCTGCTTTGACGGCGTCTATGTCCATTGGCGCGCCCCTTCCTCCGTATGTCGTCCCGGTAGCTGTCTTTGTTGATGCTACGGGAGCCGCTGTCTGGCCACCCCTGTTGGGTGTGGTCGTCTTCTGTGTCTGTGGTCGGTTTATTGGTGTCATTCCCTCTGCCTGTTTAAGGCGCCAATTAAGGTCGATTCGGGTTAGGCGAGCTTTCCACCCGTCGTAATCAATTGGTACGTCTCCGTCAGCCGAGTATATTGTATTTTTACTCGTCTGTCGGGCCGCCTTCTTGATTTGATGGAGCATCAACTGGTCGTTGCTACGAATCCCGGCGTGGTAGGCAAGCTCTTCGAATTCCTGGAAGAACTTGTCGCCGTCTTTGAAGTCGGCCTGTTTGAGCTTTTCCCACTGCGCGTACTTCAACTGGTAGTTGGCATCCTTCCAAAACCGTGCTGTGAGGGCTGTTTTAAAGTCCTCATAGCTTGGGTAGAGCTGTTCTCCGGTTGGCGCTGTTCCTATTTCTTGTGCACTCAATTCCCACCACTTCCCAGCATCATCTGCGAGTCGTGAGACACAGAAGATAACTTTATGAGGAGGGTGTCGGTAGTGTCGGTTGAATACGTCAAAGTGGAGTTCGCACTTTAGGAAAAACCGGGAAATGTCGTCCGAGTCGCCTTTGAAGTCGTCAACCTCTTTGAGAATTTTTGGTTTAAATTCATCATAAGGGGCGACAGCCCCATCAACTAGTTGCCAGGGTACTGGTGGGTCTGGCATTTGGGGCGGCGCGGGGTACCGTGGGAGCGCGTACCTTGGAGGTGGTGCGGGTGGCGCAGGTGGTGCGGGTTGTCCGCCGCCTCCACCGGCTCTTCCTCCTCCGGCAAAGGGTGCATACCCAAAGGAGTATGTTCCTGGGGGTGCGTGTCCTCTGACGTAATTGAAGGCTCCGACTGGTGCTCGGGGGGGTGCCACTGGGGGATCATCCGGCATTGGTTTCTGGATCTCGATCTCCTCTATATATGGGGAAAGTTCTTCCATGACGTTTCGCGGATGAACTGAATTCCATAGGAAGCGAGCGTTTCGCTCTGCTTCGTATTGGAGTATTTCATCCGCGTTAAGTCCCCTTATCTTTCTCATTAAATAATCGTTTCCGGCTTGGGTTTCTCCCCAAGTCGTATCAAAAGGAAGTGCATAGGCAAAATATACGTATAAGTCTTTGTAGCTGGCTTGTTTGAGAATGGTCGGGATGGCTATACTAGGGTCGTTAATGGTTTCTTCATAAAAATTGATGGCGTTGGATAGCGTCATCTCTGTGGGGGTTGGGGGTCGACTATCACGTCGACTCAGGGGTCGAGTCGACGGCGTGATCCGGCGCAGGTCTAAAGGGGGTAGCGGGTCGTGGTGGGTTAACGGCCGTGCTGGTGTCGCTAGACGACTCTGTTGGCCAATCTCCGCCTGTGTCTCTTGTCGGCTCTGGCTCCTCATGCTGCTGCTCAGCGATGATCCGGTCCGCGAGCTGCTGCCAGCGAGAGGCTCGGGGAGGACGGTGTGGGGATCTAATGGGTGATCTGACATTTCGCCAGCCTCTCCTTGGTGCTGGGTAGAGATGGGCGGAGGTACTGGCGATGGGTGCCTCGATCTGTACAGGCTCGAATGCCTGCTGCCCTCCTGCTGCTGGCTGGTCCCAGTCGTAGCTATAGCCTGATGGAGGTGGCGTTCGGTGGTCGGGAGAGTTTGCTCGGGGATTGGGGAAGTATGCGCTATAGGGAATGTCGACATTGTCCCAGAACTCTGAAGAGGCAACACCGGCTGCGGGTGGTGGAGTGGGATTCCTGTCTGCCCAAGTATCGTAATTGGTGGCAGGGGCGACGGGTCGAATGTCTCGGCCCACTTCGAATCCCCCGACACGGGCGGCGAATCGGGCGTACGTGCCGGGTGAGGGAGTTCTAGGGATGTATGGAGTATATTGGGGAGTGTCGGTGGTGGTGATAGGGATGCCAGGCGTGCGCCTTCTGGTAGGGGTAGGAGATCCTCCCTCCGAGTCTTCGGAATGAGGTGGCTCATCCACGACCTCTTCTTCGTGCTGGATGTTGTTAATGAGGTCGTTGACTGAGATCGAGTGTCGCGGTACGGGTGCGTGGATTCGGGGTGGGAGCTGCTCGAGCGTGATGGCATCGACATCGTTTGTAGGGGTGGTAGCGAGTGTGGGGTGGCGTCTTCGTCTTCTTATTGTTTCCACTAGGTTATAGTGAAAGCTGACTGCGATGAGGATGGCTAAGGAAACGAAGGTAGCGCTGGGGATTCCTAACGCGAGAGCGATGATTTTGGCGTCTTCGTTCTCCATGGAAGGCTCTGATTAGAGAGCTTAGGAAAGCTTCGAGCTAAATGTAAGACCCGAACTCCAATCAAGAGTAAACAACGGATGTATCGCGTTCGTACAATCTCCGTTGAGTCTCGTAGTGATTGATAGTCAAAGCCGCACTGATAGCGCTTAGCGAGAATGAGAGTGTTTCGGTATGAATAAACGTTAGCTCGAAGCTAGGGAATATACAGCTTCGAGTAGACTACTTTTATACTAAGTCTAGGGTCTGTAATGAGTACTAAAGTGAGGGTACCGTGTTAGAAGATGAATAAGGCAAATACACGGTAACCGAGAATGTGGTGCTTTAGTGGAGTATGATGCTGAAGGCTCCCCTGGAGTCGCGGATCTAAAGATAAGATAAGCGCCGAAGATAAGATAAGATAAGAGGCGCTTAGATAAGAAAATGAAATCGTAACAACCGCCATTTGATGATATTTCCTGGGAACTTTTCAAGGCTGCATATCAAAGCTACAAGTCACCAGAGGTACGAGAAAGTGTACATGTGCATGTACTGGATTATAGAGGCTCAATCCAGGGTGGTTACAGGATCCTCTGTGTGATAGTATGAGATCACATGATATAACCTTTTATAAAGGGTTTACAAATAGTTTACAAAGCTTTTCGAACCCTTTTCCTTTATTTTGCCGGGACCAGCAAAGGAAAAGTAAAGGGTTGGAGCACTACCCCTCCAGCGAGGGGAGGTAACTTACCAGTAAGTTACCGGTAATAAACTCAAGTGTAACGAAACCTAGGTTTTGTGCGCTACCCTACTCTAAGTTCGACTGAGTCGACTCTCGTTGGTTGGTTGAGTGGTTAAAGGTTTTTCTGCAAGCACTTGCGAGCTGTTGGTATTAGCCTAGGCTCGTTTACCGGCCGGCGTTTCGCCCACGTGGCTGCGCTATCACATTTGGGCGCTCACCTCCCCACGTCAAAACATGTCAAGCCACACCAAGCAACCAAACAACCGTATAAGGAATTTGCAATATGAGGTGTAAGCTTGTGAACGTCGACTGGCTAGCGAGTCTAGTATTAGCCACCGACTAGTGGCCCCATCTCTGGAAGTTGCCGGACTTGCTTGTCGCTGTATCTATTCTACCTCAGTTCAACTTAGTCTATTGTTTAACGCGGGGGGGTTTACTTGCAACCGTGTTATTACAAAGCATAACATAATTTGATTGCCGTCCATCGGCACTGTGCCGAACCGAATCGTATTTCAGGATACCGGCGGCAAGTTTAGAGTGCCGATTCCAAGCCTGTCAGCGCGTCTGGACAGAAAATAATGCATGGACCACCTTTCCCTTTATAATAAATTAAGATTATGCGATAAGAGACACTATATCGTGAATGTATAGCAGTATGTAGCCTTCAAACATGTCCCAAGATCATGACTAAATCAGTTACGCGCTGCCGGCTTTCCATCAAATTAGTAACAACTGGGTTGCAAGGCAGATGGCCCGATTAAGCAACATACTACATACAGACCGTCCCTCCCTTCCATCAATAGGTCTGTATCGTTGTCTGTCTACGAGAGACTAAGTTCAACTTAAGTTTCAACATTGCAAGTGCGCTCCTGGTGCTGCACATTTAACAAAACATTGCCTCGAGCAGCAGTTTCAAGGAAGCATATGGATACATGGTTCCTCCTGTTCCATGATTTTAGTTCGACTACCCGTGTTTGGTGTGTGAGTGACTTTGAAGTGACTTCTTCATAATGTTATTCACCATACTTGATAATTACATATAAGGTGTCGCGCTAATCCTCCAGGATCGGCACCTAGTATACTCATGTTATCGAGATCCCAACTCGGTGATGTTAGAATATGGTCCGAGCTGCCATAAAGCTTCGCAGCGAAGTACAATATCAAACAGGGAAATCAGTGCTCTATGAATTGTCCTATTGTTGGATCACCTTCCGGTAGGTGTTGGTTGCTTTGAAAGTGTCAATTACTTGAGTCTACAGGATATAATGTCGTGGTCCTCTAATTCTTCCCCCAATCCATGGCTCCCCTTCTCATCTCCGCGTTCCTTTATAACTTCCTCACGGATGCTTGCGTTACGTTCGTTTTAGAGACCGTAGTCCGCCATCCATCCCCAGCAGAAGCCCAGATGTGGCTAGATTGGAAGGGCGCACATGTGTGTATAACCTTACTACTTCGCTATCGCTGCGGCCCTTATCCACTTTTCCGCAGAAACCCTGTGAAACGTGCCTCAAGGCAGGGATCATTTGTCAAGTCCAGATGGCAGACATCCCATGTGTCTCGTACACTTGCCAAATTTCTAAGAATGTATGTTCAAGGATTGAAGATGAACGTTTCGAGTGCGTCTCAAGAGCGTTGTCCATTGACCGCTGTCTGGTACCCGACTTGGTTGCGGCATGCAGGGCTTTGGGTGATGGCGAAAGTGTCGTCTATGTAGGTGGCTATCAGGACTCTTTTTTCAGTTCTACTCACCAACCTTCTAGCAGCCTGAGATTGATACGAGAGTGAGGGGACATTGCACGCCTGTCTTTGTCGCGTGTATATTGAATTTGCGGCTTACTAGGACATATCAAATCATATAGATACCATCTCGTGCAGCAATAGGTCTTCCTCAAGTTCAGCGTGGCCGCCGGAAGCTTCCGCCCGGGAGCACACCAAGAACTCTCACCGACAGCAAACCGGTCGACTCCAAGGATTTTTGTCTGACCTTGTTGAGCGTACTTCCGTGCTGGAACAGAGTTACGATGGTGAGAAACTCCCTTTTTCACCGTCCAGTCTTCCTAAAAGGTATATTCGCCGCTTATCTAGGCATAGGTGCACAGGTGGAAGCAGAGGGGCAACGAGGCAATTCAGGCAAGTCCCTTGACTTTCCACCTTATCGACATGGCGTTTTCTAATCTTTGAGTCCGCCAGAACTAGATGCTCCATTCCGCTACAAAGGAAATCATTGGAGTATCGTCGGTGCTACATGACAAGAAGAAGGATCTTCGACCAGTGTGGCTCCGCCGTAAGCAGAATCAAGAGTGTGTGCCTTTGAAGAGTTCTTTTTGAATATTATTCCACAGTAATACATTGCTGTCCGAGTCTTGTATCATGTATGTAGGAGCTACAATTCACAGAGACGCAACATGTCAGTTACAGGGCATCGTTTGACGTGAACACCTGGCAAGCTGGGCGCATCCATGTTCAGTAGGAATGCTTCCATTTTAAGAATTCTTCTTGTTCCGGCACTTCATATTGCGGTACGTACTCGTACCGTAGTATTACCTCAGAAAAAATACAAACAAGAAGAAATGCCATATTTTTCTTTTTGACTTCTGACAACGTAACAGAACAGCAGACAAATAAGCTTTGAAGATATTCCAGGATTTTGCAAAGTTATCTAGTCTCCTGGTTGTCAGGGGAAGATCTGTAGATGTTTCTGACCGAGTGCCGAGTTGAGATTCGGGGACTGCGGGGTTACAAGGACCCTTTCAGGGTCAGTGGTAAAGCATAGCACGGATGCGGACGACCTGCAGGACTCATAGTAGCATATGATAAGGACTTATAGAAATGCCGCGGGAATAGCAATGCATGTTTCTGGCTGAACAATCTTTTCAAATCAAAGATTTCACTGGGGCATCTCGGGGTTCCAAGTTTTGCTCCTCATGGCTTGGGCCAGTAAGAACACTAGAAACAGGAGCTGCTTCGACAGTATATTTAGGATGCATTGGATGATAGCCAGACTGACAGCGATTTACAAGGCCTGGCCTGGCTTCTGTCAGTCTGGCTATCATCCAATTCATCCTAAATTTGCTGTCAAAGGAGCTCTTGTTTCTAGTGTTCTTACTGGCCCAAGCTATCCAGTGCCAAAATGTTCAGGCTTTATACCATGCCCTTCGCTCTCGGCCAGAAGCATGACTGTGATTTGATCAAAGGGGAGAATGGAATTTGAACCTTGGGGAATCACAGATCTGCGAGATTCACCTGGACATGGTAGATGCTACTACGATTAGCAATTATCCGTGTCTCACACCCATGGTGACATACAGTACGTTTCTTGGACTTTGAGTAATCGTTCTCGGAATATTGAGTGACCAGTACAGTGCCGTAACTCCATATCACGACAGAGGCACCGCATCATGCCAGTAGTAGTAGTAAAATCATAATCTTTATTGAATATTCTCAGCGCACACCTAAGCCAGACAATCGCCTTCTAGTCTTCGCATCGAGTAACCATCCCAACATCGCAATTCCAGCAGAACCAGCAAAACACGATCCTACATATAAAATCATGTTCTCGAACCTTCCGCCAGCAACCTGAAAGCCAGTGCGAGCCGTCCCGGCATCGAAGTCCGAAGCTGTTGCCAAAAAGGCAGACGAAATTGGCGTGCACAAAATGTTGCCTAATCCCCGGGAGAGCATGAGGTAACCAAATAGATATGTAGCTACGTTGTGGTCGTCTTCTGCGGGAGATAAACAACTTAACGATTAATACCATATTCAAGTTACAGCGGACTTACTAGCGAAGGGCGATACGAAGCCCGTCCAAAGACAGGTCCATGACCCAGCGAGGATGCCGTAGGCAGCTCCGAAAGCCAGAAGCCCAGCGAGGCTTTGTGAAAGAACACCCCATAGAATAAAAGTAGCAAGAGACGTCGAGAATAGCGTCGACATCCCAAGAAACCATGGGTTGAATTTATCTGATAGATAACCCATGGACAGGCGTCCCAGTACGGATGCACCTATACAGTAGAAATTTGAAAAAGACCCTTCAAAGCGGACGATGAGCGAGTCTGTACCATTCAAGAGGGCAACCGTCAGTGACGAGCTGGTAGAGCTCAAATTCATTTCATGAGCGAAGGCTGGGCAAAATCTCCTCTAAGAAAACACCGAGAGATAATCGCATAATAAGCTCACTAGGAAGCCATACTATTGGGACGAAGTACCCAAAACCTTGGACTGTGTTTGTGGCGAGAAGAGCCCAAAATATGGGACTTTTAATCCAGTCACGAGAACGTGGAGGCGCTGTTTGGCGGCGATTCCTGGATTCAGGTATGCGTGGCTTCACAAAAGGAAGTGATGGCACAAGGACAACGGCGACTGTGATAGAAAGGATTCGTAATGTCTTGGGGGTACCAAAACGCGAGATCAGATTTGGAAGGACGAGCGGCAGTATCAGGCCACCAATGGCAGTGCCTGCAGGTTTACTTAGGATAGAGGAACTAATGGTGACTAAGAGTAAGCACGTACCAGCGAAGATGACACCATTTGCCAAACCTCGTCGGGCGACGAACCACTCTGACATGTATGATATGCATGGTGGGTATAGTAATGATCCACCGACGGCGTATAACACGCCCTGCAACCCTACCAAAGTCGAGACCTGACGTCTGTGTGTTATATTAACGGAATATTACAATGAAGAGCGACTTGCCTTGGTTGTATAGCTCGCAGCAAAAAGACTCGCCGAACACAGAACAGCTCCAACCCACATCATCGTGCGCCGATGGTAGGGGTACCTTGCAGTGATGGGATATATGACCGGGCCTAACAAGAAGGATCGGTTGACGGTCCAAGACTACGATGCGAAATACTCTACCTGAACAGTAGATAATCCCCGAGGAAAGAGGACCAATAAGAGGGAGCAAAGTTGACGCATGAGGCTGGTACATGAATAGTGGATCATTAAGGTAACCTGACTCCCAGTCAGTCCGATAATGGATACAAAAAGGAAATAGAGTACACACCGTCGAGAAAGACACCAAACGCGTCTGGAAATCCCCATACGATCCCTTCGATAAAAAATGCTGCCACCAACTAGGCGTGTTCATAGTTAGGACCAGCAAATTACCATCGAGCACAGATACAAACAAATGACCAGGCGTCGAACCCTGTATCTACTGGAGCTAACGACGACTCGTTTCGCGTACTATTATTGTCTGGCGTCGTTGGAGATACTAGGGAGTCAGACCCTTGTATTGTTACGAGCTCGATGCTTCCTGTACGCGTTGACATGGTGCTAGGAAGCAGTGATTTGGATATGTTGGACCTTGGAGTCAGCACAGATCCGAGGTTGAGTCATTTCCGCAATTTCTCGATTATGTAAAAAAAAAAAATTGCCAGGAAACAGTCGACGTTTTGGTGAAAGTGTAGGATCCTAAATGTGGCACAATTCGGATGCCTATTACGGCAGCGCGACTCTCCCTTTCACTCTTACCGTCGCGCCTTCCTTTTACTCCCTCCATGTCCTCTTCCTCTTGGTGCAACATGCGGCAAGAAAAGGGACTCCGCATCCACTGTAGTCCGGCCCTCAAGACCACGGCTATTCATATACCAATGTATTTGAATATCCGGAGGACAATCCGAAAGGCCTGAGTCATGTCGACGCAAACGGAGAGCATCGAGCTCAGCAGCATTTCTCGCCATTCGGAGCAGGAGGATGGTGCTCAGCTAAACGAGTCTTCCCTAGCACCAGTGGACCGTGGATTCGGCGCTTGGTCTTTTGTTCGTCCTCTTCGCTTTTCCTTTCTCTGGATTAATGTTTACCTCTGGCTTAGCTCCTGGCTGCATTTGTTGTTGAAGGAATCGTGTGGGGTTTCCCGGACTCTTTTGGAGTCTTTCTTGATAGTGTGTCCTACACAAGTATTCCATGGGCAGACGCTAATTCACCAACAGGCTACCTTAACGATCCGAAATTTATGAACCAACCTCATGCATCCACTTTACTTCCTCTCATCGGTCCTCTGTCGTCGGGCATGATTTTTTGCTCCAGTAATAATATTTCCCCCAGTTGTCTCTGGAAAGGTCGTTAAATGGCTACTATCAGGTCCCGTAATCTATCCCATTAATGTACGGTATCCATATCATCGCCGTAAAATGATGTGGATAGGTGTAGTCCTCTGTGGTGCGAGTCTCTTTGGGGCGAGTTTCGCTACTAAGGTGAGCATGGCTTTCCATCCTCGCTTCGTTACTCACCAAAAGTACCAGGTGCCAGTACTAATCGGGCTACAAGGAATTCTGTATGCCATCGGTGGATCGCTTCTGTACGCACCTTGTATATCTTATATGACGGAATGGTTTGTGATGCGGAGAGGTCTTGCGAGCGGTGTCATTTTTGCTGGTTCGTAGATCTACTTCGTCGAATTGGACGAATCCTGATTTTGACCGCTGCCTCCAGGAACCTCTGCCGGTGGTTTGATCCTCCCTCTCGTATTGCCCACCCTGATATCTCATCACGGATCGGCAAAGACCCTGCGAATCATTTCCGTCGTGCTTACAACAGCACTCATACCAATTGTCGCACTGGTCAAGCCCCGACTCCCTGAATCCAGAAATCGTGCTCAAGTAACACCTCCTCGTTCCCGCGATTGGATGAATAGCCCTACCTTCTGGGTTCTTCTCACTGTCAATACGGTTCAGGGACTCGGTTACTTTGTGCCTATTGTATGGCTTCCCAGTCAGTGCTTGTTCCTCTGACAAACTTGAGCTAATGGAAGATTATTCCAGCTTTTGCACATGGAATGAACCTGAGCAGTACCAGCTCTTCCCTGACCGTTGCACTTCTGAATGGTGTGTTGCTGAATTCAATCATGACACAGACTCTTGCTGAGACGTGTTATCAGGCGCTTCTCTGCTCAGTCGTTTGTCCCTAGGTTACCTGGCGGACAGACTAAACCCGTGGCTCCTCGCATTATCCACACTATCTTCAACATCAATCGCTACATTTATCCTTTGGGGCCTTCTCTCAAGAAATCTTGCTGGACTTCTATCATTTGGTATTGCCTACGGTGCTCTCGCTGGGGGATGGAGTAGTCTATGGACGGGCTTCATCGCTCCCATCACTAGTACGCCTCGCTCTATGCACCATGATACCCGTTCTCATCACTTACTGTTTGGCTTGCAGAAGACGACCCGAATTTGGTGACATATCTATTCGGATATCTTATGCTTTCGCGAGGCGTAGGCAACATTTTATGCACGCCTATCTCATCTGCACTATCAACGATCTCAGAATCTGCTATTGGCAAGGCGAGCACAGGATTTCAGGTGGCGGGAGGAAGGTTTGAGAATATGATTTTGTATGTGGGGTCGTGTTTCGCGGGTGCTGCCGGGGTTGCATTGCTGGGGTGGGGACTAGATGCGAGGGCAGGCCGGGCTCGAAATCGTGCAACTTGAATGCCTGTGGAAGATTTTATCAGGAATCATAACATCTCTCTAAGGTGCAATGTGTATGCTGTATTCTTGTTCTTTCCACTACAATCACCCAACGTCTTGATGTTTCACTGTACTGGTGAGGTTGGCCGTTAAATTCAATTTGAGTTGGAGCGGCTTTCCGGAATTACCGATCCGCATTTTTCCAACGACTTTTTTGAGTCATACTCTGTCACCAGCCACCATGTCAAGACAGACAGAGAGCATAGAGCTCTCTACAATCCATTCACAAGAAATACATCTTTCGCAAGAGAACATGGTTCCACGAAACGAATCGTCGCTAGCACCAGTAGACAAGGGATTTGGCGCGTGGTCCTTCGTGCGTGTGCTGGTTTTCGTTTCCATCACTCTGACCAACATCGAGTAGCTGGTCGCAGCATTCTTCGTTGAAGGACTCGTATGGGGATTCCCCAATGCCTTCGGTGTCTTCCTTGATGGTACGAATCCATTCATCTAGAATAGCTTAGTAGGCTAACTCACGAATACAGGCTACCTCAACGATCCATATTTCTCATCACAACCCCATCCCTCATCTCTTCTTCCTCTTATCGGCCCGCTATCTTCAGGAATCATCTATTGCTCGAGTACAGCATGGCCTGCCATTCCGTTGACCCCAATTAGCGTCTATTAGGCCCTATAATTTACCCCATCACCGCGAGGTATCCCTACCATCGACGAACGTCTATGTGGGTAGGCGCTACCCTCTGTTGGGCGAGCCTGTTGGGTGCGAGCTACGCCACCAAAGCAAGTCGCTCTCTTCTTCAAGGTTATCGGTCTGTTGTAGCTTGGAATACTATGTTTCGACTTTAGTAGGCCTGCAAGGCGTCCTATACGCTGTCGGCGGATCAGTTCTGTATGCCCCGTGCATATCATACATGTCCGAGTGGTTTGTGACCCGGAGAGGCCTTGCAAATGGCGTCATCTTTGCTGGTGCGCGAATCCTCTCCATCTCATCGACGCTTATACTGAATAGAGGTTACAGGAACGGCTACCGGAGGTCTGATACTTCCCTTAATACTTCCAGAGTTAATTTCGCGCTACGGGACTGCCAAAACATTACGAATCCTCTTCGTCGCTCTCGCGGTTCTCCTTCTACCCGCGCTGCCCTTCGTGAAACCACGAATTCATTATTCCAGGAGCCGTCAACAAGTGACACTTCCTCGCTCGCGAGAATGGATCAAAAGCACGTCGTTTTGGATCCTTCTTGCTGCAAATACCTTCCAGGGATTCGGGTACTTCGTCCCGATTGTATGGCTCCCCAGTAAGCTTCGGTTCATTCTTGAGGCGATATTCCCTGACACGATGGAATATGTTTAGCGTTTGCTTATGCGATGAACTTGAGTACCACGAATTGATCGTTGACTGTCGCTCTCCTCAACGGTACACTTTATCTCAAGGACCTCGACTGCTTTTACTGACTTGGCTTCTAGGAGCCTCTGTACTCGGTCGTCTATCCATGGGGTACCTCTCTAATAAATTCAATCCGTGGTTCTTGGGGATGTCAACCCTCTTCGCGACATCTCTAGCGACGTTCGTTCTGTGGGGCGTCCTCTCTCAAAGTCTAGCTGGCCTTCTGGCCTTCGAAATCGCCTACGGTATCCTGGCCGGGGGATGGAGCAGTCTTTGGACTGGGTTTGTTTCTCCCATCGCCAGTAAGCGCGTATTTTGTATATCGGTAGCACCAGTACTGATTTTTCGTCACTCACAGAAGACGACCCGAACCCAGCCACGTACCTGTTTGGTTACCTGATGTTATTCCGAGGCGTAGGCAATATATTGTGTACGCCTATCTCGTCCGTTTTAGCAACGGTGTCCGGTTCTGCTGTTGGTTCTGTGAGTACGGGATTCCAGGTGGCTGATGGCAGGTTTGAGAATATGATTCTGTATGTAGGGTCGTGTTTTGCTGGTGCTGCTGGTGTGGCGTTGTTGGGGTGGAGCTTAGACATAAACACTGTCCGTTCTCGAAGGCAGGGAGTGTAATACATGTCCGTCACATCTGTTATGTATTCCCCACGTACTTAGTGGATTGATCAGCCTCGATGTATTCAATAGAAACAAACCTCTTCCAATTGTTCTTGCCATACCCCGGGGAGAAGTGCGATTAGGGCCTCTGTTTGTTGGGGGTGGGAATAAATGCTCAGACTCGCGATAGTCGTCTTCTTATCATGTTCCCGACACGTAGATTTGCTATTATTAGCCCGTGGTAAATCCGTAGTGGACTCTGATAAGTCTTCCTCGCTTCCCTCTTAAATATTAAATAATAAAGACAGCGGCAATATTGGATGTCCGCGGATGCAACAGCACCACCTTTCTTCGATGCCGTCGCCGCAAGCTGCCTCCAAGCAGACCTTCACGTAGGGAGATCATCGAGTGGCGCATCGCGTGTATGCATACTTATCAACCAATGCACCTCGTAGTCCGGGTAAGTATCAAAGATAAAACATTGGAATGCGACTTAAAGGGGGACGTATTGATTCAGGTCGATTTGCATCAGAGCAACGTTCAAAGTAATGGCGTGTTCCATAAAACCTGTCGAGGAATTGTACACGAGATGCAAGTAGGAGGTGAAAACGAAGCTCCCACAGGTCTTTGAACGCAAGTGTTTTGTCTGCAAAGGATGGTTTTACTTCCGGACTAACTGGCGAGTTGCTGAAGATGCCTCTCACCTGAGGAAGTGGTCTTCGTTCTCGCTGACAGGTGTATCTCTCCGAAAATGTTGACACCAATATCTACGACTGTGGGTGCCGGGCGCATCTTTCCTCTATTCGTCATGAAACCTTGAAGTTGCAGCTGTCGAGGCGCAACCGTGCCAGCGGGACGGACACAGCTTGGCAGGATATCTCGTAATCTGGAGGACCAACATTCGTCAATCTGGTGTCATGGAGAGAGAGCAAAAGAAGGCAAAAGAAGACTGAATAGACCTAGCCGGGTGCGTCAAACCTGTTGGTGTTGTTACCGGCGGGGACCGACGTCAGATCACGATCGTAGACTGAAGGCATCCGAATTTCAAACGACTGCAACTGCGACGTTTGCGTGCGCCCACCAACATCACGATACAACTACACACACTACCGAAATCATGCTGGCTCGGGGCTGATGCAGCATTTGAGATGGATAATGAGGCCTTGAGGCCTTGAAGAGTGGTCATTGTGCGTCCTTCACGTCAACTGAGTCCTTCCAAACACTGACCTAGCATTTTTTGCCATGGCCAAAAGTCACTTGAATTACGACCCAAAGCGCGAGTGTTGCTGTCAATATTGAATATTGATGACGCATGGTGGGAATCATCATGGCACTCGATCAAGGAAGGGCCATCGCTAGCTCCGGACCCCCTTCCGCCCAACTTATGCTGTTTCCTTCAGCGATTTGACGTTCACCTGCCATCCACCATGTCCAGCGTCACCTCCGTAGAAATGTCTACCGTCGACAAGCAGGTGGACATCAACGAGACGCCTCGCATAGTCCCGGGCTGGTATCTCACCGACACGCATCAAGAAAAGCTGTCTTTTTCTGCGGTCGCGCCGGTGGATGTACAGATACGGCGACTTTCGGTAAAGGTGAACACTGGGCGTCGGGGCTGGTTGGCAAAGAAGCAGAGTGTAGACGAAGAGGCAGGCGTATCGAAGAGTCTGTTGACCCAGATTGACGCGGATTTTCCTCGGGCTAGTCTGACTGGGATTATTGGCAGCAGTGGCAGCGGCAAAGTGGGTATTTCTGACTCTACTGGAACCATTGTGTACTGATATCTGTCAGACTACATTATTGAATGTCTTGTCGCGACGAATGCATAGCAACAACCTTGCGGTACACGGACAGATTCTATACAGCAACTCTCCATCTATCTCCAGCATCACTCACGCCTATGTTACTCAGACCGACATTCTCTTACCCACCCTGACCGTACGCGAAACCCTCATGTATGCGGCTGACCTTCGTCTTCCGGCTTCAATTGCCCGTGCAAAACGTGCCCAGCTCGTTGAAGAGATCATCCTGGAACTAGGACTGAAGGAATGTGCCAACACTCCGGTGGGGGACGGATTTCGCCGCAAAGGATGCTCAGGTGGTGAACGGCGGCGAGTTAGCCTGGGTGTTCAGCTACTCGGAAATCCGTCTGTACTCTTTCTCGATGAACCGACGACCGGCCTAGACGCCACCAGCGCGTTTCAATTGGTGAAGACGCTGCAAAGCATGGCTAAGAAAGGCAGAACCATTATCATGACGTTACATCAACCTCGTTCCGAGGTCTTTTTCATGCTTGATAGAGTGGCGTTGCTGGCACAGGGACATACTCTTTACGCCGGACCCATCTCAGATGCTGTCCCGTGGTTTGAAGGTCACTTGAATCCAATTGGCGCTCACGTTAACCCCGCCGACTACCTCATTGATGCTGCAGCCATCGATGTCCGGAACACGGAGACTGAGGAGGCAGCCCGAGCTCGTGTCAGTAGGCTCATCGGCGCGTGGCACGAAGAATCGGTCAAGCGCTACCCGGAAGGACTTGCAAAACACGAGACAGACTCGACAACGACCTTGGCCCCTCGGCCTATGGCGCCTAAGCCCATGAAGGCGCCCGTATCACGGACAGTGGTTACTCTGCTTTCGCGTACGCTGAAGACGAGTTTTCGAGACCCATTAGGAATGACGACCTCGTGGATCGAAGCAGTCTTAATGGGTGTGGTTGTCGGATTGGTATTTCTGCAACTGCCGGATTCGTTAGCTGGCATTCGTTCACGGCAAGCAGCGCTGTATACTGCAGTCGGACTTCAAGGCTACTTGATGGTCATGTATGAGGTTTATCGTTTGACTGTCGTAGAACTGCCTGTTTTTGATCGGGAGCATGGCGAAAGGATTGTTGGAGTTTTACCCTGGATTCTGAGCTATCGCCTGGCCCACCTATTATTGGAGGACATAATTGTCCCGCTGATTTTCTCCGTCATATCTTATTTCATGATTGGATTCGCGCCCTCGGTCTCGCGATTCTTCTTCTACTTTGCGATCGGTTTGCTTAATCACTATACTTCCGTATTATTTGCGGGACTCTCATCTGCTATTTCCCGGAATTTTGCAACCGCGACTTTAATTGCAAACTTGGCGTTTACAGTCTATACCTTCTCTTGCGGATTCTTCATACAAGGAGATTCTATACCCATATATCTGCGCTGGATGAAGTGGATATCACAGCTAGTGCGTCTATCTCACACTACTCTCATAGTCGGCCTAATGTTCCATTTTAGTTCTATGCGTTTACTGCACTGGTTAATAACGAATTCAAGGACCGGTTTTTTGACTGTCCATCCGGCGACGCACGGACTGATCCCAACTGCATCACCTACCGCGGTGACTTTATCATAAAGTCTCTCGCTGTTCCGCGGAAGGACTGGACGACCATTCCGGTGGTTGCTATGCTTGGCTTTGCCATTCTCTATCTCATCATTCAGATCATCCTCTTGTTCATGATCAAGGTCGACATCACCATCCTAGGAACCAAGCGCCCGGCCGATGAACCCAAGCAGAAGAACATTAAAGTCATCAGCCGGGCAGCTAATGCGGTGGCGGGCGTAGACATAGATCTTATCGATTACACCCTACGGATTCGTACACGGGGAGGGAAAAGCCTTGAAGTCTTGCAAGGCATCAATACATGCTTTGAAGCGGGCAAAGTCAACGTCATCCTCGGTCCTTCAGGTAGCGGGAAGTCCTCATTGCTGAACTTGATGGCACAACGACTCCAGTCTACTCTACGGACAACATATGTCGCAGAGGGAGACCTAGCACTGAACGGCGTCGTTGCAAGTGGGGAAGTCGTACGCGCGCTTTGCTCATATGTGATGCAGGATGATGCCGCACTCCTTCCGTATCTCACAGTTCGGGAGACGCTCCGATTTGCTGCAGGGTTGCGACTGCCAGGGTGGATGTCGAAGGAGGAGAAGAGGCAGAAGGCGGATGAAGTGATGTTTAAGATGGGGTTGAAGGACTGTGCAGATACTTTGGTTGGGAGTGAGCTTTTGAAAGGTATCTCGGGCGGGGAGAAGAGAAGAGTCAGTATTGCTATCCAAGTGCTTACGGAGCCTCAGGTGTTGATGTAAGTTTTTTGTTGCCCATTTCTTTCATTTTTCTGAAAATGTTGTCTGTAGGCTTGATGAACCCACCTCAGGACTGGATGCGTTCACGGCTGCTTCGATCATGGATGTTCTACGACAACTAGCCGAGGAAGGCCGGACGATTATTACGACGCTACACCAAAGCTCATCCGAGCTGTTCAAGCATTTCGGCAATGTACTCCTTTTGACCAAGGGTGGACGGGTAGCGTATTCAGGACCTGCATGTGATATGCTGGAGTACATGGAGTCCGTTGGCTTCAAGTGCCCCTCCACAATGAATCCAGCAGACTTTGCTCTTGATGTGGTCTCTGTAGATTTGCGCGAGGCCGAACAAGAAGAGCTCAGTCGGGCCAAAGTGGATAGGCTTGTCGAGGCTTTCCGAGAGCAGGCTCCCCAGGTCAAAGATCACAAGAAGATATCAGGGCTCCCTCTGCATTTGAAGAAGTATGAAAAGAAGATGTCGCCGCTTATAACATCGCTACCCATACTTCTGAAGCGTGGATATCTGGCATTCATTCGTCAGACGACGGTTCCGGAAGCGAGGTTTGGGAACGTTCTTGGCCTTGGGGTGCGTGTTTCAGTGCCATGGGCATTTATATAGCGTTCTAATGCGTAGGAAAAGATCGTTTCAAGTCTCTTTTTTTCTCCTATTGGGCACAACTATATCAGCATACAGAATCGCGTTGGCTGTATTCAAGAGATCCTTCCTTGTAAGCGCATTTCTGTTTTATCTGTTGCAGGGACACCATTTACAACTACGGTATAGTATATTTTGTCGGAATGCTGCAGAATATTGCAGTCTATCCTGTCGAAAGGGATATTTTCTACAGGGTACGATCCATCATTCTTTTCAAAGAACATGCTGCTGAAGTTCTGTGTAGGAATATGACGATGGAGCATACTCTATCGAGTCATTCTTCATCGCATATGTTTTGTTAGAACTGCCTTGCGAGATCATATCTTGCCTGATGTTTTCCGCATTAACGGCTATCGCGACCGATCTCCGGCGGACAGTCAGTATGTTCTTCGTTGTATCTCTAAACGCACTATGCATCGTCAACGCCGGGGAATCACTCGGCATCTTATTTAACACTCTACTCGACGAAAACACCGGGCTTGCACTTAATGTGACCAATGTCATTTTATCAGTCGCGATGTTCATGGCAGGTACAGTCATCCTTCGTTATCGTTCTCTTCTCGTTGTTCAAGCATCTTTGGCAGGTCTGATGAGCTTGGACATGCCCGCTTTTTTAAAGGGGTTGAACAAGCTCTCACCCTTGGGCTACGCGGTGCGAAATATCATGCCATACACGTTCCGTGGGCTGGTATTCTCATGCGACGATGGCCAACGGCTTGCCGATGGTACGTGTGCTGTGAGTTCCGGGGAGCAGGTATTAGACACGTTCGAGTTGGGAGGCATCAATGCACAGCTTAATCTCGGTGCCATTGTTGTCGCGATGGTGCTGTACCGTCTTCTAGCGTATGGGGTGTTGAAATTGGTGAAAGCGAAGTTTAAAGTGGAGAGACGGCGCAAGCCGAGGGTGTAATTTATGACCTGCTATAGTACATTCCTACCTTACTACATAATGACTATGTCTTGCGAAGCATGTTCCTAGACTATACTATGTAAGCAAACGCGGTAGTACGCACAAATGCAGGGTCCCACTCATATACAGAATTCCAGATGTATATTACCCTTCTCCTCAGTTGCTGCCATCCTGAGTGACTTGGCTTGAAAGTGCAAACGCGACACGTTCTTTGAAGAGAAACTCGAAGTCATCGTCGTTTCGATATCAGACGACGTGAGCGCACATAAGCCGGACGATTCTAGCTAGTAGGGAGGGAGTGGAGATACGGCTTACCAGAAAGTGGTAACAGATATCTTTTCGCGAATCGAGGATAGTACATAATGCATAAAACGTGACACTTAAGAAGCGGTAGGAGGGCAAAATATTGGAAATAGTTGATGATTGGCCGACGAGTCAGCCACGTTCCTCTGCTTGTGACCACGATGATCCTCATCTATCTTTTCGCGTCCAGCTCACCGCATCAAGCAACAGACAACCGCGTTACTGGACGCCTGAATTTCTTCACCTAGGACACGAACTACACAAATGTAGTCCTCAGTGTTGTTCCACGCCACCCATGCACTACCATTCGTATTCCCCTCTGCCTTCGCTGCTGGGTTGTCTGAGACGAACGAGGACATTCACCTGTTGTAACTCTTATTCTGGCGTGTCACTCAACTACCTGAGGTCAGCATTGAAGACGAAGTCCAAGGAGTCGAAGGAAGGGCAAGGTGTAAATTATCCATCTTACTCGCAATCTCTGGCTGCCCTATTCACAGTCACTATTCAAACGATCATGTACGGCGACTTAGTCTTCTTGATTTCGCGCATCTTCTCGTTCTTGCACGAACACTGCTTTTGCTTCGGTCTCACTCGCGGAGCTCAACGGACCACGTTTCCATAGTAAGACACGCGCCTTTTCCACGACACGACGTTCGTTCTGTGTTCTCAGCTACGCACGAGCAACGAATCACATCCAACGATCAAGGGCATTTGGTCCGTGGGATGCAGAACAACGAACGGCAGGCACCTTCCTCGTCGCTTTAGGTTCAAGCACGCGCATTTACCCAGCATTCATGACCGATTGGGGCATCTTCGATTCTTCCATATTTCTGCGCGAATTGCTGGACAGCATGAGGTGCTGCGCTACGCATAGCTTTGTATCGTGAGATTCCTCGGACTCGGACTCGGACAGGTACGTCCTCCGATCTATTTTATTGATCCTATAGTCGCATTAACTGTATAGTGCGTACAATACCTCGCCCCAGATACTCGTTCATCACGTTCGTCGCAGAATTAGATACTCCCACTCGTCGTCATCCTAAAGAGGTCCCGCAGGCGTGATGTCACGGCTCCAGGCCTCGTGCACACCTATTAATAGGCGAACGCTCGCTATATATAAAGCCCCCTCCTTCCGCCCCGTTTTTCCCTCACTCGTCCATCAGCACCATGAACGCCCCACCCACTGCAAACGCCAAGGTTACCACCGACTCCCAGCCACAAGCTGCAGGCGGAATGAGTATGCACTCTCTGTCTTCTTGTGTCTTGCGTACCTAGCTCTTTTCCCAGACATCACCAACCCCCCAGCACAGACCCAGACTCAGACTCATGAGTGCGAGCACAAGAGACAGGCTATGCGTCTACGTGGAGGAGGTGCAGGAAAGGTCCGTCCGCTTACCAGCATTCATCCATGTAACGTTGCTCACCTCGTGCTCAACGCAGGACTGCTTCCTCGGACTCATCGGTTGCTTCCTTTGTTTCGGTAAGACCTTTATAGCTCCGCCGCAATCAACATCGACTTACCTCGTACTGCTTTGTAGAATGTTGTGAAGTAAGTTGTTCAAATACTCGCCGCACCTTTCGACGTATTGATTCCTCGCGTACTTAGGGATGCTGCGACTGTGTCGCGGATATCCTCTGTGAGTCGATTCTTCTTTATATCCGCTTTATTCGTGACGAAACTGTTTCAGGCTGCCCCTGCGAGATGATCTGTTAGTCAGTGATGTGTACATTATCTTTACAATGAACCCTATGTAAATGCGACGAAGGTTGCAGTGTTCTGAGCCCAAGTGAGGTAATTTTGCCCAATATACTAGAGGAGTGATTGCAATAATAATAATGGACGAAGTAAATATAAGAACGAACAGATCATGTCCTAAACGGAAGAATTTCCCGGCCCGGAACCCCCGCCATAAATTAGGACCAAACGCTGTAGAAATAACCTAAAAACGGAAGAGTTCAATATTTAAATATATAGATAATAAGAAAAAGAATCAATAATAGTAGTAAATATATAAATGAATTATATACAAATTAAATAATAATAATAATAATTAATATACAAATACCCAGCAAAACAAAACAAAACAAATATGCCCCCTGCAAGGCTCGAACTTGCGACCTCGAGATTAAGATGACGTAATCATCCGCATATAGTAATATGAGACTCGCGCTCTAGCCAACTGAGCCAAGGAGGCCTGGAACAGTATGCTTTGTAATTAATATCAACGTCTGGCTGTACACTTGGGACACCAGATCGATCGCTTTAAGCGGCCTTCCACCAGTACACTCATCCAACGTCGGAACCATTGCTAGTGAAATAGAATCGACATCCACAAGAGGCCTTTTCTTGGTTGTAGGAGCGAGTCATTCTCCATATAACTGCATCGTTCTAACTTCTTGGCATCTAGTTCTTTTTCAATCCCATGCCTTATATAAGCGATGTGCAGGATTATGCCCAATTCCCGGCAAGCACATACTCTCATTTCTTGTTGGTTATCTGCTGTTATCTGTGATTCTATGATTCGCGGAAACTTGGCTGCGAAGGAACAGACCTCAGTGCCTGGAACCGAGAACTGTTTTCTGTTCACCTTACCACAGATATTACCGGAGCACAACTCGGACTCATGTTTCCATGGTATCCTCGTCGCCAGGGAACCTTACAAGTCCGCTTGGTCTTCCCCCCCTTTACGGGCTTCCAAGAATCGTACCTTTGCTACCGTCCGCGAAGATTGGGGAGGCCGCCCCGGCACTCCCGCTGATGCTCCCCGCGAAATATACCTTTCCCCCCCAACGGGATATCCAGGCGGTCCATTGAAAATGTAAAATCACAACATCTGGCGCTACACTCCGCAAGGTCATTTCGTTCCGTCGCTTTGTTCCGTGAGAGCTGATTCGTAACCGTGAAGTCTCCGCCCCGCAACTCCTCGCTTCAATCAACAGCCTCATTCGATCACTTGGGCTCAAAGACACGTCGGTAGGTGGATGTTGAGTCTTTCCGCTCACTAGGCACCGCAACTATCAATAACTCCCAAGGCCTTCGTATCCATCCCGTTTTCTGGGATAAAATTTCCCCGGTGTCTTGTATATCATTGGCGGTCATTCGGTCTTGTCGTCGCCGTGGCTGTTGGCTTTTTTTATTTAGTCGTCTGGGGTGTCAGTTCTAATCATGTTATCCATTCTTGGGCGTCCTGTTAAATGTTGCCAGTGTTTTTGCTGTTACGTAGACGTATCGTGGCAGTTTGATGGAATCCTTTTGTTCTATTCAATCACATTGCGCCGTATACCTACTTTATCCTAGGTGACTCTATCAGGTGCCGCGCATGATAATCAATCTTTTTGACATAAGTGTTTTGCTTCTCTCTAAGACAGCTTGATATTTATACGTCATTCTTCGTTAGCTTCCTAATCTTTTACCGTGACCGAGAAATTTTATTGAAGAAGACGAAAGGAAGCTAATAACTTGAACACCGAAAGTCCTTTGGATTGGCCTTCTCATTATCAGAAAACTCGAACGACGTAGCTCCGCGTTCAACGCTCAACCACAGTGCCTCAACTGACTCGCCACTCTCTGCAGCCCCTCAATCAAATCATTTCGAGTGATGCTCCCATCTATCAACCGAGAAATGACACGGGTGATTTCCACGTAGAGTCCAGAGGTTGTCGTCTGGCTCGAGGCAACGGCAAATCCCCGTCCCATGGCTAAAGTATTGAAGGTAAGAGAGTATCCACACTATCGGAGCCTTCGACCAACCTTCGACTGGGACGTCAGCAGTCATCGTGTTTTCGGTCGATTCATCATAAATCGAATGGGATCCCCAAGGCGAAGCCCACAAGGCCGTCGGAGTGAATGTGTTTACATCGCATGTTATGGCCGAGGAGAGCCTGTCAGTCTAAGCAAGCTATGTCAGTATACCGCCATTTATGTAAGGAGAATCCATGCTCACAGCCGTCCACACAGGATGCCCGCGTATCTCGTCGTCGTCGTCGAGACACGCGTCAACCTCCTCGATAGACCGCTTTACGCCTCTGGGCGGAGGGCTAGCGGGAGCAGGTACGTCGAACGTCACGATCTTCCTCTCTTCTCTCGTCTTCGTTTGGGACGAGGACGCCATTAGCATGCAGGTGCGAGGAAAAGGGACCGGCTTTTGGGTGATAAGTGGTCGCTGCGAAAGTCCTGACAGATCCAATCAAAGTGAGAACCTATAATCATCTTTTTTTAACTGCCTGGATAAAACCCCGCCGGATTTTACCAGTGACCAGTTCGGCCTTTGATAGGATCGGATGATCTGAGATTGCTAGAACTTCGATGGTCCTGGAAACAGTCGTTTGGCATTGTTTCTGAATCGCTGAGAATAGAGGAGGGCTTGTGTCGACTTACGTTGACCATTTGTTGACTATAACCTAATAATCGGAGCAAGGGAACACTTTCCTGAGCATAAAGTTCTAGCGTTGGCTCCACATACATGATGATGCCTTTACCTAATATCGCATAATCATCAAAGGTGCGTAGGGTTCAATGTTCACCAGTGGTTCGTTCTATGGGACGGTTTCCCGAGATTTGAGACATACCTTAAGGCGGAGAACGGAACTGCCGTGTTTGAATACGATGCGTACCTCAATCAATACAATTTAAGCCACCGGGGCCATCATACAATTATTGAACGATTTCGTGATGTTGATGTAGGGAAAATACTTCTCTACATTTCACAATTTCCCTGTACGGCCACTAGTATACGTGCCCTGTTCCAACCTGATAGCAGGGACTTTGCCTCTAGGCAAATTTCTTGCGAGCAAGCCGAGGTGGTAAGCTGGTGGTATGAACCCACTGCTTGCACAGCTCTGCATAAGAGTCCCTTGAGCACACATAAAATCCGGAGAGGACAAGAAAAATGCTGCTCACTTTCCTCAAAGTCGTCGTCGCTATCCAAATAGTGACGAGACAGCTTGAAATCTGGTATGCGCAGTGAAGCTACGAGCGGAAGCCATACGAGACAGAGACCATACCATTCGGCTTCGTTGACTGTAATCCTAAAGCGGGCTTCGCTCACTAAAACTCAACAGATCAAAGAGTGACGTACCTTTGGACTCCACTTTAAGACAAAATCTTTCACAGAGTTGCTCGTTTTCTCTACGCAAATCTTCGTTTTGCTGATACAATAAATGAACTGTTCTGTTGATGTCGCTTGTTATCTCCGCGAGAGCATTTACTCCAGGGAGAAGGTGCGACGGAAAAAACTCCTGGAAGCTGGGTAGACTGACTGGTGGACTCGTTTCGGCAGGTGAATAGCTGTGCCCGTGTAAGTTATTGGTATATTCCTGCAACGCAGGGTGGAGAGGGAGTCAGTCTCGAATACAACAGACCAGGGAATGATATACCGAGAACTCGAATCGCTCCCTCATCACCACCGGCGCCAAGGTCTGACGCTGTAGATCGAGGCATGCCTGAACTAAAGCAGGAATCGATGCGATGTCCATGGCGATAAATCGTTGGATACGATGGTATTTCTCGTCAAGAAACCTGCTGCAGACGACTTCACCAACACTGCAGTTAGAGCAGCCGATATTATAGGCAATGCAGACGCTCTCCATAGAGAGGCATCGTGAGCAAGGCGTCTTGATATTCTTCAGTACTGATGCTACGAGGATGGGCAAGTAATCGTACCGAGCGACCCCTCGTTCGACAATACGCGTATTCATCGTCCGTCGTCGGTTTTGTCGTCCATGTTTGAAGAATCCTAGCTCGTAACTGGGTTGAAAATCCCTTTACAGCGGCGCGCATATCAGAGTCTGAAGGCATGACGGTAGGTGCTTGAGGGACAGAAAAGGTTGCCCAGAGAAGGATGGACTCACTATCGCTATATTCAGTCCGGTTAGAAATTTTTTAATGGAACATTTCTCACAGACGTCATGGACTCAGAAAAGGGTCCTTGAATTGAATACAGTGTTTGATTCCCAAAATGGCATTACAAACAATCTTGTTCTCGTGGGCTGGGCAAAGAAGCTACTCAAGCTTTAGGGAGCAGAACACGGTTTCCTGAGCTAAACTGGACGGCATTGGCAGGGACGGCTGTCAATCAAAAAATGAGGGTATTGCAATGAGGCCATGGTATCAGGATATCCACTGAGAATAAGCACGGCGGCCAGTCAGGGACGTTCCAAACGATGTAATCATCCTGTAACGGGGGGGAAAGGTCCGTACACCCCAGGGGAAGAATAGTCTAGCAAGCGAGCCGGCCCATACGCGGATGAGCTTGAGAACGAGGGAATAGAGCCTGAGATTGGCAAATTCTCGCGTTGCGCCCGGGGAGATCCATCAGTGTCGACATTCGCGCATAAGTATAAGGTTCCAGATTTTGTCCAGATTTATTTCCGTACATCAAACTTTAATGATACGCATTTTACCAGTCAGAAGATCGAGAGTATCTGGGGTCGAGGACTCGAATCCCCGAAATCGTGCCTATCCGGGGTCACTGGTAGTGCATTGTTTGTGCAGCATGCGTCATATAACCCACTTGGAGAAAGCTATTTTTGGTTTATTCGACATGTCGAGAGGACTGGCCCATGCAATACGCATGCGGAGTCTTGGGCAGTGAACGCAAATCAGATCGACGGTGGCATCAGGTTGAGCCGTTGGGTTGGGCCTGAGAGGGGTCCAAAATTCATCATTACCACGTGGTGTTTTATGTAATTATTCAAATTCTTGGTTCGACTGAACAGCGGTCGCACCTCGAAGAACCGCCATCAACCAGCATCTGTCCTAAAGGCACGGCCTTTATTCTTTTTTTAAATGATGCAATAAGTATGGTCAAGCACAAGAACAACGGTTCAATACTAACTTTAGGGAAGCTCCGATGACTCAAGCACTGGCCTTGGACCGTCTTCGTTGAAACCCGTGAGGGCCTCATTCTCCCCCTTCCGAACCGATTGGCCTCAAGATTACTGTGATAGAATCTTGAAATTTTCGGCGGAGGCAGATTGTACTGGAACTCATGCCAATAAATTCCGCATAGTATGCTCGATCTGTCCCCGAATCTAGGAAACTCAACAGCAGGTTGACTCTGTCCTTTTTTATTTCCCGGGCGAAGCTGCAGTGCAACGCGGCTCGAGTACACTTCTCATGGCATTGCTATCCTAAATAGTATATCGCTACACTCCTAGGACAGCCTAGACTCATGGGAACTCTTTTCAACCGGCACGCAGTCATTAAATTCAAGGACAGTCCACGATACAACTTGGTCAGACTGAGGGCTGCAGATCGCCGGTTCATTGAGCTTCCCTGCAGCATTTATCACGTTGCATCTTGTCGTCACCGGAGTGTGTCCCTACGCATCCCCCCATGGTCATTAATGCCTTCTGTTGTCTTTTTCTTCTTGTCGGAAATACTTAGGTTCGGCTCCCTTTTTTAGACAGACCTTCAAGAAACGTCCGGATGAAATGGTCGATACCGCCGACCCTAATGTGTTTCGGTTTCTGTGGACAGCCCACATGGTGCAGGGAGGAAGACTGCGACGTTCATATAGCGATTATGGTACTTCATCACTAACTGCGCTTTGCGACCCACAGGAAGGCGGCAAATGTACGGGACACCATACTTCGGGCCGGGGCTTGATTTCAGCTTGTTCTGCTCGGAACTTGAAGAACAAATCGGACTCGGTATACTGTCGCCAAGGTGAAACTTCGTGTTTCCGAATTGGCTGAGCTTTCCGTCTTACCATGCTCTCGGGATCCATGCCTTCATTCTGGCGCAAGGAAATGCTTTAGAAGGAGGTGATGATTCTGTGTCAAGGGCCACGTGAAGCTATCTGCATGGTTGATCAATCCTCTCGAGAACTGTTGTTGAAACCGTACGCCAACCTTCGCTTGGTTTCTGACTCCCTTGTTTCAAATCTCTGGAAGATGGCTCGGTCATATCATCTTAGGGTCTTCTTCACTTATTACCAAGTTAATCTACTCAACGCTTCTAATACCACAGCATGTCTAGGTTCCATGCTGTTTTCAGAAACCGCTCCGATTACTGTCTCTTCCTCGTCGTCTTGGCCGTCATAGCCCGGTGCTGGACCGTCTGCAACAGCTCTAATATCAATCAAACTGGCTGTGCTTGTTCTGCACCTTATATGCGACCGTTAGGCTGTGCTCGTCGTGTTGCGTGCGCCTATTGGCCTGTCCATTTGATGGAAGCCTCTGATGTATCATGTCGCGACGTACACGCTAAATCTTTCCTTGTGTGACTCCCGTTTTTGAAACCGGTCAGGCGCCACGTGTGGCAATCAATCTCTTTGTGTGAGCGTTAATTCTTTTCCCGACGGAGTCAAGTTTGCTTATTGAGCTCGGTAGCTTACTCATCTTCTACGGATGTTCGTGGTATTCAAGAGGAAAACACATGAGAACCCCTACTCCAACGACGTTTACCCCCACTGCTCTAACTGACTCGCCACTCGCTAGAGCCTCTCGATCATTTCACTTCGCGTGATGCTCCATTCTATTAATCGAGAAATTGCGCCGCTAATCTCAGTGTAGAGACCAGTTTTTGTCGTCGAAGTCGAGATAGATGAAAGGCTGTGTTACGTTGCTACAGCCAACCAGTCAGTCTCACTCGCAGTCAAGCACAGCAAAGCTGTAGCTAACCTTCGACCGGCGCGCCCACTTTCGCCGCTCTTCCTCAGGTGCGTCATAAATCGAATGCGAATCCCAAGCGGTGCGTGCGGCACATTACGAGGTTGGCGTACCTGCGTCGGCATTGTATATGATGCTATCTGATGTGAGCCTATCGGCCTGGGAAAAGTACGTCAGTGTATGACCACGTCAAGATAGCCAGCCCACGCTCACAGTTATATATTCAGGGAGTCTCCCCTTTTTGCAACCGGGTCGTCGAGGTATAGGTCCTCCCCAATAGATCTTTTTATGCCTCTGGGCGGAATGGAGAGGAGAGACGTGTCGAGGGTTACGGTCTTCCTTTCTCCCCCAGTTTGAGAGGGAAAGGATAATGTTGACATGAGAGCGCCAGTGACGGAAATAAGAGGGGATTGTTTGGTAAGAAGCTTCGAGATGGATGTCACTTTCATAACCGCCTTTAACCACGTCGCATAGGATCATTGATTGCAATAGATAGATGTAATTCATACACGTGCCTAATTCGTCGCGAATATGGCTCGAGAGCTAGCGTGATGTACGGAAAATAAAAAGGTGAGTATCAGTAGTTTCCATGGAGAGCCTGTCATTGTCCCTTATTTCTTCCAGCCATCGAAGGGAACAGGGTCAATGTATTTTTTGCTTACGACTCTTCATCTTCTCCGGAGACAAGCTCCCGCCAGTCAAAATTCGTTCTTCGTGTGACCCGGGAGCCGTGAACAGGATTTGAGCGCTAACCAATCTGTTAACGTTGAACAATTCGGCAGAGTGAAGAATGGCGATGTATGGAAAAGACCAGTTTCACAAGGCAACTAGCGAAGGCGGTCGAAGAGGCAATCTACCAAGATATAGATTTCCGGCTTATCCCGAAGACCAGAAAATGACGGAGTATCCAGGGGACCTGATGCATGTTAAGATGTTTCCTGCAGTAGACCGCTGACGGCTGATTATGCGCCGCCGGTGCGGGAAGGCTTTATCTTGTATCGAGGCACATTCAAGTTTATTTCAAGTTGTCGGTGGATGCTACAGTCCCGCACCCGAAATTATGCATTACCTGATGAGGGTTGTACTTTGGATAGACAATTGGCTCACAGCAGAGTAGTTCAGCCGAAATTGAAATTTCTGCGTATGCCGTGGCTTCGATCGTTTGAACGATCGCCGACAGCCCCTGAGACCTGAGACCTGAGTGGCCGACCCTTACACTTCCTGAGAGCTTCGAGATCAAACTCATGCTTCCTGAAAATCGTCCTGGCTAAGTGCCCTTCCTGCTTTCTGTCAGCTTGATATTATGCGGTAATCCCACTCTACGGAAAAGGAGTCAGCGAAGCGACTTCAGGCTTGTGGCAACGCGGCTGTTCAAGAGTCTTTTAGAGTTCAACGGTCCCTAACGCACGGTTGTCGAGCCCTGAGAATCATGGTTCTCCCTGACAGTAATTCGCTGCAATTCGTCAAAGGTAAAATGTAAGGGTTCATTTCCTGGTTGTTGTTAGCTTCAAGATCGAGCGCCTCGCTACATCTTTGTCAAATATATTCTTTTCCTCCGAGCGCCACTTGTGGTGACCGGTAACTAGCTACTCGGACATTTCTTTCCATGGTTGTCCATAAAGACGCCACTCTCCATTAAATAATTTCATTTCTACAATCATGCGGTTTGTCACACCTAGGCCGTGTGTTATAAATTTTCTCTGTTACTTATTTCAACGTGTGGCCAAAAATTCTCTCCCTGTCATTCGCAACTTCCGCACAAGTTATTCTCAGAGTTCTCATCTGATTTTCTCTTGGTGCTTCTAGCGAGGTACAAGTGTTTCTATTGTGCCTATTAGAACAAGATATGCCTTTTTTTCACATCGTGCATTGAATGTATTCGATACGTCAAATTTTCAAGGGGGTTATCTAGTGTACTGTGATCGGAGGGAAAGTTATCGAGCAGTTTTGAATTTCAAGGAAGAAAGGAAAGAGTTGTATCGGAGTTGTATCACATCCTCTACGACCAATCCACGACTCCTTCATTTTTGAGCTCTCTTACTAAGACCAACCAGGGTGTCGGTTGCCATTGTCCGTAGCTAACGACTGACTTTCTCGGGGCGTAATGTAATGCCACGACCGACATAACTATCATCAAACACCGTTCCCGCGGGATAGTCTTGCTAAGAATATGCTACACTCCCCCTGATGAAATGTGGTTAGCATATGATGCAGTTGATGAAGAAAAGATCGGAGTAATTGTAGAAGGCTCCTCAAACCACTAGACTGCAACGATCATTCCGTTGAGATAGGTAGCATTGGTGGGAATTGAACATAGTAACTATTCCATAATTCAGTCTTTTCGTAAATCAACTTCACATTTTGACTCGTACAGGGCCAGTAGGCGAGGCCTCGGAATTGAATCCTCTGCCACCTGTTCCCTTCCATGGTCTCCACCAAACGTTTACGATGTTGGCATCAAACTATACCTAGCCAGCGGCTCGGAATGTAGCCACGCGGTACAGCAGGATTCGATTCGAGAGCGGGCGGAAAGGAGGAAGTCCCCAAAAATAACGGGGTCAGGAGAATAGGATACAGAATGCTTCTCTGCCTATATGGCCGCTGCACGTTATACGAATCAATGGAAGAATACATGCCACGAACGGGATCCCACGAGATAGAGATTGGCACTACGAAATGACTCTGGTACCAGCCATTTCAAGGGGCCTTGACCCAGATGTCTGTTGTATCCCTTACCATTTGTTCCCTGAGTTATGTGTTTGAACCTGGTCAGAATTGAAGAGATGAAGGGAAACAATATGGCCGCTCTCTCGCCCATCGGATCAGGGATGTTTTCGTTCATTCAAGTAGGTGTCCTTGGATTCGGAGAGATTAGAGAGCCTCTTGTACTCACAGGTTAGATCTCCACGCGCCGTTTTAAAAAATCCGAGGGCATGCAGTAATCTAGAATTGTTATTGTAGCCAGTTCTGCGTTGCTATCGACTGAGGAGCGAGTATGTAAAGCGGCAAATGCCTTGTCTGTATTGCCGGGGGAGAATACGACATAAAGAAGTTTGTTGCCACAGTAAATGATAACCATATCTAGTGCCTAGCGTTAAGGTACGGCGATCTGGTTCGAGAGGATTGTCTTCGTGCCGGACTCGATTCAACATTTGCCATTACTGTACATAACAGAGTTGTTTGAGGGAGAGCTCAGGATATGTCATTGAGAAGCCAGCGATGTAACACTCATGCAGGGCGGCCAGGGCCCCAACCGAACCAAGTACTGTATGAGTCACGAACGAGGTATTCTTCCCGGAACCGAAAAATCGAGCGAGCTCTGCAGCCAGTAGATCGATCTAATCATGAGGCAAGAATAAATTGGCAGAAGAAGTTTTATAAAATTTCAAACCACCACAAATGAGTCCGAGATGCCACGGCCCACGTGGCAACTGAAGTGACCGACATCCGCGATTCGATCCAGCGTCCGTTCACGATCTCCTTCCACGACGTACATCAGAGCCTGATGGATACGGATTACCATTATATGCGATTCTCAGTATCTCCAAAGACAGCTGATGCACTCTCCTTGCGTCAGGCCATACAGAGTGCTCTAGTGCAAAGTTTTGGCATTGCTGGCGGGTCGATATACCTGGATATCCTATGGATAGTCGATGACGGGAATGAAATGGTTTTACGAACGACGAAAGGAGATTCAACAATGATTGTCGCCGCTGTCACCTCAGCCTCGACGCCTAGTATATCACTGCAAAAGGAATCGTCGTTCTTGCCTGCGCTCTGTAGCACATCGGCAGCGCTAAACGAAGAAGACAAATGAGTGCCACGGTTTAACTAGCCGTTGACGGGATACGTGTGGTGGCCCGGCAATGATTGGTCCGTCGTTTGCCTGTTCTTAATGTCCACCACCAACTAGTTGCAGTTTCATACACACCCCTCTGCTACTACACTGTAAAAGACCGCTTGATTTTAATCAACGCCTACACCTTTCATTGACCATTACCGGAACGCATTGCCCCACAGGTGACAATACCAGAGCTTTGTAACAGACATCGACGAGCATCCATCCATCCAATGTCGCTATCCGATCTTATGTCAATTAAAGATGGTAAGGCACTCCATCTGTGCCAAGCTCGACAGGAAGGCCACCTACTGCCCTCGTCATCCGATACTGCATGCATTTCCTGTTCACGGCCAAGCAAGGACCACGGCGTTCACCACTATTTCCTGCCACCACCCTGGCCCGAGAACCGCTGCTGCGCGCTTGCATGGTGCTTGAGTTTCGTTCCCACAATCGTTCCCATACTGATTTCATTGCTTAGGCTTCGTCCTGACGTACCCCATGAAGAGTCTCGACTCTGCGATGCACTCAATAGTGTAATCACAGCGGTATGAGCCTTTGTGGCCATAGCACATGGCTCGCCATGTCAGGGCTATGGGCCCGTCCGTTCTTTATTGGGACCTTGTGCCGGTACCAATCCAACACCGACACTGTACAACTACGATACTATGGCCGGGTTTGTCTACAAAGTCCTGGAGGGGGTTGACATGACGACCAAATTGTGCTTTTCTTCTAACGTGATGCTGTCGGGTTTGGTTAGGCGTCAAGAAGAAATTCTATTGTTATACTTGTTGCCATTGCCGGAACTCTCGAAACAGAGGGAACGAAGCACTCTTTTTTCTTGCTTTTCCCAACTCTCCCAGGCTCCGTACGCCTAGGCATCTCTTTCAACTCGGATGCTATGTGTTTCAGTTAGAAGCCTCTTTCATAAACACCAAATCCATAGCAAGATAGGCCTGTCCTCCGACTGCCGCTGGCTTATGTATGGGATGGGAACCTGCAGGTAAACAGTACCCACTTTACTCTATTTCGTACGTGCATCTGATGCTCCTACTCGCAGCGACGTAAAGGAGTTCGTTCAAGATGATGGAAGAGTTTACATATATGCACGATCTCCGAGCTCCAATATAACTTTTAACAACACCACCTTACATCAGTCAATTCCCAAGGGCGTCCTGTTTGTTTCTCTCGTAAAGCCTCAACTCGTGTCTCGAGCTCAGCACCCTTTTCGACGGCGCCGATTATTTTTCAAGCCTGCTGCCTAGAACCTATCACCAACTTTTCTGGAACATGGCCATCATAGAGGAGTTGTATATCCGTCAGCTGCAGGGCGGTCACCTTCAGAATCCGGTTCGACGGTCAACGGTTGACTAACATATCCCAGGCCAAGCGAAGAAAACAAGACAAATATGATTGACCGTGTGAATGATCTCGCTGTATAGTACTAATGCTCCTGCTACACTGGGGTTTTCGGTATCCGTGCAGACTGGATGGAAGGAACCGTAAGGGGTTTTTAGAAGCCGTTCAACATCTGTACCCCTTCCGAAATAATCGCGGAAATCCCGCCAGGCCAAGCACTAACGTACTCGCGGGACTTGTCTAAAGAAGCGATAACGCTTTACAGCCTATATTTGTAGTACCTTTGAATGGTATTCGACCCTTCAACATCCTTCCTTTCCTCTGGTTGCCAGCTTCGATAGATCAAAAGACTCTAGGGCTGTGGGTTTTGTGATTTGCTTCTGTATTACACGGCTTCGGATTCGATGCGTGTTATGTGCGAGGTCCGAAACGTCACGGACTCCGTATCAGCACAGCTCTGAGCTTCCTGATGTGATATCCGTAAGATTTATTAATACCGGCTCATGACAGAAAGTCCCTAAATGACGGTACCGAGTTCAATTTCATAGATTTGTAGGTCGCTCTTTCTGTCGGTACCTAAGGACTTATCATGTACGCCACTAGTACTGGCGGTTTCTATGGTTGTACTATCTCCGCTGGCGGTCGTGAAACTACGCTTGCAATGTACTGCTCAGACGGGTCAATGATAAATACTTGATAGATCAAGAAGTACCGCACCTTTGGGCTCCACTTCAAGACGAAACTTTTCGCGGAATCGCTCATTCTCTCTACGCAAATCTTCCTTTTCCTGATGCAATGAATAAATAGTTCTGTTGATGTCGGATCCTATCTCCGTGAGTGTATCTTCGCCAGGGAGAAGATGCGCGGAAAAGACTCACGAAGCCGGGTATGCTCGTTTCGGCAGGTGAATATGCGTATCCCTATAAGTTATTGGTATATTCCTGCAATGCAGGGCATGGAAGGAGTCAGTCACGAATACAGCAGAGCAGGATATGATATACCGAGAACTCAATTCGCTCCTTCATCGCCACTGGCGACAAGGTCTGACGTTGTAGGTCCAGGCATGCTTGAACTAGAGCAGGAATAGACGCGTTGTCCATCGCGATAAATCGTTGGATGCGATAATAGTTTTCATCAAGAAAACGGCTGCAACTTCACTAACACTGCAGTTAGAGCAACCGATATTGTAGGCAACACAGACGCTCTCCATGGACAGGCATTGTGAGCAAGGCGTCTTGATGTTATCAGTACTGGCGGTACGAGGACGGGAAAATGATCGTACCGAGCGACACCTCGTTCGACAGTACGCGTCTTCGTCGTCCGTCGTCGGTTTTGTCATCCATGCTTGAAGGAACCTAGCTCGCAACTGGGTTGAAAATCCCTTTACAGCGGCACGCATATCAGAGTCTGAAGGCATGACGGTGGGCGCTTGAGGGACAGAAAAAGTTGAGCCAGATAAGAGTGAACTCACTATGACGGTATTTAGTTCTGTCAGAAAAAATATAATAAGATATTTCTCACGGATGCCATGGGCTCAGAAAAGGGTCCTCGAATCGTATACAGTCTTCGATTCCCGAGGGGCAAGACAGGTACAATCTTATTCTCGTTGACTGGGCGAAGAAGCTGCTCAAGCTTCAGGGTGAAGTTTCCCTGAGCTAAACTGAACAGCATCGACGGATGCTGGCCGTCAATCAAAGAATGTCGGTATCGCAACGAGACCACGCTATCGGAATACCATCTGAGAACAAGAACGGTAGCCCAAACATAGTCAAGGACGTTCCAGACGACATAATCATCCTGAATGGCCCGCGCCCCCTAGACGAAGAATACTTCAGCAAGTGAACCGGCATACACGGATGAACTTCAGAACGAGGGAATAGAGCCTGAGATCATGTTGCGCCTAGGGACGTCCATCAGTGTCGGCATTCGCGCATAAATGAGTATAAGGTTCCAAAGTTCTTTCCGAACATCAAACTCTAATGATACGCGATTTGCCGGTCAGTATCCTTTATAAAAATTGAGAGGAACAGCACAGAGTATCTGGGGTCGAGCCCCCGGACTCTTGCCCACCTGGGTCACTGATCAAGTTGCAACATGCGTCACATAACCTGCTTGGAGCAAGTTGTTATGGGTTCCTTCGAGATGCCCAGTGGACCAATCCATGATACACATATGGAGTTTTGGGTAACGAACGCAAATCAGATCGGCGGTAGCATCAGGGTTATTGGGAGAGATCCAAAGCTGTCCAAAGTTCATCGAAGTTCATCATTACCACGTGGGATTTATGTAATTATTCAAATTCTTGGCCGCAAGCGGCGAGAGAATCAACTGCGCTAACACCTCGAAGAACCAATCAACCACCGCCACTTGTACTCTTTTTAAATGATGTGATAGGGTCAAGTGCAGGAACCAGGTGTAATAGGGAAGTTCCGATGATTCAAGCACAAGGCGTAGGAAGCATTACGATACTGGCTTCGTTGAAACCCGTCAAGCCCTCCTCGCTGATAGGCCTCAAGGGTGACAGAATCATGTAATTTTCGGCGGAGGTAGATTGCAGTGATCTCATTAGCACCAGCTCAAACACTGTTCTCTAGAAACCATGGTTCTCTCGGAAAGCTTGGCTTTGTCCTTTTTTATTTCTTGGGTGAACTTAAAGCTGCGGTACAACACGACTAGACCTGCTCATTGAATCTAGGGACCGCGCGTCTGGTCTACAACACGACACGAGCACACTTTTCGTGCATTGCTATCCTGAACGGTATATCACGCCTACACCCCTAGGACGACCTATGCTCTTCTTTCCGACTAGTCCTCAGGCTATACTGTCATTAAATTCAGGGGCAGTCCACACTTAGTTAGACTTTTAGGGCCGCAGTTGGCCGGTTCATTGAGCTTCCCTTCAGCATTTATCTCGTTGGACTCGGATCGTGCTCCCTACGCATCACCTCATGGACATTATGTGACTTTTTCTCCTGATCGACGTCGGAATTACTCAGGCTCGGCTCCCATTTTTGAACCGGTTGCTGGAAGGTTCGATCCCAAAAATCGAAGGCCCGGCTTCCTGAAACATCGCTAACGTGCTGTGAAGGTCTTGTTTGGATTCAACAGTTCCGGACGATGTCATTGCTTGGAAAAATTTGGGTATGGAGATTCGGAGATGACCTTCAGTGAAAATTTCAGGCCCTGATAGACCAAAGTTCCAAGAAGACCTAGGTTGGCAATGCAAGAGCAAGCGGGGAACGTTCTCATCAATGGTGCCAGTGAAGGTATGAAGCTAGTGCTCTATTCAACTGATCCACGCATTTTTGGTGTTACGGATCGTTCGACCTGTCGGCCCGTGCTCGTTCTATGACATCCGGGACTACTCATTGGTGTGAAGAAAGCATCCGGAAATTATGGTGAATGCCCCCGGCCCCAATGCGTGTTGGCGTCTGTTGACAGCCCAGCTGCCATATGGAGGAGGAAGACCACGCCGTTCCTATACCGACTATGGTAGTTCATCACTGACTGTGCTTTGTGACCCACATAAAGGCGGCGAATGTACGGGACACCGTACTTCGGGTTGGGGCTGGTTTCAACGTGTTCTACTCGGAGCTTGGGAGCAAGCCGAACTCCCCATTTCCATGATGTACGTCATCAGGGTGAGACTTCGCGCTTTCGAAATCTTCTATCTTGCTCTGACTCCATAGCTCTTGCTCACTATTCCTTCATGGAATGCTTTAGAACGGAGGTGATGATACTATGCCAAGGGTTACGGGTAGTTATCTGCGCAGTAGCCTGCCAGTTGATCGATCTTCTCGAGAGCTGTTGTCGAAACCATACACCAACCTCCACCTCGTTTCAGACTTCCTCGTCGTATTGGCTGACATAGCCCAGCGCTGAACCGTCTGAAATAGTTCAAATATTAATCAGACTGGCTGTGCTCGTTCTTCACCTTATATGCGACCGTTAGGCTGTGCTCGCCGTGTTGCGTGGACGTCTTTGCCTGGCCGTTTGATGGAAGCCTTTCATATATCGCGCCACGACGTACACGCTTATTTTTCATTGTATGACTCCCGTCTTTGTAACTGGCAAGGTGCTACGCGTGGCAATCAGTTATTTGGTGTGAGCGTTAATTATGTTCCCGACGGCGCCAAGTTTCCTTATTGAGCTCGTTAGCTTACGCGTTTTCGACAGTTGTCCATGGTATTGAAGAAAATGCGCCGAAAATAATTGAGAACCCCTGCTCCAACGACGTTTAGACCCACTGCTGTAACTGGCTCGCCACTCGCTGAAGCCTCTCGATTAATTCACTTCGTGTGATACTCCCTTCCATCAATCGAGAAATTGTACGGCTAATCTCAGTGTAGAGACCACTTTTTGTCATCGAAGATGAAAGGCCGTGTTCGGTCGCTACAGCCATCAAATTGTATCAGCCCGTCTCACCCGCAGCAGAGCACAGCAAAGCTATAGCTAACCTTCGACGGGCGTCCCCACTTTCGCCGCCTCTTCCTCAGGTGCATCATAAATCGAATACGAATCCCAAGCGGTTTGTCCTCTTGCAGCCCATAACGAGGTTGGCATAAATGCGCTGACGTCGTATGTGATGCTATTTGATGTAAGCCCGTCGGCCTGGAGAAGATGCCTCAGTGCGTGGTCCAGTGAAAATAGTCAGTCGACACTCACAGTCATCCATTCAGGGGGTCTCCGCTTTTCTACAACCGGGTTGTCAAGGTATAGGTTGGCGTCCTCAATTGATCGTTTTATGCCTCTGGAAGGACTGGAGAGGAGGGGCATATCAAAGGATACGGTCTTCTTCTCTCCTCCAGTTTGAGAGGGAAAGGATGCCATTGCCAGCGTGAGAGTGTGCCAGTGATAGAATAGACGGGGGAGGGGTTTCTTGGTAAGAAGTCTCGAGACGGATGTCACTTTTATAACTGTTTTTAACCACGGCGTATAGGAACGTTGATCGCAATAGAAAGAGACGACTATACACGTCCTGTGCCGTCGCGAATAGGCTCAAGGGATAGTGTGATGTGCGAGAGGACTAAAGGTGGGTATCAATAGCTTCCATGGATGGCCTGACATTGGTGCCTTATTCTTTCCAGCCGTCAAGGAATAGGAACAATGTCTTTTTTGCTTACAATTTCTCATGTTACTCGGAGATAATCCTCCGCCAAAATTGGTTCTCCATACGTCCTGGAAACCTGGAACAGGAACTAGACGCCCACCGGTCTGTTAACGTTGGAAGAAATCGGCAGGGTGAGGGAGGGCGATACATGGAAAATACCAGTTGTTGCTATCTTGTATATGCCCCAAGTTGGTCAGTGAAGTCGTGATGGGCGCTGGGCGATGAACGGGGCGATCGAAGAGGCAATCATCTGCTGAAATACAAATTTCCGGCTTAACCTGAAGATCAAAAAGTGACGGAGTATTCAAGGGACTTGATGCCTGTTGAATGTCTCCTGCAGCAGACCGTTGATTATGCGCCTGTACGGGATACATACAGGATGACCTTTCCTCCCATCAACGGGTCTGTATTGTCAACTGTCCATGAGAGACTAGGCATGGTGAAGACAAATCTTGTATCGAGGTACATCAAATTCTCGGTGAGCGCTAGTCCTGGACCCGAAAAGATACCATACCAGAGATTTGCTCTAGCTGTTGAAAGCCGCGATATTGAATTTTTTGCGCTTGCCGCCACTCCGATCCGAGTTGTTGATGCAGCATGACCGTTCACTTCGCCAACGGTCCCTAAGTGCCAGCTCTTGTCATTCTATGTCGAAACCGTTTCAGGCTAGTGGCAATGCGGCCTTTCAGCTCCTTTTACAGTTCAACGGACCCTAACGCTCAGTTGTCGAGTCCTGAAGCTCATAGTTGTCCCCAACGATAATTCGTTTTGAAAGGTAAAATATGTAAGTAGTTAGTAGCGAGCAGTGAATAGATTCGTGCCGCATCTTGTTGCATCAGACATACCCAAGCGGTCAAGTTGCTGTGTAATGATGCTGCTGATTCGGATGATTGTCTGGTTGCCATCTTAACGTAGACGTAGTTCCAAGATCGAGAACCTCGCCGCATCCGTGTTGAATATATTCTTTTCCTCCGAACGCCACTTGTAGTGATCCGCGACGCAGTCATTTCTTCCCATGGAGTTAACCATAAAGACGCCACCGCTCCATTAAATCATTCCATCTCTACAATCATGGCCGTCGGTTTGTCATACCTAGGCCGTGTACTGTATTCCCGAGTCCTTCTGTTTTCTCAATGTGTGACCCAAAACTTCTCTCACACCCTGACATTCGCATCTTCATCAGTATTTTTTTGGAGCTTCTAGCGAGGTACGAGTGTTTCTTGTCAATTGTATCCGGACGAGATATGCCTTTTTTTCACATCGTACTTTTGATGTATTCGATATGTCAAATTTTCAAGGGGTAGATAGCCTGTAGCGCACTTAATGGATTTCCCTCCGATCAATCAATTGTACAGCAAATTTGAATTTCAGGGAAAGAAGGAAATTGGAAGGAAGGAGTGGTATCGCGTCGCCTACGACTCCTTCATTTCAATTATTCTTAAGTCCTCGTACTTGGATGAACCGGTTGCTATTGCTTGCAACTGATTCGTGACTGGCTTTTTTCTCAGGTTACAATATATTACTACGATTATTATAGCTTTCTAATCAAAAAACGTCGTTTCCATGGAACAATCTTGTCAAGAATATTCCACACTCCCCATGACGGTCCTGCCAGTGGTGAAATGTGATTAGTAGATAATGCAATTGATGGAGAAAAGGTCGGAGTGGTTGCATAGAAGGCTTCTCAAACTACTAGACCGCAACGATCATTTCGTCACTGCGAACTTGCGATAAGTAGCCTTGGTGGGAATCGAACACAGTAATTGTTGTATAATTCAGTCTTTCATTAATCAAGTTCGCATTTTTAACTCGTATAGGGCCAGTAGGCGAGGCTCGGTATTGAATCCTCTGTTCCGTTCCTTGGTCTCCAACAAATTCTTGTGATGTTGACATCAAACTATACTCAGCCAGCGGCTCGGGTTGCAGCCACATGGTACAGCAGGATTCGATGCGAGAGCAGGCGGAAAGGTGGAAGTCCCCACAAATAATCGGTCAGGAGAATGGGAATACAGAATGCTTCTCCCTGAATGAAGGTCGAATTTAGCTATTGATATTGTAATAAATTGATACGGTCTATGTGGTCACTGAACGTTGTTCGTATCGACGGAAGAATGCATGTCACGAACGGAGTCCCACGAGATAGATATTTGCCTTACTAGAATGACACCAGTCAGCTAGTACCACTGGCCATTTCGAGGCGCCCTGACATAGATGTCCGTTGTATTCCTTACTATTTTTTCCATTATGTGTTTGAAAGGTGGTCAAATTGGAAGGAAATCAAAAGATGAAAGGGAAACAGTATGGCCGCCCTCTCGCCCGTCGGATCAGGAGTTTTTCGTTTATTCAAGCAGGTGTCCTTGGATCCGGAGAGGTTAGAGAGCCTCTTGTTAGATCACCACACGCTGTTTTAAAAAATCCGAGGGCATGCAGTTGCCTAGAATTGATATCTTAACCAGTTCTACGTTGCTATCGACTGAAGAGCAAGTATGAAAAGTGGCATATGCCTTGTTTGTATTATTGGGAGAGAATACGGCATAAAGAAGTCTTTTGCCACAGTGGAGGATAACTAGATCTGGTGCCCAGCGTTGGTTGAAAAAGGTACGGCGATTTGGTTCGAGAAATTTGCCTCCGTGCCGGGCTCGATTCAATTATTATAGATAACAGAGTTACTTGAGGGACTCAGGATACTTGTCATGGAGAAGGCAACGGTACAACACTGCAAATAACTTGTGCAGGAGTCCCAACCGCACCAAGTACTGTATGAGTCGCGAACAAGGTATCTGCAGGTATTCATACCGGAGCCAAAAAATCGAGCAAGGTATGTAGAAAAAACGTAGCCGGTAGATCGGTCTGAGGCAAGAATAGGCAAGAATACAGGGTCGGCATTTTTATATTATAATATAATTTATAATGCAGAAGAAGGTTTATAAAAATTCAAACCACGAGTCCGAGATGGCGCGTCCCACGTGGCACGGTAACTACCAAAGCTCTTACCGAGACTTACCGAGCTGTGCCACCATACCGACAGCCGCGATTCGATCCAAAAGGGCTCCTCCACAATCTCTAAACTCCTTTCGTCAGGCCATACAGCGCTCTAGTACAAACTTTGACATTGCTGTTGGGTCGATGTACTTGGATATCTATGGATAGTCGATGACGGGAAGGTCTCACGAACAACGAAAGAGGATTCAACGATGATTGTTACCGCTCTCACCTTAGCCTCGATGCCCAGAATATCACTGCAAAAGGAATCGCCATTCCTGCCTGCACTCTGTAGCTCATCGACAGCGCTAGACGAAGAAGGCAAATGAGCGCCGCGATTTGACTAGCCCGTTCGGACGGGATACGTGCGGTGGCCCAACAATGCTCAGTCCATCGTCTGCCTGTTCTTATGTCCACCACCAACCAGCTGCATTGAGCATATACGTCGCTCTGCTACTACCCCGAAAAATATCGCTTAATTTTAATCAACATCTATGCCGTTCATTTCCGGAATGTACTGCCCCATGGGTGACAATATCAGAGTTTTGCAACAGACATCGATGAGCGTCATCAAATCATCCATCCATCCAAAGCTGCCTATCCGAGTTTATGGTAAGGCACCCCATCTGTGCCGAGCTCGACAGGAAGGCCACCTACTGCTCTCGTCGTCCAATGCTGCACGCATTGCCTGTTCACAGCAAAGCGAGTACCACAATGTTCACCACCATCTCTCGTTGCCACCACCCTAGTTCTCATGCGGCCGAAAACCGTTGCTTCGCGCTTGCCATCCTTGGAAACGGTGCGCTTCGAGGCACTTGCTTGGTTGTGGTTTTCATAGGACCGAGGTGCTGCGCGCTTGCCATTTCTTGGTGGCGGGCATTGACACCGCTTGCGTTCCGTTCCTACAATCGTTCCCATACTGCTTTTATTGTTTGGGCTTCCTACCGACGTACCCACGAAGAGTCTACTCCGCGCGATGCACGTAATAGTGTGGTCACAACGGTATGAGCCTTTGTGGCCACAGCACATGGTTTGCCACGTCCATGCCTGGCCGTTCCTTTTGGGCTTGTGCCGTTACCAGCACCAACAGTAACATCACTACAACTATGACTTCAATAACAAGCCAGCATCACCCTGGCCATAAGCTATATATCGACAGATGTCTTTGCCGGGCCTTTGAAAGGTCAACGACGCACGCCTGACCTTCTCTGCATGGAGGATGGGAACCATCCGTATTGAGGCGGCGGCAAAATTACGTTTTACATCGCTCTTGTATGCTAGCTCTGAAAGCACTGGCCGTAGTGTTGGCCGAGTTCCGAGTTTGTCTACGAAGACTCGGAGGGGGTTGACAGGACGGCTAATCCGTGCTTTTTTCCTACCGTGATATTGCTGGGTTTGGTTCGGTGTCACGAAGAATCCCGATTGTCGTACTGGTTGCCATTGGCGGACCACTCGAAATAGAGGGAACGTTGCTTGTTTTCCTCCCTTTTTTCTTACTTCGCTCAACTCTCCCAGGCTCCCTACGCCTAGGTATCTCTTTCAACTCGGATGTGATATACGTTTCAAACAGAAGTCTTTCATCAACACCAAATACATAGCAAGATAGGCCTGGCCTCCGACTTCCGCCGGGAAGGGTGTGGGATGGAACCTGCGGTAAGCAGTACCCACTCTGCTCCATTTTGTATCTACAATTGATGATCCTATTCGCAGGCAGCAGCGACATAAAGGAGTTTGTTTACGATGACGGAAGATTTTGGCTTCAAAGTAACCTCATGAGAAGGATCCCATCCTCCCTTTGCCGCGTCAGTTTACACATACACACGATCTCCGAGCTCCAATATAACTATTAACAACATCATTTTACATCAGTCAATTTCCAAGGCGGTCCTGTTTGTTTGTCTTGTAAGGGCTCAGCTCGTGTCTCGAGTTCAGTACGTTTCGACAGTGCCGATTCGTTTTCCGGTCTGCCGCCTAAAATCTATCACCAGCATCAAGGTCTTTTCCGCCACCAGAGAAGAATTGTATATCCGTCAGCTGCAGGGCGATAACCTTCAGAATCTGGTTCGACGGTCAACGGTCGACCAACATAGCCCAGGCCAAGCGAAGAAAGCAAGACAAATAGCATTCAGCGTGTGAATGATCTCACTGTACAGTACGGGGTTTCCGCATCAGTGTGGACTAGAAGGAAGCGTAAGGGTTTTCAGAAGCCGTTCAACATCTGTACCCCTTCCGAAATAGCGGAAATCGACAAACCAAGCACCAACATACTCGCAGGACTGGGCTAAAGAAGCCGATAACAACACTTTACAGCCAACATTTGTAGCTACTTTTGATGGTATCGACCCTTCATTCTCTGGTTGCCAACTCTGACAGATCCGAAGGACTGCCGTGGCTCTTGCCATTGAACGTGGCAGATGGCTAGGAAGCACGCACACAGTAGATGTGATACTACTGCAGTTTCGTATTTGCCGGCTTGGGCACGGACGATATAGAAGTCGAGTTGCATGTGCTGTTCCTGTGTGCACGCCCAGATCTGGAAGATCTGCCAGTTTCCTTTCCTCGCCGATATGTGGAGGTTATACCCCGCTCTGAAGACCAGAACTAGAACGCCCCTCGGACCGCACCTGATAGTGGTGTACCATGATCTGCTTCCTAAACTTGGGAAGTACGTCTACAATGTGCTTTGACGAGTGGCAGAGGACCCTCTTTATATTGGTCCGAGCATTACTCAGCGACGGTAGATGTACAGGTTCCCTAGAACGCAGTATATTATTAATCATACGAAACTAGTTCTGAGGAGCCGCACTTGTGCGGGGGGCACGTTGAATCAGGTTGTCCCAGAGAGTGTTTAATACGGCAGTGTAATACGCACTTTGGCTAGTTTCCTTCTTGGGGACATAAGAACCAAAAAAATGAATATTCGTCCCGACTTCCAGGGCTTAGGGTCTTGAGATTTTCTTATTCGCATGTTTCAACACGGCTCCGGGATCAATGCGTGTTGTGTGCGAGGTACGAAACGTCGCGGACTCCGCATCAGCGCAGCTCTGAGAGCTTCTTGATTTCATATCCGTAAGATTTATTATAATAATACCGGCTCAGGTCTGAAAGTCCAGGAAGGAAGGAAGTTTCATTACCTGACGATGTTCCTCAATAGAAGCGTCGAAAGTCCTTAATGACGGTGCCGAGTTCAATTTCATGAATTTGTAGGGTGCTCTTTCTTTGGGTACCTAAGGACTTATCGTGTACGCCGCTTGTAGTTTCTATGGTTGCGCTATCTCTGCTGGCGATCGTGGAACTGCGCTTGCAAGTTGCAGTGTACTTCCCAGATGGGTTAACAATGACATACATATTCGATTGGATTCTGAGAACCCTCACAGGCGCCAGCTATATAAAAATTTATAACAATAAGTACCATCAGCTAGTTGATATCACCCCGTTTAGTAAGTATGAACCTGGAGGAACAATGGTTTGCTCAAACAAGACATAGTAATAGTCTGCGCCTGAAGCCGGCAATTGCGATGCTTCTCTTGATCGTTTCAATGTTCTTGACGAGGATATCACGGCGGGACTGTGTGAACTAAGTATACTTATGACTCAAAGCTTCGATCCCTCGAAATTGATTGTGCAAAAAATTTCCTTTGGGGTAGGTAAAGGGCTTCACGGCCTTCGTTTTATTTGCGCATTGGGATGATACCATTAATGGAGGGGGAAAATACGTCCTCGCGCACTGTCTTTTGCTAGGCGCACGCGCATCATCTCAAAGTGGAATGCCTGCAGGTTCGCATCGGTACGTTCTTCGATCTTGACTTCTACTAGCGAGGCATGGCAGACACATTCCAAAACATTGGCAGTGACATTAAAACTGAAAATCCTACATGTACATACGAACACGAACAACAAGCATGTAACCAGTATGCGGTGTTGTCATCCGTCGTGTGCAAATTCCTGCTCAGTCAGGACCGCTAAGGTCGCAGTCATCTTCCTCATCATATCCGACAGGTCTTTCAGCCTCTCTGCGATCTGATCATCGGAGATGGTTTGTCGTTTCTTTTCGGCAACGATGAGCTGTAGTCGTTGGCGCGCCAAAAATAGCCCCTTGAGGAGCACTACATACAGGCTGTCGCTGAAGGACCACTGGTCGTTCAGTAGCTCGTCTTTCGTTTCTGGGACATACTTGTCAAAGTGGTATTGATGTGCGGTCAATAGTGAACGTACGATTGACTGAGGGCGTCCTTGTGGTCCCCACAATGTTCAATGGGTCTGTGGATGGATCACTAGCATCATCCTCATGGAGGTCCTTGGTGTATCGAAGTCTACTAGGTGATCCGACAAGGCGAGGCGGAGCCTATGTGAACTATTGAGTCGCTGCGCCTGCTAGGAAGAGGTTTAAATCACTCACCGTTTCTCTCCCATTAACTTCCTGTCCAGGAGCTTTTTCCTTCTTCCGCTAAAATGTACATTAGGCTAGTAATCAAACAGACGAAGTTCAGTTTGCTCACAGCAGGCTGTATGATCAAGGTACCCTTCTCAGTGACGCGCACACGTCTAATCTTCTTGGAAACTGGTTTCTTCTTGGCCATTTGAGTTAACGATACGCGGCTAGGTCGTCGTGTTGCAGACTTTTCGATATGAGAGAGGAGAAGTAAGTCTAGGAACGCTGTTACGGAGAGTTTTTGTTTTCCTGAAAAAAATTTCAGTGTCTCACGGTGCTCCCTTTCTTCGTAGATCAAAGAACATGTAAAATTGGGCGGGGCGGGTACCCCAGATGTGACAGCTTCAAGACACAAAAAGTTTAATGTGAATACCGTGATGGGGCTGGGAAAGGCATGGTTTAGCCTAGCCAATAAGAGGGGTGCAACTTTGGACATTCGGTGGAAAAGAAAAAGCTCACAGATTGATTGAAGATGGAAGCCCTAATATCCTAGGGAAGCATGGTTCGTAACGAGCACCGATGACTGATACATACGTTCTAACTTACGACAGTACTTCATACGCCATCTGAGGGGCATGCCATAAAGAAGGCCGAATCAAGAAGCAGTTGATCTCCCAACGAGATCTAGGAGAGGTGGTTGGCGCACAGCATGTTGTCGTCGTCGTAGCACGCTACACCGGTACTCTGCAAGATGAGAGTCATCGTGATCCAGGCCGGAATACAGAGAATGAGTACCAGCAGGGTGTCGTGGTGAGAGATGAAGTCTTGTAGTCCGGTGCGCTCACTCTCGAGCCATGAGAGAGTGACACATAGGTGGGCCATGTGGTAATCGTGCCGCAAGGGCTCGGTGCGTACTTCTGTTTTCATATAGCAGATGATTTCCGCTTCCAGTTCCTTCGGGCGAGGTCCCAGCCAGTCAGGTCACTAGCATCTGAGTGTCAGGCCCGTGATGTTCAGGACCCCATCGCAGTCGGACGGACAGTGCAGGACCAGGGTTGTACTATTTTCAAGGTTAGTACCTAGTCTGTGAGCCGTCTCCTTGATTATATTGACCACAAGGAGACAGTATATTCGGGGGAAATGCATTGGTCGTAGAGGTCCAGGACCCTCAGAACCAACTGGCTGGCATAAGGATCACAGCAAGAGCAACAACCCAACCGCTGCTGGAAAGTACCAGTCGTAGCTGGTTGCCATGTTATGACTGAAGCGCTTAAGCTCTGGACTGTCGACTTAAATGTATAGTTTCCAACCATCATTATATATGTCATGCCTGCTGCAGTGCTGCTCGCCCTTTGCTTGGTTGCAGTCTTGATACCGCATGGAAATCTCATGCAGGAACGTAGAAGATATAAATTTTAGTCGACGATCGAACGTTACACGTATTGCCGGACTGTGGGCGAGCTCTGCCGTGGCGATGGAAGGAAGGGATTGATGGCGAAGTGTCGGCCAGCGTCGGGTCTAAAGCACGTGCCAGTTGACACGTTGGATTTCGGGAGATCGGCTCGGAAACACCAAGTATTTGCGCCGGTACCACCACCATGCCGCAAAAGCTACAACGACATACCTCGATAGCTGGATCTACGACAGCTCCTTATACTCAGAAAGAGGCTCACCGACGCGAGGAGGATGGGAGACATACGCAAAGGCATCGAAGACCCTAAATGTCTATCTTGCGCCTCTCCTGCCTACGGGTGCTGACTACTAGCCACAGTTTTTGCTATCTACAAAGTACCAGAAGGAGTTATCAGGAATCAAAATAGCCAACTCGTACCTCTCTTCTTATTACTTAGCCCAAGCACCAAAAAGCTTCATTGAGATACCTGTCATCGTTAGACGATTTGAAAGAGCGGAAACAAGGTGCGTTGTTTTCCATCTATTTAGCATGCTTTTCTAACAATTACTTGCATCTCTCAGACTCCCTGTTGCTTGGAACATCTTTCGGCTTTGGTTATATGCCCTTCGAGAGACTCCTGCGTGGAAAGCAATGATTTCGCAAGATATGCCTGACTTCAGACGGCTTGGGTGTGGAGATTATCCGACCAGCAGGACAACTCAATTCTAGTGAGCGGCACCCGCCTTACTTCATATCGCACTTGTATCTGATTATTCTGACCGGCAGACTGCAGCGACATAGAGGTGTTCGTTCACGATGATGGCTGACTTCAGCTTCAAAGTAACATCGCAAGGAATTCGAGCCTGTTTACGCACATGTCTGGGCCTCCGGCCTCCAATATAATAATTGTTCTCACATCAGCCAAGTCCTAAGGCCGTTTCTTCTGAGATCATTTAACTGCTCTATCGTTTCTCTCCTCCCGTCCTGCACGAATCCTGAGCGCAGCGCTTGCCAACAACATAGACTCCCCCGCCTCAATTTGTGTATACCTCGAATCTATCATGCGTCGGGGCTTTTTTCTGGGACTTTGACGTCAAAAGGGATTTTTTATGTTTATGTCTATCAGCTGCCCGAGGATGGACTTCATGTGGTGGGAATCTGACTTGATTGTCAACCATCGTAACGGCCAACATGTAGTGGTGGAAACTGGTACATCCTCCGCCTCGTGGACAACTAGCGACTGAATTCCCGGTGCCAACTCCAACAATAGCAGGAGGTGGATGTCGGGCGCGAATACGTTTTACGAGTGTCTTCAGATTGAACTTAAACCGTCTGACGCCCAACCAGGGAATCGATCGCACTCACATTGTGCGTCCTCGGCATTGTATCTCTCGACTCGTGCAAGACAGGCAGCTCATCGTGCTCCTGTACCGCTTTCCCTGCCTAAGTTCGAGAGTGTTTGCCGCCGTCTTTGGATCCTTCTTTCTCCTCTAATCACGCTGTATTGTAATCTGGCAGAGGCGAATTGCGGGTCAGAAAACTTGCCGGTCCCAGCAAAAGCAGTCATAGCACGTTCGTTCATCATGCTGTACTGATCAAAATACTGCGACAAAGGCGAAAAAACGACGCATTAGTTTCCATCGTCGGTTAGAACGATGGATGACACTATGTATAAGTACAATTTACAGAGCAACAAATACAACACACACTACGATAGCAACGAGCAAAGCATATGAACAAATTCGACGCGTCTCCTAATCACGGAGCTTTCGCTTTTTCCTTGGAAGCGGAGGAACAGACGGCACCGACATCTCTTCATCACGGTCCTCATTGGAATCCATCTCCCCGTTAATATCCTCCCTCTCCCGCTTAACCACACTGTTTTCTCCATTCATAACTTCCAGCAACCTGTCGAAGCTCCGTGGGATGCTGGCTCTCTTCCTTTTCACGATCTCGTCTAGGACTTTCAAATGCGCCCGCATAGCTGACACTAGGCCTGATTCCGATTGATCAGCCAGAGCTTCGGCAAGGCACACTCGTTCAGATCTGGTATGGTACAGTTCAGCAAGGTCTAGCCGGAGTCGAGCGGTGCGTTCAGACTCGATTTGGCGGCGGAGGGCTGTCAGAGGCTCGGTAAGTGCTATTCGGAATTGCATAAAAGTACGGTGTAGTACCGGTAACTTTGGACCCGTGTTTCTCTATGGACGTGGTGGTGCGCGACGACTCTCTTTGAAGAACTGTGTTCTCATCTGGTAACGATTAGCCTCTGTACTGATGGCGATTTCCGCGGGTGGACGTACTTTTGAGCTGGTCCTGGATCTGTTGTTTCTCTATCAACTGTTGTCGGGAATCTATAAGATACACATAAGAACAGCGAGCCTGATTCGGAGAAGTAGCGCAAGTCGTTACCCTCAAGACCCTTCTTCAGCGCGTCGATTTGCTCTTGTGGCGTTACATCTGCTTGGTATTATGGTTGGTTAGAGAAGATGAATCAAGCGAGAGAGAGAGAAGCCTACTTTGCTCCATCTCTCTTCGAAGATTTGCTTCCCGCTCAGCTCGTTCATTGGCAGCTGAAAGCATTGATGACTCATGAGCATTTGCGTAGAATTGCATGGAGTAACGTACCTGTACAAGCAGCTTTGGCCGTATCCAATTCCACCTTCAGGGCTGTAACCACGTTCATCTACTTATAGCTCTCGGACGGCGAGTCAGGTACTCACCCTGAATTTCTGCTTCTGTCTCCGTTTTTTGTTTCTCCCAATCTTTTTTTAGATTGTCATCAAGGGGAAAAAGGCGAAGAACTTGAATGCTACTCACCTGCTTTCAGCTCTGTGGTCGACTAGTAGATCAGTCACAATTTCTCGACGAACAGCGTTGCACTCACTCGTGAGTTCCACGCGGAGTTCATCATTTTCGCGGCTTTTGTCTTCGAGCTTTTGACTGAGCGTCTGGATTCGACTATTGGGAGGTGTGCCGCTGGATTTTGCGGAAATAGACTGTAATTCGAAGTTAGGGCAGAATCGATTGAGAATTTCGGGTAACTATACCTCGTCTGACGATGTCGAATTTTGCACTGGCAGGCGTTTCGAAGCAGAGGCATATCTACTGGCCGGGCGTCGAGCTGGAATCTTAAGAGAGAGCCCGGTAGACTCTGTACTTCGTTGCGGAGACATTACATCGTCGAACGTCGCCCTATCCAAGTTTGGCACTCGTTTGGCGATGCGATCGTATAATTCGTCGTTGAGCTTGCTGCAGGGTTTGTCGGACTGCTTGCAGACAGAAGAATTGCAGTGGATCCTCGTGTCCATCGGTATGCATTCCACTTTGTTTTCCTTACATGTAGCGCAGACCTTCAAGACGACAACGGTGAAAAAATAGCGATGATCGAAATGACTTTGGTGCGCACCAAGTGCTTGTTGGCCCCCGCCCATTGCCTCCCGAACCAGTCGGTAGGTCCTTTGTTTCTTTCTTCGAGGATGATAGCGGCAATTTCGGAAATCTGCTGAGACACGGGCGCGCTGTCCTTGGACGCCATGGGGAACGTACCGATTGGAGAAGAGGAGGAAAATCTACTATTGGGGGCGAAGCCAAAGAAGTTGCCGATCCTGCCCTCATTGACTCTAACTGTGTTTACTTTGGTTCGTCATTCAACAATGTTTTATTCTTTTTTTTGCGGCTTCGGCGCGTTCTTAGAGCGAAAACGATAATTCAAATATTAACAGATACTTTAATCCGTCTCTCGCTAGTTGCTACGAATCGTCTACCTGGATTTTTACATGATGTGCAGTCAAACGATGTACAGTCTCCGTAGCACGCTCTCATTGAGGTTAGGAATAGAAATATCACGTCTGCGATATAATGGCAAACTGTACTTGTCGTCCACGACTCGTATATCTCCTTAGATATTCGAGGTCCCATCGACGTTTCTCGACTATAGCTTGTAATGAATATTCTGATGACCGTGGACAATACGATACGACCGTGGCACCCGGACACCAAATTGGAAGTAACTGTAGTTGCCAAGCACGCTGACAGCGAGAAATCCCAGCGCTTTGCGAGCTCAAGCTCAAGTCCGAACAACGGACCTAGACATCACCTCCATAGAACCTGGTGACCTGATGTCTGGCAATAGATGAACAAGGCCCGGGTCAACAATTGAATATAGACGAGCCGACGGAGGCTTATGTCGCCAAGGTGTGTTATACAAACCGGCACCTTTTCGCCGATTAGAGGCTATAGTTCGTTACAAGCTCGAGTTTAAGCACACACGAGTTTTTCCAAGGACTATCGCGGGTGTGCCTTTCACTAACCTATTCGCCGCCAAGCATTGTCAAAACAATCTTGCTATCAAAGAAAAGTACGCACTTGAGATTCCCGTCCGTCGTCCGTTCTAAATCTAAGAATCAATGGCAAGGGCCTCTTCTGACTGGAATCCAGGGTGCCAATACTGCTGGAGAGTGACCATTTCATTCCGTCTTCGAGTTGCCCCCTAGAATGATGCCGTCATAGAGTACGTGAAAAGGAGCAAGGAATCGGACAAGGTCGTTACGCTGGGCCGGCAACAAAAATGAAATGCCCTGTATGGAATTAGCAACGACACTCCGCATTGCCGATAATCATCACCATTCTGATCAGTAATAGACTTTGACTGAGGTACCGCTGCAGGTGGTGGTCAAGAGACAAGTTCAGTGACAGACGCTGTCACGCGTTGGGCTCTCCTCTTGCCGTCATCACCTCATCTTCCAACTGGAAAAACTCTCTTTTCTTTCTTCTTCTTTCCCCGCGATGACGACCCCCATTCGCAAGAAACGCAACTTCAAGTCGCTCCAGCTGGCGACGCCGAGCCCACCAGTGTCGCCAGCGACGACGGAGCCGGAGCCAGTTCTCAATCCTGTGCCTACACGGCAAGCTCCAGTCGCTGGTGGGGGCAAACGGCGACCACCGCCAATGACATTGAAGGCCCCCAAGATACCGACGACTACAGCTACGCCTGTAGATGGCGACAACACTCTCTTGACCGTGTCCAACGGTCCCAGTTCCGCTCCGACTACAGCTTCGCCGATGGCTTCGACACGACGCTCAACCTATGCCACACTGTCGAATACCCTAGCGAACCTGGATATGAACGCTGAAATAAAGTTTGATTTGCGGAATGAAGATCTGAAGGATCTCCAAGAGCTTGGTCAAGGCAACGGCGGGAGCGTGAAGAAGGTCGAACATGTCCCTACCAGTACCATTATGGCGAAGAAGGTCTGTGTGCTCCATATCTTACGTGTCTTATTGCTCACTCTTTGCAGATTGTCTTGATTGATGCCAAGCCGTCTGTGCGAAAACAGATCCTTCGGGAGCTACAGATCATGCATAACTGCAATTCCAAGTTCATCATATCGTTCTATGGCGCTTTCCTGGCGGATCCTAACATATGCATTTGCATGGAATTTATGGATAAGGGTTCGCTCGACGGGATTTACAAGAAGATTGGAGCCATCGATATCGACGTTGTGGGTAAGGTCGCGTTGGCCGTTCTTGAAGGTCTTACGTATCTGTATGATGTTCACCGAATCATACATCGGGGTATGCTTTCTATATACTCCGTGATGCAGTGCTGATGAACTGCTAGATATCAAACCGTCCAACATCCTCTTTAATTCTCGGGGTGACATCAAGATATGTGATTTTGGTGTTTCTGGGGAACTCATCAATTCGATCGCGGACACATTCGTCGGCACATCCACGTATATGAGCGTATGTGTTTTTCCGCGCTTTCGTTTAAACTGTCCTAACTCGCATTCCAGCCCGAACGTATTCAAGGAGCACAGTATACAGTCAAGTCTGACGTGTGGTCACTTGGCATCTCTCTCATCGAGCTGGCCTTGGGGCGCTTTCCATTCTCCGAATCAGAATCAGACGATTCGGACCTGTCCGACTTCGAAAGCACTCTGTCGCCGGCCCGACCTGGTTCAATGGGGTCGATTGCTGCGTTGTCCTTACCCAAATCGCGGAAAGACAAGGCAAAGAAGGATAAAAGAAAGAGCAAGGGAGTCAGTCTGCAGGGAGGAGGTATGACGATGAGCATTTTGGAGCTGTTGCAACATATCGTCAATGAGCCGGCGCCGAGATTGACGCCAGAAGGGAGGTTCCCTCCAGAAGCCGAGAGCTTCGTAGACAGCTGTTTATTGAAGGACCCGGATATGAGGAAGACGCCGAAAGATCTACTCGTAAGATGCCGTTCTTCCATGTTCCTTTTATTTTCGTACTAATTCCCTGTTCTAGTCGCACAAGTGGATTCAGCAAGCGAGAGCTTCCAAATTCGACTTGGAAGGGTGGGCGAGCACGTTTTGAAAAGACTCGTCGACGTTCAGCAACCGATCTCCCCATTGATTTATTCCAGCCGATATTGTATATTTCCTCTACGCGCCGCGCATCCCAATATTCCTTTTCAGTCTCACTGTGCTTAGCCATCGCTTTCCCAGATCTTTAATGCGCGCCTTTCTTCGCTTGTTCAGCCTGCTGGCAGCAGCTGCGGGATTTCGTTGATTCATCAAAGTGATGGATTGTTATTTCCTTGTCTCTATCGCGCGCGTCGCCACCGTTTCCTATTAGCAAGCTGTTTTGTATTACTACTATAATTACTGGGAATATATCAATAGCAGTGAATGAGGCCCAGATGCTCTTGAAGTTTCAAGTTTGTACTTGGCCAACTCTCGGCATTCATTCTTCTCTGTCGAATTGACCGGCAATCAAAATACCATGCCGAGTCACTCCAGGATCGGAACGGAACCGGTTCCGCAAAGGTCCGTGCGTGGGAAAGATTCCTGTCAGGGTATATAAACCCCAGAATCTCTTGCATGGCTCTTTGGAAGCCACGGTGGCAACCCCAGCGCAAGGTGGGTGGCAGCGATTGTCCCGTCCTGCCCTTACTGATTCCTTCTTGCTTACCAGCGTTCGCTGTATTCGAGCTACTCAGAGAAAAGAGTACTGACTGACCCGTCCTCGTTGACATAACGACTGACCCGACATCGACACCGACATCGACATCGACACCGAGCACCGACTGCTCACTGACCTTGGTCGACCACACAACACTGTGGCGACTTGTTCGTGCATCCTGCGACCTGGATGCTGGCCTCGAACGGTAAATTTGTTTTGCTTCGCTGTCACAGCTCCTTTCTCATCGTCGAGCACAGGCCCCTTCGAAGTGAAAGTAAAAGCTTCGATTGAACACGGCGATTTGGTGAGCATAATCGATCCCTCATATTGGCTCATGTTCATCGTCATATGGTAGATGGACGCCTCCCGAATACCATCTGACGACGCACCCGCAAGGGAGTATGAAATCCGAATCGTGTCTATGCGGTTCGGCGGTGATATGTGAGTAGTGCCTCCTATTATGGCTTGCGTGTATACTTATCGATGACTTTTCACCAGGCCCGTATTGCATATTTCGACGAAGTACCATGACTTTTAATAGTCGTGGCACTTTGGAGGCCGGTTAGCTGTATCACCGGGGGACGCCCCGCATTGTTACGCACCGGCAGTGATATATAAATCAAATAACCCAGGCCATTTGTTCATCCCGGGCGAAGTCTTCTTATCTTCTCGGCTCGGAAGAAGGGGGAGGATATTGTCCGTGCGTTTACTATCCTTGTATTTTTGTAGCCAGGCTCCGAGCGTACAATGCAAGTTTGATGGAAGCGCAATTTGTGTTATCTGTCTCAGTTTTGAGTAACTCGTGCTTTTTGTTGGCCACTGTGACACTGTCTTTGAGACAACATCAGTGTCAGGTTGATGGCAAGTTGATGGTGAACAGGGTTGCAGTGATGTACAGTAGCTTTCTACAGGCCGTAGGTCTCTTCCCTTCCACCGATTAGGCGCTGGCAGAAAGGAAGCAGAAATGGGATTGAAAACTTGCGTAGCTAGCTCTTTCATAGCATGCCTATACATAGCCTATCTACGTGTCAACGACCCACAGATGCTGCGCGCCAAGAAGGCCACAAGCCACCCGACTGGTGCGGTTTTATCCGGGCCGCTGTTTCATTTTGCTCTGACTCCGGACAGTGGCAAGTACGTAGCTCACCTGCTTTCCGATAACTTCAGTCGTTAACTCAGCCGCTACAGATCCAACCAAGTTCGTCAAGGAACAATTTGAAAGCGTTATTCACTCCTACCGTCGCGCTTTGTAGGTTTTATGTTGATCTTTCAGGCTTTCCATTGAGGAGGCATACATTTAAGTATAGATTCCAAGTCCGAGCGACATCACAAGGCGAACCTTCAAAACTAGAACGATGGCCCCAGAGCGATCCATCTGGACTCCCTGTTTTGGCTGTTCCTGCCCGAATCACGACATATCATCTACATACGACCTCCACCATCGCAAATCTTCATACTACGACCATATCGACGTTACCCATCTGGCCACCACTAACGATTATCCTGTTCCCGGAGAAGTCAGCGTCTTGCAGGCCATCATTCATGACGTAGAAGAACACCTCGAATATCTATACCGCAAATTCTCTGATGTGACTCGGTTACGCAGAGACCTCGAAATGCAGACATCATGTCTCGACCGCAGATTGAAGGTGCTCAGTCAGGCCTGCCACGATACGAAGCATGATATGAAAGAAAAACGGAAACTTCTCTCCCCCATCAGACGCTTGCCCGCGGAGATCTTTCATGAAATATTTCTCGCTACAATCGACTTCCCGCCGGAGAAGTACTGGTGTGAAGAGAGCGAACAATGGAAGCCGTCCGTTTCTGCAATATCTAGCCCTGCAATCTGGAGTATTGAGCGCGTTTCGAAGGGATGGCGGGCTGCGGTGCACGCATGTCCAAAGGCGTGGTCGTTCTTCACCGTCACTGATACACGGAATTTTCAATCGGAGGGGTACAATAATGTTGTTCGCATGTCCCGGCATCTGGCGCGATCCGGTCAGTTGCCACTATCCATTGCAATCCACCGCCGCCGTGGATCATCGTGGAACTGCCCACCCAAGCTCCTTTCATCTCTTATCCCTTTTGCAAACCGTATCAAATTTCTTTATCTATTCGTGCCGACAAGAACGCTGGAAGGCTTCCAAGCGCTCGAATATACGTGCGACGCGCTTCAAACTTTGGTCGTGGTAGCAAATGACTCCGTCCCTCCACCGGACGAAGGACCACTGCCAGCCACGGTGCCAATCGATATCTTTCTGAAGGTACCGAAATTGCGCAAGGTTGAACTCTGGGACGTCTTCGATGCTAGTTATCGGATCCCGCTTCCTGCCAAGCAAATCACAGAATTCACGAATGTATATCGAAGACACTGCGGATGGATCCACAACCACATCGAGCCCATTCTTGATTTTCTAGAGTCCGCAGCGGACTTGCAACACTTTACAGGGAGCTGCGACGGCGTTGCACACCCGGAATCGCTCGAATTGCGCTCTTCGATTGTTAGATGCCCTCAGCTCCGCTCGCTGCGTATTTCCTTTGATCCTGGTGACCTCGACGGGTTTCCTTATCTGCTTCAACACATTGCTGCCCCAAACCTAACACATTTGGACCTCGGAAGTACTCCCGCAGCAGAATCGCTGACTACCATTATCATTCCCGCCGTCTTTGATCTGCTAAAGCACTCCCGCTGTTCATCCATGCTGGCCTCTCTCAAGCTATCGGATATGTCGATTCAGAAGGATGACGTAGGGAAAATACTAATATCTTTGCCTGCCCTGGAGGAACTGTACTTGAAGAATGTTGGCAAGCGAGCCGTCACGGATTATACGCTGCATGAGCTGACATTTACTGTTCGTCGTGTCACTGGAAGCCTTCTTGCGCGTTGCCAAAATTGCATACGCTGCACCTTGATGGGCCATGGCAGTTCAACGAGAAGAATTTTGTAGAGATGGTCAAGTCCAGATGGATTGTTGATTCTGATGGTCCTGTCCGTCTGAGGTCGGTCTTGCTGGCGTGGCGTGGCGAAATTCCGGTTAGTCAGGCTGATGAGGTACGAAGGATCCTAGGATCCTACAGAGAAGATGGCTTAGATTTCCAATACATTACGCCATAGTTGTTGTCCCGTCCTTGATTCGCGTAAATATGTGTTGTGAATTGCTATAGCATTGAGCAATGACTACGAAGTGTAGTTCAGATCCAAATCAAAATTTTCTTTGTTGGCCACTCATGAGAAATTTTAGGCATGTATTTCTGAGCTCGGTCTGTTGCTAATACTAAGGTACTGCATGGGTCATGGGCGGTAGCCTATGTCTCATGTGTTGGTAGCGGCAGCATTAGGATTGATGTTGACCACATCTACGCGAACATTAGGACAATATACTTGTCGGTCACCGTGCAGCAAGACATGCTCTCTACTTGAAGCTATTGAGGGTAAACCGCTTTCAGAATTATACTTAAGTATCTTCTCTGTCCTCAGGAGTAGTGTCTTTAAAAGGCGCCTTAGAGACATGGCTAAGCACGAGGAAGGATCCGGCAATCTTCGGACCGGTCCCTCTCTTGCTTTCCAAACCGTGACGAATAATAGACAATCGACTATGCTTCTCTCTGCTACACAGGGATACTCTTGGCTACATGAGCGATGCATGGGAATTCACACGCTCTTAGTGCTGGCGATACAATAATCGTGAGTAGAACGCTTATCTTCGTAGCAAGAGGATTGCTCATCGCACAACTTTAAGTGGGATATACATAGGATTCAAGTCGATGGGTATGGATCAAATACAGCCTTTTAATGCAAGTGACAATGGTATGACTAGCCAAAATATAGTCCGAGGCATTTGTATGGCTTGCCGAAGCTTAGGGTGATGAGAAGTTGGACTCGGGGACTCGGGGTTCATTGGTATGCGTGGTGAGAGAGAAAGGCAAGTCGCTTATGAATGCATGACGAAGAGTGAAGCTTTGAAGCTCAAAGAGGAATAAAGATGGCGTGCGTGCGCTTTAGTGGCAAGCAGCTCTGGTAGAAGCGCCGGAAACTTTGAAATTGTATAGTCTTGTTGAACTGTATGTTACATTCTCTGCTTTGTGGACGTTTTGAATCTTTCTACAGTTCGAGTGGCCTGGAAAGGAACATTACCTCTAATATTTAGATTTCATTGAACTCTGCCTCCGGATTGTGTGTTGAACATCGTTGCCAACACCATAGATGTTGGATTATCGAGGACGTCTTGAGACGTGGAGGTAATCATGTTATTACAAGAAGTTGATGTTGGTGTTGTTGACGTTCGAGGTCACGACACCAACTTCGGAGTTTTTCAGGAATTGAATTTGCTACGGTTTACTTGCACCTTTTTCCATGACTACTGAATCACATCCTCAGGATAGCCCGTTCACAGGATTGGACTTTCCAGTCCAAACCCTAAAAACCGTCGTCCACGAAGAAAACACTAAAAAGCCTGGTCCTGCACGTATCGCCGAATGGCTTTCCAATAACACAAAATCGGTGCGTGGACCTACAGTGCTTCCGTAAATGACTGACCTTATCCTCGTGGTGTAATCAGAGCTGCAAGTCTTGTCTTGAAAAAAGAGAATTTTGCGAACCCTTTGGAACGCGTCTTTACTGTAGTAATACGAGCTGCAGGAACTCTGGAAAGACTTGTAGCCGAGTTGAGGATGAGGTTTTTGACCGTGTTCGCGCTCGACTGCCAAACTTGACCCGGGAACAGTTCCAGTACTTGAAGGACGAACCTTGGCAGAAAAACACCAGTGTCGCGGCCGGTGCCTCATCAACTTCTCCTCCGGCATCACTGACCATAGTTGACGATTTCCACGTGGATTTAAACAACACTCCCACTATCCCAAAGAAGAGAATAAAAAAAGTAGGGGAAATATCACAATTTCGGCCACAGAAAGGCTAATCCAACTTCAGTTTCTTCCTGTGTCGCCGAACAAAACCGCCGACGCCGTTTCGCTTGCTCTCCAAAGGAACGCCCAAATTGCGGAGTGCCAGGATTTGACAGATAGATTGCAGGAGAAGGAACAGGAAGTCGTGAAATTGACAGGTGCGTTTCCTCCTTCGCAGTCGGTACGCTTTTGACGACGCAAATGTGCAGGAACTCTTTCCTCCATGGAAGAAAAGATCGCTGAACTTGAGGCCAAATTGTCCAAGACAGAGGCGGCGGCCAAAAGTGAGTAGCTGCTTTACGATTCGTATTCCTTCTTACAAGAATTATGCCTAGCAGTTATCAGTACTCCTCCTGCGGATGGTAAACTCCGGCAAGAGCTGACAGGTGCTGTTGAAGGCATCATCCATTCGCTATGTGGCTGAATTGTATTCTTCGTAGCTACGCTCGCTCTAACAGAGGCCTTGCAAAAGCAACACAATGGCAAGAGCAATTGTCGCCTTTTGATCATACCCTTCTAAGATGCCCTTTTCTTTAGAATACAGAGAACTGATGCAGGCGCAATTGAATGGTGAAGTTTGACAACTCGGTGCCGCTTTACGTACGTCTGACTCGAGTTGCAGATAAGGAATCCGCGCTGAGGTCCTCTGCATCAGAGCTCGATCGTAAGTGACTCCTGCTTCTTTTTAAACAGCTCACCTAATCGCTCTCCGTAGAAGTCAAGAAACAGCTGTCAGATACACAGCGCGTTGCAGAAAGTAAACGGCTGACTTTCTTTCACCGTCCAAGGCTAACATAGCTCTTGTTCAACATATAGCTGAAATTCAAGATATTCGCCGTCAAGCAAATGATGCCCTGTCAGAAAAGACGAAATACGAAGCGCAATTGAAGTGTATATCCTTAACTGAGGCGACAGGTCGATTTTCTGCTCACTCTTTTATCAGCTCTTCTCAGGAAGATAGATTCCAACCGTGATTTCCAGCAACAACGGGATCTCGTAGACTATCTACATATTTCTGCCCACTGCAATAGACTTTTGGATGCCGCTGCTGGTTTCGAGCAACAGTCGGTCGCGTCCAAGTATGCGGTGACCGTGATCAAGGAGCATGTCGAGGCCCTTGCGAATCTAACAGAGCGGAATAGACACAGTATTCCGCTTGACTTCAGCAGGCTCAACAATCTCTTGAAGCTTAGGGAAGGAGATGGAGAAAGGACAGATGGAGAGGAATCATATTCCACGGAGCTGCACGAGCCAAGTGCAAAGCGCAAGAGGTTGTCAAAGTAGCAATAGATTTTTTGCCAGACTTGTCTTTTATAGTTATCTAAAGATGTAGACCTAATCACACGGTCACCGCTAAGTCAAATCTCCTGGTGCTCGACGCGATATCCGTGGAAATCGCCTTGACATGTACAAATAAGTATATCGGGGATTCCAATGTCTATTTTTGGCTACGCGAGAAGACGACCCAGCATCTTCTTTTCTCCCTTCACTACCTTTACTTATGGAATCCAACCCATTGTCCAAGGCTGACATCGAAAAGATTGTCATAGAAGAAGGAATCAAGCATCTCTCTCAAGCCGAGGCACGAAAATGGGCAAAAGTCCATCAAAATACCGTGCGTTTCTACGATGTCATGGATGTTGAACGTTAGTGATAAATTCGTGTAATAAAACAGGCCTGCAGGGTATGCAAGGAAAAAAACCTGCCCTGTGCGCTGCTAGAAAACCGTGTCCATTGCAATACTCCAGCCTGCAAAACCTCGGGCAGGCCATGCAGTAAACACGACGATGAGCTGTTTGAGAGACTCGTCAAACGGCTCCCTTCACTGGAACGATCGGCGTTCGATGAAATCCTACTATCTCGATTGGTCCCTTCATTCTCGGACTCAAATTCAGCTCTTACTGCGAGTACTTCATCGGCACAGGAGCGGCCTCCCAATCACTTGAAGAGTGGCAATGTTATTTCATTCAAACGACGGACGCCTCCGACAAATGCAGCCTCCGAGGCCGTATCCGAAGCTGCGCGGCCGTACCAAAATCCTTATGCCGGCTATCTTCCAACATGCTATTCGACGGGGGTACCGCTGAACCTCGATCCTCAGTCAAGCTTCGAGACCCAGATGCAAGCACTGAAACAGCAATTAGATGATCAGGTGAAGGAGAATGGTGTACTGAAGGCGAAGCTTGAGGGTGAGTCAATGGATAACACGCACAGTTGTATCAAGTTATTAACTTGGGCGTTTATAGTGATGGGGTCTACAGAGGCTCGCTTAAAGGGTAACGTTTCAGGTGTTTCCAAATAGCTTTGCAACCTATTATTTAAATATCATCAGATTCAAACCAACTGCTGGAGAAAGCAAAAGCCGATGCAGAACTGGTCATTCAAGGTAGGTATATCCAGTGCCATCAACGAGTATTGGTTTTTACACAAACTCCCCTAGATCTACGCGGTGCACTGGAAAGCAAAGAAGCCGACCATAAGGGTACGGTGGTTTTGATCATGGAATGACGTGTTGTATGTGTTTATCGTCGTATTTATCTAGCTGCAGACACGCGGACACGGGAGGCAACAATTCTGAGAGAAGGGATAGAAAAAGGTATCATGATATTCGTTGATTGGGGACTAAAGGTAACCACTAATTCCTTACAAAAAGCGTTGAGAGCGGAATTGGAAACATCGAAAGAACAGAATGAGACCATTCGGGAGCAACTTGACGGTAATCATCATCCCATCCATCTTCACGGAGTCCGATTACTCAATTTTTGTAGATTCCCGACAACAGCTGATAAAGAAGGATGGCGAACAGGAAAGACTTCAAAGTATGTCCTTCAGTCTATCCTCTGTCGGATAGTTTGAATCACGTCTTCAAGATGAAGTACATACCCTACGCGAAGAGATTGATAACAGGAACTCGTCTCTTATGAACGAGTATAAGCTACGATACAAAGGTAGAGCATACTACGAATTAGGTTTTATGAGTTTCCATCGCTCACTTGTTTATTCTACAGAAAAGGCCCGACAACTCAAGTCCGAACGTGTTGCCAGTCAGCAGAGGGACATGGCAGAGTACTTCAGCATAATAGCCCATCGAGGCCATCTTGAGGACGCTATCGAACCGTACGAACCACGCTCTGAACCGTCGATGCGTATAGCTACCGCGGTCAAGGGCCATCTGAAGGCTCTGGATGCGATGGCGGAGAGGAGGCTCGGGGATAAACGCAGTAGGAGTTTCAGTGAGATAATGGGAATGCTGGGAGGCGGATGCGTAGTCAAAGAGGAAGAGGATGAAGATGATAGCAACACGGAGGAGGTTGAGCCTGAGTTCGATGACGAGGAATCAGTGGCACGTGCACCATCCAGTCCTTCGAAAAGGCCAAGACTCAGGTATTAGGGAACTTTGGAGAGCACGAGATTTGACTCGAGGACGCGCTGGTGTAGCATCTCGTTAGGTTTTTAGCTGTGTCTGTAGACTTTGCTATTTAGATCAATTGCGGAAAGAGACGCGTGTTTCTCAGATTACGGGGTAGTGACATATTTCGAAGTTATACCGTAGATCATTGGTATGTAGGCTTTGAGAGCACGGGCGTAAGTTGAAGGATGGTTCGAACGTGCAGCGATTCAGGATGATCAAGAAGCCTGTGATGTAACATCGAGCACACAAAAAAAGTTACAGCACCAATACAGAAACAAGGTTCGAACCAATAGACTCGAGAGTCGGAACTTCGTTTCCGTTACAACGCAACTGACAGCTCCTTTTGTTCGCAAACAATAGTCGGACTGCAAGGGCCTACCACTACACCGATCGCCACCCTTTAATTCCAAATGGTCTAAGCTTAAATCTTAATGATCGAGCTTTGTGACCTCCACGACCATCATACACCTCACTGCTCCAGCAGTCATTCCCGACCAGTACTATACCCTGGTGAGCGATCAAACTAACGAAGGCGGGTGCTTGTGGACTAACGTTGGAAATAGAACCACCATGGCTCTCCGCTGCCCACAGTGCGATCACGAATATTACATTCCTCACGCCCGAGTGGTACCCGACTGGCTTAGGGACCACGCCCGAAGAAACGTAGTTGGCCATGTCCAAGCGGAGAGTGTCTGTCAGACGATAACAGAAGCGCGCGCAGATCTACTGCAGTACGATTCCCACATCGCCCGCCTTCGTGCCACTCTCACACAGCTCGAGAATGAGCGCGTCAGGCTACAGGACTTTATCTCCCACCACGAGACCCTGTTATCCCCCATCCGTCGGGTCCCGACCGAGGTCTTGACTCTCATTTTTGCAGAGTGTTGCGAGGACGACGATGTGCTCTACACCAACATTTCCATGACTATCCTCCGCCTAGGTCTTGTTTGCCACAGATGGAGATCCATCGTCTTAACCCGGCCTTCCTTTGGCCATCTATCCGGATATTCATCGACGTCCCGGCCAATGAGTTGAGCCCTCGAGATCGCACGCGCATCACCCAGACCTCCGCTCTGTACGTCCGTCGCTCGAAGAATCTACCCCTCACCATAGATTACACCGGCGACACAGATGTAGTCTTCGGTGATCTGTTTCAAAGCAGGGTGCGGGAGCGCGTGAAGCACCTGAGGCTGCAACTACCCCGTCAAGGATCTTCCCAGCGCACGGCGCTGTTATACTCCCGGACAGAGGGCACTCGTTACCCGTTGCTAGAAAGCATCGAGCTTTATTCCACCGGAGAACAAGCAGCCACTGGAGAGTGGTACCAGGAGCTAGAAGCATTTTGCTGGGTACCGTGTCTCCGTACAATTACCTTGGGATGCGTATCCACACCCTTCCTGATGAATTTTCTAGAGTGCGAAATGGATACTAGAATCAGTCTACGGTACCTCGTTCTGAAAGACTTTATCGGTCGCATGTGGTTCATTTTGGAGTTCTTGAACCATCTAACCGAGCTGGAGCATCTTACGTTGGAAATCACGAATCAGACATGCTGGGCGCAGTCGAGATCAGGGGTGACCTCTCCGGTGTATTGCGAGAGGCTAACGTCTCTTTCTCTCGCTCTCGGAGCGAATATGACTGGGACACGTCTCATCAACCTGCTGAAGGTGCTGTGTCTTGCAAGACTGGAGATATACAATTCCGAGGACGGACAATGTGAGATAGCGGGTGCAATCGATTCCCTCGTCGGGCTCGTCAGACGGTCCTCGTCCACTCTGAAAACACTCGTAGTCCGAAACGTCTTCATGGTAGAAATTTACCTCTTGCTGTTGTTGGAGTTGGCACCGGGAATTCAGTCGCTGGTTATCCACGAGGCGGAAGACGCGCCGTTCTCCACCATCACAGATCGGTTGTTAGGTTGGTTGACCATCAAGTCAGATTCTCGCGACACGAAGCCTATCCTCCCACAACTGATAGACATAAAATTCCTCTTCGATGCCAAAGTCTCAGAAAAGGCTCTGACGCGGATGATAGAGTCGAGGTGTACGCAGATGCAGGCTGGAGAATCAATGTTGTTGGCAAGTGCTGAGCTCGGGATACGTGCAGGACGGGAATTGAGGAAAGAAACGATAGAGCAGTTGAATGATTTCAGAAGAAACGGCCTTAGGACTTGGCTGATGTGATAATAGTTGTTTATATTGAATCCCGGGGACTGTACATGTGCACAAATAGACTCGATTTTCCCTCTGGATGTGGCTTTGGGGCAGGAGTCGGAAGGACCTATCATCGTGAATAAGTCAGTCTATGTTTCTGCAGTCTGCCAGTCAGAGTATCAGGTATACGTGCGACATGAAGTAGGGCGTGTACTGCTCACTTTGTCCCGCCAGTCAGAACACTTAAGTAGACATATCTTGCCAAATAATTGATATTTCGCAGGAGTGTGCATATAACCGGAGTCGAAAGAGATGCATAGCCGTCTGGAGTCTGCGAGTGTTACGTTAAATAATCATCATCAAACAAGCTAAAGGAGAGGGAAGAGAATGCACCCGTTTCCACTCTTTTCGAATTGTCTAACCATGGGAGGCAGCTCGATCAAGTTTCTTGCCGCCTGGCCTAACTAAAGAGATGGGAAGAGGAGCGGATTTGCCATTTTGAGTCCTGCCAACTCCTTCTGGGACTTAGTAGATAGCAAAAACTATGGCAAGTACCCATCCTCCGCACCGAAGAGAACAATTACATGTCTATGAATTCCTTGCATAGAAGAATCTGTCATATATAAGTCCAGCTATCGAGATATCCGTATGACTTTTGAGGCGTGTTGGTGGAGCATGGTGGAGAGATGTTGTTGAACGTTCCGCCCGATTCCGATTCCGATTCCGATTCGGAAGGATTGCACGCGTCGAGCACGTGGCTTTCTTCATGATCTTTCGCCGGTCCTTTCGGCCACTACCCAGTCCGCAGTCGCACCCTTCAGGATCGTCGCGCAATGGAGCTGGCGAGTTCCTTCGTTTTTACGGCTCATGAAAATTCTGATCTGTTTGCACGTACGAAAATCAACAGGCGTCGGTAATGGGTAATCAAAACTTACTGCAGCCATCCATGCTCTAGTCTCCCCTAGGCAGGCTCTTAATCTCTTGACAGCCAAGCAGTCGAGATAGCCATGCTCTACCTATCAGCCCCTTGTCATTGTTCAATGTTGACTTCGCATCTGTGCCCATGGACATCCGAGTGATACCGTTGCTGGATTATCAAGACGACAAGAAATATGCAGACCTCCTGCGCCTGAAAAGCGAAGGTGTTGGGAAATCTGGAGAATTTGACCGTTCTAACTATGGTGCTTCTTGACTATGTCGAGAAGACAAAGATTCTTGTTATCGCGTAAACAGACTCGATTGTATTTTCACTCTTTTCTTTTCTTTGGCCTTGCTCATATCGGTCTGTATAGGTTTACGATGGAATACCAGAATGACATCTGAACTGCAGCACGCCTGAAGTCCCGGATCAAGGCACCCTGGTGTGTTGGCTTAGGTTGGCTTCCGACACCTATGCCGGACTGACGGTCAACGGTGACACAAGCCGAGACTGATAGATATCCATTTATCGAATACTCTATGTCTGCTGCGGACCAGCTAATCTCCCAAATTGAAACATGGCGCCCTTCAACGACGTAAGCGTCCGTGCTCTCGGGCTGTCAAGGACAGGAATGCAGGGATGTATCGGGGTAAACTTACTGTGGGGTGAATAAGCCGGTCTGTAGGCACCCTCTACACCCGTTGTCCTGATCCTCAGCTCTTGGCGTAGATTCCTACTCTGATCGGATGCATTTCCTTGGCGCTATCTTCCAACTTTCATGCTCTCAGTTGTAATGCGCGCTTCCATGCGATGCTTTCGACAATCACTGGGAACAAATGGACGGCATAGGTCATATATCGACTCGCATTCAAGGACTTGGCAAAAATCGGGATCTATATCATTGCCCTTGTACGGAGAAAGATGGACAGCCGTTCGCGCTGCGCCCCGCCCACTCGCACATTCTACCGAATATTTTGCAGCGATGACGAAGATAACACTGACGATAACACGCATTCATGTTCATGGGCAACTTCAAATTTGTATATATCTGCCATTCTATTGGCTGTAAACGCGTCAAGCATACTTGGTCTCCACACGGCGTCCTTTCAGTCGTGTCTGATGGAGAATTCTCGCGTGTACCTTTATCCTCCGTGGAGAGTTTCACGACCGAAGCTACGGACGCGTGTTTTTCAATCTTTCCATGAAAATTCTGACCGCCGGTCTATAAAATGTGCCAAAGCCATTTGAGAGGTTCTCCATCGCATTCCTTCCTCCAACTGCGAACATGAAAATCGCCCCCGCTGTTATTCTCCTTGCCTCTGCTCTCCTCGTCACCGCTCATCCCGGTCCCCACACGTCTACCAAGCGCTCGGAGGCCGAATTGACTCGTCGCGACCTTGCGTCGTCCAAGTGCGCGCGCCATGTTGGCGAAATGCAACATAAGCGCATCGAAAAGCGTGCAGAGGCTTTGACCAAGCGTAGCAACCGGTTCTCCTCGGTTACTATCACCACCGAGTCACCCTTCTACCCTAGGATTCAAAACGAAACATGCATTCTCACTCCAGAGACGACCACTGGTCCGTATATCTGGTCCAAATCGCAGACTCTTCGTCAGGATATGACCGAGGACCAACCGGGAATTCCGCTGATCCTAGTATGCGCCGGTTTCTTTGACATTCCTCAGACTTACTCATCTTTCCTTTGCTGTAGGATATCGGTGTCATTGACGTCAATACGTGTGAGCCTATGCGTAATGTGCTCGTTGACCTCTGGCACTGTAATGCGACGGGATCATACTCCTCCTTCACCGGACGTGATCCGAATACTCCCTTTGAACAGCTTCTTGAAGAACTGGGCCTAGACCTCAGCGGGGGGTCCCTCGATCTTCACACCGACGACACAACATTCCTTCGTGGCATGTGGCCCACCGATGCGAATGGGATGATGCAAATGAAGACCATTGTGCCGGGATACTACGTAGAGCGCGCAATACACATTCACGTCCAGGTACTTATCCATTTTTTGGTGTATAATCCTGGCCAACGATATGTTTTTAGGTCCACCAAAATTGGGTACTGCAGGCCAATGGAACAGTCAAGACTGGTACTACTGCAGAAACGGGCCAGATCTTCCTTGCTGAGGATCTCTCAAAGTATCTGATGTCGTATCAGCCGTACTTTGGGCACACGGAGATCGAGAGGACCACCAATGACGTTGATTCCATCTATTTGGAAGCGTCAGTCAACGGATGGTTCCCCGAGTTGGCAGTGATTCCTATCGATGGGGAGGAATACTCGAAGGGTATCATTGGGTATATTACCATTGGAGTTGACCCGAGCCGTACTGCTGCTTCCTCGTTCAATTAGTCCGCCCGTATAGCAGTATTTCGCGCTAAAAAAACACGTCCAACATAACTTATCAACCTCTAATGTGAAGCAGAACAATAAATTGCTCTTTTCTGCTACTTATGGAGTTCATAGCATGCAATGTTGTCCGGGGGTGCCTGTACTAGACTTGTGACCGTCTGTCTGATCACCCTAGTCATTGCATAGAAGAAAACGAAACGTCAAGTGCAAGTCAAGTTTCGACGAACTACGAAGAGTCTAGAGTGTCACGGCATCTTCGGTCCGATCATCCGATTCTCATCGCGTCATTGATCAACAAACTTTTCTCCCTTTACTGTCACGTCTGGATATCGTTTCACAATACTAAAAGTCGAGCCATAGATGTCAGGCTCTTTACCTGTCTCACGGCGCCTACTATTATTATCCAGACGACATTTCAGTACCTGCAGTATTGCACGTTCACGCGATTTCCCCATCTGGTGGCGTCCTATCCCTGCAGCCCCCGACAATGCTCTTGCACTATATATCGGGCCGTTCAATTTTGGCATGCTTGTCATAGAGAATCTGCCTCGTTTTCGCCATCTGGAACACATCAAGTTCGAAAAATACACAATGGCTCATTTTGATGACCGACGAATAACAGACGTGTTATCCCAGTGTCCGATCAAAACTGCCTCATTTACCACGTCGACATTTCGTAACCGAACCCATCTTTATAGCTTTCTACGCCATTTTCCGATGTTGGAGGAACTATCCTGCGTCAATTTGCATTTCAAGACGAAGATTCGGAAACGTGAACCGGTTCAACGGATTGGACCATCACTTCGCGAGGTCACGGTTGATAGTGGCGACCTGTGGCAGGCAGCTTTGGACGGGACAAGTTTTGGTCCTATTGACAAACTACAAAAAGTCACTATCGTCAATGTCAAACATGAAGACCTTACCAAGGTTGATCAGTTCCTTCGGAGAACAAAAAGCAGCCTAGAAGAGTTTTCTGTGGGGCATTTGCATGTCGTAGGCCGTACGTCACATTTATGTCCACTTGTTATTCCTTGCCTAAATGTCCCCAGATCCACGAAGCGAGCATATGCGTTGGAAAGCCAAGTGTGAGGCCTTAGTGCTCTCACATCTGAGGACGCTCAGTGTCGACATTCACGGCAAAGAAAAACACACGGGACTTACAGAAACCGACATTGTGTTGAAATGGTGGCTGCATATGTTACAGGATATGGTTAAAAAGGATGAAGCACCTCGTCTCGAGAACCTCACAATCACTGTGGGGATGAGCCGCTCGGTAAACTATCTCCGGCGAGCCGGGGGATCCTTGTGGCAGGAATTTGATCGCTGCCTCACTCAAAATCAATTTTCTGCGTTCAAATCCTTCCGCGTCGTTATCAAAGTGTTTTCCCCGTTCATAATGGAAACCGTTGACCAACGGAGGCAGTTGATATTGGATAAGTGTCCCCGACTGCGGGAGAAGGGGATGGTTGACGTCGTAGTTCAATTTGTGGATTCACCGACAGAGTCTGTCGGCTAAGGAAGGTGTTTGTACCGAGGCATAAATCTTTATACGTCTTTAAACTGGCACTCTACGCACGGCTCCGGGGAGTGGTCATATTACACCTGTTGACTGACCTCGGGACTGGGTGTGACCTTCAAGACAGTGGTGCGTTGCGTATGTGACTAATGTCTGGCTTTCTCATATTCTTTGTCGGATGGGGCATAGCGACTCGCCGGTCATCAATTATTGCCGGTCATCTGTCTGCCGACAGCTTAGCATCTCTGAAAGAAGCTTGAAAGAAGCGACATTGATGTGGGGTCAACCCGGCTATCTAAAAATTCTTCTCCTCTCCCTGCTGGATGATTGAAGGAAAGGTGTCTCGTTAACAGAATGACGATTCAACTCAAGGTCTGCAATTATAATTTTTCTCTTCTGGACTCATCTAAGAGTACGAGACAGAAAGAAGCAACCAACGGATCCCTCTCAGCACTCGCTGCGCTGTGTGGAGACGCTACTAAAGACGCAAACACGTTCCCCATCATAGTAAACGCCATCCGCCAGCACCTTCTCACTACACCGGTCCCTAGGCTTATTCTGAATCCGTCTCTCACAAGATGCGATGATTCTAATCTGCAGACGGTCCATTCATGTTTCCTCTGTCTACAGACCGCACTATCTGACGATGCACTTAATAATGCGTGTAACGTCGCGCTTGTTTCCCGATTATGGCCACACATGTGTCGCTGGATCACCTCCTTCCTTGATTCTCACGTCGTAGATGTTTCTATTCTTTCCCTTGAAACGCTTCTCCAAAACCAAAACTTTTTCGATATGACCGATGCTATATTGTCTTTATTGTTAACGCTCTCGAGTGTTTCCCAGATCCTGACTTATATCCTCGAGACTGAAGACTTTATACGTTCCTTCACCCATTCCACCGTATGCCTCATGGCGGTGACCCAAAACTCGTCCTTGCAACCAGTCGCGACGACACTCTTGGTGCGCTTTTGGAAACCAACCGGAGACAGCACCCATCCAGCCATGGCTGACATTCTACACGAAATTCCCTCACAAAGAATCATCGCCTCGCTCCAAGGAGTCGTGCATCAAATACAGGAGCTAGCCTTCACACCATCATCATTGCGCAGCTTCGCCCATACCATCCATTTCCTCTGGTTTGTAACAGCAAAATCAGAAAACATCGGTCAGCGGTATCTCGCTCAACGCTCGATCCAATGGATCTGCCATCTCTTATCTCGCATCGTGGCCAAACTACGCGTGTTACCTTCCCCCGAGATATATCGAGATCTAGAGATAATATTCTACATCTCTATGGTCTACCTGGTCCAGCTATGCTTCACCAGAGGCAACAAATGGCTTCTGCAGGGCCTGCAACACCATATATTGGAACTCGCCCTTAAATCGATCCCCTTTGCATCCGAGTCCGGTCCTCTGGCAAATCCCAGCCGCGCTCCATCACTCCTCGCTCTTCTCAGTCAACTCTTCGAAACTACTTACACTTTTCTGGTGCAGCGTTGCGTCATTTCGGAAGCTGGGCGGGCACTGGGAAGGATAACACGAGCGGGCTTGGAAACAAATATTTCGCTGGCGGATGATTCTTTTCGTAAAAGTTGGACCTTGTTGACAGATCAAATCGCTCGACGATCCCAGTATCGGTCAGACTTTATCTCAGCTGGATGCGACAATGATTCCTGCTCTAACCCCGTGGTATGATTTTTGGGTACCTCATCAGCGGATATTTTACTCATTCTGATTGCCAGTGCCCTCAACGTCTTACCAACAGGAAGAAACCGCTTCAGATGTGTTCAGGTTGCGAGAACTATTTCTACTGTACGAGGGACTGCCAAAAAGTAATGTGGCCGAGCCACAAACCTCTTTGTAAAATTATACGAGATCGAACGAAAGGTAGGCAGCTCTGTTCTAGAATCCTATGCGTATCTAACCATTATCTCTCAGAGGGATTCTTTCTGCACTTCACTGAGCGAGACATGCATTTTATAGGGGAGATGTCTTCTCACGATATTCACAACAAGACCACGCAGCTCAGAGAAGACAAGAACACATTCCTTCGTGCACACCCCGAAGCTGCAGCTTACCCCCTTGTCCTTGCGGTGGACTACACCTCTGTGCCTATGACTATCACGATTCGTTCGTCGCTGGATTTCAAGGACCACTCAGAACACGGCAAGAGCTGGTCGGGCTTGGTGCGTAAGGTCAAAGAAGATCCCAGAAATGAAATGGTATACATCGAGACACCCTTTAATGCGGACCCCAGGAGTTGGCTGCACACCATCACATTCCAATTGCCTATTCTAGGCGTTTAGCTTGAGTTTCGTGGTGTGCTGGATCTGGTACTGCTGTTATTACTAGATTGCGTTTTATAAAGATTTACAATTCTGTTCTATATCACAATTACGTGTATGTGTCCTTTCGTTGGCCGAACATTGTCGTCTACTTTTAGAACAACTGCTCGCGTATTCTGTATCCACGATCAATCGATGACTACTTAGCCAGGATAATTAGCAGCAACCTGGATTAAATGTAAATCTAGACCCTCGAGAACACAAGTAACAGAAGTCTTACCTCAATTGAAAGAATTCTCCTCTTCGCCAAGATTGGCAAAACACTCCTCACATCATCCGCAAAGCAGCCGGGATACTCCCTCAAATGTTTCCATCGTGCCATCGCACTGTCGTAAGCATCCAATCCCAAATTCACTCTCCTCAACGACCCTATCTGTCCCAGCGTTGCATCCAAGGCATCCCAGTCATCACCATACGACGTAAAGGCGCTTTGGTAGAAAATCTCGAGCGTGACCTCCTCCAACCGATGCCACTTTGAAAGCTCCCTAAACAAGCCAGTCAACCACCGTAGCCATTCCACAGGCTTCGTGTGTTGGTAGCAGATCCACCACAGCTTGACATGCATCGAGCGAATATGAGATGTATCAATCAGGTTAGATAATGGTTCTACGCCCATGATTAGCCCTAGATCTATGAAAACGACCACGCACTCACCGCCAAGACAGACATTCAAAACAAGATGCTCCAAAGAGCTGCCATTTAGCAGCCGTAGGATCTCCTTCGTAACCTTCGTACGCTTTGCAAGGCCTCCAGAACCATCGGTTAGCACCGACAACCGCCGAAGGCCACTGATGTTGATCAAAGGCTGTAATAGCTGCACTAGTGCAGAATACGGCTCACACAAACTGAGTGCTAAGGAACGCAGCTGCAATTCCAGCTCATCGTTCGGAAGCTGGACCGACCCTACCAAATTCCCGCAACACATTAAGTCTTCGCAGGATATCGCAGAGAGCGATAGATACTTCAGATACTGGCATGTCGCCAGAAGTGCTAGGAAGTCTGCGTAGTGAAGAAACAGTCCATCCCGAATCTCAAGCTGCGTCAGGTGCAGAGATCGGAAGGCTGTGACGAGGGTTTCCCGCATGGACGGGGAGAGCTCGTCCCAGGAACAACCACAGAGATGAAGGTATACACTCTCAAGATTGACGAATTTCTCCAGCGTAGTCCTGAGAAGGTGAGCGTCGAGAAGGGGTGAGACTTCGATGCTTTTCACAAGCGTCGCAAGGTAAGGATGTATGGCTATGAAGGAGTTAAAGCGTTCTATATCGCGACGTCTGCGGCTGTGTAAAGAATGATAGTGAGAGGATTGGCAGCGATTGAAGCTGATGCGAGAGAATATCTGTCGCTGCGAGGGATACGTCCAAGAACGGCTGACAAGAGAGCAGGCTTGTAGAGTTGCTTTATCGATATGATTCTTTTCTATGATAACGTCGATGAGCTCTTGCGGGAGACCACTGATCCTGGCGTCCATGACCACAGCTGTAAGACGAGAGCGAGTTAAATCAGGTCTTTTGGATGACGAGAACGACCGACCTAAGACTGGTCTGATATCTGGATTTTCAGTGGCTCTCAGAAGTTACTTGGAGGCGATTTCGGATGTGATGAGAGATGGGGGGTGATTTGAACACCCCAAGCCTTGCCATCATCATCCTTTTGTAGCTCGTAGGAAATGACTTTTTTTCTGGCGCTTATCGAGTCGCTTGCAGCTACCCGTTTTCGAGGGGAAAAGCGAATGCATGTAGCAAGTAGCAAGTTTAGTCAGTGCACATCTCGTCACACTCTGGTCTATTTCCTTCTCAGGGACGCCGATCAGAATGAAAACCCTTCTCCTCCCTTTGCTGGAAGAAATTTATTGGTGCCTAGATAAAATTAGTATGCATCTTCATCATCGCAACCTGGTCCTTTGATACACGTGGAGTGATGCTTCCTGGCATGCAGGCCATTAGATTGTGCAACTTTGTGTGCACTATCATTCTGCACGAGACTTGTCAAGCACATATACACCGTCAGAGAGGGTCACAAAGTTGAGGCAGCAGAGTGTGGTAAAGATTGCTGATTCGGTGACGCCCTAATTGATTGCACAGTATGTTGGTCTCACACAGTAGCCCAAGATATGGCGCAATAAAGAAGTGATAAAGAAGTCGAGAAGCCTCCACTGATGAGATGGCCGACGGCATATATGAATTGAGTCTACTTTGAACACGGACTGCTGTGAAGGCCCTCTCCAGAGTGTGAACAGGAGCTGACTTGAACTGGGAGGTGCCGTGTATATGTGTCTTTTCGCATTGTCGTCTAATTTTAGACAGACTGCTCGCGTATTTCCGTATTCGGGACCACTAGCTAGGATAATTCGCAGCGACCTGGATTAAACGTAAACTTAGTTATCCTCGAGAAAACAGCAAGTAACAGCAATCTTACCTCAATGGAAAGAATTCCCTGCTTCGCCAATATTGGCAAAACACTCTTCACATCATCCGCAACGCAGTCGGGATACTCCCTCAGATGTTTCCATCGTGCATTCGCATTGTCGTAAGCATCCAATCCCAAATGCACCCTCCTCAACGACCCTATCTGTCCCAGCGTTGCATCCAAGGCATCCCAATCATCACCATACGACGTAAAGGCGCTTTGGTAGAAAATCTCGAGCGTGACCTCTTCCAACCGATGGTACTTTGAAAGCTCCCTAAACAAGGCAGTCAACCACCGTAGCCATTCCACAGGCTTCGTGTGTTGTTGGTAGTAGATCCACCACAGCTTGACATGTATCGAGCGAAGACAAGATATATCCATCAGGTTCGATAATGGTTCTACGAGTCCGTTATTAGGCCTTGATTATGAAACCGACAATGCACTCACCTCCGAGGCAGACATTCAAAATGAGATGCTCCAAATGGCTACCATTGAGCTGCCGTAGGATCTCCTTTGTGACCTTCATGCGCTTTGCAAGGTCTCCAGAACCATCGGTGAGCACCAATAACCGCTGAAGACTGCTGACATCGATAGATTGTAATAGCTGTATCAGTGCGGAATGTGGCTCACACAAGCTGAGCGCTAAGGAACGCAGCTGTAACTCTACCCCATTCGGAAGTCGGGTCAACCCTTCCGAACTCTCGCAAGACACCAAGTCTTCGCAGGATATCGCGGAGAGTGAGAGATGCTTCGGATGCTGACATGCCCCCAGAAGCGCTAGGAAGTCCGCGCAACGAAGGAATTGTCCATTCCGGATCTCAAGTTTCGTCAGACGTGGAGATCGGAAGGCTGTGATGAGGATATCCCGCATGGACAGGGAGAGCTCGTCCCACGAATAACCACAGAGATGAAGGGATATACTCTCAAGGCTGACGAGTTTCTTCAATATAGCCCCAAGGAGGTGAGCGTCAAGAAGGGGAGAGACTTTAATGCTTTTCACGAACGTCGCAATGTAAGGGTGTATAGATATGAATGAGTTAACTCGCTCTATATCGCGTTGCCTGCGGCCGTGTGAAGAGTGGTGATTAAAGTTGACGTGAGAGAATATTCGCCGCTGCGAGGGATATGTCCAGGAGCGGCTGACAAGAGAACAGGTGCGTAAGGTCGTGCTATCGCCATGGTTCTCATCTATAATGACGTCGATGAGTTCTTGCGGGAGACTACTAATCCAGGTGTCCATAGTAGTCAGAGCTGAAAGGCAAAAGCGAGTTGAATGAGGAAGATGTTTTGATGGAATGAAAAGGGCGACTGACCCAAGACTGTTTCTATGTTAATCACTGTGAGAAGCCACACGATTTCGAATCTCGGTGACAGTGTAGAAAAAGACGATGACCTGCAAACTCGTCATCACGGTCCTTTTGTAGCTCACAGGTACGGGCCTTCTTCGTCACTTGCCTCGTCATTGACTGTGCCCCGTAAGCCTAAGCTGGATCAGCTGCTGTCGTCGACTACTTGCTTCGGAGCCTAGTTTCTTTAATATCGATGAGCACGATAGCAGCAAGGGACCGAGGTTTACATGTAATTCCAGGTCCTTCCCCGTGCTTGTCGCTGCGTACTAATCACTTTCGGGCGACTATTACTTAACCGAAATCGCCAAAACAATGACTTTTGACCGATGTTGTGAACGAAAATATTTTGATTCTGGCGACAGATTGTATATTATGGTGCCAGTCCTTATATATACCACTAGTAAGTTGGATAGGTTTTCCAGAAAGGTGACACTACAACGCACCTTTGTTGGTACCGACCCGCGTCTGTAAATACAGTGACACACTTTCAGCAATACAATCCTGATTCGTCGCTATCACGACGATGTCCTTGTTTCCCGGCGCTGCGGGATCATTTGCAACCAAAATCTTAATCAAACCATAATTAACTCTGCAAGATCATCGGTGACGTCTCAATTGATTGCACAGCCCATGCAATAGCCATAGAAGTTGAGAAGCGTCCAGTGACCAAACAGTGGACTAAATGAAGGCAGGTTAACGCAGGCGCCGTCCAGGTCCGTTTCACAATGCGGACGATGGCATTTATAGGAGCTGACTGGAACCAAGTAATGCTTCACGCTTCTCATAAATCTCACTTTCGAAAGGAGACTTCAATGAATATGTACTATAGAGCCGGGCCCAGTTAGTGCGGAGAAGCAGATATCAATGACACATACGTGAATCCATACGAGAACCTCCAAGATGAGTAGCGGGCGGATGTAAGAACGAATATCAACGACGTCATTGTGGGGCTGCACTGCAAAGCCATCATAATGATAAGTTTTGCTGATCCCGCGCCACTGATCGCCACGCTACATCCATTTCCTGCGTCGAAGAATGGCAGCACAATGCGAATACGCCATGACTTTGCCGGAGCTTTCTTTCGATTATGTATGTACCAAAATCGCGTCATCGACACACGCCCTACGCTGCCCGGTGAAACAAACTTCTTCATGGATGTAACCGGCATTAGCCAGGACAACTAGCGGCAACCTAGAGTCAAACAAGTGAGCAAATTCTTCGTGGCAAGTATACAAGCGACAAGGGCTTCACCTCGACAGAAAGAACTCCTTGTTTGGCCAGCGTCGGCAGAATCATCATCACGCCATCTCCGACAGAGCTCGAATACTCCCTAGAACGTTTCCACCCTGCTCTCGCACAATCATAGTTATCCAGTTTCACGTTGACCCTTCTCAACGACCGTGATCCCCCCAGTGTTGCATCCAGGGCAGCCCATTCATCAGCGTACACTGAAATATCGCTCGCATAGAAGATCTCGAATGTGACCTCCTCCAACACCTCATGCTTAGCAAGCTCTTTGAACGACGTAGTCAGCCAACGTAGCCAGTCGCCAGGCCTCGGATGCTGTTCGGGGCGAATCCACCACAATTTCATGTGTATCGAACAAAGTTGTGAAATATCAATCAGGTCGGACAATGGCTCTGCATGTGTCATTAGACAGGCAGCTTGAACAAAATATCTGGGCTTACCTCCAAGACAAACATTTAACATGAGGTGTTTCAAAGGACTACCATCTAGCTGCTTGAGTATCTCCTTCGTGACACATATGCGCTTCACAAGATCTACAGATCCAGCGGTGAGCACTGATAGCCGTCGGAGACGACTAACATCGACCGAAGACTGCAACAACTGAACCAGCAGAAAGTACGAATATTCATACAAGCTGAGTGCTAGGGAGTCCAGCTGCAGTCTCAGTCTGCCTGAGAACGCAGCCGTTGGTGCCGTTTCCAGATCATCCCATGACACGTCGGAGAGGGATAAATGCTTAAGATGGCCGCCGCAGGCACCCAAAAGGGCCAAGAAGTCCGCACAGTGAAGAAACGATCCTTCTCTGAGTTTGAGATTGGCTATTCGCAGAGAGCGAAGGGTGGCGAGGATAGTGCCCTGCATGGATAGCGAAATCTCGTCCCAGTGATATCCGCAGAGATCAAGTGACACGCCTTCGAGGTTGATCAGTTTTTCAAGGATAAGCGCGAGGAGCTGCGCGTCGAGGTGTGGCGAGACCTCGATAGCTCTCACGAGCGTGGCAATATGAGGATAGGCGCATATATAAGCGCGTGAAATCGCTCCATCTCGCGCCGATTGTGTCCTTTGGCGTAGTAGTACTGTCGTTTGTTATTATTGAAACGGATCTGAGAATATATGTGGCGTTGCGAGATATACGTCCAGGAACGGCTAACGAGGCAACATGCGCGTAAGGTGGCCTTATCATTTTGGTTCTCGACTATGATGGCGTCGATGAGCTCTTGCGGGAGTGTACTAAACCCAGTACAGCGCTTTTCCATATTTGAAGCTTAGAAACAGAGTCAGATTATACAGCTTCATGTAAAAAGAGAACGGACATAGGAATCGGTTCGGCAATCTTCTTGTCAGCGGCCTTGTCACTGAAAGGCGTCTCGTTGCACGATTCTGAACAGCGGAAAGGGATAAGAGAGGCGTGGGCAGCAAGCGGAAGGGTTCGAACCTTTCGCTATCACCCTCCTTTTGTAGTTTTCTGTGTTCTCGTTTCTTTCTTCTACCGAGATTCGGTCTAGACCGCTGCATACCTACCAAGGTCTCGATGCGTGCTGAGTGTTCTCTTCCTACGCCCCATCATGCTGTTCCTTATCAGCGGAAACAGCAGTCGAAGACGAAGACCGTAAAGTCTTCGCGTGTCTGTCCACAGTTCAGGCGGGTAGGAAAAAGATAAGGTGTATCGTTACCTACAGGCCAATTGTTATAATACTTGGTCATTTTTCCGGATTTGTCCCCGTCTGCTTCTCTCTTGGCGTGGGTGACGACCTTCGAAACGATCCAAACACTTGTTCCATCTGACTCCTTGAATTGTTCACCTACAGCTCCGAGTAAAAGAATGAAAAAAGATGACTTCTAAAGTTCCTAGGCAACTGCGGGATATGTTTCGAGGTCTCTTGACACAAGTCTAGATCCGGACAAAGATCGGCTTACAGAGGCATGATAGCAAAAGGTCTCCGTCGGTACTGGACGTGTAGTGGAATTAGTAAGTACCTGTGATATCAATGGTTATCAGAACGATAAACGAGAGCATGAACAGAGCCAACTCGCCATGCGAGGCTGCCGTACCTCAACATCGTGTTCAAATGCTTCCCAGTTGTACGTCACCACCTGAACTGCGGGTTTAAACGTCACTGTACGTGTACCGCAAAGCTCGCGGCCCTAGTTCTGTGTCCTTCGTGATTTGTCTGGTCCGGAGGATGATTCTGGTTCTGGCACCTTCATAGATGGGATGAGCAGTCCGATAACCGTGGCAACTTGATTATAATCATCCAAGCTAAGGGTGATCTAGAGAACGTGAAGCCGAGATGAGAGAATAAATCAGTGTGAAGATGTCTTGGCTCCAATCGTTGCAGGCTTGGGTTGATTTCCAACGTCCAATTCTTGAAGTCATGCGATAGGGTATTTTAGGTTGCCAGCTCAGCATCAGCAACGAACCAACACGGAATAGCTGCATAGGGCTGCATATAGTTGGGTGGTAAGATGGTTGTTCAGAAACCAGCTGACGGGCCGTAGTCAGGTAATGTCGGCGTATGCCGGTGCTAGTCTCTTGGTTCGAATCATCACAGGATTCAGAAAGCCGTGCACATATAAAGAGCTTGTGATGTTGTGCTACCGACAGAATCCCCCGGATTGAGCGTCTTTTAAATAATCGCCACGCAGAATATCGCTTCATTTTCAACTCCCAATTCTTTCTGTTAACCTCAGCGTCTTTTACTAGTAACCCTCGTCCCTCACTGGACTGGCTGACTATTCTCGGGATAGCCTGCCTAATATACGGATATTGGCTGGACACACCAGGGCATATGTGCGCTTCACGTTATTCTCCTACTTTTATCGCTAACACCTATTTAGTAGCATCGAGATGGCTCAAGTTACTGCTCCTTACCCGTTCGACAATCACGATCGTACTTCCGATCTCACGTTGCGATCGTCAGACAATATCCTTTTTCACGTCCACAAATCTACCCTCATAGTTGCTTCTCCACGCTTCTTCGGTACCGATTTAATGCGTTCGCAACCACAAGGCCTGCCCGTCTCAATGGACGAAGACAGCGGGATCCTTGATACGATACTCCGTTTCTGCTATCCCGTTGAAGATCCGTCTTTTCAGAGTCTGGCAGAGCTTCATCGCGTCGTGGAACGTATGAGCGTATTGGATATGGTGGATGTGTCGAAGAGGGCCAGAGTCCAGATTCGAAATTTTGCGAACGCAGAGCCTTTGCTTGCATTCATCATCGCATATTCCTTCAATTGGAACGACGAAGCCATGGAGGCTTCAGACATAGTACTCAACGGTCCCCTGTTTACGCAAGGCAGTCCCGATGACATCCCGGAGCTAGATGACTTGCTTTATCCCCGAATACTTTATCGTCTCTTTAGATGCCATGCCACCCGTTGTGATGCGGTATACAACGCTTCTAGTGGCTCCTTTTTTGGCATCTATGACTACATCGAAAAAGCACCATGTAAAACCCATGATATCCTGCCCGCCCACCCGGAAGGTATATCGATGCCAACAAAAAGCTGGTTCATTGATTATTGTTCCAAGCTCCAGGAGGAGCTGTAATATGTATCGTCACCCCTCATTGGAAACACTCCGTACCTGTGACGACTTTGCTCGTCCGAGTGCTCTACGAACCGCGACGGAGTGCCATAATTGTGCGCAAGGTGACTTGCAAGGTATTTTCAGTCATTATATTCCTTCGACAGTCCATGCACATATCAGGAATGCGTTGTCAATGGTGAGTCCTTTCTTGGTAGAAGTTCGGCGGATTCTTGAGCTCATCAACGTGACAGAGATTTCAATTATGAGAACTGGACGGCCGCAAATCTACGTCACATACATTGAAGACATTTATTCCAATACAATGATATGTTTGTTTCCTGGTATCTTATCCTTTCTATCCAGCTCCAGCTCCAAGGACACATATCTCTAAGGCAACGTAATGAAGAGACACCTGCGTGTGGCCCCATCGTGCTGTTCCTTATCAGCGGTAAGAGCAGAAGACCAAATCGCAGCTCACTAAGACGGTAGTCTTCGCATATCTGTCTACAGTTCAGGCGGGTAGAGAAACAGATCTAGTGTGACGTTACTTGCAGGCTAATTGTCATAATACTTGGTCGTTTTCCCGGGTTTGTCCCCGTCTGCTTCTCTCTTGGTGCAGCCGACGCTCTTCGGAACGATCTAAAAACCCTTTCCGTCTGGCGAGTCCTTGAATTGTTCGCCCGGATAAAAGAGTTAAAGAAGACGACTTCAAAATTCCTGGGCAGCTTCTGGATGGGCTTCGAGGTCTCTTAACGCAAGGCTAGATCCGGACAAAAATCGGCTTACAGTGGACAACGAAGCATGCTAGCAGAAGGTCCCCGTCGGTACTGGACGTGTAATGGAATTAGTGAGTACCTGTGATATCAACGGTCAGGAGGAGGGCGTTATATATCATACCTCAGGCCTCAGGCCTTAACGCCATGTCCAAATGCCTTCCAGCTATATGACATCAGCTGAGTTGTGAATTTGAACATTTCATGGCTTTACTTTTGTGTCCCCCTCCGACTGTCTGATCCAGAGAATGACTCTTGTTCTGGAACTTTGTGGATAATACGACAGGCTCAGAGCCGTGGTGACTTGGTGCGCCCCATAATAATCATTCAAAACAGTAATGTCAAGACGAGAGAAGGAATGAGTGAGACGATTCTCAGCCTTGAGTTGGCTTCCATCGTCCAGTTCCTTACATAAATCGCGCAGAGTACAAATTGTCTCCCATTTCCAGCTCAGTATCGGCGGTGAAAAAAAGGGCTGTATATCGATTGATGCAATGAGGTAGTCGCCGTTGCAAAATAAATCGGTTGGCGGGCCGAAGTCGTGTCGCGTCGGCATATGCCGATTCTCGCTTCGAGTCAACTTCAAGTTGCAAGAATCATATTGAGTCATCTCTCCATTCTTTGAACGACGTTTCTCCATGTGGATCGTTGAGTCATGTCTACGAAACTACGAGTCATCAGGATTGCACGTATAAATAGGGCAGAAAGTTACGAAGTTGAGCTCCCTACCCACCTACTCGAACGTCTTTTACAGCTGTTTGCATAGAGCTTGACAGCGTGTGTCTTTCGCGAGAGAAAAGAGCGAATTTAACTTGATCATAAACCATGGTTGGGGGATTTACGGCTCCCTGGAAGCCCGTTTTGTGTGCTTGAAGTCCGTGAAACCTGTTTTATGACGAAGTCCGAGCCTTCTTTCATGATCCACGAAAACACACTTGACTGTCAAGCTGTATACAAACAGCTGTAATCAGCACGCAGTCCATCACTTCATTTTCAACTCATTATTCTATTACACAAGCTCAGCAGACCTCTTAAACTCTTCTCGCCATATCTACCAAGGCATGTGTACGCTTCGCGCTGCTTCCGTGCTATCACTAACCCCCACATTTAGGAACATCTAGATGGCTCAAGTTGCTGCTCCCTACCCGTTCGACGACCCTCCAGGTCCAGGATAACAGAGTGAGATATACTTCCGATCTCATTCTACTATCCTGAACCTGACGCGCCACAACGACAAGCCTACCTCAATGGTCTTCAAGGATGCTTTGCTGCGAACAGAGCTAGTTTCCAGTGAAATGGACGCCGGTTAAACAAGTTGCCTTTTTGTTCACGAATATTTTGTGAAACTGTCACATACAATGTCCTTTTCCATGTCCACAAATCTCTCCTCTCATTTGCGTCTGAACCGCTTTACGGTGCCGCATTGACAATTTCGCAACCACAGTCAGTCCGGGCGATGGGTCGAAGACAGTAGGACCCTTGATACGATGCTCCGCTCCTGTTATCCCGTTGCAGACCCGTCTTTTCAGTGTCTTGCAGGGCTGTGTCGCATCGTTTGCCTATGGTGAAGGTTGGGTGGGAACATTCATGGAGTTGGTATCAACGAAAGCCCGAGTCCAAATTACCCGTCTACCCAGAAGATCCTTCGATGCCAACGAAGACCTGGTTCATTGATTACTATTCCAATCTCGGGGATGAGCTATATCGCCATCCCTCATCGGAATCTGTTCGTACCTGCGATGACTTTACTCGTCCGAGTGCTCTACGAACTGCAATGACGTGCCATGTTTAGGCGCAAGGTGACTTGCAAGGTCTTTTCAGTCATTATATTCCTTCGACAGTCCACGCACGTATCAGGAACGCGTTGGCAATGGCGAGTCCTTTAGCAGTTTCGCGGATTCTTGAGCTCATCAATGTAACAGAGATTTCAGTTATGAGAACGGGATGATCACAAACCTAGTTGACAAAGCCTACGTTACGTACATTGAAGACATTGATTCCAATACAATGATGTGTTGTTTCTTGCTACTACCTGTCCAGCTCAAGCCCGAAGAATACGCATCTCCAGAGAAACACAATGAAGAGACTCCTGCGTGTGACTAAGCCACGGTAATCGAACATACACCAATTCACCTTTCTGACTTCGCGCGTCTTCTACGAGCTCGTCCCAGGAGCCTCGGAACACATCAAGGTCCTTGAAGTCTAATGACGACCTCACCGTGACCGTCATAGGCGCAGATGCGTAATCCAGGGCGATGACAGGAGGATAATCCCATCTTACATGCTGGGCTTGCGCTTTGATCGAAGACGCATGGTCATATATATCGCTAAGTGTTATCGCCCTAAGAAAATGCTCGTCTCGGGTGGTGAGATGCAACGTATCTCCATCTGCGCAAAATTATGATCAATCCCAGCACCATACATACAAGAAGATACCTACTTGTGCGCATATCTTTGATTTTTTTGCAATAGATTTTGTGTGTAGGCCACATTATCTTTTGGCATTCGCGGGTGCAGTAAGAGTAGTAGAAACATCCAGAACACTGCTGCACGGGCTTTTCCCTATTCGTAAGACGGCGAGGGCACTTCGAAATCAATTCGTCAACGAGTATGAAGATCAAAAGAAAAGCTACACATACATTGTGTCTAGCACAAGAATCATTATCGCAGCCTTGGCTGATAAAGCTAGCCCTAAATGACATTCGAACAACGACTTGCTCTTTGAGTCTCATCCAGGCCTGGCGGAAGGAATTGTCGCCATGAGAGAGATAGTCCTCAAGACCCGCGCATGCGATTCTGTCCATTCCCTTTTTGCAGGCAACGATGATAGAACGTTGTATGAGGAAAGTATAGATAACGTCGCAAAGTTCGGTGAGTAATGCGATAAGGGTCGTCCTGCCGAAGAATTCCGAGGATACAAGTGGGAGAGATTTGAGAATTAGCTCTAGTAGATGCCGCTCTATCGCTTGCAAGATCCACCGGTAACCTTTCGTGAAGCATACTTTAAGAAGGTACGCGCAGCAGACATACATATTCCTCTCCAGCCTCTTCATAACATCGGAAGATGTATGAGATCTACCGTCACGCCGTTCCGAGGTGATTCGGGACATTAGGTGACATGTCCAAGGGATGGAGTGATGGGTGAGAAAAATCCGAGCGAAGGACTCTGAACGTATAGTAATGAAATACACGATATCCAGACTTTGTCCAAGCGAGTAGCTCGACGGAGGCAGTGTCTGGATGCGAGAGACGATGCCCTCGAGCAGATGGATGATTCTTTCAGAGGGCATTTCTTGCGTAACATAAACCATGGCAGGAACTGGATCGACACCAACGGGCTTGCAGAAAGAGGACAAAAGATTGAATGACCTGGCCTGAAAAGACAAATCTTCGCTGACCGCCATGAGGCATACCACGGTATTTGTGAGGGAGTGAGTGAATTCAGATGTCTCGATCATCAATGACCACCACTGTGTTGTGCGAGACAGGTCAAGCAATAGGAATAATATCGCATCTACCATGGTAAACCAAGTTTCGATGCGGTAAAGCAATGGCAGTGAAGATGATGAAACATTGACGACATGGATATCAAGGAATGCAGTAATGCAGCGGCATACATCGGGCCACAATCGGGATACAAGTGTGATGCTGCAATCATCCTCTGGCTCGAGATGGGATATGGCGTTTTTCAGGCAGACAAAGCATGTTCGGATGATGGTAATGTTGGCATCGTTCCATTCCTGGAGTAAGGGATCGACGGGGGTTGTCGGAATGGGAACAGTGAGAAGATGCTGACGAATCGATTTCACTATGACAGGAAACAGCGTTGCATTCTTCGTAGTGTCTTGAGACAGCGCCAAGAGAGCTGGAAGAGATCCCTTTATAGCTTCTTTCTAACAAGATAGTTAGGTAAGGTCACAAAACGTTTTCGGACTGCATACCTTGTATCGCTCCATCGTGAAGAGAGTGCGGTCGTCGCGCGACTCACTCAACGTGCGAGCACGAGCACTACTCAAAAGACGGATTGAAGGATAAGGACAGGTAAAAGATGTGTTTGCCCTTGTATAGCTGAGTCACTGAAGAATCGCTTGCTTCTTTCGGAGTCGCAGCCTGCGACAGCGACGATTCTGCCATTGATAGGCGTAATACATCTGCGCTGGGTGAATTCACGTAAGGAAAACGTGTATAGACCTCTGAACGGGATAGTCGAAATCAGTAATCTGCAATGGACGCGTCTTGCCGGCCCTTGGGCCTGCTTCACGCGCCATTTGCTGCTTCGATTGCAGCGCTAGGATTCAGAATATCCCGCCGCTTCAGCTCCGCAAATGCGTTGGACCGACCTACAAGAAAAATAATGGTTAAAGAGAGAAGATTTGCTTTTACTGCATGCCTGTTGATGATGAAGGATGGCTACAGTGCCTAACACTGGTGGGTTGATACGAGCTGTACCACGTGCACAATCGCCAGCACACGATTCCATCACTGTGTTTCACATAAAGATGAAAAATCCAGCGCACAAAAGGCGCGATCGTGTATAATGCCATTCGTACGATGTGTTTGTTACAGTGCGAGTGCGTGAGACATGGAGAAACTTCTAACCTATAGCTACAAAACTTGGGACTGGAATGGGGGAAAACAAAGCCAGGGACAAATGCAACGACTATAGATGAACAGCGCAACGACAACTTGAACTTTGCGGCAGCAAAATGGAGGAAGGTGGACGAATATATAGCCCCAGATGAATGAATCCCAAAAGAGTTGAGAAAAAAGCGTGAATAGTAGTGTCAAAAGAGTGCTGATGGATGCTTGTATCGTGAATGACAAGGTCCTGTTATTATTACATACTGGAAAAAAGGTCAACAAATCATCGAGTCAAAAGCTAAAAAGATGACCTACATGACTGTGTTTGGCTTGAATGCGATGCAAGTGCGTGTTTAATTATGCGTGATCGGATTGTTTTCGTAGGTTATAACGATGTCTTCGTTTATCATGATGGTGATGCTGCTGCTGCTGCTGGAGCTTTCGACGAACCGCGTCTGGCTTTTCCTGGCGGACGAGGTTCCGGCGGTTTTTGCCATTCATCAATCAGCTGTTGTCCGACCGACGGCTCAAGCTCCGTCCCATCCCGTGAGATTTTGACCTCACGGTCCTTGTTCCATGGGTTGCGCAGGTGCCGCGTGCGGTAGAAGGGTAGCCGATCGGTTCTGATCCACTCCACTTCGAAGGGTTCGCCCCAGCCCTCCTCTCTTGGCGTCTTTGCCTCAACCTTACCCGTCTCCTCTTCTGGCGTCTCCGGAACCTCTTCCTCATCCCCATGCACCCCTTCCTCTTCTATGACCGACCCGAGTTGCTCCTCCGCTTCATCAGACCCAGTTCCAGTCCTCCTTTTCATCGCCCTATACGGTGCTCCTGCATCCAAATGGAAGCTGCTTGGTTGGGTCTTGGCCAGACCGGATCGCTCCGGCTTAAATATCCGAGTATCAAGACTGAGCTTTGCATTGGGTGTCTGCATTGTCATTCCGCGACGTTGTGGGCCCAACTCGGCAGGTGCAGACTGGACGGCAGGTTCTCTACCAAGCGGACGAGCTTGCTCCGATGACGACACGGGCAGTGGAGAATTTTCGACTAACCGGTGCGCAGAGAAGATCATCACCTCCTCATCCGCAGACGAACGTGGAGCGAATGACGACGATGATTCTTCTGGTATTGTTTCCGGCACAGGGCCACGTCCAGTCACTGGCGAAAGTGACGAACGCGACGACGTGGTAGAATCCGCTCGTGAGGCCCACGGGACCGTTTGTTCCCCGCGCCCAACACGCCCAGTCATCCTTGCAACACAAAGGGTCAGAACAGGCAAGCCATCACGTGGTAATGCGCACCTTGCGTATCCATACCACTCGCCACTTTTGTTCACGCCAAAGATAAGGTAAACCTCTTCGCTCGTCCGAAAAGCCTGGTCCAGAATACCCTCATTGTGCTTCTGAGTAGCCCACAGTCCCTTTTGAACGCTAATATCAACGTCTTCCTACTCCGTAGCGAAAAAATCAGAGCGCAATCCCAGAAAAAGGACATGATAATGCTTACCGGTGTCAAAGACTTGAGTATGAAGTAGCGTTTCGGAAAGTATTTTGCGAGGACACTAGAGTCCGTCGATGCAAAAGACCCAGAACTGCTCGAATTATGTGGACGTAGATTCGGTTTCGTATCATCGTCGCTTGAGAATGATGCCGAAGGAACAAACACCGACTGATGGTCAGACGAGCTGGACGGTGTTGTACGCCCCTCATCCGCATCGGAGGGCTCCGACACCTCGTTCGATTCCGCTTTCTCCTTCTGTTCTTTTATCCATTTCGTATGCATTCCCATCCCACGTTGCCCGCCAACGCCGGCTTTGAGATCATCGTCCTTCCGTCTAACCCTACAAACAAGCCTGGGACATCTGGGGTCATTAGATCGTAAGGGTTGTCCGTGAAACCTCGATATGGCCTTGTGAAGATAGGCCTCGCTTTCGAAGTTGATGAACGCACAGCTTGAGCGCGATATGAGGAATATAGACATTACGCCAGTTGGACCCGGGTCATCAAGAGGTTTTGAGGGGAGGGGTTGGTTGAAGAATCGCCACAGCTCATCGTGACTGGCGTCGGACGGGACGTTGCCTACCCACATGACCCATTCTGAGCGATGTGAGGGGGGATTAGGGTGGTATGATCGTCGAACAAGGGGTCTTTCTGGGAGAGCGTCATGGGAAGACGCGCTGTCCTGTTTGGGGGATACAGGAGTGGCTGGTATCGGAGAGACTGAGTCTGTGGAAAAACCGCCGGTCGCTGCGGGTGAGATGGGATTTTGGGTCGAGGAAGAAGCAGAATCATGTGGTCGCGGGGAAGCATAGCTCATAGAGTAGTGACCATGATAGGGCGCTGGTCTCTCGTACTGCCGCGCTGGGACGTACCACCATGTGCCTTGGCTATCTGACTCCGTCGTGGGGGAAGCAAATGGCTGAGGATAAGGGCCGGGCGGATACTGGGAAGTATAAATCGGAGAGGCCGGGAACGACTGAGGTGGGTACGAATATTGCGGCGTAGACATTGGGGAGTATCGTAATGAATGAAAAGGACCTGTTCCGGAGTAAGTAGATGAGTGAGCGGGTTGACCGTTTGAAAGCTGAGGAGATGGCGATGCAGTACCCTGTGGAGGTGGGAAAATGGGGGGTGTCGGATACGACGCCGAGGCAGCATCGGGCGAAGGATAGGAATAGACTTGAGTCTGGTGCGGTATCATGGACGGAAAGCCAGCATGCAACATGTTGCCGTCCACTCCGGGATGCTGGTACCCGTGTTGGTAGAATGGAGGCGAGGTATGTGACATCGCTATCGCGCCAGACGGCGACATCGCGTACTGGCCGACATAACCTGATTGCTGAGCGAAAGGTCCTGTCGGGGAGGAATAGTGGGGAGAGATATGGTAGCTAGTAGAGGTGGTATTGACGTCGTGGATGCCCTCTGGGAGTGCCCCGTAGGGTGTCGGCCGGGCGACCTGTTGCCGACGCGACGAAGCGGGCTGAGCAACGGATGGCCTCCGTAGATTTCCGTGTCGTCCTTGTTCCGACATGGAGCCACCCTTAATACTCCCCTCACCACCATACATATAATCCTGCCCACCGCCTACACTCCGCGAGTCGGGAGGCGAGTCTTGAAGACGTTGTGAGTTATGTCCGAGTCGAGTAGCATAAAAATCTGTAAACATGTCAGCAACCTTCCAGAGAATAAATTCAAAGGAGAAAACATACCAAAGGTACCTCTGGCGACACGCGTTGAATCCAAGGGCTGATCTAGGCGTAAGAGAATGAGATCCGCATAATCAAACTAAAATAAAATAAAAGAGGGAAATGACGGTTCCGACAACCGCACCACTCGCCAGAGCCCACGACCGTCGACGCGATGGAATTTTTTCAAGGAGTAGTCTGTCCTTGTTTGCCATCACTGTTTGAATCTGCACGTGATATTACTTACTTAGGGACGCGCCTCCGATTCCCGATATATCGGGCATATCCGAAGTCGTGTTTTCGAGTGGTTTAGGTGTGATGGTTCTCATGAGACCGTCCATAACAGGTTCAACCATTGTTTTTTTTTGAAATCTAAAGAAACGAGTCCATTAGAAATTCGTCTAGAGGGATTCCATGCCGACCCTTCGTGAAATGGGGAGCTGCCTGCCTATGCTATGAACGCGTCAATAATGACGGCTTGATATAGCTTGGTAGCGATATTTCTGTGGCAGTATGTCGATACAATGATTCTCAGTGGGAGGAAGATGACAAGTTAACACAAGGTGGGGGTATAAGTATACTATCTACCGTGGGAATCTATGATGTCACTCCTTGAATTTCATCTCCCGACAAGCCTACGTAGCTTGCTTGGTTGTGTCCCCCCAATTCATTTGGCTCCTTATATCGACGTTCACATATACATATTCGCTGCCTATCAATAACACTCCCTCGTCATGTATTTCTCCCGCATCAGCTCCTTCATCGCAGAAAACAAAATTATTCTGGAACAAAACAGAAAACTCTGGAACCGCCATTTGACCATCGGATCCAAGGTTAGCAATCGGTCGCTCAATTCAACGGATCCTTTTCGTCAGCCGTATATCCGCATTCGTATTCTAGGCTCGCCAATGTCTCTTCGAGGGCCATTTACATACCGAGCGTTGTATTCCCAAGGGCGTCAGATATCGATGTCTGACGGGTAGCGATAGCGAGTGTCCTCGCCGCTGGGTTGATTGTGCGTCGTTTAACCGTCTTAAAAGTCGACCTTCCTTGAACTCGAGGCCCCTAGCATCTGACTACTGAAACATTCACTGAGCGGAGTGGCAATGCAAGACATGAGCCAGCTGCCTTCACGAAAGTTCTAGAAACTCAGCTTCAATGACACCCAATACGCAAGCAGCCACTGAGGGAAGATCAAGTTTTTCAGACATAATGGACAGGATTTCATCTTCATCGGGAATTCGAAGTATCGCTGCATCGAGCTCACAGTACCCGACGATGCCCGACGTATTTCCATATGTGGGTCTAATCGCTGCAAATCACGTGATTGTGATTTCCATTTATCATTGACACTTAGTGGTCTTCAATTTCAGGTCGCTCTTTATGTATTCGATTTCGTTCTGAGGACGCAACAAATCGGAAAATGCATAGTGGTCCGCTTTTCTGTTAAAACGTTGTGAGATCCGTTGGGATCTTTTCTACTTCTTCTATCGTTATAGGACCGTGCTCTCGAATGTAGACTTGACATATGTTGTCTTGTCAATGTAATGTTTCTTTGCATCCGAGTCGTTCAATATAAAAATACATATTCTCTGTGACTTGGCCCCGCCCTTGTAACATTTACTATTGGTAGGTGAACCTTTTAGATCAGATTAGCGGGCGGTCATAGATTCAATAACACATCGCATTTTTCAACACATCTCGTACTGAATCCAGGAGTGAGGCGATACGGTCTCCATCATGATTGACGGTTTCCGGGGAATTTCTTGGATGGACGTTGGATAACACGGAAATTGCCGCTGTGTCACGTTACTAAGTAGGCATCGTGCGCGCGATTTTAGACCTGGCAGAGACCTTGACAAGCAAGGTAATTTGCCACGCTTCTTTCACTCACACACCATGCACATTGTTACTCGCTCAGTCTCTCCCAGTGAATATGACTTCAACGGAACCCTGGAAAAAGTCTTGCAATGGATCCAAACAGCTCTGGTCGCAAGTAGTAGGTCCCTTCCTTCTTACGATCCTGATAGCATTCCAAATATTCGGTCCCGCTAGAGGATTTTCTTGTTGGTTTCTTTAGAGATCAAGGTACGTGTTGGTCCTGAACGTCAATAATTTCCCTGTTTCAATCACCGTACAGTGTTCTACCCCCTCGATTCAATCTGTTCGTGCAGTCTCCAATTAGTCCACCTAGATCCGGTCTTCTAATCTCTTTCATCAGTACAAGCAAATCCGCGCTTGACACTTATCATATCGATCATCATATTCTTCGGGCCTTGGATCCTCCTGATTCCTCTGTTCATCATCCAAGGAGTCTTTTTCATTGTTCTCACCATTATTGGTTTTGGCGTATCGGGAATCGTGGGTGGTAAGCGCGCGCTAACGATACCCATACATCATCGGCCTTGACTGAATTCCCTCAGGCTCACCCGCTGCGTTGTACCAAAGCTTCTGCTATGGCGGACACACCCCTGCCGCCTCCGTCTTTGCTTGTTTGCAGTCAACTGGCGCGTCGTACAATGGGTTCACTGTTAGCAACGTGGTCCTTACGTTCATCAGGGTGCTAGCTGGGCTCGTGGCGGTGTATATGATTCTGTCGATGATTTGATACCCGTTCTCTTTTCGATCTTGGCCGTCGTGTATGTTTCTCGATGCGTACTCGTTCCTTTTGCCCCCCAAGTACTCGACGCTTTCCTATGCTTCTCTTTTAGACCTCCTCCCGTGTATTTATAATTGACACACCCAAACTTTATCGTGGACGAAGCTATCGGCACCAGAAAAGAAAAAAATAAACAAACGACCACTAAGTTCTGGATAGCAAAGATGGCCGCGGAACAAGCGGGATTTCGCCTCCCGTAAACCTCCCGTAAGCTGCTGTGCATCCCACGGTCTTGCTACTACGCTAGAATTGTCCAAGCTGTCAGGTGATAGCTCTATCTGAGGGATTGCCCAAGCTACGACCCTGTGTACTTTCATCCAGCGCACACAATGTACCTCGTCGCGCGCACAGCTACCCAACAAGATTTTGACTCCAACAAGACCTGGGAACAAATTTTGAAATGGATCAAAATAGCTACGAGTGTCATCAGTAAGCTTTCTTTCCCACTTGTTCTTCTCGTTTTAGCAAAACTTGTCCAGGCGACATCTTCGTCAATGTCTTCAAAGACTATGCTTGTGGTACGCCCGACGCTGACAATCAGTTTTCTTCCGTTCTCATACCGGAACGCTGCTGAAAAAGCCTTCCAATGGTTCTCGAGATGTTTGATCAGCACTAGTGGGTCGTTTGCTTCGTAATAATATCTGTGCTGATACGCGGCATCACCAGAGGATATTCTCATTAACCAAGGTGTGCCTGACGCGAATGCTTGCTTGCATTTTAGTTGATGGTCGGGTTCTCTGCAGTGTTCTACCCTTTGGGCACAACCCGTTCGTTCAGTAATTTCAGGTAGTGTTTCTATCCCGCCTGACTTTGTGAGCCTAGTCCAAGCAAACCCGCGCCTCGCGCTCTTCATCTCAATTGTCATTTTCATCGGGCCTTGGATCATCCTGGCCCCCATCATTCTCATCCTGGCCCCTCTTATTCTTATCCAAGAGGCCTATGTCCTCGTGTTTACAGCCCTTGGATTTAGTGTATCTGGGATCACATGCGGTAAGCGCATGCCAACGTTCGAGCATAAGTCAGCAGCGCCGACTGGCATTAATTCTAGGCTCCCCCACCGCGCAGTTCCATAGTTTTTGCTATGACGAAGACACCACCCCCGGGTCCTTGTTTGCGTATTTGCAGACAGCCGGGGCGACATATCAGGTGAATACTGCCAAAAACCCGGTTCTCCTGGTCATCAGGGTGGTGGCCTGGGTGGTAGCTGTGTATATAATCGTGTCGATGACCCCTTGAAACTCGTTCATGTTTTTGGACTGTCTCCTATAGTATATAGTGCTTTCATATGTAATCGCAGTAGAAATACCGCCGTCGTTGATCGCCAAGCCGTGTCCTACCTTGATCCAAATTTAAGTGAATTGTGGTAGTGTTTAGTCCTCGAATTGATGCTTTCACGAGGAATCGTTCGTACCTCGAGTAACGAAATAATACTTACTAATGCGCTTTCCCCGTTATGGTACAGCGAGAAGGTCAGTATCTTCTGGAGACGTGTGGATAACGCATTAAAGTCTAGATCTTATCTGAAGAACTGTCCACAAAGGGAGGTTGGCGTTGCTGCGCAAGGTGTTGCCAAGGCTGCTGCTGATTTTGTCTTGATGATGTCATCGGCTCCATCCACATTTAAACCCGATCGACCTTCGCTCGGACTTCAGCTCCACCACATCATCATGTCGCCAATAACATACCCTCCACGCGCCCACACCCATACATCATCCAAGGCTGCTGTTGTATCTGATCAGCCTGCTCCTGTACAAGGGATGGTTGTGGAGAAAAAGAAAGAGCAAGAGCCGATGAGGCTCAGAGGTGGGTGTATTCCATGCCCAGTAAGCAGAATTGTTTTCGTTAGACGATAGGAGGCTAATGCGTCTTGTGCTAGGGCGGAGGAATGTGCTACATCATTCCTATACCGTGTTGTTGCTAAATATCAGGTCGAATCAACCATACGACGCCCAATATCATTGTAGCTTTTAAGGTTCATTGCGGCGTTTTTTGTTTCTTCTATCAGACTCTTCATTGCTCCACAGTATACGATATGTTTCATGGTCTCCACATCATCATCCCTATTCATACGTCTCCTCGGTGTTGTAATCCTTTCGCGCGTCCGAGCATCGCAGGAAATTCTCTATTCTTTCTTACGCAGTTGTATCCCACTCCTACACGTACTATACACGCCGAGGTGCAACTACGAAGTCAAGGGTGTGAAAATTAGAGGAACTTGCCGGATGATGCAGATAAGGGCTACAATCCGCGGAGAAGTTGCCTTGCACCATCTTGATCACTTCAACCCGCCAGGCTCTCGGAATTTAATTGGCGGCGTCAGCGAGCATTGAATATACCCAAGCGAAATACATATCAGGCGGATTCCCACCTTCCTTAGAATCGTCTTTTTCACTCACCTCTTCTTCAATCCTACGAGCGAGATCCAGAGGGTAAGTATCCAATGTTATATCACGTTTCGGCAGGCAATTGTCATATTTATCACTTCGGTTTGTCATTCCTGCATCCACTATGTAGGAGGGGCACGACTCGCAGGTACAAACCCCTTTCAATAGAACGCTATAGGCTGCTGATATTGATGTCGGGTCACCACAGTCCATTCCTCGTATCACTAATATTTGATCACCAAATAACAGGATTAAGCGTTAGATTTTTGGGATATAGCTCGAAATGCACATACGTAAAACAATAGAGAAGCAGCCGTGGTACATACAACTTGAACTTCTTAAACAAGGCCAGACAAAGTTAGAAATGAAACCTCAGAAACTAGGCAGTACAGCATGAACGCGAACGAATGATACCGAGCAGGTCGAAAAGAAGGATACGCGGTCAAAGTGTGGAAAATATCCAACAAATGGTATAATCGACATCGCAGATGATCAATGAGCCGTGTAGACAGGCACTTGAGTGAACAATCTGGCATGGATAGCATCAGCATCTTTTGACGCAACGCGATGAGACTCACAATAAGTAAGAAGTAGTGATCAAAGAGCAATACCGGTCTCCGAATAACCGCTTACTCCCTTATCTGCCAAAAACGACAGAAGGGGCTGCCACGCCTCTCGGAAACAATCAATAGGAACCAATCCGGCCTGCAGAAGCGCCTGCTTTCCTTTACCCGACGGCGACTCGACTGGAATCTTCTCCACCATGGCCCATCCGTCATTAAAAACATTCAATACACGAACGCGCTCTCCCACAGATACGGAAATTTCATCGTGAAGAGTGGGTTCGAACGGTCGACATATAATCTCAACATCCGAGAAAGGAATAGTAGGCGGACGATGAGATGAAGCACTGGGATCGGCGAAGGGATTTGCTTCATAGCTCGAGCCCAGAACGCCGCTATCCCTCTTCGGTGTTGTTTCGCTGCCGGAGTCTTGCGGCGACTTGGGAAACACGAACTCGGGCGGGCGAACGGATGCGGGGGTCGTTGGTTCTCTGTCGTTGGTACCCAAGATGAGGTACTGACGGTACAATTCGCTAGATGTACTGCGGGTGCTGTATAATGAGACACCGCGCATGTCGGTTTGTGGGAGAGTATCGACGTTGACCAGAAGAGGAGGAGACCGATGACCATCTGGCGGATTGTGCATCGGTAGTTCGAGACTGCGGGAGCACTGACGAATTTCTGCCATGGGGGGCAGAACAGGCACTGGCACATCGAAAGAAGGTGTTGATATCCGACTAGCGTTATAGTCGTACGGTGTACCAAAGCTGCTCCTAATCGAGCGTGCCCTAGTGGTGGCTTCCACGCCACTGCCAGAAGCCTGGGTGTCGTCTTCCCTTGACTTCATATTGGAGAACCACCATTTGTTGCGCTTATTCCGTTTCGCTCGAAAGCGCTGTCGGATGAAAAGCAGGAGAGAAGCGGCAAAAATGGCAGGAACAATTAGAGAAATGACGACGGTGGCGCCAGTAGGAAGACCACCGCCGTCTGTTCTGTTACCATTGGAAGAACTTCCACCACTACCTTCTGGGCCACCTGTTCCTCCATTGACAGCGTCGGTAGAGGCAGCAGATGCTGTATTTCCAGCACTCGGGTCGCCTGAGAGTATGTTCAGATTGGGAGTAGGCTGCGAAACGGTACTGGCTGTGAGCCCCTGGATGTTGTCGGTGGCAGAAGGGTCGCTCTTCGAAATCATTGCCCTCGTGCTGGCTGTCGTCTCGCTGGGGGTGATAATCCCCGAAGAACGGGTGGAAGAAAGTAAGGCGGTACCTTCGATACTACCGGTTCCGGAGGACAGTATAACACTGGAGAAAAAGATGAACGTGTTTATCGGAGAATCCGAGTCATTGCTGGCGAAAGAAACAACGGAAGTCGCGCCAGTTAGACTCCCGGATGCCGTTGCGCCAATCCTGGTCCTACTTTCACTCCCACCTCCGGCAGATACACTCCCTGTGCTAGCGAGGCTCCCACCTCCAGAACCTCCAGGACTCCCACTTACGGTGCTGTCTGAAATGTCATTGACACCGCTCACTGGGACGATGTTCCCAGAGCTTGAGTCTGAGCCATTCGTACTGTCTGAACTAGAGTCAGTGTTTCCAGAACTATTCGAATTTCCAGAGCTCGAATCGTTCGAAGCAGAGTCACTACTTTCAGTAGCGCTGGCAGCCAAGGTAGATACCGTTGTTGTTACGGTTACTGTAGAGGCCCCCTCCAGCTGGTTGATTCCAGCAACGAGCAGGGTTACGATAGGGCTGACAATGGGTATATCAGGGAGAGATACCGGAAGATTAATCAAAGCCGGCGTGCGTTGTATGAGTGAATAAGTGGGAATGGCGTGATGAGTTCTTTGTATATGGGTGGACCTTGCTGCAATATGCATATTATCAGAGTCGAAGGACGTAAAGAGACGCTATGAGGGATGAGGAAAACGAGCGACGATAAAACGAGTGTGAGAGGTGTACAAGGACGACGAAAATCCTGGACCTTTGACCAGAAACCTGATAAGCGGCCTTGGGTCCTGAAGTAGCAGAAGCACGAAGAAGAGAACGGATACCCTGGGACTCGAATCATGATATCCTCCGGGGTCCAATATTGTCCTTGAGAAACAGTCTGATGGCTGGATCCCAATGAGGAATTTTGATGGCTCTTTTCAGACCACGCACCCGGGCCGGAAAATCTCCCTCCACTCAACAACTGCCCTCCCTTTTATATATATCTTTACCATCTTTCCGTGAACATATGATGTCTCTGCTTGGTTACCAATATACTTGCTCGTTTTTCGTGGATCTACCCGGATCCTCGCTCTTTCTGTGCCCCGCAGGGAACCGTCGCAGGGCGGGTTTGCACGGTTTGCTGGTAGGCACTGGCTGCGCTTGTCAATCTTGTATCTTTTTTCACACCCTCAAGCTCTTTACTGTTGCTCTAGACCCAAGACTTCCGTTCCTTTCCCGCTTCTCCGTCTCTTATGGCCGCAAAGGCCTAGTATCAGCCATTAGTACACGTATGGCTATTGGAATTTGACACCCATACGTGTACTATTAATTTCGTGTCCACAATAGAAGACAAAGTCAATACGGCAAGGGTGGAGACGAAGTCGGGGACTGTATTGACTCTCATTCCTCATTGTACTTCTCAACCCTCCTAGACCCGTAACGTGCCATAGCGTGCTGCCACACCCGATTGCAGGCGAGAGCTTTGCATGACATGCAGACAGCCGACGGATATCTCCCACGCGGGACCTCTTTGTGATTTTCCTTTCCTGTCCCCTTCCAGCCTCAGCTATATTGATGAAGCATGGGTTCAAGGTTACGCTTGTAATTTTCTCGTTGTTAGGCCCACTGTTTGCTTCGGGCTCGGACAGAGTAAGCAATGGACACCCATTTCTTGTAATGTCAGATTTCAATGATCCTCATGGATCTTTTCTCAACGGACGCGTAGCTGCCATGAAGCGCCACCATAATTGAATGCTCCAAACGAGGATATCTCATGATCAGACCGCCTTACCCTCGGACTGCCACAAGATTAGTGAAGCGGGATTAAGTGTTACTTATCGTCGTTCATTAATGGCAGCCGTCATCTAAAAGGGCAGAATCACACACGTTAGTGGGCCGATGACTTGGGCTTCTTTGTGTATTTTCAATCAAAGACGGAGTGCGTGCTTGTTGCACATGAGGCGAGACGCAAAATTTTTTTTCGGAGCCCGGTCCGATTGGTCCGGACCGATGCACACTGAAAATTTCGCTTACCTCAGTTAACTGTCGAATCCTCAGTCAAAGAGACGCTAACCGATACCCATCTAACGCCTTTGATCGTAGTTGCCGTCTTTTGTCGTCAATTCTACTACCATGAAGCGGGAAAAGCTGTTTGGACCAATCAATTAATCATCGACTGCAGAACTGCGGGTTTGGCGGTGAAGTTTGAAGCTCTGAGATGTTTTGAAGGGGATTCCGCTGGAACACCAATGAATACTTACTATGCAGATCAAATGCTAATACCTCAAAATACGCTGAAAGTGGTGAGCCGCGTCATCTCGATCTTACAACTTGAACTTTGGGAGCTGAATATTGTCAACTTTGCGATGACATCGCTCGCACGTTAACTACTGCAAACGGGCTACGCCCCTAAGATCTGGGAAACAGTATTCTCTTGTGCATCATGATCTAGGTCATGGAACTGTATCGGATCCCTGGTGAAGCCTCCGAATCCTATACAGCAGGTTTTGAGGCATGTGGCGACAGTTGACGCGTTATTTAGTGCTGAGACCATGAGGGAAATCATAGCACATGCGTTTCCCGTTGTCTCATGCATCACCATTCACGAAAAGGGCTGGTCATCGTCCGATCTGATCGTCGCCAAATACGAAGGACGCGCGACAAGCTTTCTGGAGCGAGACAATACTTTAACGCTGGCACTTATTCCAAGACAGCTCGGTCTTTTCTAGGCATTTCATTCGGCTACGGTGCTCCTGCTTTGCCGATCCTCATTGTCTCCTTAGCAGCGCTGGGGCAATAATGACTTTCCGCTGGTATTGTCGAACGAGAAAATTGGCTTTACGCCAAGCCAGCGTGCTCGGGCATATACGTGGGTTCCGTTAGTAAGAGATTTTTAGCATCATGGTGCTTATCCCCTTGTTGATATGTCGCCTGTGTATGTTCAGTAGGAAAGAATGCAGCTGTGTCCAAGGCGGATGTGGTACAGTGCTAGTGTGAAGCAGTCTCGTTTGGCTGCAGTTTCCTTGAACGACAACTCAGATAGCATCTAATGAGGATCGGCAACTCCAGCGCACTTCATAATTCAAATCGAAGAACGTCACGAAGTCATTTGTTTTAGGTTCGACTGCAGACCGCCAACCCGATCATGGTCACTTTTATGTCTTCGGTGCGTGTACCGTGCTTCTGTTATATCCTAAATTCTTTTGACGCGACTTTTTAGCGGCATACCACATCCAAAAGGGCGTATTGTAGATGCGATGCACGGCTTGAGCTTTGAGCAATATTAGGGAGTCCGGGACCGAGGGGTCAACTTAACTTGACTGGTGGCATGATGATCGATCCAAGAATAGATGAAAGATGAGTTGAAGATTTGCGTATGCAAATGCATCGCTGTGACTATGTTTTTTTTACAAGGGCCGCGCCGGCCTTGCTGGTTTTTGCATCATTCTGTTTCACTAGGATAGCAGGTATCACTCGAGACGATACAAATTGGTCAGAGGCTTTGGGCTTTCAGATACCAAATACACGATGAACTCTGCGAAAGACGCCGTTGCTGTCCCCAAAGGGTCGATGTTTTACTGCTCGTTCCTTTCTCGTCATCGATTGACCCCGTACTAACTCAGCAACGGAGTCAATGGATAACATCGTTATTTGACAGTTGCATTGAACCAGAACTCCCAGTGAGCACTAAAGTCCGAGGATTTGGCGTTCAGCCGGTCTGTCAGATGTTCAAAGCGTACGTTCATCCCTGCCGTTTTCAGTTTGACTCCTGACAACTTTTTTCAGCATCGCTTTGACTTCAATTCAAATCTTCTAAGCGTCCATCGCATGCATGTTCAGGGCTCCAGTTGAGTGAATTGCCTGTATAGATTAAATAAAGACATATTCTATGAGCATTTTTCAGGTCTCGATCCTCTCGCGAGTAAGTTTATGAACCCTGATGTCGTAATCGAACTGACATTTTTCATGCTGGTCAGGACGGTGTCTTGCACTGTCTTGTGAATCTCTTATACGCGATGGCCCAATCATATTTATCTAAGCACATTCCCCGCAGGTTGACCTTGGCGCACGCCGCTATCCACCAATATTTGGGAAGAAATACTCACCCGAGAGTGCCAAGGAACGCATTTTTTTCGTCCTTGGATCTTGAACTTAAGCGGTCCGGCGAATGGACTGTGCAATGTAGCTTCTCTGCTGGACATTTACCGGATCGTTGGTTCAAATCTTCCCTCAAGAACTGTGCTGGTAAAATGCATGCCTCCATGTCAATCTAGTCCATCAAATACGATCACCACGGCCGGATTTCGAGTTGAGCTCAAGTAGTGGCGCACTATTTGCCTATCTTCGTCTTCTAGTGATTCAAATTTAAGCGCAGTGAGTGGTTCCGCCTCCTTGGGTTGAACCGAACTTCAGTGGTTTTTTTGATTTGACCAGTGCGATTCAATTTTCGTCGCTAAGAGCTGGCCACATCTAGATTTTCATAGGCATTTTTCCATAGTGTCCAAGCACTCGGAATCACGCAGGACCCACAATTTCGGTTCATGTCTTCACAATCGACTTAAGTATTCGTTCTTGCACATATTCTTCGGACCTTGCACCGTCCGTACTAGCTAGGGATGGTCAATAGTGTGTAAGACAAGGAACGAGCGGTACCTCTTATACCAAGTTCTACGCCACATAACGGTATTCCTGGCAGTTTCCGTCGATACAAGTCATCCTTTCGGTAACAATTTAAAACGCAGGCTTACAGTTTCTGAATCACTGGCCTTATGATCCGAATACTCGCATAGGTTCAGGCTTTGCGTACGATTTCGATTGATAATAGACGCCACTTGTACCTGATCTTTCGAACATGCAGGCTCCTGATCCATCTCATTATCAGTTCCTAGACTTCGCGTTTTAGGGTTCGGAAGGAACAACGGAGATTTACTCTTATCTGGGAATTTCGACTGGAAACTCGTACGAATGGATCCGTGCTCTGACTCAGAGCCCTTGATGATACTACCCAGAACATGTGTGTTCTGATTCCGCAGGTGTTTCTCTGATGCCAGATTGCCAAATCATTATAAACGAAGCCGCGTCGAGAGGCTGCTGTAGTCTGACGCGCCACCCCAAGACATTAACCCTGTCCCTCGATCCTTGATTTTGACTTTTACTAACACTCAGCATGTGAAGCAACATCATGATTCTCCAAATCCAGAGTAAGTTGGTTCATGCTAACGACAGGCTGAGCGTATCTTTTGTGGTTTATAGTGGCCCTAATAGTATGGATACATAACATCTGACGGCTCGTATGAAAGGTACCTGTTACTCTGTCGATACAAAAACCGCCGAGATTACTTACTGGCGAGTACCAACCCATCCGATAGAATGGGGTCGTCTTATTAATGGCACCGCGGAACCGCCGCCACAAAGCCCCAACAAGTGTGCATAGCGAGATTGGTGCCTGTTGGTGCCGCGAAGCACGATTGGGATGTGCAACGCTTTTGTGTCCCCGTTTGATTCACTGAGATCGACGGATTGTCGCGCAAGTACAGCGAAATTGAAATAACAGGGTGAAGCAAATACGGACCCATGTCTTTCCATTTGTTGTTGCCTACGACTCGGCGCGGTTTTGCTCCAGTGAACACAGTCTGCATTCATCTTTCATCCAAAAGCGCACTACACGGTTCCGTCTTGGCAAGATTCCTTTTAGAAGAGATCCACAAGGGACACGCCACAAGGAACTGTCGCGGAACCTGACCCTGGTACTGTATTTGGGATCGGAAAGCTATCTATCGGTCTCGAGACTCGGAGGCGCTGAATTGATCCCTCGACAATATTAGGCCGGGTACGTATTACTTACAAGCACAGTACTATGTCCGATGCCCGATTTCATTTGCAAGCTGTCTCGCTGACGTCCCGAGTCAAAAATTTTAGCTGGCATCTGGAACTCAGTCATCGACCCCACTGGCGTACACCGATCTTGTTAACCGCCATGTGGATTTTGAAATCGAGCCCAGCGCTCCGCACCCCGGAATCAGCTTGCTGTTTTCGTACTACACCCTGAAAATCTGTCACAGAAGTGTTCTGTCAAAAATATCTGCACGGTGCACTGGAGTCTAGAAGTCAAAAATACCTTCCGCCCCAAATAGTATTACATCTCTCTCGTGCGAATTCTTATCTGTACCTTCTCGAGCAGTTTTGCTCAATAACAAGGACTTAACAGCGCCCGCGGATAGCAGACCGCTAATCCGAAGCCGTCGGCTGATATCCGTGGCAGGACCGCGAACGTGCCGGATTTTCAACTGACGTGAGTGTCTAATATCATATCAACTTCTTATACATTGGACGGCATACCAAAGTACCAATGATGCGAGTGAAGTAAGTTCGTAAACGTGCCCGTATCATGTTTTTTACTCACTCGACTGCGACCAGCCGGCGCCAAGTACCTGCGAACCTGGAACCCTTCTGCGGCCATGCCAAAAATATATCCCCGTCTGCCCGAGGTCCAATGATTTATATAGGATCCTACTTGCCTTGGCTAAACGTTCGAGTTCTTCCCTCCCACAATGTCACTATCTGTATCAGACCTCACAGCCGTTGCAGAGGATCTTTTCTCCGACATCGCCAACAACTCCCCATCTATACGCCTCTTGGCACATTTTTCCCAGCACCAAACGGTTACTATACAGCATTCGTTCGCAGAGTGTAAAACCCCCGATGCCTATCGATTCACGGGGCTGAACGCCGTTCGATCGTACTTTGATCTGCTAGCGACCCATTACGAGCGCTCTGCAATGGAAAAGCACTCCATGAGGATCTCGGCGCACGCAGGGCGCGTCATTCTCCTCGGGAGCGTGCATTGGACGTGGAGGTCGAGCCGGAAGGGGTGGAGGGAGGACTTCGAGTGCACCATAGATTTTGACGACAATCTCAAAGTGATCTCCTTCGTTATGCTCACAACCTCGAGCCCCTCGACGTGTGTTATGCGGGCCGTGGATCCCGGTCCGCCAGATATCAATTCTTCACGAAGGAAGAAAAGGTTTGATATCTGGGTGAGTCTGCGACGCGTTGACCGTGGTAGCATCTGCGCTGACAATTTTCAATTGCAGATGTGACCTATTCAAGTGGTCCTGCCCGGCCCCCCCTCCCCCCGCTGTCGATATTGGATATGCTTTCCTCATTCCTTTCATTTATTCTTCATGCCGTTCTATTCTACCGCTGGCATGTATGTTCTCGCCCATGCCGCCGCCTGCAACGGTCGTCACTTTCAAGTTTCCGATTCAAATACTCAAATTCACATGCAACCGTCATACTACTAATAACTAATCGTGCCGCTCTGACCTGTGGTTCACAAAACATAGGTGTAGATAATCTACACAACTGTAATAATGCGGCGACGAAGGCGAGCCCTTGCCTTGCATAGATTTCCCGAATGAACTAATTTTGATTTTCCTAATAAGTAGCTTCGAGATTACCATGGATTATCATAGGCAATTGTACATATACGCATTCACGGATTATTTAATGTGTCGTTATATCTGCGGTCTCAAGTCGGAATTGGGAGTGGACAATGACATTATAATCACCGAAAGCTTGCGCTGTCGCACATTTAACCTCCCTGATCTCAGAGAATGGACATTCGACATGTTCATCAGCGTGATCACGATCATCGACGTAAGGCAGAGGAACGCCGATATACCTAAGGGATGATGCAAACTGTCAGTACCGGTCTCCGGCCAGTTGAGGACCGGAAAGTTTTATCGAAGTTGAGCGGGCTGATCCTTCAGGCCTCAGGCCGAAAATAGAGTGCAGATTCGAAATACCTCCAGGGGCCTTAGAATGTTTGCACCAAAACTTTGAACTTCTTAACGTTATCTTGACGGCCAATGGCCCGGGGAGTCACTGGAAATTGATCGTTTCTAAGGTTCCGACGATACAGATATCTTACAAGTTACTCAGCTCTGAATAAATTCACCAGGTCCAAGCATCCGGTCGGATTTCCGATTGACTCACGACTCAAGAGTTCTAGGAAGAAGAAACTAAAAACATGGCTATATCGTGCATTAAGGGAGAATCGAACCCCCGGCGGGTCGAAATATCCGTACCGTGGCAACGACCCAGGTTACCACTACCCCATTAATGCTCAGCAGGCTAGCTACAGCATATCCTAGGTGATCTCATTTCTTTGGGCCCGGCAACTGCCTAATCTCTTCCAGCGCAGAATAGGTCACTCAGGCTTGTGTTATTCTCACAACGATTCCCTGATAGGTTGATGTCCAAGCAAATATACATGCGAATTCACACACTATCGCCCTTGTTGTGATATTCCGGTGATACGGCATGTCTCGGCATGCTTAGTAAGGAAGAATCCGGAGGAAATGGGTAGAAAGAGAATATATTAGGAAGTAAATAGTATAAATACAGCGCACAGGCAGGGAAAGCTCCTCGTGAGTTTGTCTACCTAGTGACTAACAGCCTAACAGCTGGAGTGCATGGCATTCAAATCACAATAGCCCTGGAGTAACTCGGAAATATATTAAGGATGGCGGCCCAAGTCTGTATTGCTCTCAGATGGGAACGCCTCCAGCTCGGGAGTAGGAAATTCGGATTCACCTTTTGGATTGTGCCTTGAGGGATGGAAAACCAACGGGCAACGGGCTTCGGTTCAGAGAAGCATTACTCCCCGTGCTCGAGCGGAACTATAGAATCTTTCTGGCCAGATGGTTCGTCCGTGCAGGTACATCCGACTTCAAGAAACAGAGCTCCGAGTCGGTCTTCGGGTCAAGTTCGCGACCTCTAAAAGCCATGGCCAACGGAAGAGCTTCGAATGTTGATCGTTTGAAGGTGTTTCCTTTTAGCTCCTTTCGTTTCGCCCTGGAAACTCTCTTTAGACATGTGAAAATGCCGGTGGAAGGACGACTATAGACGTCTTCGTCGACTGAGGACTCTTCGGCGCAATATGACGACGACGGTCTGAAGACGAATACAGAATAACGGATTGATCCCAGTTAGTTGCATCAGGTACGTTCGTCGCACATGCGTTCGTGCTAGTAACATCGGACCTTGAGGAGCCTTGAGGGCTCTCCGAGTGGAAGAAGGTGGAAGGTCTTCGCAAGTCACAAATGCGGGGACGGAGGTCCATTTGATCCCATGATACAAGACGCCGAGCGGTAATCAAGCCACAAGTTGAAGATGAAACGACCTGAAGTGGGGGCGGCGCGACATGATTCCCATCTCAATGAAATACGTCTGCTCTTTGTTATTAGTGCCTTGGTCTAGGCTCCGTCACATGCAGGCCTATGCAGGTAAACTTTCTGATACATGAACACATGAGTTGAAGAAGACATTCTATTGACAGAAAGAACATGCCAGTGCAGCAGAACGCCTGCCCAAAGATAGGGCTCCTGGCATATCGTTACCTAACGCTCCAGCTGCATGCGGAAGAGCCAACATGTAGGGGAGCAGAATAAAATCTAAATCCAACGTTCGCGATCGAGACGGAGGGCCTTTGGCTAATTCAGGTGAATCCCGACAGCATGGATAATCAATAGAGGGCCCGGCAAAGGTATAAATGCGATACAAAATACGTCTCTACGCGAAAAAAGCGAAGAACGATGGAGTTAAAGGAGCCATTGTTAAAGGAGGTGAGGGAAGGAGGCTGGAAGCTGCTGGGAGGTAGAGCATGCAGACACGATCGGCTGTGCCTCGCTGTGCGGGTGTTGTCCAGGAAAACGTGGTAACGAACCTTTTATGGACAGCAACCGATTTGATCATATCACCCAAAAAGGAGATCATCACCGCCTTCTACGTTTGTACCACGGTCGTGTGTCGATAGAGCTACTGTGTAAGTCGACATCCACCATTGCCGGAAGGCTTCTAATAAAGTTTTTCATCTATTATAGGGAGAGTCTTTGGAGTCTTATGTCTCTGCTGGTCACGAAAAAAAATTCTGATCGTATTGTGGAGCCTTCGGAAGGGCATTTATAATGGAAATACCAATCGCCAACGCTCAAATGCGTTACTTATTTGGTGGCTGTCCCTCAGTCATCCAGCAGTGTCTCCCGTTATGGCAACCCGCTTCGCCTTGAGATACTGGCCCAGATGACGACTCAAGACAAATTTTTTTCCAGCCGTCCTTGACGTCACATTCCCCTATTAATCAAAGCATCCTTGTATATAAAGTGACATGTTGCGACCAATTTCCCCAGCTCACAGTCGAAGCTTCATCTCTCTGACTACACCTCTTATCAAATTATCTTTTCGCTTCTCGCAAAATCATGTCTTCGACTCAAACTTTCTATGCCGATGCAGTCCTCTTTGACATGGTGTGTACCTCGTTACCGTCATCTTCCCAATCTAACTCTGCCAGTGTGCTGATAGGATGGAACCTTGACGGATTCTATTCAAGCTGTAGAAGCCGCCTGGGGCAAAGTCGCGAAGGACATTGGGCAGGACCCAGCCTATGTCATCGCCGCCACCCACGGTAAACGCGCCGTGGACAACCTCGCCGCATTCAAGCCCTACATCAAAGAACACGAAATGGACGACGAGGTCACCAAGTTTGAAGAGTCGATTCTCTTCTACGCCGACGCCTACAACACTCATGGTCCTGGATCTCGCAGTAACTCCTTTTCCAACTCCCCAATGGACTCCCCCCTCCGTTCTCCCACAAGTTCGGGTTTTGGTACTCCTGATCTGACCCCCGCAAGCTCGGCGCCGAGCTCTCGCGCCTCCTCGATCATTTCCTCCCAATCCCGCCGTCCTTCTTTCGCCAGCCGTCTCCAGAATCTCCTTCGCATGAGTGCCGTTCCCGAGACTCATGTGTACCAACCTACCTTCGAGGACGCCGTCATGGAGTCGAATCACAACGAGATTGTCGACGAAGAGGCTCTCGACAAAAAGACGCGTCGGGATGAATTGGAGGCTTGGCAGATCGAAGCGGCGAGCGTTGACCGCTCCGTCCGCATTCTTCCTGGAGTGAAGAGGTTGATGAATTCTATTCCCGCAGGCAGATACGCTGTCGCGACTTCCGGAGCCAAGACCTATGGTAAGCTTCCTTGTCTCCTTCGTCACACTGGCCTGACTTATTCTTCTACTACAGCTCACGGATGCATGACTCGCGTCGGGATAACTCCTCCCCCTGTCACCATCACTGCTGACGACAAGCGTCTCAAGGCTGGCAAGCCTGCGCCTGATCCGTTCCTTCTTGCCGCAAAGTGTCTCGGATACGACGCTTCGAAGTGTGTCGTGTTTGAAGACTCCCCTTCCGGCATCCGAGCGGGTGTTTCTAGCGGTGCGACTGTGATCGCTGTTTGCACTTCGCATGAAAGGTCGAAGATCGAGGACTGTGGCGCTCATTTCCTGGTCGAGAATATGAACTCGGTCAAGTGCGAGGTCGAGGGCGATAAGCTAAAATTCACCATCACTGTTTAAAATGTTCTACTATCCTTATCATCGTCGCTATATCTTGTTGTGGAGACCTGTACTATCAATAATTGTAGAGTGCCTCTATCTTTAAACAGTGTTTCACTAGATATTTTAGAGTACTTCTTTCCTTAGCTCAAATTAAAAGATATCTTGAGCTGGTTGTATCACCTTCATGACCAACATTAAGCGGTGTAGACCAAGACGGGTCTTGCGGGAGGATGCCAGTATTCAATACCATCATAGCCTAGTAGTAGTATTCAAAAAATGCGTGGAAAACTCGGGATCATCACGATCATACGTTAAACTTCCTCTTCGAGTCTATCGGGGAACCATCCCCACCGCCTGAGATCGACCTTCAATCCAGGATCAGAGACCTCTACGCCTTCCGCTTCCAAGGCCTCCCTTTGCCGCTGTGCTCCATCCGTTCCTGGTCCGCGAGACGATATCGCGCCTGTCGACGAAATGACGCGATACCACGGCACAGGAGGATCTGCGTCAGGCGAGGTGAACTTCAATGCTATTAAGCGTGTTAATTGAGTAAGATTCTATGACGACGGTCGAAAGTACCTTGGCCGACGTGTCGTGAATATGTGGGCATGCCAATGAGTTTCGCGATGTGGCCTGCATCGATGCAACGGTCGCAGCCTTGGAGAGAGGATCGTGAAGGACTAAGGGCGTACCGTAGGAAGTAACGCGAGCTACCGGGATATGCCTCACAGCTTCGTACACAGCAGCATGAAACTCAGCGCTGTCCATGGTCGTGGTTGATTGCAACGATGATGGACAGTTACGTAACTGGAAGCATCTGCGTGCACCGTAAGTGCGCTGTCAGGCTTCATACCTCTGAGGTAGCTTCGCCCATGTGATGACCGACCATGTGAACATCAACAACGCTGCTCAATAGCACGTCGAAAAAACAACTCGATGGGATTAGAAATGACGCTAGCTTGAACGTTGTAATACTTCCACCACTGAGTGCAAAAATGTGCAAAGCGTAAGCCAAATATATGCAAGATATAGAGCCCGGTCAATGGCGCCAGTAGAGGACAAACTACGGATAAAACGTATTACTCCGTATCCGAGATGAATTTGATCCCCTTCGAGACACACCAGTCTCCTTCAGGATCATATCTATTACCTCTGGAGTAACAGGTCTGTGGTGGGTATAGCTGCGAGGCCTCCCACTCCGTTTCAAATTCTGGTCAAGTTGTCTGGCTCCATGCCAGTGGCTATCCCGATACCGCAAAAGAAATTGTAACTGGGCCTCGAGTGCCAGAGGATGCGAAAGTCCTAAAGCTCTGCTGCGCTTGTAAAACATACATGCCCTCTTCATGTCCATATCTTGGTCCTCTGCAAAGATGCATCAACCCAGAAAGGTCAATGTATAAACGAGAGAACAACTCACCAGGCGCAGAACCAAAGAGACCTAGAAGCCTCCCGGCTTGGATCAGCTCTTCGCATTGCATGGTCTCCTCAGATGGACAAGCTGCATAGTGAATAAGAGGCAGCTGACGCCGGCATACATGTCGACCTGTAGCCTGCGTAAAATCCACGATTCGAACGGCCCCAGTTCCCTCATTGTAAAGCAAGTGGCGACAGTCATCCAGCTGGCGATGTTCCACATCTGCATCGTGCAACGCTTGAATGGCTGCACCGAACTTCATGCTATGTACACGTACAAAGGTCAGCGTAAATGCCTTGCGGTGAATAAGAAAACCGTGGCGTACCGATTTTCATGCGTGTTAATCTCCACCCTGGATGACCACGGATGGCCACCCCATTCCAAAATCACACAGACCACGACCCCAGCCCACGATGTCCGGCCAATCCAGAGTCCGAAATGGACGGGCACGACGCGACCTTGTAGCTTTTTGAGATAGCGCAAGTAGAAGAGCGCCTCTTCCTTGAGCGATTGAGCCACTTCATATTGCTCGGTCCGCGGCTATACCTCGATGTGAGTAGCAAATTTAATCGCTAGTCGAACCCTGTCTTCATCGTTTGGCGTTCCAGTGTTTGCTCCCAGGTACCACGCAGATCCTCGGTCTGGATTACAGCTCGAAACCAGTTCGGTGGTCACGCCAGTATCGACCAGTATCGTGTCATGTGGCAGAGGATTGAATACAACTTCTTCTGTATCGTCGCTAAAGTTGAATCTTCGAAAGACATCGCCACACTTCGTAAAGTAGATTCGAATCGCGTCCATCATGGATAAAGGCTCCTCGCGGTCGGTGCGGCAAACGTCGTGGCAGTAATACGAAAGCGCCCGAAGGAGAGAATTAGAAGCGTCGTGGCATGATAAAAGCTGAAGCTAAATATGAAAAGTACGTGGCAGAACGATGAAACCCGCGGATTGTGGCCAAACGTAAGAGACAATAAAACACTTCACGATTGCCATGAGATCCGTGGTGGCCCAAGACAGTTCTTTCCTGATGATTGTATCATGAACGGGGCCATTTCTCGGACTGGGCGAAATTTTCTTCGATGATGCTAGTGGTAGGAGGTCAGGGTGCTATGCGGAAAATCTTCGACATCAGTTTCTCCACGTGGGCCAATAGATTGGCCGAAAGCTTCAAAGCTTCAAGCTTCAAGCTTAAGCTTCACGGTTAGATTCAGTTCACGAAGATTTACGGGTTAGAAGAATAAAACCGGTCGGTGTTATTGAGTGAACAAAATGTATTGCACAACGTCCGTGATTGGTAGGATTACAGATGGATGCGTGAAGTCAAGTGTTTCTATGTATACATACGTCCCTGAATGTGAGATGAGGGGTGCCGGTGTTGTTGAATGAATAATGGTCACTAATATCCAGTAGTGCCAAGTCTGAACCTTGCGCTGTTGGGAGAGGCACATGGTCCTGCAAGTACCGCTCATTGTAAGCACTAATCTCACGATGAGGATAGGAATGACACCTACTGAGCTTGAAACTAGCTTGCTTCGGTGATAATCGAGCACGAGGTGACAGTATACGAGGTTCTGAGATATGATTTACATTATTAGGGACATTCATATTGAAGAAGTCGGACGTACTTTTTGCCGGCGAGCTCGAGCCTCCGCCGCTACACAAGGCGTAATTGGATGGCACCCTCCATCCATAAGAAGTGATAGCCCTCGCTTCTTCGTTAAATATATCCATCTGACTGTCGACGCAGCGGCGTGATTGTCCGAGGGTCACGATATCGAGGGGTATGGAATCTACAGCACCAAGATGTTGCCGGCATGAACAACCCTTCCCAGCAGATGGAAAGAAATCTCACCATAAATCTCGAAGTGTGTGATTGTCTGCTTCTCTGTCAATTGTGCGCGCCACAGAGCGGACTGTGACTTCTCCAGGGCCCGGAAATGAGGTACAGTGGCGACGAACTCTTCGAGACCGAATAGCTTCAGGCCAAGGTCTGTTTCAATTTGCGCGTAAAATGACATGACGTTGTGAGTGTGGTGGTGATGGTGGCAATGAAGAGGGAAAAAGACTGCGGTGGGCACCTTTTATCAGGGACCGAGGTCGGAGTTGGACAATAGGGCACGGGGTCGGTCCGGGGGGTTATTTATTGTGAATGGTTGTAGCCAAGTCCAAGCAACGTTGGAAGAGGTCTTTTTCGTACTAGAAAGATAATAGAAGCTGAGAGGATTTGGACCAAAATTCTGCGAGTACCTGATAGAACAAGACTCTATGAGAGACCCAAAATATGCACAATAGGAGTCCATGCCATGACCTCTAGTGAGTATAACGCGATCTCTGACAGAAAGGTCGACAGTTCGAACTTCGAGGACGTTCTGACGAAGGAACCTTCGAAGTTCAACAAACATCCCACTCGCACCCGTCCTCGAATTCGGGGAGATGGAAGGTGAAAGACTGGAACCCGAGAATGATAGCAAACATTCAATCCCCAAAGCTTAACGCTATCCAACTGTTGGCATCGTTCTGCGGGAGAAAGTTACGGCGGGCTGGTCTAGTCGTTGACAGCATATCTCGTCGGATCGATATCATGGAGTCTCCCACAGTGATTGAGAGAAATAAATGGCAAGAGTCCCATGGACAAGGCACATGTGCTTCCTGGCCAGAGCCTGGCCAATACAAGGACCATAGATAACAGCCAGGTCCAACTTGCAAACAAGAACAATGGAGAGGCCGCATGATGATTCGAACTACAGCGAAAGTAACCTTTGTTTGATAAGGTAGAAGCACAGATGAAAATCGTTTCGACGCACCGTAATCGACCCTCATTTCGCGATTGACGCACGACTTGACTGTGAAGAATAGTATCGTGTGAAATGGTTTCGTCACATCAGACATCCTTCCATCTGTATAGGAATGAAAGGGACGGCAGTTGATGCCCGCCATTCCATCCCAGTTTTATCTCCCAGAATCTATTGCCTTCCAACAAAGATATGTCCGTCTGGAGGTCGGTGGTTAACGTACTACTTCAGCGGTGCGGCATTGGCCGGGGCAGACCGCACGTGCAGACCTAAAAATAGCGCCAACGCCTTAGTTCAACACCAGCACAGACTAATCCTGGCATAACCTAAATCTGGAGAAATTTCGGGTCATAGCTATCACGTCTGGAAATTCTTCGCTTCTATCTCCAGAATAGACTGTGCGGTATCAAACCTGAACTTGCGGTACGCTCTGGTCGGAGCAATAACATGTTCTCGTACAACGCCAGTCTAGTGGGCAGGAACCGTCGCGACTTCCAAAATCCATTTGAAAATTTCTTATTGCGTATACCGCCACATGCATTCCGAACCATATATTACTTGTTCCTTATCTCTGAATGGAAGGCAGCACATGTAGCGCGAAGCCGATCTTTGGAAGTCCTAGGGCGGACGTACCTACACGCGTTGCAGAACTCGGACGAACATTGATCCTTACATCGCTCGTAATCTATCGATATCTTGAAGAATGCTTAAAAGCTAGGTCTGCGGTGTTGCTGAAGACTGACGGGCTCTCCTACCGAGTGCTCTCAGTTCAAGAACATTCTTCAGCGTACTTTCTTCATCATGCTTTCTTTCTTCACCACCGCTCTTTCTTTTGCTGCTGCACTTACTCCTGTGTTGGGTGCTCCCAATGTTGCGCTCCGCGATGTCGAGAGGTTTGCGGGAAAAATCAAACAGAATGGTTACATCGTGACCATGAAGGACAAGTCGTCGAGGGACTCACTTGTTGAGGCCCTCGGCTCGTCCGTCACTGCGTTATACAGCCGCACCTCCACAGGATTCGCGGGTAAAGCTTCTTTTCATTCCAAATATCCGAGTTGATGGTAACTTTTGATGTTAGGTATACTCGATGACGAAACGCTGAACGAAGTCCGCGCTCACCCTGGTCAGTCATTCCTTTTTTAGGCATGTCCGCCAGCCACATTACTGATCTCCCTGTTATAGGTGTTGGTAAGTAGAGGAATCCAATCATTAGAAAAGAAACGTTAAATTGCGCCTCACCAGCCACCGTCGCTGAGGATGGTATTATCTCCATCACCACCACCCAGTACGTTATGGTGTCGCTTAGAAGTTCTTCGAGTGACTGATACGTCGGTTTCCATTAGAACAGATGCGCCTTGGGGCCTCAACCGGATATCTCAATCAAGTGCCCTTAGCGCTTCTGATACATCGTACGATGTCTTTTTAGACGATCAATTTCGCTGATCATGGCGTGACTGATCATTTACAGGGCCCTGACCTATACATACACGTATGGCGCCACCGGAGCTGGTGTAGATGTGTATGTCGTTGATACAGGTCAGTTTCTGATCTTATGTCTTCAAAAACATCTTTCTGATACTGATTTCAGGTATCTACACCGCACACGTAAGGGGTAGTGACTTTCTATCTAGCTTCCCAGACTGATGAACATCGTCTTTGTTAGACCACCTTTGGCGGCCGTGCAACTTGGGGAGCGACGTTCGGTGGTTATAAGTGAGTGTAGCCTGTTCTCGCTACTTGGCATTTGAATCTGATGATTACAGCTCTGCCGATGGTAATGGCCACGGTACCCATGTCTCGTGCGTACAGCCCTTGATGGTTTTTCATTGAATTCAGCTAATTATTCATATAGAGGAACTATTGGTGGCGCCCAATATGGTGTAGCCAAGGTATGTACTCTCATGAGATTACATATCATCAGCTTGCACTAACAAAGAGCCTCAGTCGGTTAATCTGATTGCCGTCAAAGTTCTGAGTGATTCTGGCTCTGGTTACATATCCGACATTCTTTCGGGATTCGACTGGGTCATTAATGCTACAGGTCAGTAATTCATCTATCTTCTCTTCCCCTATCATCAAATTAATTTATCGCCGGATAGAATCCTCTGGTAAACCCTCCGTCGTTTCAATGTCGCTCGGTGGCTCGGCCTCCGATACCTTCGACAGCGGGGTTCTCTCTGTTAGCAATCAGATTTACTGCATGTGTGCCGCAACTGACTTCAATATTACAGCTCATCAACGCTGGAATTCACGTCGTAGTTGCTGCCGGAAATGGTTGATCTCATCCATCCATCCCACTCGTGTTCATCAATGCTCATTTATCTACAGACGGTGCTGATGCATCTGGCACCAGTCCAGCCCGTGTTCCCGAAGTCATCACTGTCGGTGCCACGACCATTGCTGACGCAAAAGCTTCTTGGTCCAATTTTGGGTTCGAGTTTTTGCTTGCGTCGTCAGTTTACAAAAGTGACCTTCAATGATAGCCCGGTCGTTGATATCTTTGCACCTGGTGCGTTCGTCACCAGTTCCTGGATCGGCAGCCCGAACGCCACCAACAACATCAGTGGTACCAGCATGGTATGTGGATTAAAACCTCAGATTCCTCTAGCATCGAGAGCTGAGGCTTTGTTATGACTTAGGCTACTCCCCATGTCTCCGGTATTGTTGCCTACCTCATATCTCAGAGCGGGAATACGACCCCAGCTGCAATGAGCACCCTCATCAAATCCCTTGGTGTCTCTGGTGTCCTAACCAGCATTCGTAAGTAGTCTTCTTTGCAGTCTTCGGATCATCGTCTGATCAGTACCTGCATATAAGCTTCGGGTACCGCCAACTTGTTGGCCGACAATGGCGACTGAGAACGGAAGACTTGCTAATTATATAAATATTATATATGATGTAAAATAGCCTGAATATTGGCGGACGCGAACTTCAATCAAAATAGAAGTCGTTCATCATAGTTTTCAAGTCGGGCAGCTACCTAGTCCCCTGAGCCTTGAAGGGTTCCTCATTAGCTGAATTATATGACACGGTGAGATAGCAACGACGGGCGCTTGATGGTAATAGTGCACCGTCACTCCTCAGTACGCATGGTGTGACCCTCATTCGATTGGTTCTGCGCTCCCTTTTGAATATAACACGAGGATAAAGTGATGACACCGGCATTCACTATTGCTTCTTCCGATATACAGAGTTTTAATCAATACGCTGGAATGAGATGGGATTTGGTGATACAGATATAAATATATAGAGAAACAGAAAAAGCGGTTTGAAAAATCGTAACGTCATGAATGAAGTACAGTGATGCAAGGTATGTGGGGTATCGTCCAGTGCAGTGTATGGAGGTGTGGGTGTTGGTAGATATACAATGATAAATGCATGAGAGAACGGGAAATGCAAAAGAGTTGAATTGGGATCCTAGAACCCGACTGGCCCAAGCCGAAGGGACATGAGAGGCGGGGATGGATGTCCTGCTACAGGCAATGTCCTGCTTGAGTTAACCTCTCCGTACGGGAAAATCCATGCCTACCGATCTTGAGTTTGGGTTGCTTTGGGAGTGGGGATAAGGACGGCAGTGCCCGGGGGCGTGATGCTATGAGAAATACCCGTGATATCAATTAGATAAGGATGCAGAGTCGTTCGCAAGACGTACAGGTCGATGGCGAAACTGCCGGCTGAGTGCTACTGCTTTGTCCAGAAAATGAAGGTTCGCAATTCTCGTGACCATTCATATCCATACTGATCTTGCAGTCGTGGAAACGGCGGCTTCCTCCCAGAGTAGCGTCCCTCGGCAGTGGGGAGTCTGGTTACAAGCACGGTAATTAGTACCCTACAGCGATTTTCAACAAGGTTACAACACACCTGATATCGCCGTTTCAGTTGCTTTCACTGTAGAAGACTGCAAGCACCACAAGGCAGACTCCCCCCTTCCCTCTTGCCCCCTCGCTTCTCTCTGGCGTCGCGTCTGCAGTACGTTTGAAGTGAAGTAGTCAGGACCATTGAACCCTGTAAGATTCAACCCCGTATCAGGGAGGTATCGTTGGTTTTGTGGCTTGGGAGGGAGAAGGGACATCGTGATGGTTGGTGGGGCGGTGAGCAGAAATAGATGAGAGTCTTATATCATCCAAGGGTGGGAATTCAGATGCCATCAGAGGGCGCCTTGGAAATCGTTCCTGGCGCCTGGCGCTATTCCGAACATACACGAGGGAATTAGTGAGCCAGTTTAAACGGATTACGGCCCGAAGACATAGGGCCGTAATCTGCCAGTGCTAAAGCGTTTCACAGGAAATTCAACTGGAACGAGGGGAAAGACGGAGTCCGAGGTAAACATTTGGGTCCTTGGTGTGATCTAGTACGATTGACTGAGAATCAGTTAGCTTCAAGAAGACAAGGAGCTCTTCACATTGAAATGAAAGTCTAAAGATTAGACGAGGACAACGTAACTGCCCGGAACCCAACTATCATTGCCGAAACGAATGGCCACGAGATGGGTAAAATACCATCCTTTCCTTATTATCACCGCCTTTCATCGGGGTTCTAAATCAGATCACCAGGGGGAGCCATACTGAATCGAAGGACATGAGGCTGAAAATCAAGGAGGAATCAGGTGCAGAGATGAAACCAGTAAAGCAGTTCTTCACGAAGGTCGCGGAGGCATTTCCGCCACATATCGGCGAATCCGTGACCAAAAACGAGGAGAAGATCGAGTCTAAAGTTCGGTAGATGGCCTACAGGCACGGTATGGAAGGCATCCTAACCTGGTTGAACGAATTCTTGTTTGAAATGTTGTGGTGATGGCAATGGATGACGCATACCCCGTGACTCTCACGTGAACAGCTGTCAAGATCAACTTGAAAAAAAAGTCGAACAAATGAACACGTAGTACGGTCAGTGGTCAACCGGTCATCTCGTATCCTTAAACTTCGAAGAGACCTGGTCGCCTCTACAGCCTGAGGATCGATCCAATCTTCACCCATCCTACAAGTCTTCCTTTTCACCAAAACAACTACGACTTGACCAAGACTTGACTTCGCAGGCGAAGCGGTCAATGTCTTCACCCAATCTTGGGTCAGGCCCTACCACCCTAGCTGACCTCCCCAACGAATTAGTCTTCATCATTCTGGAAGAACTGGATCTCGAAGAGATTATTTCAGTTGCGTGTCTGTGCCGGCGACTTAACTATGTCGCCCTCTCCTACCACATCCATCGAGCGATGGAGCCCAACAAAACAGCCACTGCATTCCAAGTGGCAATTAGCACCCTTTGGTATTCGTTATCTCACACCCGCGGTGAACTGAGCACTCTTTCATTTGGAGCCTTGGACGCGGGTTGTCGTCTTTCCTTTTCCTTATTGAAGGTCATCCGCCTTTGGCTCGTGATGAGCCCGCCCATCAAGGACGTGACTTGCATGTTCTCCAACGATTTTGCTCAAGAGGCAGAGCAGGTAACGCGTTATTTTGGAACGTGTCCAGAGTTGGATGACATCACTCTCAAGTTTTTGTCGATACGTTTAGGTTCAGTCGAAGAGACGCAAAAGCAGAGGAACCGTGCTACTTTGGAGAAACTTCATAGCTTAGGAAGGATGGCGGCCGGACCTCTTAGTCGGTCTCTGACACTGATGGGAGACCTGGTCATAGTGGAAGGTGGTAGTGCATTCGATGGCCAACCTCTCAAGAATTTTGAAACAGTTCACCTGACCGGCTCCAATTTTCTATTTTGTCCGTCATTTAGCGATTGGACGATCACGTCGCTGAATGCTTGTTGCATCACCAGCTTACGTTTGGATGAAGTGGACATCGGTCCTTCTCTGCACCAGGTCCAGATGGACTCGCTGGAACGGCTCATGATTCAAAGTTGTCCTCGGCTCCTACACTCTGACCTTATTCCCTTTCTCTCTCGGCATGCATGTATTACTCAACTGGAAGCCTCCCTCCTTGGGCCTGCCGGAAATGCTGCTTTCACCTCCGGGTCCCTTCCTAATCTTACTCGCGTCGCCGGTCCAATGGACTTTTTGCTCGTTGGATTGGCGTTACCAAGTGTCATGGCTAGTATTGCGGATGTTGTCATCAGTGATAGCAGCATATCTTCGTCGATAGAAGATACGCAGAGGCTCCTCAGCTTCGTTGCTGACCGCCCTTCCATCACCTCCCTATCCATCCCGCTCGATCAACTCAACTCAACTCGTGACTGGCTCGACTATACCGGCACACGATATGAGTCTCAAGTGGCTCACTTAACGCGTTTACGGGTGGACGCAATGTTCTTTCATTTTGATGAAGAAACTACACGTCGTATGGTGGATGCGGTCTCCTTGTTCCCTCAGGTCGACGAGTTGTCTATGTGGGTCATTACGATGGGAACCGAATGGAAGGAGGAATTTTTGGCGAAAGCAAGGGAAGCTTGTCATGGATTGAAAGCGGTCAGATTTTATGGAACCGGGAATCTTGATCTGTTGGTCAGCCATTTGTTACCATGATTGATGCTCACCACTAAAGCATATCTGTTTTTTCTTACAAACAGCGTTGATGTCGACCAGCTACTATGGTACTAATAATGTCTGCCTGCTTGCAGGTTCTTTCAAGTTCTGCTGCAGGCTTGTTCTAAGCTCGGGCGTGAGGGTGGTTTACCGAGTGGAGGAATACTACATCTTGCATGCTTGCGTCTGGCGTGCTGCGTACCCAAGTGGTGTCGTGTTGTGTAATGATGATGATGATGGTGGTGGTGGTGGTACTTGTAGGCACATTTGTAGCTACTGTCAATTCTTTCCCGCAAGATTATTATATTACTGGATTGGGATTGCTGCGGCGATTCGCCCAAGTCAAAAGGACAAACGAGCCTCAGTGCCGTCCAAGAGCTCAGATGTGTAAAATGTATTCTTATACTGAAGTAGATCCGTTCATTGCGAGTAAAGGTGGGTTATAAGACAAGAGGTTAAGGATGTATGAGGGAAGCCGCGGCCCGCAAGTGACGTCCCGATTTGGGAGCGGCATGTGCCGCGACGAAGACCCCGCAAGTAAACACCTGTCACCTTCTCTCCATCCCCGGCGTCGACGAAGTAGTACGTCTTGGACGATAGCCCAAGGCGCCTCAGGAGATACCTTATAATCCCATCAACGCTAACGATAACACTGACGACCACTAACGACGATAATGACGACCACCGACGAATACAGTCTTACGACCCTTCTCCCATCGACATCATATCTACTGGCCTATGCTTTACCTCTCCTTTTACTCTCTCTTTTGCTTACCTTCTCGGGTGCATTTTTCACCCTCGACCGTACACGACAATTTGCACCTCGCTACGATGCTATGCCAGGCGCGTTTGATTCACCAAAGAAATTGAAGTGGATTCTAGAAGGCGGCATTGGTGGCTTGGCCATTGGATATGCCTTTGGACGTGTGTTCATCTTATTTTATTACTTGGTTTACCGGTACTGATGTAACCGTTCAGTGCACTGCTCGACATTTTTGGCACTGCTGATTCCATCCATTACATCCTCGAGCGCCCTATCGTCCTCTTCCTTTGTTGCCGTCTGGCTTCTGTGTTCCCTTCTGACTACATTTCTCGCCGGAAGATGGAAATATTGTGCATTGGCGCTCGGCGGTATTTCCGGAGGGTAAGTCAATCATCGATCTCTTCCGGTATGATTGCCTGATGCCAGCACTAGCGCCCTTTTCGCTCTTGCTCTTTCGGTCATCGTCCATCCCTCTCTGTTGACACGGATCGTCTTTTTGTCCATATGCACCCCCATAGTGGCTCTCTTCACTCTGCTCCCGCTTGTCAAGTTCCAGCATGCGTCTCTTCGCTTCGCCACGGCTTCCATGGGCTCCTTTGGCGTCATCGTCGCTATCGCGGCTTTGGCCCATGTTCCCGCATGGGTCAATGTGTGGGAACGCCTATGGCTTACCGCAAGTATTGAATGGGAAACAAGCAAGGAGAAAGGTCTCAGCGCAGGATTTTGTCTGTTTCTCTGCGCAGGAATGGTGTCGGATTGGTTCCTGAAGAGGACATTTGGCGAATGCCCAGATCAGGTATGTCTTTCATTTTTTATCTGAGAATATCAGACTTACGATAGTGTGCAGAAATGGGACAGTTATCTTGCCGACTACGCAGCGAATCTTCCTAATCATGCCGACCGTGCGGGAATGTATCAGCCCTTCACATCTGTATGGGACCGCATCTTTGGTTCAACCGAGAAACCCGCTGTTTCGAAGGATCTTGTCTTCCCTGATGATGACAAGCCTGGCTTGCATCTGAAGCTAGACAAGAGCGGTTCGAGCCCTCCTGATCATTCTTCGTTCGATTTCCCACAAAGTCCAGGTTACTTGAAGAAGGCACGCTCAAAGAAGGACAACCAAGCCCGGTTTCATGCTCTGTGCAAACGCAATCGGGAAGCTGTCAAATTCCGACCCTTAGGCCAACTCGAGTCCTCCGATTCAGAGGAAGACGACCCTAAAGGAAGTCCACTCAGAGGAGGACGTCCCTGGCTGAAGCAAAGACATTCCATGACGTCCACGACCCCAACGCTAGTTAGTGATAGCGAGCGAGATACCAAGGTCAAACTACCGGATGACATTGACTATGACCAGGAAATCCAGAAGCTTGGACAGCTCAAGCGGAAGAATGTGGTTAGCGGACTTGGGGAGGGGGAGGTCCCCGACTACTCTGACCTTGAAGAGGACCTTACGAGCGTCAGTCACCGGAAGACCGATGAGGAGTGGAGTCCTGGGTTCATAAAGCGATATCGGTCGTCGAATACGTTGTCTTCGAGCCATGGTACAGCGGTCGAGTCGCCGTCGCCTCCGACGGGTGCCGTGCCTGCCACTCCCTCATTGATAAAGGCTCTTGACCGGATTGCCCTAGCACAAAAAGACGCATTTGGACCACGAGGAAGGGAGGGGCTTCCGCGGATTGAAGATGAAGACGAAAACCGAGGAGACGGGTGGGCCGACTTTTGGCGGGATGTGAGGGATAAGAGCGGGAAGAGTTAGTTGAGTGGGTTTGGTTTTTTGTTGGATGGGATTTACGACTTGCCTTTACGCGACCTCGTCAGGCGGAGCGTAGAGGTGCATTCATGATGCGACACGACTTAGTACGTTATTTTATTTGCTTATTTGTATTATTTGTTGTATTCTTCCAGCTTGATGCATTTTCTGCTCTATTGATGAGAAGATTTTATCCACTATGAAGTGTTTCTAGATCCAGCCTATTTGCTTAGGTTCGCGTCTAATAATTGGGTACGAACCGGCCCTTTCCTCGGGCATAAATATCAAATAGCTGTTATTGATCCTGATGAGTCCGAACACGATTTTCTCTTTTCAACCGCCATCTGCCTTCATCCTAGTAACCACCTGCGACCGTTCCTACAACTGGTATGTGTCCTTTCTTTTCCTCCTCGTCTAACAGCTAATGAGCCCAGTGTTTATGGCTTCAATCGACCCCCCAGCTACGATGATGGATCTTCCCGACGAAATTCTCCTTATCATAGTGGAAAACCTTGAAGAAGAAGATCTCATAACACTCGGGCGCCTCTGCCGTCGACTCAACCGGTTGGCTCTATCCCGCGCTATCCATCTCATTTTGAATATGGAACGAAGCGTCACAATCGGCACATTCACCAGGCGCGCTCGAACCATGCAGTCTAGAAGTGCCTTGATCGTTGGAAAAGTGCTCGGCGGCATCGAATTTCCGTTGTTGAAAGCCGTTAGCCTTTCGTTGTTTAAGAAGCCAAGTTGCATCCAGAGCATCGAGTGCACCTTTTCGCAGCAGGATTTCGAGCATGAGGCGAGCGAGGTGGCGTTTTATTTCCGGACGATCCCGGAGTTGATCCGTATCCGCCTGATATTGAACTCTGACAAAGGACTGTTTGGCGAGGACTTTTACAACCTTGAGTCTCTGCTGGCCAAGATGAGCCTGCAGTAAGATACTACGCAGCCTCCGGTTGTGGTGGACACGAAGGAGAGAGATGATGTCGCCTTTCGTAAGCTGCTACGAGGATTGGCGAGCCTTACTGCTCCAGACCCGGTCCTTGGCTCCTCGAGACAGCCTCGATGGGTGGTGTTCGAAAGGGATCTAATCATCGGGGAGAGCACTACCATATTTCAGTGCCAGCCTTTCGTTGTATCCGGCGAGGTTGAGATACTCGGCACCAACGTCTTGTTCTCTACTCCCTTCCTCGATTGGACCATCGCGTCACTCAACGCTTCCCATATCACCAAACTGACGTTACATAGATTAGATGATGTCGGACAACACCTTTCTAAATACAGATGGATCATCTGCAGCTCTTGACGGTCCAATCTCCTTTGCTGTCACCATCTCACCTTGTTCCATTCTTATCCCGCCATAACCTCCTTGTACGGCTGCTCATCGACGATATAGGTCCAGTTGAGGATACCAATATCACTTTCCCATCGGGCTCCCTGCCTAAAGTCACTCACTTGAATGCACCATCCGATATTATCTTATTAGCGCTCTCAAAACCAAGCATCGCGCCTCTCGTCACGGATGTGAGTCTTAAATACATGGACCGCCCGAGCGTGGTAGACTTGCAGAAACTCTTCCGTATGGTCGCGGCTCATCCCTACGTCTGCAATCTTCACATCCCCTTCGCCTCGCTCAACTAAACGCGGGAGTGGCTTGATTACAGAGGACGTCGTTTCGAGTCCCGGTTGACCCATATAAAATATCTGAGCGTTGTTGTTCCAGAGGAAGACCAGGTTGACCAGGAAGTTGCTCTCCGTATCGCAGAGTCTGCAATGCGTTTCCCTCAAGTCGAGAATAAGCATTCATGCTAGGAACGAAATGACGTGGATGCAGGCATATATAGTGAAATTGGCCGAACTCAAAGTCATTCACAGTTCTCCCTTGAGCATGGTTGATGTGAATCATCAGCATCTTAAGATGTGAGTTCTTTTCGCTGTAACTTCCTTTTTGTTTGCTATGAATGCTTACTGATTATGTGCTTCAGCGAAATAGAAAAGAAGGACTCGGATCAGCCGGGGAATGAAGAGGGCTCTGCTGGCAAGGGATCTCTCTGGGCTCGTCTCCGAGCGAAGATAAGGAGATGACTGTAGTGTCGTTGCGTTCTTCGGAGTATGTATCCGCCAAATATTATTGCCTTGTCTTTCCATCGTCACTTCAATGCAATGGCCAAATCCTAATCCTCATACGCGGTAGTTTGTTGACGTCAATTGGTTGAGACGGTCTGTTCAAGTATTATGCCTTCCGTAGTAGGGAGAGGCGCCAGGCTTGAAGCTGAAGGTTGCGATAATGTCTACCGAGTATCCAGTCTTAAATGAATTACTGAAACCTGCTATCTTACTGTAAAATGTGCGTATACGATCTGATTGGACTAGATCATTCAAAAGAAAATTCCTCTGGGGTCATCCCCACTATCATCCCTTCTAAGCCCCCCTCAATCTCCATACATCCAATATGGTCTTGACCCACCTCCTTCAAGAAGCCACCTTCTGCTATGTATGTTTCTCTTCCATGCATCCGTTCCAACACGAAGTCTTCCACTATCATTTTACACCACTGTAACACCGGTCTCGTAACCCACCGAGTGTTCCAAGACTCGAACCATCCAAGATGTCCGCCTCCTGGTGTGATAACCATGCAGACGTTCTCGTTCGCCACACCGTGTGGAGTGGTGTAGGCCACCGGGTCATCCTTCGCATTCAGTGTTAGCAACGGAATCCGGACATCAGCCAGGCTAGACGCCCATGCCGCATCATCTTTCACGGTGGCGAAGTCATACGCCTGCGGGACACTACTATTTGGGGTGCGGGTAGCATGATAGTGAAATTGCGTGAGGGTTGTCGATTCTCGGGATACCGTGGCAGTCATTAATGCTTCGTGGAAGGGCGCTTGCGTGAACGTCGGCACGAAGTGAATCGTAAGAAATCGTACGAGACTGTCGTGTATTCCCCTTGCGCTAACGTAGCCATAAGGACCGAGAAGATTGGCCACTGTTCTGGGTGTATAGTTGGTTAATGATCCTGAACTCCCAAAAAAGACGTAACCTGCATACATTTTACTGTGAATCTTTAGATGCCAGGGCTGTCACGTTCTATATAGTTAGATACGACGGAACGGTACGATAAGGACTTACACAGCTCAGAATGCAGGCAGTCGATAATCGACTCAGCTCCTTCTCTTCGGCAAGATACCGTAAAACGATGTTCGCGCCGAGCGAGAACCCGAGTCCAATTAAGGGCGCCGAAGGATAGCGGTGTGATATGTAAAGAAGCGCTTGCCGCAAGTCATCGGTCGGACCTCCATGAACTGGTACGCCAGCACCTAGTAGTCGGGTGAGCGGAAGGATATTTCGAAATGAAAAGGATATCGCTTACAGCCACGGATATTGACGACCACTCCTCGGTACCCAAGACCACCTTTCTCTACAGAAGAGCAAGCCGGTGCTAGAATCGCTCGGATATAGGCCTCGTAGCCACCTGCAGAAAAGGAGATCAGGTCTTCCAACGATGGAGCGAGCCGGTTCACTTTCCTCCATCCAAGACAGTGACAGCGACAAGGATAGGCGAATCATCCGCTAAATCTTCATGAGTTGACGTGAAATCGAGACATCTGATGAGAACGTTAGTTTCATTTCGTCGGATGCAACAAACTGTTCGGACAATGTTCCGCCATCTAGCAAGTGAAGGTAGGTTCTAGAATCATTCATAAGCTCAATACGCTTGGCAGGTTGAGTAAGGGATACGACCATGCACACCTATCATATTTTATCTTGTCGATGTGAGAGAACTCTCCCGCGACACAATATAATGTTTGCAAATGTCCACTAAAGAAAGCAGAAGTCAGAGAAGATTCATATAAGACTCGGCAATCACGAACTTGAACAACCACCATGCAGGCGAGAAGTCCTCAAATAAGGTAGGACACCTGCGCTCTATGACTTTCCGTAACGAAGAATGTGTCGTCTCTTTAGAGCCTCGAACGCGCCGTACTTTCACCGTCGCAGGGATCGCAGGAAAGTAGATCTGTGACTTCTGGGAGCTGAAACCAAGACCCATGGCATTTCGCGCTGGTTGGTGGTCAAAGATAGCTGTTTAAAGGCTTGGAATAACCCGGGACCTGAAGCCGCTGCAAGGGGCGTCGTGGTGTTACTCTGGGTCATACACTTCCGCCATGATGGAGGATATTTATTGGGTAGGCGGAAACAATCACGAGGCATAAAGAGACGAGTTTGAGCCGGTGGACAGAAACTGTTCGTAAGGCGGCCTGCTCACAAGCTACTGAAGATAAAACTGTCAGTTGCAGTGCGCTGTGTTAGATATGCAAAGAGCCCACCACCATCTTTCGTATGAATCCTTGTGCTGACCGACCACTTGAATTTGATAGAACACCAAGTATGCAGGGCGGTCTCATTCAAAATCTCAGATGCCTGGGGTCAAAAAGTCCGGGACGGGACCAATGTTAATGAATGGCTTTAATCAACGTCCGAGTCTGCGGTGAAACACATTCCATGAGATTCCAAGGCGCGGCCGCGATTCCGCAACCAAATGTATACATGGCGGTTACAATTGCAAGAATTGAACGCTGGCATCTTTGCTATAAAAGCAACAATAAGTACTGGGGAGTGATATATTGATGCCTCGTGGATCAATTAATCATGCCTAATCAAGGTCGCGGGATGGCCTCTGTTGTTTCAACGACATCGAAGCCTTATATAAATAAGCAAAGTGAGAAATTTGAGGAGAAACTTTGCAAGTGACGGTCACGAGCACTCAAGCAGTTATCGTCACGGTTTGACGTCATCTGTTGTCGGTCGCTTTCCGTCGAACGCCGTGACTGTATATTTCAAAAGTCCAGGTTAAATTTCGAGCACAGGACTCGAGCTCAAGCTTCAAGCTTTCAAGTTTCACTACTTGTCCAAACACTACACACTCCAGCTCAATCCAAGTACTGAAGACGAGACAGCTTGAAGATAGATCATCAAATATTAACATGCACTATCTACTAGTTGAGCAGTGAGTTACACAAACATAATTTTCTTATTTAAATGCGAACCTTGTGACACAAGAGTATTAATAAGAGTCATTGTGAGCTCTAAAGATCTTACGGCTCAACCATCATGGCAAACAGAGCATTTAATCTCGGCTCGCACAGCAGGAATCTTTCATCACCGTGTCGATTGACAGAAAGCTCCCACGGCGCGCATTGTACCACTGCACAAACCTTTTAGCCTACCCCCCTGTACTTTCCAAATCACATATTCGCGTGTTTCCCAGGTGGATGATGTGAATATTAACGGCAGTCGCAACCGGACCGTAGGACGACGGCTCGGAACCAACAATGTATATAGACGGTTCCGCCACAGATTCTGTTGTGGCTACCAGATCTCGGTGTTCTCCTTCATTTCGAAGACAAGGTTGGTGCATCCAATTAGAGTGAATGATGTTCGCGGTAACCGTCAATGGCCACCATGCATTTGCCTCGTGAAGAGGTGTCGTCTCGGATAACGCAACATGATCCATGTGCCTCTTGCCCAAAACACGCACAAATCTCAGATCTGTAACTGACATATAACGTGCAGACAAGAATAAATTTGAACTGGTGACACGATCTAATAATGGCAATGACCGCTGCGTCCTGTGAGCGTGTCGTTCGAATGGTTAGATTTTATGCATGCATGATATTGAACGATGGGAGCCTCTTACTCTTCTACCCGACCTTCATATGCTCACTACAACTAAGAATTGATAGTATACAGCAAGGCATGTGAAAACATAATCATGATGCGAACAGTAGCCTTTCAGAGTCGACTGTCCTGCATGTTGTTCCCGGAAAAGTTTCCCACCTCTTCACCAAGGATAATTAGCACCTTGCCCTTTACCTGCTGAATCTTGACCTGGGTCGGGCCAAAGGTCAGATGATCCACCTCTGCGTTCGTGATAGCAGACAGTGGAGTCGTAGGACCAGGGGAGAACGGATCGTCATTGTACTTGGTTGAGTCGGCTACCAACACAGTGCTACCAAAGCCACTTGGAGGGAAATGAGGAGTCTCGAAAGGGTTGATAAATTCGGGAGTGGCTTCCCTGTCCGAAGAGAACGCAGAGGGGAGAGGATTAACACGAGGGAAGGGAGCCAATGGGACCACCCTGGAGTCATCAAACCCTTCTGAGAGCGGGCTCAATGAGGGACGCCTCTGGTCGCCACTGAGTTCTAGGTATCCTAAAGACACAGGAGACAACTGCAACCCAGAAGAAGGCTGCTCATCGCAGTTCCCGGAAACAGTTGCAAAAACGGCCTTGTCGTTCTCCACGCCGGCAGGCTCAGATAGTGCGCATTTCCCTTGTTTGAAAGGGTCCTCTTTAGACGAGGTCTCCTTGGAGCCCGACCCAGACTTCAACTTGAATATATAACTGGGAATTTTGGAGAGGGAGCGTTTTTTGGGAGGAAGAAGTATTGAAACCGAGTGATAGCTTCCGGGAATTGGGATAGCCACTTCTTGACCTTGGTCTGAACTTCTGCCACTGGTGGGTGAGGAACGCAGCAAGGACATCACTTCTTCGGCAGCGGAAGGATGTGAACGTCGATACATGGTAATGAGAGTGAATGGAGTTGCAGAAGGAAGATCAAAGAGCGTGAAAGGTGGTGAAAACGACAAGTTTCGATCCGACTTAAACAGGAGACACGAGTTCTGGAGAGACTCTGGACACTGATTGGTTTTAATACTCAGGACCGTAGGAAGGAATGCTCACTTTCCGCCAAGTAGGAGGGGGAGGTGTTAAAGGAACATCATGGCTTAGCTTTGACCTTTATACGGGAAGTGCACCCGATCGAACAAAGAGACAAAGTCGATGGCGTTGCCGAGCATGCAAGCCTTTCTTCATTTTTTCTGGACAAAGCGAAGGGCATGAGGCGGTGTTGACTCGGAAGTGCCTTGAAAAAAAGGGCATGCCTAAATCTTTCAAGTAACCTGTCTAGAGTTGCAGGGTCGTCAACTGCACGAAGACATAGCTACATCACGGAAGCGTTCAAGTTGACCGACGGGATCCGGGCCGGAGAATTCAATCGCTTAACCCTAACCCAATGAGTACCACTGTCGGACTTTGAAACTTTTTCAGCTGGTATACTTTTCCTCGACGTCGAGCGCGACGTCCCCGACTTCCATGCCTACCCATGCTCTGCTCGAAACCGCGTCCGGCTATGCTATATTTGAGGTCAAACTCACGGGCGAAATTGAGGCCAAGTCCAAGGCCTTCCAGGATTCAATAATCGATTTTTCGAAATTCTCAAAAATGGTGTCGCTCATGAGCTTCTCGCCTTTCAAAAGTGCAGGTCATGCGTTGGAGAATGCGAACGACATCTCTGAATGTATGCTACATATCCAATGTTCATCTCTTCTATCTAACGTTTTACAGCAATCGTCAATGATTACCTGAAATCCCTTGTCGAGCTCAACCTTTCCAAGCCAACCAAAAAATCGTCCATTGTCCTGGCCGTAACGGACCCTAATTTGGGTAACTCGATACGCACTGAGACGAAGGTGCAATGCGAGTCGGGAGACATGGCCATGGAGCTCATTCGAGGCCTTCGTCTGCACGCAACCAAATTGCTCAAAGGATTGCAGAACGACGATTTTACCAAGTCCCAGCTCGGTTTGGGCCACTCCTACTCCCGCGCCAAGCTAAAGTTCAACGTGAACCGGCACGACAACATGATCATTCAAGCCATTGCGCTTCTTGATCAACTCGACAAGGACGTCAACCTTTTCTCCATGCGCATTCGGGAATGGTATGGTTATCATTTCCCAGAACTTGTCAAACTCGTTCCCGACAACCACCAATACGCCCGTCTTGTCCAATTCATTGGCGAGAAGGAGACACTTACCGAGGAGAAGCTCCCCGAGATAGAGGCTATCCTCGAAGACAATTCCACTATAGCCCAAAACATTCTAGATGCTGCCCGTGGCTCCATGGGTTCTTCCCTCTCCGAAATTGACATGCTCAACATCTCCACCTTTGCCATACGTGTCGTCTCACTAAGCGAATACCGGAAGTCATTAATTACCTATTTGTCCGACAAGATGAACCTCGTCGCGCCAAGTCTTACGGCTCTACTGGGTGATCGAATCGGCGCGCGGCTTATCAGCCATGCTGGAAGTCTGACGAATCTCAGTAAATACCCTGCTAGCACCGTACAGATTCTGGGTGCCGAGAAAGCGCTCTTCAGAGCTCTGAAGACGAAGGGCAACACTCCCAAGGTATGTCAATCATGATTTTCGTCGGCTTCTGGATTGACCGTGTTGATCAGTACGGGCTTATTTATCACTCAACGTTCATCGGTCGTGCTGGCCCCAAACATAAGGGTCGTATTTCGCGCTTTCTAGCCAACAAATGTTCGATTGCGTCGCGGATAGATTGTTACTCCGGTATGTTGTTATTCATTCCTTCCCGAATGTACTGATTCTTTTTTGGGCAGACAACCCCACCGCAAAATTCGGCGAGGCACTTCGAGGACAAGTCGAAGAACGTCTCGAATTCTTTGAAAAAGGGACACCTCCGTCGAAGAATGCCGATGCTATCCGGAAGGTTTTGGATGAGCTTGCGGAGGAGGAGGTGGATGTAGAGATGGATGGGCCCGCCTTGACGACTCTCGAGCCGTCACCAAAGAAGGAGAAGAAGAAAAAGCGAAAGAGTGACGCTATGGACGTTGACGACGACGACGAACCTTCACCGAAGAAAAAGGCGAAGTTGTCAAAAGAGGAAAAGAAGGCGCTGAAGAAGGCTGAGAAAGAGAAGGCCAAGAAAGAGGGTGCTGAAGCGGTACGTTTGATCTTCTCCTACGTTTGTATTGTCGACTGATAATCGTGGTTCCTAGGACGCGGATGTCCCTAAGAAGGAGAAGAAAGATAAAAAGGAGAAGAAGGAGAAGGAGAAAAAGAAGGAGAAGAAGAAGAAGGAGTAGTTTCCTTTATCCCGGTGCCCTCTCTCCTCGTCGGTCCTGATTTATCTGTATCCTATCTATTCTCCTTCAGTATGTATATTTTGTGCGATCTGCTGATCTATGGGAAACGTACAACACCCGCGCGACTACTTCTCTAGGTTCCGGTTAAGGTTTCGTTTTTCAATAGTGGCCACGATCTTACATGCACATTCACATAGACCGTTATCTTCTGATTCTCGTTATGCTTATCGCCACGATTATTTTTGGTGCAGGACCACTGTGCCAGCAGCCTTCGACCTCATCGCTCTTGTTGGTAAATGAAGTCATCAAAGATCACTTCGTCGGACGCATAACATTGTATATGTATATATTCGGGCTTATTCTGGGGCCATATATCGACACCTATTGATAAATGATCCCTGGCACTCGGGGGTATAGTCACTGATTCTGGACGGTCGTCCTGTCGATCGTTGAACGCGGGGTCCACCTGTGCTTTTTCCAGGGAGCAGGGATCCCGGGGTCGTCCAGACGTTATAATTAGGAGATGGCCGAAATAGCCGTCACACGAAGAGCTTAGGCGCTTTAGTCGTATTGGCTTGATGGTGGCGTAGAAGTATAGGAAAGGGGTAAGCATTGGCGAGGAACTCAACGATTTCGGTATCTGAGTTGCGCTTCTTGTGGAGCAGGTATTCTTCTTGCTCACATCTGCCACGCATCGTACTTAGGCTGTTTCCCTCGGACTCACAGGCAATGATATTTCCGTAGAGAGATGGATTGCGAACGAGGACGGGCCGGGTGGATGGACAACACGCGCACTGCGTGCTGGAATGTCCATCGCTGTTGTCTATTCCACAATCGGGTGCATGTCCAGCGGTCTCCTTCTCGCCAAACTAAGACTCCCACCTACAGGTGAATGCTTCCGGGCTCTCTCTTCTGATATGTGGCAGCGTCTTGATGTAGCTCTTACGTTCAGCGCTTCTCCACGGGTAGTGTGACCGTCATCATCGCATCCAAGTATATCTGACTATTCAGCTTCGGTCTTCGAATGCCTTCGGAAGGGTAGCGGAAACCCGTTCGTTTGGCCAAAGATCTGGCTCGAAATGCTAGATATAGTATTTCAACTAGGGATCTTAAGTTCACAAAGAGGCCGCCGAGTTAGACCTTAAGCAGTGAATTCGGTTCCTATCTGGCTCACCTCGAAGCTGACCGGGCCAGATTTTGACATGCATTCCTGCTGAATGGTTGACTTGAATGAAGGCTGTCTTAGAGACGGTACCGAGCCATATTCAAGATCGGGTCGGACTTGGTTTCCCTTACTAGAATTGAAATGGATTGCATTGCATCCGTGAACTTCGTTACAGGTTTAAATGATTGGATGCACGTTGAAAGATAACGAATCACAAGACCCATGCCAGTTGTCTAAGGCGGGTCGTGGACCCCGTCCCTTCTTGTCACATCATCAAGACTATGGAGGCAACTGGACAAGGCAGGTGCACAAGTTGCACCTCAAGGCGTTTTTTAACTGACACCCTACCTTTCACTCAGTACCTTGTCCTTGTCTGGCTGAGTCGTCCTAAACCATGTTTCACATCAGTAGGCGTTGCCTTCTTTACGTGAAATCTCTTAGGTTGAGTACTATTCAACCATCATCACGCTCACCAGATGGAGTGTTTGGCGACATGTTACTCGTGCGATTGCCCTATGACGCATAGATGTGTGTACTCAGGCTGTCAAAGGGTGAGTATTCACACACACATTTCATAAACAGGGTCGCCAGCCGGAGCATGACATTTCTTCTTAAGTATAAGCGGAACCCTGCTGAATACTTCGTACATAGCTTAGCTATCGTTATCGTACGGCATCCCGTCCGACCGTGGTTTTCGTCATTTCTATGCGACGTCGCTTCAAATTTCACCGACAAATCCTGAATCCGATCCTTCCGATGGACATAACACATACCAGTGAACCTGCATGTCGTATATCTGTTCCGTTTACGTTCAGACAGATTTATTATCCACTATCTGGGGATCAGCCTTCCTGATAAATGTTCCTCAGCTGTTGGCACCTTGATGTCGAGGTGATACGACGTTGTCGCACTTTAGAATGTTTCCATGTATCAAGTTATACGCTTTCAGCGCTGCTGTTGGCACTACCATCAAAACATGAGTAGTTGCCACATTATAATGAACCTCTCCGAGGAATCTCCTCACGAACATCACACGTCGATCCAACATGAGGATTTCGTTCGGATCTGACAAACAAGCTGAGAACCACGGCGCAAGGACTGAGGGAAGAAAGAACGGCCAAAGATGTGGCTGTGTAGCTCAAAAACACAGAACATCGTTGGTGTCATTGACAGTAGCGGATGGATATATGGTGGGCTCGAGGAAATAATGCCTCGCTACACCAGCGTCGAAAATCTACCGGCCACCCAGGAAAGTAAATGTTGCGTCACGTGAAGTAGTCGAGAAGCGGATTGGACCCTTGACTTATAAGCCTTATGTATCACCTCGTGTTCGACAGGCTCCTCCGTCCTCCCTTCGGCACATAAGGGCTGCACGCAGTACGAGCCTGGGGTCTTGAGAACGACTTCACGACGATCCAACGTCAAAGAGTTGTATATGTCCAGGCAAGCTATATCTTGTATACTTCAAAGTCAACTCACAGCTTCTACAGCTGGCCCTGCTCTCTAGTCTGTCTTACACGAGTTAACGCCCTTTACGCCCACGACCGTCTGCTCTCTACTACTCTTGATATTCTCATTTCGTCTTGTGCTTTCCAACTTACCGTCGACATCACGCTTTCGTTTCTGTCCGTTATGTTCAAATCACTGTCGAGTACTATACCGCGCACCCCCATGATTTCCAGCATCGAACTCCCAGAGAGTTCTTCGCCGGTCATGATGAGGCCGGTATCTAGACACTCCAGCCGTTTTGCAGCGGCGTTTTCGACCTCGTCTCGATCCATGACCCCTGCGCCGAGCGAGAGGCCTCGAAAGGATTCATCTGCACCATCATCTTCATCGCGGACACGCAAAACGTCGATCACAGGCGGTATGTACGCATTCGGAAATTGATCTGATGTAGCTCATCCTTATTTGTAGGATTGAAGTCATTTTTGAAGCCTAGGAAGCCCTCGCCAGAGCCAGTCCAACAGCGAGAGATCGGTACGTAGATCTTTACGGTTATCAGCGTCTGAGTCGTATTGATGTCTACGATAGCAATGCCCCGTCCTCGTAAGGCCTCAAGAACGAGTCCGGTGGATGATATTGAAGCCGCAGGTAAGTGTTCACTAGACCTTAAGAGTGGCGATAGCACTGAAAACCTGGATTTTTAGCAGTAGGTGCTAGGCCACCAGTTTTAGCTTATACTCAATCCAATTCGTCACATCAAGGTCCATCGGGATGGCGTAAGTCATCTAGATCCCTATCATCTGTATTTTGCTCATGTGCCTTTAGCCGCAACCAATAACGATAACAATGTAAACCACCCACCCACCTCATTAAATAAATATGCTTGTATGTAAAAAATTCGCTTCCACCGGTCAACATAACATTGACAGGCTGCTCCAGTTCCATCCAAACCGGCAGATGCGCTTGAGGCGACATCGGGTTCTTATCGAAAGTCACGTCGTAACGAGGCGCCGGCGAGACCGCAGACGTCAATGGGCTCAAAGCCGAAGAAAGCCGACAGGCATCGTCCGGGAAACCTAACGGATGGTGAAGCTCCCCTCAAGATGCCGTTGCAGCTAAAGACCGAGATCCGTGCGTCCCACAGAGCTAACTTTGTAGAAATGTCCTTCCACTGAACATCGGGTAGCACCAGTAAAACGGGAACGCATCACGTTACAGTGGCCTCTGGTTAGGTTTAGCCTCTCCGATAAGATGTCCAAGTTCTGGGTGGTCATGTTCAACATAATATTCGATCCTGTCGGAAACAGGCCTCAGCTTAAACGCTTCAACGGAGACTACTACGCGGAAATGAAGGACGAAGAACGTACACTGACGGCGTCGCCCCATAGTACATTGCGCAAGATGAACATCCGAGTCAAGGTCGACCATCCATTCATACCGTGGATAGTGAAGGTCAGGCGAAAGGAGGGTATCCGGTGCATTGATGTCTTCGAGGCTGTTTATAGCTGCTTCAAGACGACTTTGACGCCAGATGAAGAGCTCCGTTACCAGGATTACCTGAAGACAGACTGGTGCGTTACGGCCTTCAAATTCCGCTGCGCGAAAAGTCCCGGAATCACTTACGTCAACGAGAGACAAGGCAAACGTCGAGTTGACCTCTTAGGCGAGCGGACTTTTTTCGGCGGTCTGACGCATGACGGAGATGACAAGTGGACCTTGGCATTGGAGTCACACCGACGGTTTGCGCCCTGTTATATGTAATAAGTATGGTCAGTGTCTGTTTATCTGCAGTCAGCGTAGATGTCAGCTGACAAAGTTTTAGCTTACTTTTGTTTTATACATTCATCCACGGTCATTTCACCGACTACTTACATCTGTTACTATACCTCACTCAGCATCTATATCAACCCACAGTCATTTTGGCATATTATCTACCCCTGCATTGTTAGTCAGGGCATGTAGCATTACCTCTTCGCATAGCTGGATTACCTACCACACCCTACTTCCGAGTCATTCATACTTACGCGCATGTCGCACTTCAACACCTCACTGTTATACTTTTCGACCGATCAGAGTGTGCGTTTCAAAGTCGAGGTATGTTACCGTTTCATCGTCGACGATACCAGAACACTTGTACGGTCTCGACCGTCACTGAGGTCAAGACTCCAGAGCGAACACCGTGTGCCGGAGACTTGCGATCGGGTGGCGCATCAAGTCTGAACGCCAGTAAACGCGTGAAATTTGGCGAGAGATAGACTGGGGGAACGCAGAACGATGATAGCTGGAGCAGAATAAGGAAGATGTCCGTCGTGGTTTGAGTCAACTGTTTAATATGGCTGTGTTCCTCGTAGTTGCTCGTATTTATTTTAGAAGCTATACGTATTCCAAATTACCCGGAATGGAAGGATGGACTCTAACCTTCGGGTCGAACCAAGTTGCTGTTGAGTTGCGGAACTATAACAGGATCCTTGTCCCCCCTTGCACACTTGCTCTCAGCGGTATGTATATCCCAAGCGTTGAAATTCGAGAAATGTGCGTAATAGGAACGAGCATGAATTCCCTGGCGGGATTCTCCGGAATCGGGAAGATTTGCAACGCGCGATGGTCGCGTCTAAGCACTGGCTCTGGGTGAACCGAGTGGTAAGGAGGTTGAGCCATATCCAAAATGGTGTCTCTGCTGTCTCTCGGCAAGGCGAGTCTGGTCGAGGCTGATTACCTACCAATCAGAGAGGCCGGGTTTAAATCTTTGCAGGTGGTAGATGTTCAGCTTAATTGGGTCCGGAAATGATCATCTTCTGTTCACGCCTCTCCAGGCTCCCCTCTTGGCAAAGATCTGTCGGCGGATACAGGCTGATGTTCGGTTGGGTTCATATCTGGATGTGACAGGTTCATGCTGGCTTCTCGGACTTCTGGCGTCCACTGAAATGAACGTGAGCCTAGGAGAATTGTTCGGACCTCAGTACATATGTGGCGCCGTTCGGACACGCAGCATGATATTATTACGATGGTGGATGCATTCTCAACAACGCGAGGGTTGACTAGTACCCGTGTTCAAAGGTCTCCGCGGCAGGTTCAATGATTCTAGTGTCAGCGCAAAGTTTTGAGGGTGGGTCTAAATATGTCTCTTTCTTGCCTCGAGGCTTGGCGCCTGACACTTTAGATCACCCGTAGATCGCAGGAATGTGATGTACTGAAGAATCCCGACTCTTTTCTATTTGTGGGCTCCAGTGCGGCGGCTTCCCTGAAAATCTGCGACAGCTTCCTGCTGTTCCAACTGCTTAGCATCGATGACAGTGGGGGGCTGCTTCCATTCGTAATTGTTTGCGCAGCGCGCTTCTAGAAATAGGGATCATTTTGATAAAATGAAGTTTGTCAGACAAACCAATTCAATCGTTGATTTCATTTTCAGCCTCGCGTATGATATACCGCCACCAAGCGAGAGAATATATTCTCGAGTTCCTGTGCGGAATGTTCGCTATTTTTTAACAAAATGAAAAGAGGTGTGGAGGGAGTGGTCAAGCGCGTCCGTGTCTTTCCTTCTTGGTCAGGTCGCGCTTCTAAACACCACGTGCCATCATAGTCAGAAAATTTCAAGTGGGGTCTCAATTCAGAGCTTTCAGTTCGCCTTTGTGTACTTTCTTTCTAACTCTCCCTTAATTCCTGCTTTACTCACGGTATGATACATTTCTTGGCTTCTGTATTTCGCTGTGTCGGTCGCTGCCGACGACTGACATTGCCCTGCAGATGGACCTACAAATGTTATCGAACCTATTCGCCACGACCTTCAATCCAGACCCTAATATACGGAAATCTGCTGAGCTTGAGATTCGCAAGGTTAGCTTTCATTATCCAGAGTACCCTTTGGGGGAAAGATTTTCATTAATCACGCCATGTCCAGGTGGGCAACCAGGATGGCATGGTCACTGCCCTTCTCCAGATTATCGCCGCCGACAGCATCGACCTGTACGTGTTCCTACGCGTTCTTCTTCTCTTTTTTGGTTTACAGTGGCCCTTTATTGCAGTGCCACTCGCCAGGCCTGTGCGGTGTGGGTCAAAAACCGTGTTTTCACCCACTACTCAACAGAGATAAAAGGCGGCATTTCGCAGACGGATCGCGAAGCATTGCGCGCAAATCTGCTTCATCTTATCGCTGCTGCACCTTCTCGCAGTATCGGCCTCCAGCTCGCCAACGCACTCAAACATGTAATCTCTCGTGATTTCCCCCGTAAATGGCCCGGACTCCTGGACGAAATTAAGCGGTTGCTGGCGAGCTCAGAAATAAGGGAAGTTCATGCTGGATGTGTGGCGGCACTCGAAACAGTGAGGGCTTTCAGGTGCGCGATAGAACAACAGTATATACGCAACCTCGCTGACCCCACAGCCAACCAGATTCATCCAGAACAATGAAGTGCTACCAAAGGTCGTCCCAGAACTCTTCCCTACTCTCGTTAATATTGCGACACACATGATGCAAACACCTCCAGGGACATCGCAAGAGATCCCCGCCATGCTCCACCTCATCTTGAAGACATATAAGACGAGTATTGTCATGTCTCTTAGCGCACACCAGCAGAGCGCAGAGAGCATTGTTCCTTGGGGCCAGTTATTCTTTTCCATTGTCAATCTTCAAATCCCGAACGCTGTTGTTCCCGAAGATGAGGAAGAACGGGAGCGTTCCGAATGGTGGAAAACTAAGAAATGGGCATACGCTATCCTTGGGCGCCTATTCCATCGGTATGCATCTCCTTTATGCTACTCAGCAGAACATTCATATCTGTGTGCCTCTGTCTCAGCTATGGCAATCCTTCTCAGCTTCCGAGCACGATGCAAAGCTATTCTGGCTTTGCACAGCATTTCGTGACTACGTTTGCCCCGGAGATATTGAGCGTTTACTTCCGTCAAGTAGACCTGTTTGTGTCTGGACAGGCGTGGCTGTCACAAAAGTGTCAGTATCAAATATTTACATTCTTCAGCGAATGGTACGTTCCGTTCTCTTAGACTTTTTTGCATTCAGATCTGACACCCTTCTAGTGTCAAGCCCAAATCTACATGGACCCTACTCAAGCCTCACTTTGAGACCCTTGTTTCCTCTTTCGTATTCCCTCAGCTGTCCTTCAATGCCACAAAGCAGAATTTGTGGGAGAGCGACCCGGTTGACTATGTCAGGATCTCAGTTGGTTCGTTTCAATAAGCTTCGATATGTCGAACAGCCTTTTTGATCTAATGTTGACAGATGAATATGAGAGCTTTGCCACTCCAGTTTCCGCGGCGACCACTTTCTTGTTTGGCCTCGCCACTAACAGAACCAAGACTACGTTCCTACCCATTTTGACATTCATTAATTCCGTACTGCAATCGTACGTCGGTTTTCTAGATCCATGACGGTGTACTAATGTTTACCTCACTAGCAATGCATCTGCGACGCAACGTTTTGGCGCGCTGAACATGGCCGCGGCACTCGGGCCTTGGATGATGAAACACCCCACGGTTAAGGACAATATGGAGACGTTCATAATGCAATACGTGACTCCCCAGTTAAGCAGTTCAGAGCCTTATTTGCGTGCCATTGTATGCGCCGTCCACTATGAAACCGAGTCACAGGTTGATCTAATTTATTCATAGGCATGCGAAGTCATAGGCACTGTCGTGAAGAACCGCCTACAATGGACTAGTGAAGAGGTGAGTTTATGTTCCTGGCAACCGCTCCGATCCATGATTAATGGCGCTCGTTCGTTCGTAGCATCTTCACACCAATTTTACTGCCATCGTCGCTGCAATGGATGACCCGGAATTCCCGGTCAGGGTTCAGGCGTGTCTCGCCCTTACGGAGATGGTGGTCGCCTATGACTCTGGTGGGATTTTTCCAATTCAATCTCCTTCCACTGTGGTCTTAATATGGTATATCTCTCTAGTGAAAGCTGCCGTAGCGCCTCAAGTGAGCAAAGTTATACAAAGTGGGTCACTCTCTTACGCGTATGATGATAAGTATCTGTGCATGGCTGATCGTGGTGCACACGCTAGGCCTTCTCAAGCTGTCGGATGAGAGTGACCTGGATATCCTGAACCATAGTATGGAGGTAATGGTTGATCAGTACCAAACGGAGTTACTTCCCGTCGCAGCTCAGTTAACTGCACGCTTGGTAAGATTGCACGCTGACCCGAGCCGGATTCTTTTCTGATTAATATCGCCCAGTGCGATTCTTACCTACGTTTGGCAAGAGAGACCATCGCCCAGGATTCGGAAGCGGACGGGATGGATCTCGAAGCCCTGATATCAACAGGGGAAGATGACAAAACGTATTACGCTATGGGCATCGCGAAGACAATCTGGACGGTATGGCTTTGTATGTCCATGGGGATTCCGTCTACTCAACAGAGTCGTGCGCAGGTCATCAATTCCATCGAAAGTGCCCCCGAAATCTTGGCGCAAGTTCAGGAGATCGTAATTCCCATCGTCACGTTCACTCTCGAGAACAAATTCCTTGGCAAGCCTTATCTATTTGCTGCAAGTAATCATGCGCTCACTTTTGCGTCACAATCCGCAGATCTTTTCGACAGCATGTACGAGCTAGTCGACAGCTTGACCTTTAAGCTCCGGGCCATTTCTCCGAGCGTGTGGCCGGTGTTTGAATTAACATACAAACTCTTCAAATCAGATGCGGTTGATTACCTAGAAGGTAGGTCACTACTCCGTCCTTGTTTCCAAAACGTCGAGTTTTACTCACGTCAGACCTGTGCCAAGAAATGTTGCCTTCCTTGGATAATTTTGTCTCGTTTGGCAGCGATGTAATCAGAAGTCGGGCCGACTATAAGCAGATGCTCGTGGATATTTACACGACCTCGATCACAAACGAGCATTTGGGCGAAAACGACCGGGTCAATGGATGTAAGCTAGCCGAATCCGTGCTATTGAACCTTCGTGGAAGCGTAGACGATGTGTGTACGCTATTTACGGAGAATGACCTGCAACGGCTGACACTTTATATTCTTTTTCATTTTTAGGCTCTGCAACCGTTTATCGTCACGGCCTTGGATCACCTGGACAAGGCGGAAACTACTGCCCTTCGCCTCGCGAACCTCGAAGTTCTGATCAACGCCATCCTATACAACCCCACCGCCACGCTTCACATAATGGAGACATCCCGACCTGGGCTGACGCGGGTCTTCCTGGACAAATGGTTCGCCGCTATCAACTCTGAAAATCAGCTCCCGCGGGTGCATGACAAACGGCTGAGCATCCTCGCGCTATCTGCGCTAATCGAAATGGACCCCAGCGGCATTCCTGATAGCGTGAAGCAGGGCTGGCCTGGCATCCTGGGCGGGATCCTAAAGCTGTTCAAAGAGTTTCCGAAGGCTGTCGAAGGTTTGAGAACCCTTCCGACTGTCAAATGAAATGATGAGCTAATCATTGCGTCTTACCTTAGCGCGCAAGGCTCTGGAAGATGCGTTGCAAGAAGACGATGATGAGGATGATGTTGATGACGAGAAGTTCCTGAACCTGAACGGGGATGATGGTGAGAATCATGGGATCTCACCTCCCCACCCCCCCTCAACTGATGGGTTTTTTCATTAGAGGACGTCTGGGACGAAGATTCAGCGTATCTGGAGATGCTCGCCAAAGAGGTGACAAATTCAGGTCCCTCCACCGGGTGGTTGAATTGACCTCGTGTTTTTCTCCAGGGCGCCCGTTTGAGGGACAAATCTGACAAACTTGCTCTCGGAGGAGGAGGTGGAGATGACGATGAATATGATTCTGACGAGGAGGATATCGAGGAAGAGCTAGGGTACTACAGTCCACTGGATAACGTCAATCCCTACGTCTCGTTCCAACAAGCGCTGACCGGTACGTGACTTTATTTTTCTATTTTTCTATTTTTATGCTTCTTTCATTGATTGATGCCGCTAGCGTTCCAAATGAAAAGCAGCCCTGTGTATCAGGCAGCCACGACGTCTTTGACGGTGGAACAACAGACTGTGCTGATGGAGGTGATGAAGGTGGCGGATGCGGTATCGAAATGAGATGCCGATACCGATACATGTACCCGATTCTTTTTACTTGTATTGCTTTTAATCACATGAGAGGGAGGTTATTGTCCAATAGACTTTGTTATTCCCATACAGCTGGAAGGAGGAGAAAGGGACGCGTTGACGATCCCGTGCAGATCCATGAGAGGGTAGGGCGGAGGGGAGAAAACACCGGTATCAGTAAATCGTCGACAAAAAAAACAAGCATCGATCCATCCAGAATTCTGGATGAGAGAAAGGGAGGTTGATATTATTATAAACTCACCCGGGCCTCTGGGATGAGGTTCGCACTTCCTCAGAATCAGAAGATCGACATGAGGAGGCTTAAAATTGAAGAAGGGGTTGGTTCATTAGGGCAAAAGAAGAAAGCGTAGAGATAAAATCGAAGAGGGTTCACTAGTTCCCAGCGGAAAAAAAGTACAGGGAAGAGAGTCGGCGCCTGTAGGGAACACGAGGGAAGGTTAAAGAAAGGGAACTTGAAGGTGATATTTCCAAGTTGGTAGTATAGACTCGACATGAGGTGAACAAGGAACCAACAACAAACGTTATTCCCAGCGAGAGGGGTGATATCGCCAAGTTTATAGACTCGTCCCCCAGGGGGCCCGTGCCCTGCCTCAGAAGAAAGGGAACTTGAAGGTGACATTGCCAAGTTTGTATTATGAGGTGAACAAGGAACCAACAACAAGCGATATTCCCAGCGAGAGGGTAAGTTTATAGACTCGTCCCCCCGTAGAAGATCGATATGAAGGATGCTTAAAATCGAAGGGGGGGGGGTTTCGGCAAAGGGACGTTATGCAGCGAGAAGAGGGGTTTTTCCCATAATGAAAAAGGAATGGGAAAAAGCAAGATTTCCCACTATGCACAGGGCTGGATTCCAAGTCGGCGCGTGTGGTATTATAGACTTTGACATGAGGTGAACGAGGAACCAACATTCCCAGCGAGAGGGAGGTATCGCCAAGTTTATAGAACTCGTCCCCCCGTGGAAGATCGATATGACGGATGCTTAAAATCGAAGGGGGGAGGGTTCTCCGCAGGGAGGGACGTTATGCAGCGAGAAGAGGGGTTTTCCCACTGTACAGGGCTCAATTCCGCGTGTGGTATTATAGACTTGACATGAGGTGAACAAGGGACCACGAGATCTGTGGGACCAGGTACGCGTCTAAGGGGGGGGGAAAAGAACAAGGCGTACAAAGGTGAAAAGGAAGGATTCACTACTGACTCCGGGAGGAGAGCCTCCATCGATCGATAGTCCCCACAGTCGAACGCTTAAACTTTCACGAGTCGGAATTCGAGCGAACCAGTTGAGTTTACAGGATTTCTTCCTCGCGGTACCTTTGTCCAGTTCAAGAACAAGCTCTGTTTATCAGTTGGAGCCCCCCTTTTTCGTTTATTTCTTCCTCGTGGTTCCCGCTCTGCTCCTCGTTCTCTGTTCCTCCCCTCCCCACTTTCTCCGCGTGGCGTTGCTCCCGCTCTCTAGGTACTCTGCTCTGGTCACGACGCAGTCTTTGTACGCGGGGCTGGCGACGAGGCGCTGAGCAGCGTCGTATGCCGCGGTTATGGGGCTGCCAATCGAGTAAGTAAGTTCAGTAAGGGGAGAGGGGGGGAACGCACTCTGCGCATTCGTGCACCTCGACGTCCCATTCTACTGGGGCGAGCGGCCGGAGATCCGCGAGCCTAAAAACGCGTGAGTGAGTGAGGAAAGGGAGGAGGGGAGGGGGGTACTGACAGTCTATCGCGAAACCCGGGAAACTTGGTGTTCCCGCCTATGAGGGTGATGTTGGCCCAGAACATGGGTTGGAGGTCTTCTGGGAGGAGCGCGATGGACGCGGCGACTGTGCCTGCTAGCCCGAGTTGGTTTAATCCTGGGTTGAGGTGAGCTGAGATGAGCAGGGAAGGGAAGGGGGGAATATATACCAATATCATCAGGCCGAAAGATGATCTCTGGTACACTAAACCGCTCGTTGTTCATCACCAGCACCTGGCCGGTATCCCCCGGCTGGCGGAGGCGCTGTTCCGCCAAGGCGTACTCGCGCATGATGGGGTTGGGCATCGCGCGACACGCCTCGAGGTCCCGGGAGAAGTGGGTGGACACGTAGCAGCAGGATTCCTTGACGTGGTTGGTGATGTGTGTTTGGTCCATCATGTTCCACTGGCGGAAGGAGATGAGCTCTTTGAGGTGGTTGGTGAGGAGCTTGCCGCCGATGTCGAGGCGCTTGAGGGCGGGGAGGTGGGGCGTGCCGCGGAGGAGGGGGACGATGTGGGTGAAGCTGAAGCCCGAGTCGATGATGAGGGCGCACTCGGAGGAGGGGGAGGCGAGGAGGGAGGCGGGGGTGCAGCGGTAGTAGGAGGGGAATTGGTATTCCTCGAAGATGAACTGGTCGTATACGGCTTGGATGTTGGGGAGGTTGTGGTAGGGCTCGGTGAGGAGGAGCGAGGACTGGGTGGTGTCGACCCCGAGGGCCTGGGAGGAGAACACGCCGTCCCAGATGGCTTTTTGGGCGTCCCAGTCTACGATGAAGCCCTTTTACTGGTGTGAGGAGTGGATCTTTGGGGGAGCGTACCTTGTCGAGGGGGAGGCGGTAGGTGAGGGACGCATGGTCGGTGCAGCGGAGGAGCTCGTGGCCGAAGTAGGTGGTGGACTTGTTGCGTGCGATGGCGTTGGGGATGAGCAGGGCAGGGCCGCCGTCGCTGATGCCGGCTTTGATGGTGGACGCGCCGTTGTCGAAGATGACGGTTGGTGTCATGAGAAGTCGAAGCGTGGGAACTGAGATGATCGAGGCTACTATACTGATACGGAACCTGATCTAACGACACCTTCTAAGATGTGTATCGCTTTCTGGACCCTCGAGCACCCAGATTACGCTCTGTGAGTTATTCCCTTGCCTTGTTCTATTCTTCTTTTCTCAAGGCCTCCATTTAGGATTCTGTGCACCAATCGCGACGAGTTTCTCGATAGGCCTACGCTTGATGCTCATTTCCACTCTTTCGGGCGTAACGAAGGGGATGTTCTGTCAGGGATCGACGTACTCGGGGGCGGGACCTGGTTTGGGATGACCCGGGCCGGGAGGGTGGCCCTGCTGACGAACATCACCGAGCCCCCGCCTCTGCGCCCGTTCGCCCTGTCCCGGGGCTCCCTCGTCTCGTCCCACCTTCTATCAGAAGCCCCGGCCCCCCGGGACACCCCCTTTGCGGGGTTCAACCTGCTGCTTCTCGTCCCGGGAACAGAGGGCTTCGAGGCAGAGTTTGTGTCGAATGGGGGCGCGGGCGGGGTGATTCAGAGGAGGGCGGGGGGCCTGACGGGCGGGTTCTCGAATGCTGTGGATGAGGAGTGGGATAAGGTCGCGCAGGGGAAGAAGGTGTTTGCGGGGATCGTTGAGGGTGCGGGGGATCTGGTGGAGAAGTTGTTTGGGTTGCTTGAGTGCGTGTGTTTGTGGGTTCCGGTGTTGATCTCATGCGACTCTTTAGTGAGCACCCGCCTGAGCGTGTTGTGCACCGTTCTGAGCTCAGGAAGGCTATCCATGTCGTGCCGTTATCGATAGAGGGTAAGATGTACGGTACGCGCTTGTCCACGGTCTTGTTAGTTCGCAGGGACGGCGAGGTACTATTCGTGGAACGGGATATATGGAAGTTGGATCATGATGGTACCGTCACCAGGGCTCCCCCCGAATCCCAGCGCTTATACCGCTTTCAATTGGAATAATTCATTCTATAATCCTGTATCCAATATATAATAATCGCATGCGTAAAAAAACATTGAGGGGATATACTCTCGAGTCCATGTATACAAAAAAAAGAAACGAGTGTCCAAGATATATAAGTAGCTAGCAATGTTCAGGTGATGATATGGTTGTACATCCCCCCGTGCTCGTTGGACTGCATCGGGAAATACGGGTTATAGTTTGGCGTCGACATGGTGTTCCACTCGTGCGGGGACACGCCTCCGGGGGGCGAGCTGTTATGGAACGGCGCCCCCCCGTGCGTGCTGCTCGACGCCGACAGCGGTGTCAGGATCTCGCTATCCGTCGGGGTATTGCTATCGTACGTCCCAGCCTCCGCCTCGTTTGGCCTGAACCTACAAAAACCAATAAGCAACCAAAGCAATAGCATCGGCAGGAGACCTACTGCATAAGGTTATGCAGCTCTGTGATGCGGCGGTAGAGCAGGCAGGGCGTGTTGGCGGGGTGCGAGCTGTACTGCCGGAGGGCCGTGAGGGTACTCTGTAGCTGGTGCGAGAGGGACATGTACGCGTGGCTCGCGCCCGGACTCGCGCGGCACGAGCAATACGGGTGCTCCGCCTCGTCCGCCCCATACCCTCCCCCTCCCCTCGCATACTCCCCTCCCCCTTCATACCCATTCCCGTTATACGACCCCGACCCGGGCGACGAGTGATACGACCCCCCTCCCCCCCCGCCGTACTCGGAGACATTCTGGTGATACCGCATGGACGCGGGCGGGGGCGCAGGCGGCGAGGGCGAGAACCGGTAGAGCGTCCCGCCGCCTCCCCCGGGGGTGTTGTCGGGCGGGGCCTCGGCTTTGACGGAGGGCGAGGGCGCGCGGGTGCGCTTGGCAGCGGAGAGCGGGGCGCATTTGGTCGCGCGGGAGTGCCATTTTTCGTTTGGGTCGCCGTCCCGGAAGGAGCTGTCGGCCCAGCGGGGGTGGGGTTTGCCTGGTGGGGGGGATTAGTGTTAGTGTTAGATGGTTGGGGGTTGGGGGTACCTCGGAGTTCGCGGACGAGGCTTTCGAGTTCGGCGATTCTGTTTCGGAGGCGGGTGGTTTCGTCCACGGAGGGGTCGTCTCTGCAGAGAGAGGGCGGTCAGCATGGAGCGGGTGAGGGGCGGGGATGTCGGGTGCACCTCAATGCGGGGTCATCAATCTCATACACACATAGTCCCGTCTAGCACAACATAAGCCAACCGACGCGACACAGACAGAGAGCCGTACCAAGCCCAGCTGTATACATCTCTGACACGGTCTTTTCCGATCACACTGAAAAAAAAACCAATCAGTCACCGTCGACATGGGACGTCGGGAACAAGCAAACCTTTCGTTTTGACGTGTGGCAGTTGAGACAACTCTGCGTCGTCCGGTTCCGTCTTCTCTTTCTGTGCACAGTGTGAGTGGCGGGACGGGGGGGTGCACGACGGGGAGGAGAGAACGCACCGATGGTCAGTGTCGATAGTAAACTCCAGATCCATAACTTCCCCCTTGAGCTGCAACGGCTGAAAAGGATCCATGTATAGAGAAGAGAAACAGATGAAAGGTCAGAAAGGAACACGCTCGAGGAATGTCTTTAAGAGGCTCCCGGCGCCATTAAGTAAAGATCCATCGTTCGAGATGGCGAACCAAACCGCGTCGCCCCCTCCCAGAAGGGAAGGTCCATTCCAGAGTCGTGGGTGGGCCCTGAAAATCAAATATAGCGTCCCCTTCGTCCTCCCCCCCCGGCGTCCGGCCGGTATTCTTGTTGATCGAGGGCTTGAATTGCCGATATGGCGCGTAAAATTTCCCGAGAGTTGGTTTTTTGACGTGGTGTACACGTAAAAGAGGGGGATATGCGCAAATATCCGCGGAAGGCGGTTTATCGAGAGGACACAAGAGGTACGCGAGAGGACAAGGGAGTCCATATACGTCCCTGAGTCCCTTCCCCCCTTCCCTTGCGCAGATCCAACAAAATAAAAAAAACGAGGTTCCTTTTTTTCGGTACGCGTGACAACCCAGTCACACACATACACCCCACGTGTACTTCGTCATCGATTCGAAGCTAACCGCACCCTTGACCTAAATTCCTTTCCATTTTTTTTTTAACATTTCATTTCATTTTTTTCCTTCCCCTCTGACATGGAGCTGTCATCGCCAGTTGATGATTCGGATAGTAATAGTGCCCACGAGCTTGAGCCGATCCCTGGGCTGAATGGGGTTCCGGTTAGATGTAGGTGCCTTGCCCAGTGCGCTGAACCCAAGTTAACGTTGTAGGGTACGATGTACGTTCCCCCTCGCTTGTCCGCCCTTGGGATGATTACCGAGCCGTATAGCATAGGCGGATCGCACAGAGCCTTATACGCGGATCACGCCCTTCCAAGAACGGCACGACACTAGCGTAGAGTACGCCCCCATCGCATCCGACTCGGAATCCAAGCGCTTACTGCTCCTGCTAGGTTCTTCTACAAGCCTATCACTCTCTCGGCCCTCGCTGTGGGGCTCGCCCTCCTCGCGTACGTCGCCACCACACAAGATGTCCTCAAAGAGGGGCGCGACAAACGACGCGTGTACGCCTTCCCTCCTCCTCCCGCCCACTAACCTTAACCCACGAACAGCGGCGTGTACGCCTCGATACTCTCCTTCATCATGTTCTCCATGATCCAATTCCGCGACGGCCCCTTCATCCGGCCGCACCCCGCCTTCTGGCGCATGGTCCTCGGCGTGAACCTCCTGTACGAGCTCGCCCTCGTCTTCCTCCTCTTCCAGGACCTCGACTCGGCCCGCGGGATGATGACCCTCCTCGACCCCGCCCTGGGGGTCCCGCTCCCGGAGAAGAGCTATGCGGAGGACTGCACGCTCGGCTGGGCCACTATTTGGGTAGGGCTTCCGATTCGATTCGATTGGGCCGAGCTTATCTTATCTGGAATGTATGCTAGAACGCACTTGACGTGTTCTGCGTAGCCCATACGCTAGGCTGGTTCGGCAAGGCGATGATTCTGAGGGACTATTGGTTCTGCTGGGTGCGTCATTCGATTTGATCCATACGCGTGGGCCCCTGAGTGAGATGTTAAGATCCTGAGCATCGCGTTTGAGCTTGCAGAGTATAGCTTACAGCACCAGCTTGCTAATTTCGCAGAGGTCCGTCCCCTTTCCCCTTGTGCCTGCCTTTTTCCTCGCGTGCTTGATTTCTGAGTGTCTATTAAGTGTTGGTGGGACCATGTACGTTGTTCCACTGCGCCAATAAGGAAACTGCTACTTATCCTTATCCATTATCCTTCAAGTGGGTCCTCGACGTGCTAATCTGCAATTGGGTTGGCACCTATCTCGGTAAGACCCATCCACTGGAGCCACTTCGCAAGCTGATCTTCCCTTCCCTAGGCATGAAAGTGTGTCAGTATTTCGAAGTCAAGGTAACCCATCCCCTCCCTCCCTTCCGATCCGCTCTCTTCATATCCGTACGTCAGCCTTACGAATGGCGCGGCCTACGCCAACACTGGGGCCTGCGCTCCAAGGCTCGACGCGTCCTGAGCCAGTTCTCGCCCCACGACTTTACGGCCTTCAAATGGGGAACGGCATCTTCGTTTATGCATTATATTATCGTCGTTCTCCTCTTGGCTGTTTTCCTCGCAGCGGAGCTAAACCCGTTTTATCTCAAGGTGCGTTTGCTAGCTTGTTTGGGAGTGATTGATGGATGGTCGGTTAGGCGTTGCTGTGGATGGAGCCTGATCATCCTATCGTCATTATGAGGTTGGCGTTTGTGTTTTTGTGTGCGCTCCCTGCGGTGAGGGAGCTGTATCAGTATATTAATGATCCGCGGTATGTCTTGTCGTTATGTTTTTATCTTTGGTGTTGGATTGACCTTTATTGACAGGAGAGCTGTGAGGATGGGCCAACACGTCTGGCTCCTCCTCGCGACCATCCTCACCGAGCTCCTAGTGATCAGGAAATGGAGCGTGGGCGTCTTCACGGATCCTTTCCCGCGAGGAGTGAAATGGGGCTTGAGTACCGGCGCCGTGCTGTTGGTGCTGTATCCCGTTGTCCAGGTGAGGAAAAAATTACGTCCTGTTTTTTTAAATGTATTGATGATGGTTGTATGTAGTTCGGCATCCCGAGTGCTAGGAGATATATTCGTAAAGAGAAGAAGAAGGCGAGGGGGAAAAAGGCCAAGGCACAATGAATTGGTAGTTGTAAATTAATAGCATCGGTACTGTATGGATCATATCATTTTGGAGCCACATCTGAGATCAGAGCTCTCGGACGGTTTTTGAGCGGGGGGGAAGGGAAGGTTCAAGGTTAGACAAGCGACTCTTTGCATAATCAAAAGGCTTCTTGTGATACAAAAATGTGTTCCATTCCTTTTGAGACATTTCTCACATAGAATATACATCCAAGTTTCTTCAGGACTGTCATATCTTCATACGTGAGTATTGACACGCAGTACGTGTTTTCGTGACGCGTAAGCAAGACTGGCGTTATTCTCTTGGCCACCGACTCTTTGCTTGCACTTCAACCACCACCATCCTCGTTGTCCCCGCTCATAGATCTTCACGACTCAGTCAAACGCAACCGAAAATTCAGCTGCATACGATATATTCGAGCAACTACAGGTGCATGTCTCGTTCAATGGTGCACCACCATTGACTGTGCCTGTCTTAGTACCTAACGCGTTTCTCACCCATGGAGGGAGTCCCCATGGCCTTAAATCCAGGAAAGAAAGTTGTTGGAGACAAGGATGATGCGCTGGAGGGCGAAGAGCATGGAATTGGCAGAGGCGAGGAGCGTCGGCCGGACAAGGCAGCAGGAGGGCAGGACCAAGATGAAACCCCCGCCGCCTCCCCTACCGCAACTAATGCGAAGTCATTTAGGACGAAGAAAGATATACCCCCACCGCAGAGTACGCTTCTGTCCCCTCCGTCCGAAGCGAAGTTCTATTACGCCGGCCTACCCTCTGCCCCGGTTTTGGTCGCTCGCACCGGCACCACTCCGTGGGAGGCGCCCACTGGCCCGGAGGCGTACCCGACGGTCAAGGAGCTCCGCACCGTCGGCAACCATGCGCTCGAGGAAGTCTGGGAAGGCAACCTGGCTCCCGAGCTCCACGCCCTTCTGGACTCAATGGAGGTGAAGTGGACCAGCACCGACGTCGTCCGCATCGGGAACGCCGAAGAGTCTTCCGCCCCCGTCATCCTCTGGATCGGCGTGATACCCAGATCTCTCTCTGACAATGACGGCGTCGACGTGGCCTCCAGGTGCCAGAAGCTTCTTGTGAAATACGATATCACCGACGTCGACGTCGAGATCCGCGAGTCAGTTGTTACCCGCTTGGCTGGTCCCAAGCTCCTCGCATCCACTTCCGACTTCGACCCCACCGTCAGTTTCCGCGAACCCTTTACCACTGCGCTCGGTCTCCCCATCTGTGCCCAGTCTACGCCTTGGGCTGGGGGTACCGGCGGCTTCTTCATTACCGAGTGTGGGAATACCGAAAGGCTTCTCCTCGTCACCGCTCGCCACGTCGTTTTCACGCCGAGCGAGAACAGTAACGAGGACTATGAGTACAAGAACGACGGCCGGCCCCGTCATAAAGTCATACTGTTCGGCGAGGCAGCGTTCGAAAAGCACTTGGAATCTATCCTTGCCGAGATCAGAAAAATGAAAACGACCGCCGTCATTCTGGAGAGACGTATTAGGGCGATGGAGGGGAAGGACGACCCGGCAGTGAACAAGGAGCGCCAGAAGCTCCAGACCATGTTGGACGACGCGAAGGAGGCGGTGGAAGAGCTCAACGCCTTCCACCAGACTGTTTTGACTTATTGGGCCACCCCGGAGAGCCGCATTCTAGGCCATGTCATCCTCTCTCCTCCCATCAATGTCAACGTCGGCAACAGCAGCGAGGGTTATACTGAAGACTGGGCTGTTATTGAGATTGACGCCTCCAAGGTCAACATGAGCAATTTCAATGGTAATGCCATCGACCTCGGTACCCACATCTCAGCCACCGACTTCACATACATGATGTATCCTAATCCCCAGAATCCCAGTTCCTTCAAGTATCCCAATGACCGTCTTCTGAAGCTCCAAGGCACTATTCTGGACAAGGATATGCGTCACCCACCTGAACTCGACCAGAACGGTGAACCATGCCTCATGGTCATCAAGCGCGGTTATGGCACCGGCCTGACCATCGGCCGTGCCAATAATATCTGCTCCTATTCTCGTTACTATGAAGATGGCAAAGCCGAGACCTCCAAAGAATGGCCCATCCTCCCGTTCAACTCCACGTCTGGCGTCTTCTCGAAGGGGGGCGACTCGGGTTCTGTCATTGTCGATGGCCGAGGACGCATGGGCGGCCTCCTCACCGGCGGTACCGCTGGTTTCATGCCTTCCTCGGACATCACCTACGCTACGCCCATTGGCTTCCTCCTCAGGCGTATGCGAGAGAGAGGACTCAAGCCTAACATCAACCCGGTCTTCACTGCCTAGACACATTCACTAGTTTGACTCCCAACAAAACTCTACTGTATCTAGGTGAGAAAAATTATGTCCCGTTTTTTTAAATGTATTGATGATTGGTGTAGTTCGGCATCCCAAGTGCTAGGAGGTATATTCGTAAAGAGAAGAAGGCGAGGGGGAAAAAGGCCAAGGCACAATGAATTGGTAGTTGTAAATTGATACATTGATACTGTATGGATCATATCATTTGGAGTCACATCTTAGATCAGAGCTCTCGGACGGTTTTTGAACGGGGGTGAAGGGAAGGTTCAAGGTTAAGCAAGTAAGGTTTGTTTGTGTGGGTTGGGGGGCGTTGACAAATATGGGGCATAGCCTTTGGTGATATGTCATCATTGTCAGACTTGGCTTGTCATTAACGATCACCATTACATTTCCTCACTGCTACTACTACTACAGTCATGCCTCGCGCCGAAGGTGAGAGATCCTCGAGAATACCGACCTTATGCTAACGGACGGACCCTAGTGGGAACCCCGAAGTACCTAGCGAACAAGATGAAGTCCAAGGGTCTGCAAAGACTCCGATGGTACTGCCAAGTGTGCGAGAAACAATGCCGCGACGAGAATGGCTTCAAGTGCCACGCCGCCTCAGAGAGCCACCTCCGGCAGATGCTCGTCGTAGGCGAACACGCGGGGAAGCATATCTCGAATTTCTCGAGTGAGTTCCAGTCCGAGTTTGTCGCCCTGCTTTCTCGACGGTGCGTTCCCTCCCTCCCCTCCTTGTTGGTTGGTTGATTGATTGTTGATTGTGGGTAGGTTTGGGACGAAACGGGTGAGGGCGAACCAGGTGTACCAAGAGTACATCTCGGACAAGTACCATGTGCATATGAACTCGACGAGGTGGGTGACGTTGACGGAGTTTGTAAAGCATTTGGGGCGGACGGGGGTAGCGAGGGTTGATGAGACTGAGAAGGGGTGGTTTATTGCTTGGATCGATAGTAGTCCGAAGGCTCTGGCTAAAGCGGTGGGCGAAAATCCGAGTGTTGTTGATTTAATTTTGATGTTGATGTTGTTTTTAGGAAGCGTCGATGAAGAAGGAGAGGGCGACGGTTTCGGACGAGCAGAGGGAGAGGACGCTTATTGCTGAGCAGATTGAGCGTGCAGCGGGGGAGAGCAAGGAAGAGAAGGAGGAGGGATCTCCTGTGGAAGAGGGACTGAAGAGAGACGAAGGCGCGGAGAAACTGACAATCTCGTTTTCCAAGCCTGCCCCTGCCGAATCGTCATCCGGCTCTGCCATAAAGATGAAAGCTGCCGTCAACCCGCTCAAAGCAAACCCATTGAAGCGACCGAACGTTTTCAAGGCAGCTTCAATCGCAAGTTCAAGCTCCGGGGCGCAGAAGCGGAGCGTACCCATGACAGCAGCCGAGCGGTTGATACTGGAAGAGCAGGATAGAAAAAGGCGGAGAATGGAGCGGGAGAATTGATAATTGAGTAGCCGGTTTGCTTTCAGGACGATTCAACGTTACATATTCATAAAGAAGACATAGGAGAGTTGGCAACCACGTCTGGTGGTGTGATGGAGGCGTGATGGTCATGAAACGCTTCGATTCACGATTCAAATGCAATAATTTCTTTGATTTTCCCGCGAAGGTTACTTTTACTCGCACTCGGAAGTATGGTGGCGCCGGCTAGGGCGTGTTCACTGGCTGCTTTAGGGTGCGTTGGCAAGTGTGGCGCATCAAGAAGAAAGGTGAGGTGTTATGTATACCGTAATGTTTCCTCCGCAAGGGAAGGGACAGGGTATGTTTGAGCCGAGAGTTTGGTACCTCCTCGAATGCGGAGCCTGTTGCAGATCCCACTAGGTAACGTTGCTAGGAGCGTCGGGATAAAGAGTCCGACCAGATTCGGGCATAACCGCTTTGTGATGCAGCGAGTCGAATCCGTGTTAGTTAGTTGCTAGTTGAAGATCCTCTGCGCCCGTCTGCATGCAGAAGAGGAAGATAGAAAAAAAAGAAGCTTGGCAAAAAATCGAAGACGTCGACGTCGACGGGCCAGTGCAAATCGTTATCTTCCAGGAGTTGACACTGACAGTAATCTCTGAAACGAACGAACTCTTTTCAATGCGCGTACGTACGTTGTTAAGAAATCCTCCAGGTTGCTCTCAGAGCTGTCTAGGCCAGAATACTTAGTCCTTCACCGGTCACCCTTGACTGTTTAGCGCCCAACAATTGAAAACAAGGGGCTGGTGGGAAACGATCGGCGTTCCAAGGCCGCAAAGGACGGCGAAAGATAACCCTTTTCGACCACGTTCCGCCAAGGCACACACAGCAATTTTTTATCAACGACGCCTTGAACGTGGTTGCCTGTTCCCGACCACTAACCACCATGGCGCACTACCACAACGTGTCTACGCATGACGAGCCTCTTGACGAGTCTCCCTTTGCTACGCCCGGGACGCGTACCCCCGACGCTTGGATACGTAATTCCCAGGACGAACTCATCGACATGGTACGCGTTATCTCTTTGTGGTGCCCTAAATTTCTTATCAATCCCCCCCCTCCCCCCTGTAGTACACTAGTAAAGAGGCCCCCACGGCTTCTTCGATGAGCGCAGCCCAACAACGTCAACTTCTGACAGAACGCCGGAACCTCAAGAACAACCAACACCGAAAGTCGGTCGTCTCCGCCCACATCACGCACGTTAACCCACTAGCGACGTCCCGGAGAAAAAAGATCCTCCTCATCGCGTTCGGTGTCCTCGCAATCGTTGCTGTTGCTATTGCCGTGCCTGTGGCGCTTCTCACGAAGAATAAGAATAGTGACGGCAGCAGCTCGGGAAGCGGGGGAGGCGGCTCGGGGTCAGGCGGCTCCGGCAGTAACGGCGCGACGTCGGGAACTACGGGAAGTTTGATAACTATGAGCGATGGCACGACGTTCACGTACACGAACACGTTTGGCGGTGATTGGGCTGAAGATCCCACGAGTCCGTTTGCTTCTGGTGGCAAAGCGCAAAGTTGGAGTAAACGCATCGGCTCGGAAGAGTGGGTCTGGGGCCAGGACGTGGCCCGTGGCGTCAACCTAGGGTGAGAGCTTGTTTTCAACCCAGTCGTTTCATCGTTGTTTAAAATAATTTGTTTTTTCTAGTGGATGGCTAGGTTCGCATTCGATTTTCGCCTGTCGGACTCTAATTTGATTTCGCTGACGTCTTTTAAAGTGACAGAGCCTTTCATTTGCCCGAGTCTTTACGAAAAATACGTGAATAAAAGTGACATCGTCGTCGTTGATGAGTGGACCCTGGCCCTGGCCATGGGCAAGGACCTGGCATCGGAAATGGAGACGCATTACAAGACGTTCATTGTGAGATTATAGCCCGCTTCCGGTTTCCTCGTGATGCTGACCCTGTTTGTCCCATTCAGACCGAACAGGATTTTGCAGATATCGCGGGTACGTTGGACACCTGCCCAAATCGGACGGGTTCTTTCGTGTGTGCGTAGCTCATGGGCTTTTTCAGGTGCCGGTTTGAACTGGGTTCGAATCCCCCTCGGGTTTTGGGTTAGTTCTGCCTTATTCATTGGGCGACGCGATTGCCTTTTTTTTTTGTTCTCATGGTGGCTAATCCTATTGCTAGGCAATTGAAACCATTGGCGAAGAGCCGTTTCTCGTAGGCACCTCATGGTCATATTTCCTCAAGGCGTAAGTTGATGATCGTCAGCAGAGTTCAGCCGAACCTTCTGACCTAAGTTCTTTAGTATCGAATGGGGCAGGAAGTATGGCATCCGCATCTTCCTTGACCTGCACGCGCTCCCTGGAAGTCAAAACGGCTGGGTCAGTGTCGATCAAACGTGTTCCGCTGCTGTTCTTGCGTGACTGACTCTCGTACCTTTTTTTTCACAGAACCATTCTGGAAAAAGTGCATAATTCTTTCTATATCGTCAATTTTAGAACTAATCAACCCATCTCCCATCAACCCAGGCGGCACCGTCAACTTGTAAGATCTTATCTTTGTTCTACCCGCTGTTCCCCGGATGATTCCTTTATGGCTTGCCTGTCTTTTAGTATGGTTCGTCGGGAAGGTTCTATTCGTCCCCTGCACAAAAAGTCTGACCATTCAAACAGCATGGCACTATGGGAATAGCCAACGCGGAGCGAACGCTCACATATCTCCGAATCCTTACAGAGTTCGTCAGCCAAGATCAGTACCGTGACATTGTAGGCATGTACGTGTATTCCCGCGGCGCTTCTCTCCAAGGTTCTCGTTTCACTCACACACGCATAGTGTGGGCATCGTCAACGAAATCCTGTGGGCAACTATCGGACAAACTTCTGTGCAGAGTTTCTATTACGCGGCATACCAAGCCATCAGAACCTCAACGTGCGGGATTCCATTCCCTATGTCTTCAATCTGCTGTATTGTTTAACTTAATTCGTCAGTGGCATTGGTTCCGGAGCTGGACCCTATATCGCAATCCATGAAGGCTTCCAGGGGGTGAGTCGTATCTTATTACGGTGTTCCGGGCGTGACGTTTTCATCTCGATTCATAGGTTGCTATCTGGGATGGGTGCGTGTGACGATTCCGGTGTCAGCACTTTGCTCATTTCCTTCTCGTGTAGGTTCCTATCGGGTGCCGACCGTATCGCACTAGATCAGCATCCTGTACGTCTCATCCCGTCCCCTTCGTCATTCATCCTGACCCCGCCTGACCTTCTCCCATATAGTACTTGGCATTCACTGGCGATCACACCAGTTCGTGAGTTCATTTCACTTCCTCACGAGTAGATGACATGTCAACACGTCACGTCTTGCCGTTAGCATTGATCAGTTGGCAGTCAAGCCATGGTATGTGTTCTGGCTCACCGGGTAATGATCCTGTGATGTTCACCTAAAATTAATGCCCGTCCCTAGTGCCTGGGCAATCGCTACAAACCTGTCTTCGAAAGCTTTCGGTGTCACTTTGGGCGGCGAGTGGTCTACTGCAGTGAACGACTGTGGCTTGTGGTGGGTACCCTTATTCCTTATCGATATCTCACACCCCACCTCCGTAATTGAATCATGATCGGTTTCTCATTCCGTGCATTCTCTCAGGCTCAATGGGATCGGTTCTACACCTGGCTATCCGGACTGCACCGTTTGGGATGACTGGACTGTACGTGATCTCCTTCGTACTTCCTAACGCAGCAGAGGCTAAACCGTCCCGCGACAGTCGTACAACGCCAGCACCATCGCAGGTCTCAAGAACGTCGCCTTAGCATCCATGGACGCGCTCCAGAATTTCTTCTTCTGGACGTGGAAGATCGGGAATTCTACCCAGCTAGGAACGTCTTCCAGCCCCCTTTGGCATTATCAACTGGGTGTCCAGAAGGGATGGATTCCCGAAGGTAAAGTAGCACGTCTACAAGTCCCGCGTCGAGAGCTCAGTTTTCTTTTCCCTTGTGCTATTTATAGACCCACGGGAAGCCATCGGCCACTGTGCAAGTGTTCTCAGTTCATCTCAGATATTCGATGGGAGCTATCCCGCAACTGCAACCGGTGGAGTGGGTCTTCAGAATTCCGTTCCCGTCTTTTTGTTCCCATAAAGCTGATTTGTTGTTCTTTCTAGTCCGGTGCAGGTACCGTTGAAGCTGCACAGACATCGTCACATGCCTTCCCCCCGCCTTCGCTGTCTCCGTCCTTCTCACCGTCCCAGATGTCCCTCCTTCCAACGTATACCGCGACAGGAACGATAAAGACCCTGTTCGCACCCACGTTTACCGCCGCGCCTAAAGCGACGGTGGGTAGCGGCTGGAATAACTCCGCTGATACGCAGCTGGCTTATGTGTCAGTATTTCTGTCCCTTTTTTGTATTTTCGGTTATCTTGATACTGAACACCGGTTGAACCTTTCTTTGTAGAACTGTCGCAGGATGCTCTTATCCTGAGTGAGTCGTCGTTATCGTCATTATATTTATCCCTCCTTCCATTGGCTAACGCTGTGTTTGCAGCCCATGGAATGCGGTCAACGCCACACTCCCTACTGCAGCTTGTACGGGGTCGTAAGTACCCGAACATTTTATGAATTTGTGCCTTTTGGACCCTCATTTCTTCTTGGACTATATATAATGGATATATACATTGTCATCTTACGCGGACTCATATAGAGAGGTGTACATCACTATTATAGGACCGTCTTTACACACACTAGAGTACACAATTAGAAGACTATAGTCTTCGATAACGAACGCTTCCTCGGACATCAGTCCAATGCCTACTGTAACCCGAACCAAAGAACGACCATCATGTAAGCACAGCCTGCGACCGACACGCATCGCAGAACTGTCAAAATTCTGGATTGTGTCGTCCATGTGTTGTACACGTCGTTGGAATATCTGACAAAATTGCAGAATTCTTTCCCCGGAAGAGAGACGTCATACGTGCGCTCTTCGTAGTATTTGATTAGCGACGGGGCTAAGACAGCCGACGAACACGTTTTTAGTAAGTTAATAATGGACTCGGAGAACGGGAGAGAGGATCGCTCACACCGAAGGCGACCATGAAACAAATATAGGAAGTGGTGCATGACGGCAAAGAAGATTTCTCGGATGACAATGAATCCCGTTAAGAGGGTGTCGGGACCGATGAATATCGTGCTGAAAATTATTAAGAAGAGCCACGGAAGCCGTTTCACTGGTTCGAGGACCATAAGGAAAAATATGCATTGTATATGGGGAAAACCTCTGCCGTACTGTGCTGATCAAGGGTCACGGCGACTTTGTACGGAAAATCTGCGGGTCTCTGGAAGAGGCGGCCAAGTTGTTCATCTGTGATATAAATGAAGAAAAACAGAGAGCGAACAGCCAGAATGCATACAAGTGTAATCCACCGGATGCTCCGTGAACGCTTTGAGTTCACTGAGTAAGGAAGATTCTACGCGTCTAAGAGACTCGGATGTCGGGCTTGAAGATGGGCGTACGCACGAAAATAGACGCACAGCGCCGTTAGAATGGCGAATGACAGGGACTTTGCTCTTTTGTCCATGGAGACAAGGGTCGGGTCAAGGTACTTATGTTTGTTCCGTCCATTCAATGGGAAGGGCCTCATCGCTTCCTCGTGTTGGCTGCGACTCATGATGTCACACCACGCAAATCAGAAGGTATAATAGCCGAGTTCTTGGCAAATAGTTTTGTTATGATTACATGAAAGATGATGTCTAAACTACCTGCGAAAGATCACTCAGCACTCATGGGTTGGACAGAAGGAAATGGCTGTACTTACATCCAGCTTATTCTCGCTGTATTAGCGCCAACAGCCCAAGTCCTCCTAGTAAAGCGTATTTGAGCTGTGGGAAATCATTCTAGAAGGATATTCAGCGCGAGCCCGAGCACGTAAAAGCTAGGGCGACAAACCATCGCTATTGTGACGTATCCAATGTACGGTAGGAACCTAACCGTACGGAGTCAACACCGGAGAAATAGACGAAAAAAGGTCAAAACATACCCTCTAGCCTTGCCCACAATATGCTTCCTCTCCAACCATTCCAACCCTTGGTACAATTCGATATCGTCCACATAATTATTATCCCCCTTGGTAAGCAAATACTGTTTTGCCACACTAAAAAGGCCCCAAATCATCAGCCCTGGGACATCCTACAGAATAGAAAACACACGTAGAATTATCCGTCAACGGAAAATCATGCGTCTCCAATACCCGGTGAACGATCGGGATATCGGCTCCTGGAATCTTGTAAACAGTGATGTCTCCTGTATGGTATCTCTCGTTCACAGGGTTGGTAAGGAACAGTAGGTCGCCGCGGTAGAAGGCTGGTTCCATTGAGCCGCTGTTTCCCATCAGTTTACACGTCGCTTCACTAGTCGGGCGAACAACCACGCACCTTAGCACGACAACAATGGGTGACTCTGAGTTTGTTACGAGTCCCAAGCCCTTCCATATCATGAGGCCCGAGGCAATGACAGTCGCGAAATTGAGGCATTGGAGGAGGACCTAGTGCAACGGTACGTAAGGCAAGAGCACGCAGCGAAGCGTTAGGCATACATGGCGGAATCCAAGCCTTCGAAAGGCCTTCAGCTCTTCAGTAAACATCGTTAGGGGAGGCGTACAAAGTGGTCTCGTTGGTGGATTTGGTAAAGGACACGTCGATTGTCGGTTGTTGTTTGGGGTCTTCCGCTGTGGCTGTGCCGCTAATGCGTACACATGGACCTACTATTCCTCGTCAGCAAAAGCAGTATATTATGTACAAACGGTCCGTCGGTACATGTATAGTATCCTCCTCAAAACTTGGGCGAGTCACCTGTAACCGTCTCCCATGCCGGTCCCTCTGGTACATCCCACTCCTCGAAACAATCATACACCCAGTCAACCTTATCAATCAACTCCTTTTGGGCTGCCACAAACGTCTCCACCGGGCACATACCATCCTTCTGGTCAGGACATCCCTTGATCCCCGTGAGCGGTACGACCCCATCGTTGATAACGATACGGATTTGCTGCCCCGGAACCGACGTACATTCCAATACTATTTACGTTAGTACCGTTGATGATATAAAAGAAGAAGTATACATACACTGGAACTGCATGTTCGTCGCAAACGGAGCCAGCTCGGATACCTTGAATGACCGGTTTTCGGGTATGTGGTCATACGGGAGCGGTCCAGTGGCAGCTAAGGTTGTCAAGTTCAATGCGGTGATGACTAGACAAATAAAAGTGCAGAGAATCATGAATTAGCTCTACATTCCCAGAATAGCGATGCACGGAACTTACTGTTCAAAACCACCACTTCGTGGGTAGCATCCACATACAAACTGTTCCCAAAGGGGAAGGTCGTAGGGTCATCGTCCAGTGTGGCGTTCGTCGAGAGCCTATGTTCCTTGATGCGTTCCTGCGTGAGCCGAGCCACGAGCTCTTGGACGTACCCGGTGCCCTGAACACGGCCAACGGGAGATCCGAACGCGGAGTTGTACCAGAAACTCAGGTCCAGACTGCCGAGAAAGACGACGTCAGTATGATAACAGAGAAGGCCATAGACAGGAACCCCCACGCATAATCGAAGCCTTCCCATTCTTCTTCCGTAAAGAGCGTGCAGAATTGCGAATACCCCAGCGCCACCGTCTAGATGTATTTTCAGTACGCGGATCCTCTGCGACGGGATCAGATGCGCACCTCGTACGCACACATCTGCTGAAGAACATATGTGTCTTCAATGGTCAAATTATACCCATTGAGTTGACGTTGGAGGCGCTCTTGGGCATTCTTCAAGTAGATGGCAGCCCATCGTTCCACGTACCACTTGCCACGATCGCTTCTGGAACTGATCTTGGCATTCGGGCATCTGCAAGGCTGTCAGGACAAGACGTCATGGACGTACAAATGCCATACGTGTCATACGGGGCCAAAGTATTGTTGAACTACGACACGGTCAGACAACGAAGGATCGATGACAACGAGAACTTACACCAGTTTCTTCGATGGTGATACTTTGCTGATACTGACCTTCGAATGGGTATCCAAAGAAGCCAATTGCGAAGTTCATGGCAGAGTTGAGCATGCGGTCTCTGCACACGAATAAACACTGGGCCATCTCGTCTCGAGGAACATACTTACTGGGATTCGGTCCGGAAGACAGGAATAGTATTGGACTCCGTAAAGTTCTTGAGAAGGTATCCATACTTGAGTCTCATTGAAATACCCAAGTCATCTGGAAGGCGAGGTGAGAATACGCAATATAAGATACGGGTTCAGACTGACAAAGCTGCTGTCTCCCAAAGGGTGTAAGGACTTCTTCTCCAAGCTTGTACGTCCTGTAAACGAGTTCGTTCAGTGCCCCTGTCTTAACCGAAACGACCCACCATTCGTTCAAAAATTCCAAGTCTCCAGACGCGCTCAGTCCTGCAGCCGCATCGTGCAGCCTTCCCGAGAAGTTCGCCGGGCCACCGTACGAGGCTGCGAAAAACAACGATTAGGTCCATCCACCACAGAGATTCATCACTCACCCCATGCAGTCGGATACCTAGCCCCATGTCTATGCAAGAAATGCAGACCTGTAATCCTACACGTCTCTGGCGTTTCAGGGCTCGAATCCAGTCCAAATGCCTTCCTATCCACACTGTACCACGGCGAGAGGTTGCCCCACTTCTTGAACAAATCAAATGACTCCGTCTTCTCCTTGTGCGTCATCAACTGAGGCGCGACGAGCACCGCGGCGCCGCTGTGTATAGGATACGACGGGGCCGTCGCTATCAACGCAGGCTCGATTCCAGTAGGCGTCCCTCCAGCATACCCGACGTCCGTGGGGAAGAGTGACGGGAAAACGTTTGTCGGCGTAGGTGGTGGGAAAATGTCCCGGCTCGTCGAGCCGACGTAAGGAGGCGCTAAGGCGATAGCATCGTCGTAGCTGCCCGTCACACCACTGGCCACATCGTCTGAGAAGCAGGTTGTCCCACATATAGCGTACTGAGCAAAGAAACAGCCTAAGGATCCAGCAAGGAAGGCGATAGCAAGATGAAGCAGAGTGAAATGGGGTTGGGTGTAAAATGAGGGTGCCGGCTGGTATACCGGGCTCTTGGGCCACTCATCCCGAGAACGCGGGGACTGCGGCACTTCACTCTCTATTGGATCGTACTCCTTCACGCCCCGTTCGACGTCCATCGTAGTCAGGATGAAGTGGTGTCTCGTGCACGTGACGAGCTTGCGCCTAAAATGGGTTGCTCAAGATTGGCTCGTCGCCCGAGTGTATCGAATATGTGCAAAGCCAATTTATCTATTACATGTACAAATTATGTATATAGGTGTCAGTTCAAGCTATGATCATCGTAGGAATCTCCCCCAGACGAAGCTTCGCGGCCCCAAATGGGACAAGCTTGATTTCGAAGGTATCGCTGGCGCAAGCATTTGGACTTTGAGGGGGAGAGCCGGCGGTTCCACTGAAAATTTCCCAGTCGATTTGGCATGCAGTCGCTGGACGAGAAGTATTTAATTAGAGTGAAGAAGGCAGGTAGATGTACGAACCAGTCATGGTGATAGGCTGAGAACCGGGTGCCCAGACGTAGAACGGTAAGTTTGACACCTCGGAAGAACGATCGACAATCTCAATAGTAGAAGGATCAATAGCGAGACGCCATTCCGTGGTAGGTAGTAGCGTGTGGTCCTTGGTGTGATTATCGTACTAGATTTTCCGTAAGTCAGGCGCCCGAATGAAAAAGAAAATGGTACTTGCCGGTGTAAGATACTCAGCAGGTGCATCTGGATACAGAGTTTTCACATCGTTCAAGGCTTGTTCGCTCCTGTCAGTGAAGGTGAGAAAATTCTTGAAGCATTTCTGCAAGTCACAGAACCGTACCGTAATCCCTCAGTAACCGTATTGTTGTAAGACAGTTCTACGGCATAGTTAAGCGCCCCATAGTTGATGGCGATAGCATCGTTGAACCGTTTTTCGATGTCAAGGACAGCGTGAAGGGAAAGAACTATCGTCGATGACCCTTCCGAAAGCTAGACCATGTCAGCCGAGTTACCTGGCCACTCCGCAATCAAACATTCACCTCAACAACCTGGAAATTCGCGTCGTCAGGCGTCAGGGTCGTTGTCTCCTCCCCATTCACCGATATCACACTTTCTTCCGTAGCCCAATCTGGTATACGGATCTTGAAAACCAGTGGTTCGCTCGTCGTAATTTGGTACTTGAGCGTGTTATTGAACGGGTAAATGGTATCAACGACAACTGAATAGGAGGGATGGTGAGAGAGTTGGGGTGGGCGGCCGTCAAAAAAAGGAATGACAGACCGTCAACTTGGTTGGACGCGCCAACGATTCCGGAATACGTATAAGGCCCCAGAAAAACATGAAGCAACCCGTCGTCCGCTGGATCGGTCATGAACGCATGAGCCCAGAATTTCGGATATGCTTGCGGATGATTGGCGGTACAACATGGGTAATTCCTACACGTTGTAGAAGGTCCTCTATTTAGTGACACAAATAAAAAATGGAACTCACGGCTCAAATCCGAAGATGTTTGACCTAGGACCATTATTACCCCATGGCGATGGGTCCATTTCCTGGGCCCAAATTTGATTGACTGTACAAGAATGTTAAAATAAAACAGAAAAGGGACAAATTAGCCAAGTGTCTGTGACCTTCTTGGTCATACTGGTGTGCTGATGATAACAGACGGAGAATCTTAAGCGCCGGGAAAGTTTAGGTAGAAGGGGCAAACCTACACCACCAATCATGCATTATTCCGGCAGGTAATGCATTATACGCTGCCCAACTGAGGTCAGCCCACAGTTGCCACAAAGCCCCAGATCATATACCTACCTATTTTCTCCGCGCGATCGGCCAAAGAATTGTTGCCAAATATTTGGTAGATTGTCGCAAGCGAGAAGATTTGTTCCCTTGGAAAAAACTCAGCTCGAACAAGCAAGTCGCTGTGCAGCGACCCACACTACGGTGCACAGTTCAGTTCTGCCAGGACGTCAAGAATCCCTGCTACACAAGTTACGGCATGAACCCACCCACGAGAAGGACCGAGACCAGCAAGGTGTTCGTCGGCTGAAAAGGTACCTGTACATAAAGAAATCGGAACCGGCTTGTAAATAGATTTTACAGTGGGGGAAGAATACTCAGACGAACCGGAGGCGCGCCCGTGATACTGATAAATCATGTCGAGCCGGTCGAAGGTGCTCTGAACGTCTGCCGGATCACCCGTAAAACGATACGCCAGCGCCTCAGACTTGAGCGCTAGCCTCACAGAATTTCGTAAATGCGAGCCAAACAACCGGTATTGGCAATTCGTACCTTCTGCGTTGTTCACACCATGCCTGCAGGGTGAGTTTTTTTGATCAGTTCTCCGTGAGACTGGGTTGTTCTGCCCATTGAACAAGGCTTGGTTTGCTTACGTGTATGAGAAGAAGGATGTCACTGCTTCCCTTGCGAAAGTGGCCTCCGTATACCAGTCGTCTTTCCAGGAAAATCCCGAGTCTCTGACGAGTTGCATCGTCTCGATTAAAAGATCTTCCCGCCCTGCATCGTAGAATCAATATGAACAACGTGGCATGAATTCATTAATATGTGTGGGGAACTCAGACCGTTGGGATGGTTATCATATAACCATTGTAAGGAGTAGACCAACTAGGAAAGAGAAAAGTTTAGTTTTAATAAAATAAGGGCAAAGAAGTCACTTACTTCTTCCCATCTCACGTATTGATACTCAAACTGGAAGCCATCTGCAGGATCGCCCTCCGAGCCGGACGACCAGGTACTATGAACAAGTGTGATAAATTTATGCATAGCGTCTACGATCCGTTCGGTTTGGGAAGGGTCCGCTTCGGCATATTGCTATTCCAACATCATAAAGAATTGTGCATGAATAACTGCGAATGGCACTCACAACAAATCCCATTAAAACAAGATAACGGGGCCATGTCAGACGGGGAACATCCGATGACCCGTCAAGGACCTCGGGTCCAATCCAACCATCATCACCTTGATGGTCTAGAGTCCAATCCAAGAATGCACGGACTTGACCCAAGAGGCGTTCATCTTCAAGTTGAAAAGCCAACGCCACCATGCCGTTGCTTTCGTTTGAAAATTGTCAATTGAGAGGAATATAGTGGCGCCATTGAAATATAATAGAGAAAATGGCCAGACTTACAACCAATACGGGGCTGATTCGTGCATCGCACTGTACTCGATGGAGCCTCCCTCTACCCAGATTGACCCGTTGACGCTAGAAATAATCCATCAGACGGCGCTCTGACAAGAAAGGATCCTGGTTCAGGCTCACTAGCTGTCGAAGTCCATCAAATGTCCGGCGAGGCCCTCCGCCTGGACATTACCTTGATCCAAGGCCCATCCGGCTGGTTTGATCGCCCCCGTTGGAATTCTGTTATACACCGGCGCGACGACTTGCAGAGAGATTCTGACTAAGAAAATCACGTAACGCTTCCACTGATATGTACACTTACGCGCTCCGAAAATCGAAAGGACTCCAAAACAGGCCGTTGACAGTAAAGGAAGCAGGATTTTCTACACCCTTATGATCAGTTTCACGACGGAGTTGATGGAGTGTGCTCACCATTGTGCACCTGTAAGAAGTGTTCTTCGCGAATCACTCGATGTCTAATTGCCTTTATACCTGACTCCAAAAGCGTCCCGTACGCGGTCCGCCAGTAAGCCACATACTGCTCCAACATCCGAACGAAAGTCAGATGGTAAAGTCACGATGCCATTCTCTCTCTGTAGATATTCAGAGCAGCCTCTGCACAGAACGGCCCGCCGAAAAGAAGGAACATCAAACGCCACCGAAAACCAGTTGTCCAATGTTATGACTAACAATGCGACAACGCGACGTCGGTTAACGAGCAGTCACAACAAAGAATTTCCTTCAACGGCGTACTTTCACGGAGGTAAGAGGTTTGACAGGCGGTGAAAATTAAAAAATCGCATCATAGCACATAGGGCAGAGGACCACCAATGGGTTTTCGGTTAAAACACGGAAGCCAAGTAACCAGCTTCATACCTGTTCCGGGACCGGTCCGTATTCGGGACGGACATCCGCGCTGTGTTTTCCGGATGCGAGAAATGAATCGAGTCGCTGCGTTGGTTCACTTGAGCGAGGGGATTGTGCGCAGTAAAGATCTCATCTCATGAGATCCAACGGGACCTGATTGAATCTGATTTTCGATCAATGATATGCGAACCGGCAGCTGCGTAGCTTTTTATTAGCGTTTCGTTCGACGTCTGTAAATCCGAAAGAACATAGGTCTTCGATCATAACAGCACCCTGGACGTATCCTCGGGCCCTACAGTGCGGATGTTACGAGGATTCCAACACGTGGAATATAGTATATTCACCTATGCACACCTCGACGGAGAACAATGTGTTTGGGGCGGGAAAGTCCGGATGAATGTCACCTCCGTAGTCCGTTCTCGTGCGCTAATCATGACGGCACACTGGGATTCTATCCTGAAGGGCGGAAGTTGCCAATAGGGTCAGAAGATGTTTGTTACCGGTTGCTGCCTCGGTAGGCGCGTTGGAAACCACCGCACACGGGCTGTCGTGGCCGACTGCTGCGACCATATGACCCTCGATTTGTAGGATAAATATTTGGTTTTTTCTTTCTCCAAGGAAGCCGACGAGACTCTTGGATTTTAAATTTTTCTGACACGGGTGTGGTCAGATCATTGGCATTTCCTGTTCACAAACGTCAAACACAGAGACCAGGCACAGTATGCAGAGAATTCTCGCCTTGAGGCTTGAGCTGAAGTCGCCGGTTCGGCTTCGATTCTTATAATCGGTGCCGCGGGAGTATGAAGAGAGCAAACCTAAACAAGGCATGATTAACAAGGTGGAATTACGAAGTGAAACGGTCACGACGAAGCTGCCAGTAGAACCGAAACTTGAAGTTATTCTTGTCCGAGTCGGTGGTTTGTTATTGTTTCCATTGCAAGGCCATAGCGATGGGAAGTATTGTTTGTCACACATCCAAGTTCCAACACTACGAAGAAATTCACCAAGCGCAAGCAAGAAACAGGAAGACAGTATGTAGGCACATTCGAATGCCGCTAGACGTTTGGCGTGAAGTGACGTCCGCACGTGAAGGGCGTGCTGGCAAACAGATGCAGACAACGTTGCTCCCTTCCCTCCGACGCCCACGACGGGCGCTGCGGTCTTTTCCTTCTCTTCATGCCTTTTTGTTAGGCCTTGGGGCTCCAACATTTCGCTCTTTTTTGTTCTCTATCGACCCTCAGCTGCCAGAAAAGTTCTAAATGTCCCCCCGACCTATCAATTCTACTGGAAAACGTCCGCTTTCTGCTGTGTACTTGGGGAAAGATCCTCTGTACATATCTTCTCCCCCAAACCTGCCTGATTTACCGGAACCACCAAGTCCTGTCGCGAGCACAAGCTCAAAAGGTTCCGGTCTCCCTTCTCCACCGGCAACGAATTCTACTGGCAGTGGAAGCACAGGCGATCCTGCCAGCATCGCTCGAAGAACTCGGCCCCATCCCGGTGCCATGCTCACTGAATTGAATGTAAAGACATTCCACCACGCTTTTGAAGAAGAGCAGGATGGGTCCGCCGGTCGTCCGGTCGATCCAGACGACGATGACGATTATGACAACGACCATGACAACAACGATGGCGAGGATAATACAGCGCGTCTTATCAGACGACAGTCTTCCATATCTTCGAGCGAGAATGTACAGGCGCTCGAACGCGTCAAAAGCCTCACGCAGAGGAACCGAATGGTACGTCTTTCGGATGACCTGATCCTTTTCCTTCTCTAAATTTTTATCTTTCTAGGCCCTCGATAAACTTTCTTCTTACTCTCGGCTAAGTACGCCTTCACCCAAGCCACGTCACCCCACTACGCCCAAGCATCATGCCCCACCACTTGCCTCAACATCGTCCCAGTCTTCCTCATCCTCATCGAAAACACGTTCGTCACGCCATTCCCACCAAGTTACTCCAGATCACCAGTCGGGCTCTGAAACCGAGCGAGAGTCTCTCCATCCTCCCGTATTCTCAACAAATTCCCACTCTTCCTCCTCACATACGTCCTCCCGAACAGGCTCTTCCGATCCTCGCCCGTCTACGCCACGCAGCCGACAGCGCCTTGTATCCGCCCCCTCATCTCCCGGACAGGACCTTCTCGCATCCAAGTCCAATTCCTCGCATTCATCAAATTCCCCTTCCCATATCCGGAAGCGCGCTTCAATTGCTCTCACAGAAGCAACGTCCTTCCGTACAAGATCTCCGGACCGTGGCGTGACGCAAAGCGCGCTGGCAGCGGTTGCGTCGTCCAGACGGAGTCCCACCGTGGGTCTGGGGAAGAAGAGGCAGCCTCTCCCACCGGAATTTCGTGATTCACCCGGTGGCGGTGGCTCGACGTCTCAGCGGAACGGTGTTAATGATACACTCACCCGAAGTTCTACCCTACATTTCTCATCTCTCCCAAAAACACCTGCTAGATCGTCAACTGTGCGAGACCTGAATCGACGGCATCAAACGCGTTGGATGAGCGAGGATCTGTCGGCTACATCCCCTACTGATGATAACGATGTACCTGCTATAGGACGACGGCAAACACCACGGGGTGGGAGTGCAGAGAGTGCGTTAACCGTGGGTGCTAAGGGTAGAAGCTTGGCTGGTGAAGGGTTGCGAGCAGCTGGTATAGGTTTGAAGGATGGCGAAGAGAAGCGGGGCAGCGATATTAGGACTCGTGCTGGTACTATTGTTGGAACGAGAGCAGCTACGTCGATGGCGGAATACGGCCGAGATTTCGAAGATGATGACGATCGCCCTTCATCAGCTTCGCGTCAGCTGAGGAGTCATCGAAGTGCGTATCCCTTGCGGGATGGAGATAGTTCAGTATCTCGGAGGGACGTGGAGAGGTCGCAGTCGTCACTCAGCGCATACAGTGGACAGGAGCGGTACTCAAGTCCACGAGTTTCAGGGATACAACAGTCTGGACATCATACGGAGCTTATGCACAATAGCTTGTCGATGTTCGAATCGCAGGTCAATCGGGTGCAGTTGAATGCGTCCAATGACTTGCTGAGGAACGCGCAGGGTATAGTGACGGCCGCTGAAAGGCTGCAAGGACTAATGAAGGGTGGAAATGGACGGGCACTGGAGGAGCAGATTAATGCGGAGGTTGGCGATCGTGACATGGATGCGGACTTGGTGGAGATATGGAGGAAAGTTGGCGGGGAGTATAGAGAGGGCATGAGGGCAAGTGATGAGCTTGTTAGAGCGGTGACAGGTTTCCTGCTGGGTGTTGGCAAAACTGTTAGAGATTTGAGTGGCGCTGGAGATTCTCATAGCCGAAGTATCAGTTTGGATGAAGACGGTCTGACGGGACGTCTATCGAGGCTTCATCTTACCCCGGAAACCCCTGTGAACGGTAGCGGAAGACGTAGCGCTGATTCTCGACATAGCTGGGACATTCGAGATCGGGAGCGAGAAGAGGCCTCGCGACGGCTCAATGCAAGGGCAGAAAGTGTTCTTGCTGTTCGACCTCCGTCGGCTCTCAACACGTTGAAGAACGAGGATTATCCGCGATCTGTGTTTGATACCCCATCTCCTCGAGAACCTCATCGAAGTGCTACTACCAATGGGGTAAGTTCTGGCTCCATGCGACGAGTTCAGCCGCGGGAACCTTCCAACCGTGTCGGTGCCAACGGGGTCGCTACGCTGGATTCTCAAGAAACTCTTCGTGCTTTTGACCCATCGCCTACACCTGCCTCACGTATCAATCGCGCCCCCGATCGAACTCAGACTCTTCCTCCCCTTGACATTCCAAGACCACTGCCGACGTTACCCTCCGAATCTCTTCGAGCTCGACTTTCCGTCACTCCTACACCTTCAGAAAAACAATCTCAAGATCGTAATCGGGATCAGCAAAATCAAACCCTTTCTCGCCGCAAGAACCTCAACTCTATCTTCTCTGTTCGGAGCCCAAACACGACTACGGCTCTAACCACACATACGGTATCCAATTCTCCCGATCGACTGAGTTTCCCAGGTGCGAGCCCGATGCAGCGGACGGAATCGAACAAGTCAAATCGAAGCTCGGTGACTTTCTCCCGTCCGTCCACTATCTCGGTCTCCACGCTCAACGGACTTCAGCAGCAGGATGAGAGGCAGCGGAAGTCGTCTTCTTCGGGTTCTGTGAACGCGGATGAGGCAGAGATCGTTGCTAGTGTCCATTCGCCGATGTCGGGTTCTGAGACAGAGAGAGACTGGAGGCGAACGGTCAATCGGTCGGCGAGGATGTCGCTTGATGGGACAGAAGCGGCGCACGCTGCTGATCGGAGTGCGGCATCTTCTATTCTCCCTGGTTTGAAGAGAGAGAGGAGGCGAACGGTTGTAGACATTTGGCCTCCCGCTGGTAGGTGACTCGACTTCGGCTCTTTTGCATTTCTTGTACATAACATGCGTGAGTGCATTCCTTGTCGGGTTTTCACATCCTAACTCATTCTTGCAGATTCCTTTGTTTTTACTGTTTTTATTGCGCGGACGCTGATACTCACAACTGCGGTACTTCTACGTGCGCCTTCTTTCTCCTCCAAGCGCGATCGATCCTTACATTTATTTGGGCTTTGAGAATTGCACATAAACTTGTCTGTCTCTTTATCTGATCTGTGTTGTGTAGTATTCGTCTTTCTCCCTTCTGTCTGTTTCTATATCTCCATGTCCTGACGTTGCACGTATTCTATGGGCTCTATGATATGTGGTCGTGAGTTCAAACTCACTGTGAAATCCCTGAAGTAGATTACCCAATGATACCTAATAAATGCCGATTGTACGCATATGAAGATAAAGTGCATTGGCTCGTGAGTGTTCATACAGCGCAATACCCGCTCATATGTAATTGAAAGCAGATATGTGATACAAATAATGCGGTCGTGGGCGAGTCGGGAGCAAGTACGGCAACGAAGCAATAGAATAAATTATGCAAGAAGACAAGCGCTGCGGGTTAAAAAATCGGGTGGGCGTTATGTTAGACACGCCAAAAGGAATGAACCAATAAAAAAATGCCGACACTTATGCAACTATTGATCTTGAATTGATCTGAAGTGACTGACTTGTCTGCATCTTTTCTTCAGCTCCACATTCCATTTCCCTTCTCAGAGGTTTCCTGACATGTGAGCACGTCGCAAATCTTGCTCTGAATTTTTCTGATGAGCTGACATTGACGTTCCGTTGGGAACCTAGCACTATTTAGTATTGACAACCGATTATTCATGACGCGTAGCGTCCCTGAAGTGGAACCTATGAAGATGCGGTTGTAACGCTATAGAATGCTGTCATTGTGGTCCTGCTTGCGCTGATCGGCGTTCTACAGATAGATTTCCGCACTCGAGAAAACAACGACACGTCGTGTTCAACACATTACTATAATGACTCGCACATCACTCGATTTCTCCGTATTCCTGTTTCAAGTTGGGTCATTCCATATGACTGCTATGCGTCCATCTCAATGAATTGTATTGCTGCACCCCGATATCCTTACTCCGAGTCAATTGATATGGCAACTTCTTATGTCTTCGTCTGTGACTATTAAGATTGTACCTGTGTGCCTGCTATCTTTCTTAGGGGATCTGCGCTTGTATGCTGCCCTTGTCCATCTGTTGGCTTCTTGAAAAAAGCCGTTTGTGTTACCGGTTTCCTCTCTCGATGGAATTAGCGGCAACGATAATTACGACGTCAGTCCAGTTACTGAGGAAGCCCATGGGGCTTGCATACTTACGGTCAAATCAAACGTGTGTCAAGGGTTGCGGTAAAGGATAGTTAACGTACCAAGTCAACACGTACATAGCATGGTCGGTAATACTGATACCGACATCACTACCCCATGTCCCTGCCGGCAATTCGAGCTAAACCTCGATCAGTGTCACCCTCTCTACTACTCAGGTCTTGATACTCTTCTCCTGACTACTTAGCTCCTTTCTGCGGTCATACCTATTACCTACATTAGAGTGCATGTGAGGTAGGAAATTACTATCTCGTGCGCTATTGTTCGAATATAGAAAATGAGTCACTTGCATCACCTTGAATAGCTAACAACCGGGAATCCCAAAGCTGCGTGACGGAGCCGCTGAAGTTCAGTGAAGGGACGCACGATGGGTGCGGAGTGAACCAGGAGCGACCCTGTTTTCGATCAAGAATTCTACAGACTATAGTTCTTTACGTTCCACCACGTCAGTGCGTTCCTCCCGGTGAGTCATTCTGGTGACCATGGGCTTCAGTAGATTGCTTAGCATTCGAGCCACTTCCGACCTGTCATTGATCATTGAACCTGGCTTTGATAAGGGTATACACCGGCACACCAATCGAGTTCAGCGACGTCGCGCCCGTACTGCAAACTGTTTCTAGACCATTACGTCCCGTGAAAGATGGTTGGACGTAGATTTAAAGACCCCAAGTCCAGAATTATGCATGAAATATCTCCTACGCCTGGGGAAGGTCCACTCCTTGAACGATTCCAACCATAGCAATATCCGCCGAGCAGGGCAGTGTGCACCATCCCCATCCAGTGGGCTGGGTCTGCATCAATCAATCTCTAGATTTCCGTGCGAAGCAAATAGGTTTAGCTTTTCAGTGGACTTGCGCGCCTGCGTGTTCGTTAAGTTTTCGAATGCAATCCTATGAAAAACCTCTGCCTCCCGAACACTTCGCTCTTTGATTTCCATGTAACAAATTCGAGACGCTGGAGACAGAAATGGAGGGTGCTCAACGATTGCCTAATAGAATACCCATCTGCAAGGATCTTCAGTTCATCATTAGAAGAGTCTCACGAGTGACGAGGAAGAGATGAAGGAATAGGACCAACCCGGACCTGAAACCTCCGAGAGTCTGAACAAGATCCATCCGGCGAATAGAGAAGACAGAGCTTGTCGAGTATGCCCGGCAAGGTGCTGGTAGTCAGTAAGTATGAAATGGTTTTCGCCATGAAGCAATTGGAGATAAAGATACAGATAAATCAATAAATGATCTCTTCTGGGGCCCAAGGAGTCGAGACGGCACTAATTCTATCCTCCCTTGTCCTTTCAAAGCTATATTGGGTTCCCTACAAGCGAAACTTCTGTGAGAAGTACACGGCGTATCAGAAGGGTAAACCGTCAACTAAGATAGCCACTCACGAGATTCAAAGCGTATTCAATACGCACCAAATAAGTCTCCGGAATAAACTGGTCAAAGAGGACTTGAAGATTACAGTTCTTGCACTCAGGACATGCCTTTGCAGTGCTTCGGGCTACCGATCTGAGATGGGATTCCTCGGTTCGCACAGCCTCCTAGGTAGGACATTTGCGAATTACTGCTTGAATCGATGTCGCGTAGCAAAGCAGCCAAGATCTCTGCGGAATGGTGTAAAGGGGGCGTCCAAGATCATGGTCGTATTCTTGGAGACTATGAATGGAGCAAGAAGGTTTGCTCTCAAACACATCTTCAATTTTATCCGGGACGATGAGCGCGTACTTGTGAGCTTCCTCCAAGCGCCTTTCGCGGAACTTCAACAGTCGATAGATGATGCGAGGAGATTGTAAGAGGTTAAGCTCCGGGATATCGTTGTCATCCTTTGCTGATGAAGGTCTTTCAATCACCATGTTTGCAGCCGTTGTAGCTTCTTCTTTCCACCCCATAGCGTACGCAATGGCAAAGACGCGCAAGGGTTCGGCGTTGAAGAATTTGCGTAGCTCAGTTCGTGCCCGGATAACAAGATCCTCCATGAGGTACTTTCTTGCCATGACCACCATGACACGGTGTAACGCGGATATTTCCTCGAACGATGGGTCTTTGACAGGGTAGCAGAAGCGAAGAATATGACCTATTGTTTCACCGTCTTCAGCCATTGGGACCGTAGGGAGGATTTCATCTGTTGGCGCCTGGGCTAATGCGAACATGTCTTTGAAGAAAGGCGACGCAAGTGAGAGGATGAATTTATGCGCGTAGAGGCGGATGTTATCGCACGATATTAAGATAACATCGGCTGTGGTATCTGAACCATCGAATGAATATGAAGCATCCATTTCCAGAAGATTGGCTGGAGCTGCGAAGCTGTCGGCAATGCAAACAGTCGATACCACTTGGCGCGCACTGATGAGATGGATGTTATTGATGAAAACATAAATGGACTATTTGACTTGCCGAAACGTGCGATAATCCCTTAATGAGCCCTGGACCTCAACGAAATGAGCAGGTCGATACTCGATGCTGGACACTAGTACGGAAACGTGAGCGAAACTCCTAACCAAGGCCCAGGCGCACTTGAGGGTAGGTTCTACCGCGACCGTCACGTCCAGCACAAACTTATAAACAATGAAGCGTACATAGTTGTACTTCTGTCGACAAATTTTGGGAGTACAATTACACAGAATATTTTATACAAGCATACCAACTTCCATCTGGCACGTCACCACGCAGCATAAATACCGCGACACGCGCTACAGACAGAATTTCTGTTGAAATAAGTCATCAACATGTCTCAGGGCCACAAGGTGAGGTGGACGCCTACCCTGTTTAGAACCTCGCCGATGCGCTTCATATATGTTTGGGGGAGATACCGGTCAAAGAGGGCGGGAAGATCACATTTCGCGCACTCAGGGCACGCCTCTGCGATACTCCGAGCATGCCGCGTCGCCCATTCATGACGGACGTGAAGACTTGCCGTAGTCGGATTGAGAAGGAGCACTTCTCGGACCTCTCTCATGTAGTACAGGAGCCATGATTTTTGCGGAACGATTTGGAAATAGACATTGCCATACCCGTCATCTTCGCAGATATCATGATGCTCGCAAAAGGGATTATTCTTGAATACGAAGTCAATTTTATCCCCGTCAATGTAAGCCAATTTGTAAGCGTCGTCCGTACGTTGTTTGTGAAACCGCAAAAGTCGAAATATAATACGTGGTGATTCGAGGATGTCGAGTTCCGGGATATCGTCATCTTCCAGGGTCAATAGAGGTCTTTGAATTGCCTTCTCTGCAGCCACAGCGGCCTCCTGCTTCCATCCCATCGCGTAGGCGATCGCAAAAACTTGTAAGGGCTTTGTCCCTGACTCACAGAACCGATGCAGTTCGCTTCGAGTTCTGAGAGCTACGTCCACCATGGAGTATTTCCTGGCCATGGTTACCAACACATGGTACATTTCAGATATATCCTTGAATGACGGATCCTTAGTGGGGTAGCAGAAGCGAAGAATTTTCCCGATGGTCTGACCATCTTCGTCCATTGGGATTTCAGGAATGGATCCATCGGCCGGTGGCTGCGCTATCAGGAACATGTCCTTGAAAACAGGCGATGCAAGTGATAGAATGACTTTGTGCGCGTGGAAGCGTATGTTGTCGTATGATACCAGGACAACATCGGCCGTGGTGTCAGAGCCGTCAAAAGTATACACAGTATCCATCTCGAAGTCTATACGCGAAACGGTGTGAGCAGCAGTATCATGGTTCAAAGGCTGAAGCTGACGAACAAGGCACCTTGGCTCACCGACTAGTGTAGTGCTAAAAATACAATGGAGAGTTACCTGAGACACAGTTGAGACACTTGAGGGCAGGTTCGCCGTCGGCCAACTTAGCAGACTTGATTGTACGTCAATGGAAATTATTGTGATAGTACTATTACAATTGGTATATGCTTGGTAAATATACAAAACATCTAGCCACCCATGCTATCGTCCTGTCCCATCCCTCTCCAACATCTCAAAGTCGGCGTCCTCCTCCTCTGGTCTCAACGCCTCTTCTTCCTCGCTTACGCCAACATTCTTCCTGCTCCCATTCCTGTTGAACATCCTCGATACCCATCCACTCGAACTTCCGCTCGACGTCCCCCTCGCGTGTTTTGCTTTTGGTGGGTGCGATGGTCCAGGTAAGAACGACGCATGCTCGTCAGTAGAGGACAGTGGAACGGTCTTGTAACCGGTATTTTCATCTTCACCAAATACAGCATCCATCTCTTCAAGAGGAACGCCTTTCGTTTCAGGGTATACTGAGGGGAGAAGGTTAACGTAGAAGCGGGAGGGGATGAAAAGAGTGACCCACGGAAATAAACTCCAAAAAGGTCGTCAGTTAGTTAAAGCAGGAGCCAGACGGAAGGAACGACGTACCCAAAACGAAACTGCATGCACAGAAAAATCCGTGCATGAAATAGAGTCGCCATTCTATGACCTCTTGCAAGTAAGGCGTTATTTCACCGACGAGGGTGTTGAACGCCCAATTGGTCGCTGTTGACAATGACACTCCTTTTGCACGTACAGTGAGGGGCATGATCTAGAAAAATCAACAGCCGAGCTATAGAAATCGGGGAGAACATTACCTCTGGAGGGTACAGCCACGGCAGTGGGCCCCAACTACGAAGCCAGATCAACAAAGGAAAAGGACGACTGAGAGTAAAGACCAACCTGAATCCAAAGGCAGCATTGAAAATGATGACACAGGCCACCACAGCATTAGGCGTTTCCGGTAAGTCAAGATATATGAAATACCCAGTAGCGCAAAGTGCTAGACTCATCTACAGACTTGATGGTGAGCCATAGATTTCGGAGACAGTTTTGAGGGAAATTCACCACAACAGCACCGGACAATAAGATCGGTCGACGTCCCCATCGATCAACTAGGTACCATCTAAGACGACGAGTTAGGCAAAGTTGCTGAAGATGGGGGAAGGATCGCACGGCGGTAATGTACTAAGGAGATATATTAAGGAATTAATTCCCGTCATGAGTAGAGCTTGTCGGCCTAGCCAACCAGCCTCTGTGTAGCGTTTACCGTGAGAATGCGATCTGCAGCGATATATCTAAAAACTACTTGCCTTCAAATACTTTAGCTGCGAGTAAGCGGAACAGGTAAGCATCCGGGTTGCATAGTGCAAAAGAGGGCCACTCACGAGCATAGTAAGAAATAACTGCAACGTAGTGAGTATCAATCGAGGGAGATTGAATACTGTGTGGCTTACCGTTAATGCCGTTGAGTTGAGCAAAGGCTTGCGATGACATGGCCAGTAGCACCCGCCGTTTATACTTTTTCCACATCATCGCATACGTCCTGGCCTCACCGGATTCTCTCTACCAATGTCCGAGTAAGAGATAGGTTGTTTAGCCTGCTAGTGCGTACCTCCATGATGACTTTATCCTTGATTTCTTGATACTCTGCCCGAGCAACAACATTGTCGAGGTCACCGCCATGCAGGTCTGCGAGTATGCGCAATCCCTCGTCATCTTTATCTGTGTCTATGAGCCAGCGAGGGCTTTCCGGAAGTACTAGTGATCCAGCGGCAAGGATGGCACCAATGACGCACTGAACAAGCAAAGGTATCCGCCATGCCATGTCTGAGTCTATAAACGAACAAAAATAGTCGGTCCAGACAGAAAACGCGTAGCCAAAGATATTGCCAGTGAACTCTACGCAAGCCAGGGCTCCTCTCTGCAATAATTTAGCCAACAGTGGATATGAATGGGATAGACGTCATACATGATTTGGCGGTGATATTTCACTCTGATAAATAGGCACGATGGTGCTGCGAATACGTCAGCGATGGGCACACGACCAGCCCTAAGATTATAACGCACGATAGAAGACCGACGCCGAATCCACTGACAATCCGTCCAACCACCATTACTGCGAATCCGGTTGTAAATGTCTGTACCGCCCCACCCAGGGTGAACACCAGAGCCCCGATGAATAGTGTTCCCTTTCGGCCAATGATGTCGCCTACTCGGCCAGCAGCTAGAGAAGTCACTACAAACGTGCACAGTCAGAACAGGCTTCACGATAACATACGGAAAACACATACCGAATGCACCCACCTCCAACACAGCAACCATACTCCCTACCTGTATCGGTCCCGGTCTACCGAAAAACTGGATGAAATGGGGACCCGTTATGATACCCGACATGACACTGCGAAAGTCATGAACTGCTACTTCTATACTGTGCAAGGTTCCGCGGCTTCTTACCCTTGATCATACCCAAACTGGGGAAGACGTGATAAGCTGGCAATTTCCACCTTGCAGAAACATGGGAACCCACAAGAAATACGCCTAGACTGGCGAAGATAGATACAACATACAGTAATGGCTGGCCCACCAGCCTGCGGCGAGACATTTTGGAGGTGCCGCAAGAATTATTTCTAGGGGCCTGGAATCGACTCCGTGGCGGGCGACGGAAGGGAAGTTTGTAAAAGGCGTGTCGTTCCCACGGTGCTTCGAATTTCGTGTTGTTCCCACGGTGGCGCGTTCTGGGAATCGGATCGTTAAGATGTGGTTAGTCAAGTTCTAACCACATAGAAATATTAACAGCAGTCGTGGCTATGCATTCATGAATGACAAGTTACCGGGCATACCGCGATAGGCTGTACCGTCGCACCGCAGAATGGCCCCGTAGTGAACCGGGCGGATGAGAGATGTATCCCCCTTCGATTGATAGACTGAAACTATGCGTCCTGTATGAACTGGAGCGTTTCCACCTCATATTTATGTTCAGGAACCCCATCGATGCGTGCGGGATTGCTCCCTCAATGGTGTTCACTTGGCATCTAGCATCCAGGTCTGACAGCAAATATTGTATTCTGTACATACTCTACATCGAAATAAAGTAGGAGTGTCGAAGAATTGAGGGAAAACAATAATTCTCTGGAAGCTCAAAATATAAATTATAGAAGTGGAAAATCCAGAATAAATAATAAAAGGCTGTCCTCATCAAACCAGATAAGTTCGTGATGAAGTCTAACGCGACAAGAGTTTGGTTGGCTGCGTCGAAGGCTGCCCAGAAGCTCCGAAAGGTTCACCTTCCAAGGGGAGAGGCCTTGGAGGCTCAGGTCTAGACAACCTGCGGCTCGCGTTCACTATTAATGCGTCCATCGCTGAAAACAACCTCGTATTGAGGCGGGAGCGTTCCGAAATTGCCATCATCAACATCTACTCTGCCCGCATCAATTTCATGCCGTGGCAGGCGTTCTCTGGAGACCATACATGATGAGGGCTGTATACGTCCCGGCGATGCATTCGAAGCTGATAACCCAGCAACTACGGAAGCCCTGTTTGTTTTCCGTGATGTATTGTAAGAAATCTACCTTAAGGGGGTCTAAAACCCAAGCACAGAGCACGATCGGCGTATATTAGCCAGAGTAAGTATGGGTCAGAGACGCGACATCAAGGTAAAAATCAAAGGTAAAGGTCAAAAAAGGCCGAAAACGGCACATACGTAGCTATCCAAAGCTGTAGGTAAATAGAAATCAAGAAGTGATGTAGCTACCTGGTCCGAAGGAAATTCACAGAGTTAGCGGCCATCACGGTATAGGCGGGGGGGGAGGGTATGCATATTCGTGCGCTGGGTATGATGACGACATCGCAGGAAAAACCATATAATTAAGCACAGTGAGATCACGATGCCTCCCAGAACTCCGAGTCCTCCGATGACACTTATAAGCGAACCAGAGGCGGGAGACGAAGTTGTATTCGGCTGGGATGCCTCCGGAGTAATCAAGGAGGTTGCAGAGATGGAGGAGGATGCTCCAGATGTCAACGTCGAAGGTTCCGATAAAGGGAAGGCTTGGTTTTCAACCTGAAGCACAAACCTGTCCAGCGTTAACTCCGAATTCCCGCCGAACAGTTTGTCATGGTGGTTGATTAAGGTAATCGTATGCACTCCTGGTATATCAAAGGATTTAGAGAACAAGATGACCTACCCGTGCGGTAAGAATCGTAGTGCAGGTGGATGGATGCTCGCACTCACTGGAGGATTTGTACCATCGTCAGTTTCGTTGACAGCGTCTACCTTCTCCATGATAAAGCTGTCCAAATGATCGCAGTCGATACATATTTGATACACCCCTCCACAGCAGCGACGAAGGCCGTAGTAGTAGAAAGCATTAGCCGGTACTGAAAAAGAGTATATGCCATTTTCGGAGGGGGACCGTAGCAGGAACTCACCAGGGAAAGTGAAGGTTACGCGGGCTGTTGTGTCTTTTGTAAAAGATAGAGTCCCGCTTTCACCAAAATTACTAGCATTATATGATCCATTGTTAGTCCACGATCCCACATATTTGAGAATATCGGTTAGTCTGTCATCATAGGTCAAGTTAAGAAGTTGCATTGCGAATCTGCGAGAGTAAGGAAGTTAACAAGGTCAACGGGGAACAACGGAAGAGAACTTTTGGAAATGGCAATACAGCATCTTTGGATTCAACAGCATTGTGCTAAGCGCCCTTGGTATCATGATTGAAAACAAGTAAACGATGATGGACTTGCCATAATTCCTATTGTTTCGCTGAAACAGTCTGGTAATATGTACAACTTGTCAAGCAAGAAACCACCTTGGTGTCCTTCGACATTCTTTCATGACAGAAGCTTGTGAGTACCGGGCCATGGTAGCGTGCAATAACCTGGCCATCGTCTGACATAATCATCCTGGCCAATAGTCGATCTTCATCTATTCAGGCTACTGATATAGAAACGGCATTACCAAATCTTGTAGATTCAATGGTCTAGTGGTTATGATTTGTGTCTCACACACACAAGGTCCTGAGTTCGAGCCTCAGTTGAATCATTATTTTTATACTTATTGTCAAGATTATCTTTAGTTTTTGCTAAGGACTCCAACCCAATAGTGAGCATTTAGTGTCCTAATCAGCCTCTTTACAGCATTGTGCACGCTGCATTATTTCCAAAGGCTTGAGGTTCAAATTTTCGGAGGATCATTTCTCGAAATTTCTGCGGACCCGACGGGACACAGCCACAACACTCCTTCACCACCACGATGTCTCAAGCATTTTATCCCAACGTCAACGGATACGCAGGTTACACCTATCCTATGCCCTCACCACCTAAACCTAAGCCAGGAGTCAAACCTGTCAATGTCTTTTCTAACGATGGTTCTTTCCTAGACCGCATCCAACGCAGCATGAAGGTATGATAAGTATCATTCTCATCTCCTATCTTCGTTTTGCGTTCAGCTCTGAAGACAAGGGAACCTCTTTACAGGAAACCGACGAAAAGCGTAAACGTGAAGAGGATCTTGAAAGGTCAGCGCTTGATATACCTTCTATCGTTCTCTGCTTATCATGAATGTGGTCTCCAGAAAGAGAAACTTTGATAACCGTTTCGTGAGTTGACCCTCATCAGCAGTAGAATAGCCATTCATCATATACCAGAGGAATCGAGGGAAACGACCACTCCCAACTGCCGCCGACTCGACACCTGCAGACCCACCTACCAAGAAACAGAAGTCTGACAGCACTTCAGTAAAGAGTGCGCTTGATCATCGTCCGATGACTATAAACCCTGACTTCTACATGCTTAGCTGAATACCAGAAGCTTGTCGAGGACTATTCCGGACGTAATCTCAAAGGCGATGGTGCTGGTGGGCACACTCTCACTCGGTAGATGCTGAATGTGTTATGATTATAGAATCCAAGCTGACTATTGTTACCGCCCAAGTGAGTATATGATGTCCTCCTCCTAGTCCTATACCAACGATGTCCATAGTATCCATGTTTTACTCCTTCTCGTTGCGCATGTACTGCGTAACTGAATGGAATTTGACTCGAACTTTTGAAAAAATGATGAATAATATCCATGTGCTCTGCTTTCATTGATTATGCTTCCAAAATCCGGAAAACCTAATCGAAGGAGTCAGCAGGGATATGATATTGACTTATACGACACACACCTTCACAACACCGCTCTTCAAGTCCTCCAAGCGGTAGCTTACTGACTCCACCGTCTAGAACGATCATTAATAAGGTTATAACAGGCCAGGAATTTAAAAGAAATTACCTGCTGCCCGACATGCTGGTTCGCCTGGAACACTCTGAGCTTGAACTTCTTCGCTTCAAACTCGCTGATAATACCAACAAGCGGCTCCTTCGTGCCGACATGTTGACTGTACGTCTGAATACCTTTATGGCCTTTCAACTTGGCATCCGAAAGCCACACAACATCGCCAGGCATGATCTCTCCAGCCCTCTTCTGCACCGAAGAACCCGACTGCATATAGATGATATATCCATACGATGGAGGAGAAGGCGGCGCTGCTCCTGGTACCTCGTTCAAGACGGCCTCGATGTATCCATGATATGTCCCATCACCAATCAACGCCTTCTTCGATTTATCATTCAACGACGTGGCCACTTCACACACTTGGACGCCAATACGACCCCATATCGCAATCAACTCCTCTGAGGTCAGAACTGCGTCTTCTTGGCTCTTTGTGGGCTTGATGATCTCGGGTGCAGGAGCAGGAGCAGGGACAGCTGTCTCCGTTTCCGCTACATCATCATTCCACGGCACCGACATGTTTCCACCAGAACCAAATTCAAGCGAGGAGCTCGGAATCGACGGGAGCTCCCACTGCGACGATACGCTATCAGACAGCTCCATTCGGGGAGGAGTGTTGTCGGAGAATGGCGGTGGTGGCGGCGGCGGTCCTCGAGGAGGAGGTCGAGTAACAAGCTTTGGAGGAATGTCTTGCGCCTCAGGTTCCTCGACCATGACGAAGTCATACTGGGGTTTATGTGTCTGAGGGGGATTAGCGCTAGAATCACTATGGGATGTTTTGATAGATGTCACAGTTTGGACACTAGTTCGTCGTGGAAGATTTGTTGTGGGCACAGGTGGACGACCAGGAGGAGGGGGAGGGCGAGAGGGCGGTCGTGTAGCCTGCGGAACGTCCGTCGACACTTGACGCTGCACCGACGCTCGTCTGCCTTCGCGAGTAGGAATAGGCGGGGGAGGTATGTCCTCAGGCACCTCATCAACTTCCTCGTATCGAACCTCTTCTGCGTCACTCTCTTCTTCTGCCTCTACTTTGACCACGTCGTCTGACGTTGCCAGACTCTCTTGCTCAGAATCAGTCTCTTGCGTTTCGGTCGGCGGTGGTGCCCGAGGCATGGGAGGGGCTCGAACAGATGGATGTGGAGGCACATGAGATGGACCAGACGACGATGGTGGCAAAACACCAACACCCAAAGGCATCATTCCAATCCGCATTCCACCCATACTTGCTAATTTGGCGGCAATACGTTCCTTGCGTGCCCGTTCCTCTTCCTCTTCATCCGGTTCTTCCGCAGACTCCGGTTCTTCTTGGTCCAGTTGGGTTCCTTCAGTACTGTCACCCTGAACTTCGGGGGCTCTCTGAGGCGGGGGTGGAGGCCGCGAGGTCGGAATAGGCGCAGCACCAAACTTTATCCCGCCCAGTTTCGCCATCCGTTCAGCAATTGTCCGTCGCCTTTCCTGTTCCGGTTCAGCCTCAATAGGCCCCTCAGCCGATGCAGTTTCTGTGACAACGGGTGCTGGCGATGTCGGTGCAGCCGGCGCAGAAACCGCGGCTGCGGGTTCTCGTATATGGGAACTTACAGAAGCGGATGGCGATGCGGGCTCTCGTATATGTGACGCGGTCTGTTCTTGAATATTGTTATACGACGCACGCCTGCTCGGGCTATGGAATATCGGATCAATTGGATCTATACATGCGCAGTTTTATCAGTGTTCGACAGATCAGTATTGATGAACCTACCACCCTCTTCTTCATCCAAAATCTCTTGTTCTGAAGAATGGTCACTGACAGAAACAGTAGGAGTCGACATAGGCGGGGTATGGGGTCGCCGGTTTACTTCAAGACTAGGAGGAATTTTCACCGACTCCCTTCTCACAGGCGGAGGAATGATCAAAGGTTGCTCCTCTAAAGCAGGAGATGGGCGCCTTGGAGGCGGCGGAGGTAATGGTATTGCTTCTTGATCGGACTCTACCTCTTCTACAGGAACAGGAGGAATAGAACGGTGAGGATGTGGGTGCGCAGACACTGGAGGCGTCTCTATCTCAGATCGGTCGCTTGATTGAGACGATGATCGCCGTGGCGGAGGGACGGAACGATGGAAAGGACCTGGGTGAGGAAGAGGCGTGCTTTCATCATCCTCTTCCGCAGCCTGCGACTGCAGGATAGAAAAAGATCGCGGGGGAGGGATTTGTAAAGGCAATGTTGGCGATATCGGTGAATCATGCTCAACGGATGGCGGAGGAGGGACCGAACGCTGCGGTGGCGGGGCAAAAATAGCACCATCTTCGGCCTCTGCGGTGGATGCGAGTGGTGGCGAAATCGATGTGCGTTTCGGTGAGACAACAACAATGTCGTCGTCATCCACACGCTGTATGGAAAGCCTTCGTAGTGGTGGTGGAGCAGCAACAGGCTCGGAGGCCGGGATAGGCGGCCGTGTGCTACTCGGAGGCAATGGCGGTGGAGGCCCGAAAGTGGCCTGTTGCGGCAGACGGGTATCATCGTCACTAATCTCATCCTGATCCTCAATAAGGGGAGAAACTTTCTCTTCATGGGTTGATAGTCCCTGATCCTCATCAACTGACTCCGTATCCAATTTCGTCTCGGCCTGATTCTCCGCTTCGACGACAGCCGCACCCCTCGCATTAATCTCTTCTTCAAACGAATCTGGTTCTTCCGTGATCCCGACGGGGAATCTGGGTTCTGGTTCATCCCGGACGAAGATAGCGTCTACGAGACAGCAAAAAGAATCAAATCAATATTTGTTACACATTTTACGATCGATAAACGAGAGAGGAAAACATTAATATTTACCATCCTGAGATCGTCTCTTCAAACTAGCATGTATCTGTTCTCCTGAGGTTACTGAGTCAATACTGCGAGTTCTGGTGGGAGGCGAAGTGAAGGCCAGAGACCTCTCGCTGAACTGAGAACTGCGACGGCGCGGTGGAGGTGGTATGGAACTAGACTGTTCTTCAACTGAGGTCTCGTCGATAGAGGGCTTTCTGACGCTCAGCTTTCTCTTCGGAGACTGTGAAATAGATCCAACGCTGGCACGCTTCTGGACTGTGGGCGACTGCGGCGCCACGACATCGGAAACATTCGAACTGGTGCTCGATTTCCTCTGGAGTGGGGGAGGAGCCAAGGGGTTGATCCCACCCATCTTGGCAATCCTCTCGGCGACACGATTGTGTCTGGTCTCTTCATCCTCTTCCTCCTCCTCTTCGACAGATGGGACCGACGGCTCCGGGGCAGGAGAGAGATGCTCCTTTGCAGGCACATCGGAGATCTCATCAGGACCCAGCTCCTGGCCTGACTCGGATGTCTTCGTAGGCGCTTCGGGTAGGTCGATGCGACCTTGGAACGAGGGTGATTCTGGAGATACTCTGATATCCGCGACGTCAGCTTCAACAACATGAGGAGAGAGGGGCCCTTCATTCGCGGTGCGTGTCGTTGCAGTTTCGGTGGGCGATTCTAACACCGGCTCAGTGACAACACTCAGTGACTCCTCCTTGGGCGCGCCCTCTGAATCGCTGATAGGATGTGACGTGATATCCAAGCTAGCAAGACTCTCCCTATTCTTCTGCGTGTCTTCGGCGGGGGATGGAGCTGGGGATTTTGCGGGTCTTCGGCGAGGAGGAGCGGCCCTCCTGGGACCAGCCGGAACAGGCATTGAAGTGGGAGTACGGGCGACGGGAGGTGACGATACATCGGCATCAGGAGGTACAAGAGATTCAGAACTTCTGCCCTCGTCAGATTGCTCTAATCAAATCGTAAGAGACAATAAGTGATTTAGATACACGTGCACATACCGACATCCAGAGCCTTCGATCCCGTTCCTTCTCCGAGAGGTGGAGATGTCGGCGCCGACTTGGGCGCTTCTTGATATTCGACGTCAGAAATTGTCAAAGAAACCACATATTGCACATACCGTCATCGCCAGAAGGCGGCGGCGGCGATACGACTTCAACAGGCTTCGCCTCTTCTTCCACAAGTTCCGCTTTGGGCTTTGGTTTGACGGGCACCTTCCCAAAGACAGGCGGGCCCATTCCGACGCGGGCGCCACCCAACCGTGCCATCCTAGCTGCAAGCGTTGCTCGTCGTTGCCGCTCTTCGTCCTCAGGGTCAGCCTCATCTGCACCCCGTTCCTCGGGTTCTGGTGCGGCCACAGCTACAGCGGGCGCGTCATGCTCGCCTTCGGTAGGAATAGACGGCTGAGCTGGTAAAGAATCAGGCGATTTAGAAGGAATCTCGGGGGACTTGCGTGAGACGTCGTCCTTCTCTAGATGGTCGTCTGGCGGAGGCGACGCGACAGGAGGGGGAGGCTTCCACTTGTGACGCTCAATAACAGGTTTGGGTGCAGTCGGCGGCGGGGGCGCACCAAATGCGCCTCGTCCTTGAAGCGCCGCCATACGTTCCCTCAAACTTCCGCCCTTACCAATGCTTTCCTTAGCATCTGAAGCAGACATCCCTCCTGTCCTACGCTCCAAAGTCGAGGAGTCACCACCAAGATGCACCGACGACGGAGATGGTGCTCTCGGTTTCCACGACACTGCGCCAGGCTTCGGTCGTGGTACAGGTGCAGATCCTGGTGTCGAGACATTCGTGGGCTTCTCGAAAGCCGCGATCCTGTCGCGTAAAGAGCCTGGTTTGGGCTTTGCTGGGGGCGATGGCTGATCCGACATGCTGTCAGAGTATCAGGGTCGATATCGCCTTTGGTGTGGTGGTGCAAAGACAAGCTTGTTATCGCCGTTAATACACGATGCAAAGGGCAGTCAAGACTTTCTCACGGTCATTGAAGGCAGGTACGGGCCGGTGAATACAAAATTTGAACTCGGGTAACACTACTAGTACAGCCTCAGTAACTCTATCCGTTGTCAAGTCCATAAGAACTTATAAAGTTTGTCCAGACTATAGTCATCCCATCTTACTATCCCATGTAATAGTAATAAATCTTATTCAGTAGTGTAAGACGAAAGGTGCGAGTCCGGCTTTAAGATGATCCAATATATATCTGCAGCTGCCGTAGCCAACTGCTATTATTCAGTTAGATATGTAAAGTCTGAAGACGACCGACAAGACTAACAATGATGAACCGCTTTTGAGATTACTCCCTATAGCCCCAAGAGTCAATATAGCGTCAAATCAGTCTTCTTGAGGCAGATCTATTGCTTTCCGAAGCCAAAAAGGACCTGCTCCACCGTCAAAATTGTTCCACAAGATATTCAGCAGAACGTACCAATTGGATCATTCGGGTTATGAAATGTTGTCGTCCAAGTTCCAAGGACACCATACAGAGATCGCAATCCTCCCACCTGTATTCCTTCCGAACTCCATATAGGGTTCGCTTGTTCTCCAGACCGCTGAGCTGGCGTGTGAATTTCATATCAGGCAACGAAGAAAGGGACGCACAAATCGCCACCGGACTTGATTCTCGTCCGTCATATGCACATACCCACTCATTGTGGACGTGGAATGCTGTCCCATAGAACCTCCAAAGTATATGCGTGGATGTTTGGGATGTTTGGGGTCAGGGGAGACCTCCAAAACACGGATGGTTACTTCGACGGAACGAAATACATCGGTGAACCCAGGATCTTCGAAGAGACTGACATCCAAAGACCCATCCGCCCTCTTGATGGAAGTCAGCATGAGCAAATCAACCCAGTGGCAGGTAACTCACTACAGACCAATTATATACTATTGAAGACGTTAAGCCAATATGATGACCAAGAACAACCCAAAGAACGCACCTGCAAGATCTGTATGGTCGCAAAAACAAAATCCACACCACCAAATCCCCTCAATACCCGCCCAATCTCTAGTATCCGCTATGTCCGCCATCCGTATCTGCGTATACTCCAAACTCATTTGGAAAGCCTCCACGCCGTGTACATGCATCGCCAGTACATGACGTACCATTCTAAGATGCTCCCAATTCACCTTGCCATCTTCGAAGAACGGCCCAAAATCCGTGTCCCACGTGTAATTCCTAAGATTATACACATATGCCCTCGAGTCGACCAACGCGCGCGGCGCACGATCCGCAGGAGTAATCCCCAGGTACGTATGCAACTTGTCGCGTAATTGAATCTCCTCAGTATCAGTGGGCACCCAGTTAATCGTCTCTGGGTCAATAAACGCCCCGCCGCTGAGGACATCCCGGATCCAAATCAGGTTCTTGGGCATATCGCCCTCGCAGGACCCTCTCCGGGGCGGTACGTACTCTATCAGATGTATCATAGTCCGCAGAATGGCACATCGCTCGGCTGGCCGACATACGGTAGCATTCTTGACCACTGTCCGGGCGCGAATGAAGGTCTGGAGCTTCCTCTTCCAGTCGATATCCTTCTGTAAGTCACCATTGGGGGATACGCATTTCCTGGGGTCATCGAGAGGCTGAATGAGATAGAGCCAACGCCATAAGTGCTGGTCCGGGCCATGATTAATCAGGGTGTCGAAAAAGCGGGAGCACTGGGATAGCGAGGCGACGCTAGTAGGATCTGCATGAAGCAGGATCTCTTCTATAGTTTCTGGGGGTAGTTCATCAATGCGCATGGCAGTAGGGACTAGGAGAGATATACAAGGCGGCAAGGGTATCCGGTCATGGTGGTACAGCTCTAAGCTGTAGGTGCTTACTCATCTTGTCTTTCTTTCCTCTGACCACCGCCATCCACCGAATGAGGGAGATAAAGCATATATTTATACTGTTTCTGATTTTATGCGAATTTCTGCCCTGTAGCTAGACGGGGATGCCCAAGCTTGCCTTTGACGCTCCGTTGATCCTCTCGCTGAATAGCACTTATAAAAGGGCGGTCAGTGTACATGGTTACATTATTCAACATTCTACAGCTTATTCTGATTCATGCTATATATCAAATAAGGCACCCTCCTCTCTTGTCCTTGGACCTGCACACCAGAACATAGAAATTACCTTTTAAATGCCTTCTGTTGTGTATACATGGTCATTAGTCAGTTCGACAGGTCAGTATAGAACATACCTGCGCCAACTCCTCTTCAATTCTATTGAGGTAGAATTGCGGTATCCATACGTCAAAGATCATATCCAAACTATTCTTTGAGCAATCTGGGCACGCAAAGGCCACTTGCCGAGCAACCTGCCTAGCCCACTCTTCACCACTTCGCAAAGCATACATGGATGGTACCGACCGCAGCTCTTTAGCAATAGAGTTGCAATATTCGACAAGCCATGTCTTCCTTGGCTCCAGGAAAGGATCCTCAGGATCACCTAGTGCATCGTGGAGCGCGCACGCGCCTGATTCACTCATCAGAAGTTGGACGTCGCTAGCCACAAAACCGTGGTCCTGGGCGCAGAAGTAAGAAATCCTGGAGCACTCTCTGTGGAATTGGAAAAGCCTGAAGAGAACCCGAGCTGAGTCTAATGCGTCAAGCTCAACGATGTCTCTTGCATCGTGAGCCAGGAGAGGTCGGCTGAGGAACCACTTGACGGCTTCGTCTACCTCTTCATTCCATTGAAGGGAATATGCAATGGCAAAAACGCGTAGCGGTTCCTCTTGGGCATATTTGCGAAGTTCGTTACGGGCACGCCTGGCTACGTCGTCCATCAGATATTTTCTGACCATGATAGTTAGGACGCGGGCTAGCTCCGTCAGACTCGCGAACGACGGATCCACTGCAGGGTAGCAGAAGCGAAGAATTTTGTCGAGCATTTCGCTGTCCTCGGCCATACTGATAACAGGCTTGCCCGTGATCATAACGGGCTGCGGCAAAGTGAACATGTCCTTGAAGAAGGGCGAGGCGAGCGAAAGGATAGATTTGTGAGTGTGGAAGGCGACTCTGTCTGAGGAAACAAGGATGACGTCAGATGCTGTAGACGCATCATCAAAAGGATGAGAGGCGACCGAATCGTAGTTATCGTTCATGTCTGAAGAATACCATAAACAACCATTGAAAAAACTAGGAACATCATACCGTTTGAATCAAACTTATAGGGCCCGGGGAAATCAAGGTCAGGTATGCTGCTATAGTTTGCGCAAATCATTAGCATGATGGCTGGCCCTGTAGGTTGTCGATACGTACCTAGAGGGTGCGTGACAGTCTCTAAGAAGAGCGGCTGTGATAGTAAGCGACAGAGATGTTTGTGTCGATACCAGACCTCAATTCATTGTTCAGGGGTTTCCCGACCTGGTGATAGGATTTGTATTGGTCTCAAGATGGAAGAAACACGGTCATATGAATCATATTGAAAGGGTATCAATCCGGTGGAAAATGCTAGAAGAAACTACAACTCAAACCTCTGTAGAAAATGTCATCAGTGAACAGACAGGAAGCGAACCGTCCAGATTCATACCATCTTCAGAGCCTTTTTTATATTTCCCAAGTAGATATAAGGAATACAATTGCGGAACAAGCCCTCTAGGTCGAGCTGCGAGCAATGCACACATGAAGAAGCCGTACGCTCAGCAAGCGGTCGGGCCCATTCGTCGCAGGTAAACAACGTCTCCAACGAAGGCTCGTGACTCAACGTTTCCCGAACTGACGTACAGTACCTCGCAAACCACGTCTTAGTAGGCGTGCCCTCAGGGTCGGGAAACGAATCGTGCTCGGGGCACGCAACTCCATCGAGCACGCCGATTATGGCATCATCGTCGCACTTATTCGCTGCTTGACGAACAGCATCAAACCGCGTGCGGTATGTTTTGAACAAACGGTAAAGAACACGAGGTGATGGGAGAATATCGAGTTCCGGGATATCCTGGTCGTCGAGAGCCAACAAGGGTCGGTTGAGCACGCATGCAGCAGCTTCTGCCGCTTCCTCATTCCACTGCATGGCATACGCAATAGCGAAGACACGAAGGGGCTCAGATCTCGCATACTTGCGCAATTCACCTCGAGCCCGTCTAGCGACATTACGCATGGAGAACTTGTTGACCATAACTGTGACAACGTGATAAAATTCGGAGAGGTTTTCGAACTTGGGGTCGACGGCGGGGTAGCAGAAGCGAAGGATTTTGTCGAGGATTTTGCTGTCTTCGCTCATGAATAGAATGGGAGCGGCATCGACATACCCTGAGGGTATAGTGAACTTTTCTTTAAAGTAGGGGGAGGAGAGGGAGAGGATGACTTTGTGGCAGTAGAAGTGGATTTTATCGGACGACAGCAGCACGATGTCGGAGGTGGCATCGGAGCTGTCGAATGGATAGGATGCTATGGACTCCCGAGGCGGGGGTTGGTCATCATAGTCCATTCCTTGTAGCATACATGAGAAAATGCTCTAAGGATGAAATAAAGTTGAAAGGCGTACTGAATACGCCCGAAAATATCTGTTGTAAGTGTCCGAAATACACCTTGAAAAGAGGCGTATAAGAATGACGAGGGTTTGTCAGGAATATCGTATCCCAGGTGGCGCGGCTGAAGCGATTGTTTCGGTGGGTGCTTAGGGCAGGATGATGATGGAGAGAAAGGAAGAAGCACGGTGCCACAAGACGCGGCTGACGCGTCCCTAGATATCAGTGGCCGCACTGACCCTTTTACGTCACGCCGAACCGGACCGTTCGAACTGGATATTTCATCCAATTCATGGTCTGGAAATTTGCTTTCTACGACGTCCTGATACATCATATCTGGACAAAGAGAAACGCTTCGGGTGATCGATGCCGAACACAAATTGAACACTTAAAATCTTTTGCGTGTACTACTCGCAGAACTGTCTGATGGGCACACCCACTGCCCAGCATTCCAACGAGAGTAAATCATAGACAGCTGCTACTCGTGTGGCACCATAGAAAAGGGCTGACGTGGTAGACGGCACAGGGACAGTGGACCGGTTTTTCCAAACTAACAGCCTGTCAGTCAAAAGTCGGTGTCCTGGGTTTTTTTCCTTCATGAAGATTTCAGCAAGGGATACCTGCGTACTGGACAAGCAACATACCTCGTAAAGCACAGTCAAGTTTTTACGTCGGAGGGCCGTGACAGTCTACAGCTGGAATTTCTATGTCATTAAACCTGTGAGCATTCTCGATGCTGCAAAGGTAAGAAAACTAACCGATTCATCTAGATCATTCATTAGTCGATCAAGAACTACTCTAGGCAGAAACATGTCGAAGATTAGGTAATTCCCATGAGAGCAACTGTGGCACTCAAGTGCTTCTCGAAGAGCATCTTCTCGAGCACGAGGCTCGCATAAGTCCAAGGTGCCATGAGATGGTCCATATTCTCGCAGAGCCTCTTCGAGGGCATCGCAGTAGTCGATGAACCATATTTTGTTTACCATACCAGGGTGCCGTCGAGAATAGACATTGTGTTTATCACAGCCTCCAACAAGGAGGGTCTGAAGGTCAGAGACATAAGTCTCCGGGTCTGTGGAATCTTTTAGAGACCGGCGACGTTTGTCCTGAACTTGAAAGAGACGGTAGAGAACCGTTCCGGGAACAGAGTCAAGTTCCGGCGCTTTGTATGAATAAAACATGGCGCTGCCGAGTGCCACATTGGCCGCATCATTGGCCTCGCGGGTCCATTGGAGGGTGTAGGCGATAGCGAAGACGCGCAACGGCTCTTGCTCCATGTACGAGAGGAGCTGAACCCGAGCCTTCTTAGCAACATCATCCATGAGAAATTTTTTCACCATGACAATGATGACATGAGACAGTTCTGTCAGACTGTCGAAGGTAGGGACATCAACGGGATAACAGAAACGAAGTATTTTGTTGATGGTTTTGCTATCTTCAGCCATAAAAATGGGGGAGTCGGGATTAGCTTGGGGTAGTGTGAACATGTCCTTGAAGAACTGCGAAGCGTACGCGAGGATGACTTTATGGACGAAGAATGTGACCCCGTCCGACGAAACGAAGCGAAGATCTGAGGTGGAATCGGCGCCGTCGAAGGGATATGACGCCGTTATAGCTGCGTCTCGGCCATTTTCAGCCATTTCTAGACAGAGGTTGAGTACTGTCATGACCAAGAGCACTGGAGTAATAGCACACACCTGTAATTTTTCGAGAGAACTTCAGCGAACCCCGGGCCTGGAGAGAAGTTCTGCAAGATCCTAATATACAGCAGCCACTGCCCAAGTAGTATCAATCCCCTTCTATTTACCTAGGGAAAACCACAAAAGGTCTACTGTTACCCCAGTCGAGGTTGAAAATATTTGAGGAAACGGAAGTAATTCAAATTCATTCATGGAGACGCGATTGAGCATGTGGCGCAGCTCACTTGGCACTCAGTCACTTCAGTGGTCTCCATTAGCCTGGCGAGCCGTTTTTATTATATACTCGCGGAACTCGTATCGATCGAGATATCGGAATTCGTTTACTCCCTCATGAATACTCTCATAGCGGCGGCCAAGCCGTTCAATCTAGTGTTCTCCTTCTTCAAGTTCGTCGGCGGTGATTCATGAAAAGAGGCTCTGAAGGTCAGGTACATGTCTCCGGATCTGTAAAGTAGACACAACTGTCTACACTTGCCTCGTACATTGTTCCATCATCATTGCCTGAAAAAAGGGGATGAATACAATCACGGGCGCGGGTCTCGAGAGAAATATCTCCCGTGGCCACCATTCCTCCCGTCGGTCCCGGATACTCAAGGAGCAAGTGGTTGCTTGAATGAATCATAGAGCCAACTTCATCAGTGGCTGCGATATCAATTCTTGTGTCTAACGCACGTCTGACTCTTCTTTTTTCTCTTCGTACATGTCGACGAATCAAATTCTAAGTGCCCTCGGCGGCGTACATATAGAAAGAAACCTGTGCTCCGACTGTTTTCATCGCTCTTACTGCACGCACGAATGCCAGAAGGCGTCGTGACCCGAACACAAAGGGGACAAAGAAGACATCAGGAAAAATTGTCACGTATTACATCGGGATGAACACCTTTATAAATGTAGTTAGCGTAGGTGGCCTAGGTATAAATCACATATCCGGCGATCTAGTGCTAACTTCTCAGCTTCTCATAAATTGTGTCTGTTATATTGATAGAACTACGCATCAAGGTCGAATTCCTAATGACAGGTTAAGCTTTTGTTGCTGTTTGTAACAAGACTACTCACCGCTCCCAAAAGATGGTATATCTCACCCAAAAGCTCGTACTTCACATGATGTTCAAAAATATCGTCGAGACCGCCGCAGTCCATGCACTGGTCCATACAGTTCGAACAGGATTCTGCTACCTTACGAGCCTAGGGCCGGGCAGAGCTGTCTACCCGTTCCAAAGTCGCCACTGTTGGAGATTTCTGCGTTGCTTGCAGAACAGACACGGTGTACTGGAGGAGCCACGATTTCCGGCGAAAGTTGTCCATGTAGGTGACCATTGGATCAGGTGGCTGGTCAAAGATATCATGTTTAACGCAGATGGGGCTGTCCCATGGACCGCACATGGCGTGCAGTCCATCCATACTTTGTAACATATCTTTTATCTTGTCCAAGCGCTGCTGATGGAATTTGAGAAGGCGGCAATATGTTTTAACGGACCCGAGGTGTTTGAGCTCCGGGATGTCATCCTCATCTTGAATTGAGAGGGGCCCTTCGAGCACCTTTTTTGAGGCGAATTCTCCTTCCTCCTTCCACCCCACGGCGCATGCAATGACAAAGGTGCGAAGGGGCTGCACTTCGGCAAATCTGCGCAACTCGCTAGGAAGCCTGTTCGTGACATCTTCCATGAGGTATTTGTGCATAGCCTCGGCGACTTCGTATATCTCAGCTATGTCGTCGAACGTGGCATCTTTGGTAGGATAGCAAAAGCGGAGGATTTTATCGATGATGCTACTGCTTTCAGTCAAGGGGACTGAAGGGAGAGAGCCGTCGATGGGGGCTTGGGCCAGTGCGATCAGGTCTTGGAAAAAGGGCGACGCAAGTGAGAGGAGGAGTTTGTGTGCATGAAAACGGACGCCATCGGATGATACTAAGATGATATCTGATGTAGGATCGGAACCGTCGAAAGGTGGAGAAGCGTTCATGCTGAAGAATACAAAAGTTATTTAATTATTGACCAGCAAAAGAGCAGCGGGGAAAATTCACCTATGCCTTCAGACGTTGGTGAGGGCAAGGTGAGGGTGCCAGAAGAAAATCCTCAAAAAGGAAGGTGGTGGTTTTCATGGTACAGCGACGATCAGGAACCATTGCTTGTATTTGGTTTGTATGCGTAGATATTTATGAATGCCAATGATCCTGCAGGTCTACCGCGTTGAGCGGCGCCGCCAGGGCTGAGATGAAATTGGTAGTGATGCATATATTCGTGTAGCGCGTATAATGGCACCAAATAATTTTTGTCAGGCCTTACCCCGTTTCAAGTACAGAAATCGACTCGGAAACGCAAAATACGTAATGGCGCGCACCACCTCCAAACACAGAGATGGGTCTTAACTGAACCCTCATGCCGGTATGATATCCTCAGTTACAAACCAAGCCAAGAATGCCACGGAGTTGAAGGAGATGTAGGGGCAAGTGCATTCAAACCCTGCGTAGTGAATGACGTCGACACCATTTTTATGAAACTTGAGAAGACGATGTTGAATCGTGGGGGGAGACTCCGATGCTCTCTTCGTCTTTGGTCAGGAGGGGCCTCAGAGTAGGAGGAGGTGACGGTTAGTGCACTTCAGCGCATCAACAGATCAAGCGGGATAGATCAACGCGGGCAAAGGAAGTATTAGAGATACTTATCAATAAGACTTCAAAGCTTCACGCTTACGCGTCGCGCCGCGGCAAGAGCACGTGTGAAATGATCTCGTTTCGTCGCACTCCTTCCAGTCGCGTCATCGATCGAGTTATATTGAGAATGAATAGAGCGCATTGGGATGTTAACTCTAATCTTCGGTGTGGTAGAGTGCTCGATCTTTCGGGAAAATGATGGCTTGTTACCTTCGCAGGGAAGCTAAAAAGGTGCAAAGTTTCAGGCAACGCAATATCTATCATTCCGTGTGTACTGCTTTGAACATATGCGCCATGGTAACCTTTATGACTCCAACACGTCAAGTTCAAATCTCTGTCAAATAGGTGAACTTTCAGCGTGCAGATGTAGGCACAGACGACTCACCTCGTCCAACACATTATAGACCTCAGCCAAGACTTTGTCAGGGATCGTCACATAAAAGATAGTATCGAGATCGCCCTGCGCGCAATTAGGACACGACTCTGCAACGCTGCGGGCGGATGCTCCGGCATCTCCGTCTGTCAAATCCAAAGTCTCCATAGTTGGGGACAAAAGCAAGGCTTTCAGGAGCGTCACACCGTATCGGACGAGCCACGATTTCTTTGGAAGCGGGGTCAGAAATTGGGGCGTATCATCGCAAACGTCATGTACGCCGCAGGCAGGCCCTTTGCTGTAGATTGTACATTCAGCTTGAGCTATATCCAGTCTACGGAGAAACGCATTCTGGATGACGCTCAAGCGCCCTTCGTGGAACAGGAGAAGGCGATGAACGATCCCGAGCGCAGGGAGGTCGAGCTCCGGTATGGCTTCCTTGTCGGCGAGTAAGGGCCCTGCTAGTACTTTACTCGCTGCAAGCTCAGCTTCCTCTCTCCAACCCAGCTTCCAGGCGATGACGAAGGCATGCAATGAGCATTTGTCGGAAAACTTCCTCAGTTCGCCGGGAAGCCTGTTCGTTACGTCATCCATGAGGTATTTGTGCATAGCTTCTGCAACCTGGTAGACCTCGGATACGTCGTTGAAGGAAGCATCGAATGTTGGATAGCAGAACCAAAGGACTTTGTCCATGATTTTGCTCTCTTCGGTCAAAGGGACTGTGGGAAGGGAGCCGTCGCTCGGGGCTTGGGATAGAGTGATTAAATCTTGGAAGAAGGGAGACGCAAGGGAAAGGATGGTTTTGTGAACGTGGAAACGAATGTCATCAGAGGATATTAGAATGATATCCGAAGTGGGATCAGAATTGTCGAAAGGGTGAGAGGCGTTCATATTCTCGGGCTCATTGCTAGAGAAAGAGGATGAGTGTATCCGCAGTTACGGGTACCGCAAGTTTTTATAAAGTTGGAGGCTAGGAGATGGTTGAATCACGATCATGTACAATGCTGAGACGAAATAAGCTATATGAATTGTCTAAGACACGCGATGGAATGACTTACTTGTATATAGCGGAGTCGGCCAATACAACAGTATGTTCGACATCCTCGTCATCGATTTTTTGATCCATGACGACGATCTGTAGATCCATGTGTCCATGCAATGGAGAGATAATCCGACACGGTGCAGCTCACGAAAGCCCTTACTTCTGCGCGAAAATCATGAAGGGGTCAACTTCGGGAGGTATGAGAGAAAGCCAACGACATGCCGGCGCTACCGCTTCAGCGGACCTTGCTTCACTTCTTTGTTCGCTCATCCAAGAGCAGAATCGCAACGAATTAACGAATTAATCCCGACTTGAAAGCTTCTGTCGCCGTTTAGAGAGTTTTTGTAGAAATCACCGATGATCCCTTCGTCGACATAGCCGCATAACTGGAAAATATATGATGTTCGTTGCGTTCGAATAAATATAATGAGTAACGCACCTCGGGCAGCTGAACTGTATGCAGGTTCTGTTGGCAAGTCCTCGGTTCAGATACCATCAGGTCTAGTCGACGTCTTCATCGATAGTGCTCATGTGCGTTTAATGGCGCTAAAGTATTTGAGTACCGTAATTGCTTGTAATTGCGACAGCTGTGTGGTCGGCGTTGGTATCTTTGAAGATTGAGCAATTAGTTCTATGCATATGTACAATCGGGCCCACCCATGACTGAGCTGAGCTACATATTGCATTTTCAGCGTGAGCGAACACAGAAGGTAAAACAGGCACACTCACAAGGCCAGACGCTGTTCTGCTTTTTTTCCTTCTAGATTATGACGGTAAATTTCTTGTGTCTTGGTCGCAGGGGATACCCCGTATGTAGTATCGAGTTCGCATGTCATAGTTCAAGAGCAAGAGATAGGACCGGGCGATCACGAGGCCGTATGCCCTCGTTGTCTCCTACCGCCATCATCGACTTCAGCGGGGTCTCTTCTCCCGCGCACCGGCTCCCAGTCGGCTACTAACTCTTTGTCGACGAACAATGCAGGGCGAGCACTGAAGTTTCTCCATCGAGCTCTAGAAGAAGAGCGAGATCCACCTAGGTGAAGGGCTAGAAAGAAGTGCTCGGGCAGAAGGGATTCGGTAATGAAGGTGCGTTGTGTGGCTGTCATAAATTGAGGATATTAAGTTAATATATTCCATTACTACAGTGTTGGCGGCAAGGCGTATCGTACCCAGGCGATTACACCTTCGGACTACATCACCGACGGCTGTTGAGATCGCTGGTATCGATTCCACCGCATGCAAGGCGACATCAAGCCGCACGCCTTTATTTGTGTCCTGTGCTATTTCGACCAGTACAGAGCACCAAAGGCCATCAAGACCAGAGCCTACGGCAATGCTATATTTTCCCGGAATGCTGCGCGACCGTTGCCGGCCTCGCATTCATGCATCAAGGAGTATGGCCGGTTTCCACCTTCACCGAATATCCTGCTACAGGCCTTCTCACATCAGAACCTACCAACAGAAACCCGGCAGATTTTCAGTCTTCCGTTCACTGATATTGGTGACTCATGTCTTCCCATTCACCGTCGTGAATCAGCGAGGTCGCTAGCCGCTCAAATACAACCGGAGCCAGAGTGATACCTCTCTGTCGACGCTTTGTTACCGAAATTGGTTCTTATCGCAAGCTTAACGCCCAATTTTCACTCCCTATCCCTGATCTATACTATACAGAGCACTCTTCTGACGCTTCTAGAGTCTGCTTCTGGTCGAAGGCCGCTGTCATCTCGTGATCGTTCATCCTCTACTTACTCTTGTCATCCTTGGGCTGCAGCAGTTGACGATAATGCTACATATTCTCAGACTTTTTCCTAACCGCACAATCACTCAATTGTGCGTTCAAGGGGAAACGATGGGCATCTACCAGACATGATGAGACATGATGCTGGCATCCGGCATTCATCCAAATACCGCAAATTCAACTCAACATGTGGATGATCACGCCGCTCGTTGGTAAGTCTATTTACCCACCCTTATGAGGCTTATCTCTTCCGGTAGCTGTTTCAAGGGTTGCTTGATGCGATGTGTCTTGTCCAACGGAGGATACGTCCGGCCGTTTCGAGCTACCAAGTACATGGTATCTGGAACCCAGAGTTACGACTCGTAGGACGCACAGTGCTGACCAGCTGTATTACTTTTGACTGACCCAATTCTCTATGACTGCATACTGTTTGGATCGACAGGAATCCCTCGTTAAGGTTTACGGTTCCGGCAATTAAACAAATGAAAGGTCTAGGCCCCATCAAAGCCACAAGTTTTGGGGCTGGGAATTGTTTTCCATGTATATCATCACCTCATCAAAAAAAGATCGTCATCATCATACGTTCTGTCTGCCGTGAACTGTCGGTTCCTCCTCGTCTCCTGATATCCACATAGACATTAGTCTCGCCACCCCCTCCTCAACAGACCTAACTGTCTACATCCCCAGTCGGTAGCGTCCAACTTGTTCGTTCAACTCGTTAGCTGATAGTTTCCTGCAACCTTTCAGATGTCCTTGAATGGCTTCCATTACGGTTCCTTTCCGCAAGAGCTGACTGACGCCGTAATCGACCATTTATGGGACGACCCAGCTGCACTCAAATCATGCGCTCTCACCTCCCATGCATTCTACACCCGTACACGTATACACATCTTCAGAAAGATGGCATTTGGCCATGACTTTCGCTGCGACAAGTTTGTCGCCATGTGTCGTTCCTCCCCGCACATTCCTCGGGTGATCAAACACCTCACATTGGATAATCGCTACGTGCCCCCGGACGACATCATCGCTTTCATCATATCCTCACTCACCAGTGTCGAATGGCTGGTGATGAAAGATGTCTCCTGGATCTTCTGGGTCACCGAGCTGGTCCACCGACAGGGCGTGACATCATTTCCCGCTCTACGCTCCCTGTCCGTTGATTTCCACGACAGCAACTGTTATGCCTCCGTCTCCGAAACGCTCACCTTCATACAACTGCATCCTCGTATACGACGTCTTGAACTGCTCTCAGTGCCACGTCTGGCCTCTATTGATGCCGACTACGAATTGCCGGCGCGATCGTCCCACCTCGAGAGCTTTTCTATCTCATCCTCGGCGTTTAGTTCCGGTCTGAGTGACCTCATGCTAAACTCCAAAATAGGCGGTCTCTCCTTTAGTCGTCTCCGTATATTTGCCATCAGCGTACAAGATAACTCGGACATTCCCTTTGTCAGCGCGATTCTGAAAACAGCGTCCTGCACGCTGGAGGAAGTTCATTTGATGCATCAATGTATGTTTATCTTACTCTTAGCTATCCGCGCCTAACATATCCATATACAGCTTTGCGCCCAGTATTCCTGGACGATCTGGACATCTCGTATCTCCGGAAAGTTACCATCACCTTCTCCCACCCCATATATAATGAACGCCATTCCTCGACGATCAAGTCGTGGGGTAGAGTGTTTGATGACCGCGCTAAAGAGGTGGAGGAGATCGTTGTTCGTACGGTCGTGTCGACCCCAAGTCTCTTTGGCCATATGGACTACGGCGTTTGGTCAGCATGGGATGCTACCCTTTCGGCCACCAGATCTCGGCTTCGGGGATTAGTATTTCAGCTGTTTTGTACGCCGGTACAGGCCAGCTCCATGGATATGCTCCAGCAGGGGATAGAGGATCAGTTTCCGGTACTGAGAAGCCGTTCTTTGTTCCAGGTGGAGGTGAAGAGCAGGTCCGATGCTGAATCTTTCATGTATTTGTTATAGCCATAGTGAGGTTACGAACTTTAGTCGCAAAGAGCTTATTAATACTCTAGATAATTCCTTGTCTCTCACATTACTATGTTTTCAATTTTGTAACGCTTTGAATATGGTACTGTATCTATCTTACTACGTATTCTATCTAGGAATGAAAGATTTTAAAAGGATCACTCTGGAAAGATATCGGCCGGATGTTGTCTGCCAATGCTGTCATCGTCGTCACTATGATCGATCACCGTTCTTCCCTTAGGAGCACCGACGACCAATAAAATCACCTTCCTTCCTTCTCTCCAACAACATCGAGCTCAAGGACGGGTAAGTATGCTGCAACACACCGACCACAATATCTAGCTACATTGAATAACGATCGAGATGTCTATCAATGTCAGCATTATCCGCACCGACACAGCTTCGATAGCTTGCCGCCGGAATGAAATTGTGTGGAGAGCTATGTCTAGGAGATCTAAGGGTTGTACTCTTCCTCCATGACCAAGGCGGCAATCCTGTTCCTGTCTCTGTCCTTTTCGTTAGCCTCGGAGATTTTCAACCGCGATGTGCCGTCCGAAGGTTATTACAGTCCGGCTAGCAATGGGGGATCTATGCTGACGGTAGGCGGGATAAGTCCCAGAATTTAGCAATTAACCGAAGGCTCAAAGTTGTGCGGAAGGTTGTAGGACAGACATTCCCAGACGGCCAACAAGAGCCGGTGAACGCTATCATATCGGGAAATTCTGACCAGGCTGTTCTTGCACAGCAAAGCACGGACGGAGGCCTTATAAACTATTTTCTGTAAGTCAAGCGTCCCACTTACCGCACGTCTCACTCATTTTTATCGGCAATAAAGGTCTCTATCGTTTTCGGGTGAATGCTTAGGTCAACATACCGGTAATTCCCAACAAGTTGATTTGGGGGACGGTAACGGTTTCCGTGCGTGCTTTTAATTAGTTTCCTTTATGCAATGCGGGTTCATGTTTTTTGAAGGCAATGAGACTGCCGTCATGCGGTATAATTATGGTAATCCTTCCTTTGGTTCTTGCACAGAATCGGTTAAGGGAGGCGATCACTTTCGGTACTGGGTTCAGAACGGTAGTGAGGCCAACAGGTGAGCACTTACGCGTCAGCCCATCTTTAGTCATTTTATTTATTTTGAATACAGCGGTGCTGTGTTCTTGGCTATATCTTATGAAACCTCCTCAAACGACAACCACGATATCATTGAAAACGGATATAACCTGGGCCGTGACTACGTTGTCGGCAACATATCTAGCTCGGAAGTATCTACACTCACGCTGACCGGTTCGTCGACATATTCTGGGTCATCGTCCTCTCAGGGCTATACATACAGAACCGACATTATGTATGTTACGGGACTGCTACAAAATACGAGTATCGGCATCAACCACAACCAGTCTGTGTCCAATAATGGCGCGGTGAACGCCGTAGATGGTCTCGTCGCAGTTTTCAACGTTTCAATAACAGGGACACCTAGTGCTAGTGATAGTAGTAATGGCTCAGGTTCGAGGTATGTGACTTTTCCTCTTTTTTCCTCCCAAGACGAAGGTAGCTCAAGCTTCAAATCTTACTAGTAATCTCGCGTGGCCAGAAATATCTAAAACATGGACAATTCTTCTCGTCTTATTCATGATTTACTCCATCGCTTTGTGATACTAGAAGCATTTTATCTTCTTAGTAAAATTACGTTGGACATCGACAATATTGAATATAGAGGACCGATCGACTATTGGACGGATTGTATTATTTAGTCCACATTCAACGAATCACTTTTCTTTTTTTGTAGGAGCCCGGTTCTGTCTGAGTATATGTTTATGCACTAAAGGACGCAGTAGTTCAAACTTCAACAGAAATGTGAAAACGAGAGGTGTACGAACTTGAAAAGGCCGACTTGAAACAGTGTCGTGGATTTCAGGGAGGTGTATCCATTATGTCTTGATATATAAGCATTAATCGCTACTTGAACAGCAGACTTTGAGGATAAAACAGATCAAAGATATGGTATTTTGGTAAACACTGTTTTAAACCACAACGGCGAGTCTGATCACGTGGCTCCTTTTCATCTCTAGCGACAAGCTACTATTGCACCAACATACTTCGCAATATTCCTTTATTTTTGTCTGCAACAACCTTGCATTCCTCCTCTCGTATACCCGACATTTTCGTGGTCGACGTCTATAGTCAACGATATCGGTGTGCCGCCGTCATGTAGAGAATCCATCTCGTCGATTAGCACACTGGCCGGCTCTTTATCGCATTTGAAGAACTATTCGCTATGGAATCCGGTCCAGGATGGAACTTTGAAGAGTTATTTTCAGGCAAAGGATTCTTCTGCATGCGCTGTGTAGAATGGAGAATTAGACACGGCTGGCAGTCGCCGAGTTCGATCAGCAAAACCGACACAGACTGCAGGTGGAGGATTGTATAAACGGAAGAGATTCGAGAATATGTCTGGAAACAACGTACGTATGGTTCTTCTTTCCAACTGGACTTATTGACAGGTTAGATTCAAAGGAGCACCAAAAATTGGTGGGAAAATACCTGAAATTTTGTCCACGGCGTGGAATGTGCCAGACAGCCGGACTTTCTTGGTTGTTCTACCGATCTTAAGGGATGTCCGACAAGTAAAAATTGTCCATAACAAGACGTGGAGGACAGACAGTTCGAGGCACTTTGGGGGAAAATGACGAGAACAAGGTCCGACTATCGACCAAGTTTTGAGGCATGAAAACGTTATGAAGTGAGTAAATTTGTTCAACAGCTGCATTTTAGACTTGGCCATGGATGTTCATAATAACATTCTATCACAGATAATGATTTGAGCACAAAGCAAGCCGATTTCCCCCCAAGTCTAACCCTGTTTTAAGTGTCCTCAAAACCATTCGGAGCAACCCGCATGTCTGTTGCGCATCAGGCTCTTGTCCTCGTTTACCGGTGGTGTCGGGTCCAACAGCATGCGAAAGGAAAGAACAGGCAGGCTTCCACAATTCTGGGCCGCGGTGGGATGGGCGTCAGCTGCTCCAAGAGAGAAGTAGGCGGGAAAATGATACCCATAACCAGTAGCAACCGCTGACGCATGATGCGCTGGGGTATACAGGTAACGTAAAATATCACGTCTCTGCTTTGTCCGCTGTACTTACAAACCTCTGCAGAAACGCGGGAGCAGAGATCTGCCCGTCTTCATCGGCTGACAACTCCGGGTCTTTAATCGTCTGCTCTGGTGACGGTGCGATGGCGCATAAGAAGAGAACACACGATGAGACTTGGCATGCCTTGGGAGGTATACAGTGACCTGGACCGAATCTCGGCAGAAGGCTGCCATGAGAATAGGGCGACTACATAAGGAGGTGATAGCGGAAAGCCTGGTTCCTTCTCCTTGCTTAACGCCGACACTTCTTTCGTCGTTCAGAATCGTGCCACAGGACACTTTCAAGTCAGAAAGTCACTGAAAATCAGATTACCGGGTTAGTTTCAATGTTGGTCATTATCAGAACGATATTAATCATTTACTTCGCCGTTTTCAGCTTCATCCATGAAAGGGCACTGTGCCAGGCTCAGCAGTCTCCCAAATGAGATAATCGACGCTATCGTGGATGAGAATCAAGACGACAAGGCTGCCTTGCGCGCCTGTTCTCTCATCAACCATTCGTGGACATACTCTTCGCAACGCCACATCTTTTCTCGGGTCAACTTCAATAATAAAGGAACAAATAATCTTGGCCAGAGACACAGCCAGCGCTCCATAGAACAATTCTACACACTCATATGCGCCCACCCTTCCATCGCCACGCTCGTGAAAGCTGTCGACGTGTCGCCACTACTCGACGCGCGGCTCCTTGCACGTACTCTCGAGAAACTTACCGAACTCGAAAACATATCAATTAATCTGTGTGGGTTTCACTGGGACGAGCTTTCTCTATATCTGCGAGATACCCTCGTCGGCACTCTTCGCTCCCTACGAATAACCAATCTCGAACTCCATGAAGGACAGTTCCTTCACTGTGAGGACTTTTTGGCCCTTTTGGGAAGTAGCAGCCATCTCAGACGGCTAACTTTGGTTGGCGTGTCGTGCGGTAAATTCTCGGACTCTCAATTAAGAGCCAAGAATGCGAATGGGTTGGAACTGCAGTTGGAATCACTAGCGATCAGTCTGTATGATCATTCGTACTGTCCGCTACTGAAACTGCTGCAGTCCTCGGTTAATCTGAGCAGTCTTGATCGACTATCAGTGCTCACAGCAGGTTCTGGACATCTCGCGGAGCGCGTGGTTATCGCCAGGGAGATATTGGGGCGGTTGAGTGGTAGTCCACTTACGCACCTGGCCCTGAATGTCTGCCTTGGAGGTGAGTGAAGTTTTGTCCTCAGCCGAGTCCTTTTCTTGATAGCTTCCTCAGAACCGCTGTCAAACCTTATCGATGTTTCTCAGCTTCGTTCGATACACATCAGGCTGTGGTGGATACGCTTGGACCGACATGCGAAGCCAGACGAGTGACTGCGATGGATGTATGCCATATTCCAAGAGTTCGCTCAGTGGCATAGAATGGAGGAGGCCACGTTCGAAATTTTCTACGCCAGTGATTTTACAGTGTACACTAATGACTGGGCCGCGCTGGATGCGGTGCTGGGAACGATACAGTCATTGAGGAAGGTACATTTGAGGCTGGATAACTATGACGTAGCAAGGGCGCGGTGGCGGCATTTGAAGGAGTATCCGAGCTCTCTTGGGGACGACACGAAGAGCGTTTTACCGGCATTGGCGAAAAGAAAGATTCTTTTCGTTGAGGTGAGGCTATCGTCGTCATGTTCTCGCCTTCTTTTAAAGCTTAGTTACTTGTCTCAATCTAGGTTGCTGCTAATTTTCCCTACTAATGGCATTGGATACGCCCTCTTGGCTTTTGGTCATACAATCGCATGGTACACCACACATACTTACGACGGGGCTTGGATATAACATCCACTTTGGAAGAAACGGGCTTTACTGAATGCTTTGCAGAGTTCGAAGAAATTTTGGGCACGTCGTACCGCACTACCTGTTTGCTTTCCTGATTCACATACGTTTTACCGGCACCCAGTTCCTAATCCTCATTAGAATTTTCGAGGTACACACCTGTACTCGGTCAGTCGTGCTTGTCATTTCCCTTGCGCTCATTCTAATTCTGTGACATCTATAGGGATGAGAACTATTGCAAATCGTTAGCGCATGCATATAGCCGCAATGGTCGAAGTTCTGGAGCGTATTTTCTCGGCCTTGCATTCATTCACTCAGTTCGGTCGGACCATGATCGACGTCACCACCACCAAGGCGACCCTCCTTTTGGTCCCTGTAGCACTGCTGAATATGATAGCAGGTCGATTTGACGAACGGGCGACGTAGTCTGGCCAAAAAAATACGGAACCACTAAATACTGAATTGGCGATTTCTTGAAGCAAAGTGTCCTCTTGCACATCCAGATTGGGCCAACGCCATTTGGAAGTGCATTGCGAAGTCGGCTTGCTGGAGCCCCCTTGTAGGCAAGTTTAACCATCGCATTCGGAGGGACCGATATTCATCGACTGCGATTTCTCCACACGGTGGTTGGCTTGAGTCATTCGACGTTCCCGGCTCATGAATTATCACAAATTCGCCGAATATATGGCTGCCAACCCCAAACAATCTCGGCGAGAGTGTGTTTTTCCGAGAGTGTGTTTTCCGAAAACACACTCTCGACTCCAACGCCCAATAGAGTCATGACCAATCACGAAATTGTGCAATCGCCAATACCCTGCAAAGGAATAGCAGAAGGTCCATAACCATCACACTTGCCAACTGCATCTCTTTCATCGTTCCTCGTCTTCAGCATTGTTCTCTGAGAGTCCTTTGAAAGCCATCGCAAATCGAAATCCTAACGTTGGTCGCTTTTTCTTTTGTCAAATACTCACGTCACCCAGATCGTCCCTTAGCGGTTAGCTGCCCATGGAGAAGGCCTGTGCTGGGATTATGCGCCTGCCGCAAGAGCTCGTTGCCACCATCATTCAAGAGAACCAGAAGGACAAGACGACTTTGCGATCTTGTTCTCTTGTTACTCGCTCCTGGACATACCCTTCCCAAGGTCCTATCTTTTCTCGAATCAGCTTCAATCGACACCAGCTATCTGGAAATAATGACCGCTTCATCGAACGATTCCGTTTGCTTATATCCGTCCGCCCTCTCCTTGCCACACTCGTCAAAGCAGTCGAGATCTCGCCACTCCTCAGCGCACAGCTGCTGACGCATACTCTTCAACAACTCGTCAATCTCGAATGCATATCCCTTAATCTATACCAGTCTCATTGGCACGAGCTTTCCCAGTCCATGCAGGACACCCTCCACGATGCCTTTCGCTCGCCACAGATAACCAACGTTGAGTTGCAAGATGGACATTTCCTTCACTCTGCAGACTTCTCGGCGCTTATCGGGACAAATGCGCATCTTAAGCAGCTATCCCTCTCCACAATATCTTGCGAGGGCTTGGGGGTAGACCAGGGAGCACACGAATCGCCGTTGCGGCTTAGTTCGCTAGCGCTCAGCCTGGACGATGGTTCGTGCTTGAACCTGGTGCGAGTGTTACAGGCATCGCTAAGCCTGAGCAACCTCCAATGCCTATCAGTGCTCACAACTCGACCTGAATATCTCGCGGAACACGCGAGTATCATGAAGGGGATCCTGAGGCAGCTCAATGGTAAGCCTCTGGAGCGTCTAGTTATGAATGTCTGTCTGGGGGGTGAGAGCAGGTTTCATCTTTCAATCGAGGGGTTGTGTTTAACCACAAATTGCAGAATCATTATCAGGCGTGCTTGATACATCCCGACTTCGTTCGATACAGATCAAATTATGGTGGATTCGTCCGGAACAGCATACGAAGCCCGACGAGTGGCTGCGGTGGCTATCTGACTCGTTGAAAGAGCTCACAAGGGTGGAAGAGATTACGCTCGAGATCTTTTATGCGACCAGCCTCACTGCGTACAATGAGTGGGGTGCCTTGGATGCTGCGCTAGAACGGATGCTGTCGTTGAAGAGGGTATATGTGAACCTGGATATTTATGACTCTGTCAGCGGGCGGTGGAGGCTGTTGAAAGAATATCCGGGCACTGTTCGAGAAGATATGAGGTCTGTTTTGCCGACGGTGGCGAGGAGGGGCCTTCTCGATGTTGAAGTAAGACTAAAAGTTGTGTTTCGAAGAGGGGCTCACTTTTGAACTCAGATTGCTGCAAATTATCCAGGCTAATGCTAAGCACTATAACTTATGATATGCGGACGATATGTCTTCTATACTAGCCGTACAATTCCATCGATGAATTCCGTAAAATGCATAGCGGCCTGGACCATCGCGTTCTGAATCTGTCATCACAATAAAAGCCTTCTTCCTCCGCTCCCTCCCTCCATACCAGTGCATACTAAAACTAAACGCTACACTAAGGGATATTGCGATATGATACAGTCCATCCTATTATGTCTATCCTGTTTCTTGTAAGGGGTTTCTTTATAGGCCGCGTCCCAACTCCCAGAGATAGATAGATAGATAACCGGACAAGGTCCCAAAAAGGAACGCCGGGGTTCTGTGCCGCCACGGAACGTGTCACAGACCACAACCCTTCATGCCGCTGTGATACCCTCAGTTGCCAGCCAAGGACGTCTCACGGATTCGAAGTGATGTAGAGAAGTCGGACCGATCCACGTGAGCGGTGGTTTCACTCCAACTCATTTCAAGGATTCAAAACGGTTTCGATGTGCTGCTGCTCGTCCATTGCAATGATTCTTAGTCTAGACGTCGAGAAGCTCAATTGAAGTGCTCACTGCTGGCCGAAAGCGACGGAGTTGAATATTAATGCAACGTATGTCTGTCCCTGTCTCTTCTACTTCGCCCTCAGATTGCTTATCTATGATTTTACCTGATCCCAGGCAGCCTCAACTTCTGCGCAATCTCTCCAGTCTCATGCAAGACAAAAAAAACTCACATCCTCAAATTCGCTGATTGTGAGACACGAAAGTGACAAAACCGGCTCTTTTCTTCTTCCATCATGTCACCAACAATGAACGCGATGCTCGAGCGTAATTGTTTAGCCTCTGTCTTGTAGAAACCGATTAGAAACACCTCACTAATTGCAAGCAAATAGGCCATTTCTCCATTCTTCCCTGCTCCTGGACAGTCGACCGATTTATCGCTCCGAGTACAACACATGACACGCTCTTGGCCATCTCCTTGCGATAATTGCGACGCCGGTTTACTTATATCCGAGTCGAATCCTTTCCAGAGATCAATTTCGGTATCTTGTAAGTCTCTTTTAAACGTCCTTGACGGGGTCCCTAGATAACCGGTATATGTAGCGTGTAAAAGAGGAAGCAGCTGGAATCATACCATCCATTGATGGGTATGTTACCCCTTCTGCCGTTAGCCGATTGTTCATGTGCAGCGTTCGCTATATCTTCATGTGAAGGATCCCTGCCTCCAAAATCTCAGGTGGATATGCCAACAGTAGAACATTTTTGAGGTAGATATCTATTTTTTCAAGTCTACATCTTCTCCCGCGTTTTTAGTAGTTCCGACTATAATTATCCTGTTGTATTCGTTTTATGTTACGAACGCGGACTGATGAGAGTTTGATACAGCTCTACGAAGTATCCGGGAACGACAACCTCCTCGGGTCGAGCCTCTTCGGAGTAAGTGTAATGTTGCATCCTCTTGTTAATTCATGACTAATCTCTCAGAAGGCCATCGTCAGTATTCGCTCATTATCGGCCCTCGACCCATATTGTTGACACCCCTACAATAGCATCGACTCTGATATTCATAGCAGGCGCGGGACTTATCATAGTAGTTCCACTCGGTGAGCAATGGAACATGCGGCAAACCATCATCATAGTTTAATTTCCTGGGGCTATCAGGTGATGTAGTTCGGATAATAGCACCTATGGCGGGTCTCGACAAATATTGGAAGTTGCGATATGCGAAGGAGCAGGCTTGGAAGGATGGCTTGGACCCGGACAAAGTTGGGGTCCACATACTTGGACTTGGATGGTGGAAATCTGCTCAGACAAAGCGGACTCTACAACCCGAAGAGTCGCCAAAGAGTCGAGGTTAAATCAAAGTCAGAGAAAATGGCTTAGGATCTCAGAGATCTATACTTGTCGCCTTAGGTATACTTCATGCGGTACGATCCATCCCATGTCTTCAGATTTCCCCTTACCACCTAGAATGTTTACATCCCCTACTTGTAGAGTTGCACAGGACGGAGACGGGACGTGAACAATCAAGCTTAATTCACATCTGTAGAAGGACGGATGCTAATCAAACGGGCCAAGAAAGCGAACGAACCGTAGAGATCCACGAGGCATCGGCATTTGGGTACTAGATCAGTAGTAATTAATATTGGTACATGGACCAAGCAAAGTGCGTACCTGCCACGCCATCGCGCCACCGGCTGTGACAGTAGAATGAGTAATTCACTCAAGTTTCGGCATAAGATTTATTGCACGCACCCCAACCACTTTTCTTAGCCGTTTCCAAGCAAGTGGCCAACATCGAGGCGTTCATATGTCCATTGGTCGCATCGCTTGCCGTAGCAGGCTTTCCGATAACTAGCTTCGAAAGATCGACACCGTTGTTAGCAATTTCGAACATTGCTGTCTCTGGCCATGTCTTGGACGAAGCGGCGAGTAAACCATCGCAGTCGGTGTACTCGGTAGATCCCTCTGTAATAGTTTAGGTTTCCTGTGAGGCCTTTGTAATATACCTCTTACGGTTGTAGAACTACATCGAAAGGAGTGAATATCAAGGCGAAGGAGATGGTGTAAAACGAACCTGTATGTTGTACCAATCAATCAAATCACCCACTTCCTTGTTGATCTTGGTATAGCCGCCGCCCACATAACTATTCGGTGTGAACCTAAGAAATTATAACTCAGCATACTGTGGAAGACACCCAAAAATAAAACGGTAATCACCAAGGAGCGACGGCTTGGGAATACGATTTTATCATGAGAATTATGTAGCAAGAACGTACATAACTCACGAGCGTGAGTAACAATGTACTTATCCTTAGGCAAGGACGCGCGAAGTGCCGTAGTAAAGCTGATTAGCCATTCCTATTCTCACAAGGTAAATCAGCAGCTACTCAGAAAAAAAGGCAATCAACCTACCTCAGCCGTACCGCTGTTCATCGCAGCAAAGTCCTAAGGAATCGCATTATAACAAGCACGATCCAGATATTCCGTATAGCCACCTCGTAGTCGACATCAATGCCATCTAGGCCGTATTCAATAACCCACGCAGCCATTGTCGTAGCTGTAGCATTAGGATCGGCTCCTGACGTCGTAGGAACGTCCGTAGAGCCAAATACAGATACGAGCAGTTTGATTCCAGCTGCAGCATAGTCGGACTTGATAGCGGCCCTCTCATCCGCTGTCAACGTAGTCCATTCGTACGCCTAGGGAGACCAAAATCAGTCTAGTCAAAAGACGTTTATAGCAATTTGGAAGGTACCTTGTCCCATGCTCCCTCTGTGAGAAGGAACGAGAGGATGCTTCAACAAAAGTCAGGTTCGCATAAATAAATCTTGTTCGATCGATACTTACAAAACATTATAGCCCTGTGTTATTTTGTCAGTGACCAAGGACACGTTATCTGTCAAGGGTGCACACCTCAATAGTAGACGCTGCCGGAGGACCAGTAACTCCCGACTGGTACTCATCAGCATACACGACCCAGTGAGGAGCACTCTGAGTCGAATTCGCAGTGCTGAGATCCAAAACGACCTGAGCATCCTCAAAGTCGGCTCTTGCAGGAGCAAAAAAGCAGATTGCAAACAACAGGAAAGAGTACAACATTATGAACAGCGTGGAGAGTTGTGACCTACCGTGTCTATATACCCTAGGAGTGTCCAATCAAACCAATTTCGGACGACAAGAGCGTGAATAACCAGCAGGCCGTCTATGCCTAAGATACCTGGTAATGGAAGAATTGCGTTACCACATGTAGAGCTGCGGATTGCAAGGTTGTGAGCTACGTCGAAATCGGACCTTCAGAGGCTCCTGAAGCAGAAATGCCACGGGCGCCTACACATTAGGATCCAGAACTGCGCTTCCAGATTAGCGTTGTTGGCTGTGCTGAGGCGGAAAAGATCATAAATTCGGCATACAGATGATAGATATAAGGTACATCTCTCGACTGAAATATATGCGTGTGCACTCAACGTCAACAATCACACTACATTGCCAGCCTTTCTTTCCAATCCACGTTCGACCAGATCAGGCTTTTTCGCAGCCCTTCCAACCAATACTTCAGCATTTCCTGATAATTGCAAGTCAGTCTGTCGTTCGTGTGTGAAGCGCAACAGAACACCTGCTCACCTCGAAGTTTATCCTTCAGACCCGGTTTGCCGCCAGCATGATAACCAGTACTGGCAGCATAACCAGCATAACCACTATGATCGTCACCAGTACCAGCGCCAGTACGATCGTCCCCATAAGGCTTATTATCCTTCTGTCCACCACTATATCCTATAGTGTCAGGAGGCTGATCAGCTCCCGAAGTAGGCCCGTGAGACGTGGTAGAAGTATCCTCTTTCCTAGAGCTTAAATCGTGTCCAATTGTGTCGGAAGCCGTGTCACGACCGGTCTGATTGTCTTCGTTTTGATTATAGGTTGTATTGTCCATGTCTTCGGTCGGCCCATTGAGGGTACTAGAGTTGAGGGTGCTAGAGGTGTCTTGATCTTGAGAGGAACCGCCGCGCTGAAGGAATAAAGTCTGAGCATATGAGGAAGTGATTACAGAATCACGACCTACGTAAGGGGTATCGTCCCTCAAACCTGGACCCCTTCCAGTCGTGTCGGAGAACGCGTCACGATCTCGCTGACTATCATCATCCAATAAGTGATCTTTTCCGAAGGAGGTTTGATCATCGAAAGGCGACGAGCCGTCATTATCCACATCTGCCCTTGACGCACTGGTGGTGAGATTTTGCTGTTCTTCGTCGTGAGGAGTAGAGGAAGCGTGTTCACTGGAAGAAGGCTGTGCATCCGACGTGGTATGTGAGTCGCGATGCATATTGCTTCCGTCGTGTGGTAAGCTGCTGGTGGCTGTCCCCTTCGCAGTGTCATCAAGACCGGTGCGCGCAATTGGATCTTCGCGGCCCTCGCTCTCATCAGTGATATTGTCTGTGAGAGGCGTCCTCAATCAACAAAATTCACCAGATAACAACACTAGAATACATACCGCTTGACACTGGAGCATCGGTACCTAAATCGCTACCTCCGACGGAACTGATATTTTCGGCGCTTTTGTTGCCAGTATAGCCTGTAAAGAATGAGACCTTGGAAGTTCGAATAGCGGCAGCACCTACCGGACGGAGGCTCGGAAGCATCAGCACCCTTCCTCAACTCGTCATAACTTCCGTGATCTCCAGTATCATCACTGGTAGACCGTGTGCCCGATTCTACCAATATGTTATCAACATCACTCGTTGTGCTTATGAGATTGGTCCTTACCGGATGAAGTTTGATTGTCAAAAGTTGGCACGCCGTTATTGTCCAAGTCTGCTTTCGATGTCTTGGCGGCAGCGGCGTCTCGACCTTGTTGATCGTCGTGAAGAGCAGAGGAACTGCGCTGAATGGATGAAGGTCGACCGTCCGAGGAGGTAGTCCGCGAATCATGAACTGAACCTGTGGCGTCGTAGGGTGACTTGCCGTAGCTGGTGGTGGAACTTGTATCCTGACCAGGTGTGTCGGACGTCATATGACGATCCCGTTGAAAGCCTTCGCTTGAAGTTTGGTCCTCATTGACTGAAGGTTGATCATCAAAGGTTGATGCCCCGGTATTGTCTACATCTTCCCCTGACGTCTTGGAAGTGTCGGTGGTAGCATCTCGTCCCTGTTGATCGTTGACAAGTGTAGAGGAACCGCGTTGACTGGGTAAGGTTTGACCATCCGAGGAGGTAGTTTGCGAATCACGATCTACGTTTGTGACGTCGTAGGGTGACCTCCCATAGTTGTTGTGGTCTGTTCCCTCCTCAGCGTCGTCACGACTAGTACGAGTACTTCCGCCTGTAGGATCGCTGCTCTTGTAGGTGCTGTTGTCTGTTTCAGGAGCGTCTTCAAGGGAATGAGTCCACAAGAACGTAATAAGTACGCAAGAAAACATACTGCTTGTCGTAGGGGCATTGATGCTGGAACCGTTGTCTCCGACGGAACCAATGTTTTCAGCGCTTTTATCATGCTTGCCAATGTGGCCTGCAAGCCATAAGATTTTTAGAAATGAACGGCGGCAGGACTCACCAGTCGTAGCCTCTTCAAAGGTGCTAGCGGCCGCACCCCTCCCCGACTCGCCACGGCTTCCTACGTTTTTACGATCACGAGTATCGTCGCTGGTAGATCGTACGCCAGAGTCTGTTAATAAATTAGCATTCAATAAAAACAGGTGAAATTGTTTACTCTTACCTTTGCTGTCCGTATCTATACTCCGGCCCACATCGTCTTCATCGTTACGAGAAGTGACAGAGTCGCCAACTGAAAAGATACAACTGAGCCCATTGAACACCACTTGGACCCTGACCAACCTGCGGAGGTATCTGTAGCAGACGTGCTTAAAGAGTCACCGGTGTAGCCTATACTAAATAAGATCCAGAATAATGACAGATATCAGCTGTAGACTTACCCCTCGAGGCGCCCAGTGGAGAGTCATCGGACACTGAATTCTCGCGCGCCCAACCAGCGGACCCAGAGTCATAGCCATTGCTGATAGGTTGGCCAATATCACCAGTTCCAATGTCATCATTACCCGTATCTGAGAAACTGTTGGATTGGTTAGAAGAAATCTATATTTACTCACTATTGCTGCCAGCATCATACTTCTGTGCGTCGGCCCCGCGACCAGCACCTTCATCGTGATCTCCGTATAAATCATTGTCGCGGCTCGATGTGATATCGCGACTAGTTGAATCTTACAGAATGATTATGAGCACAAATACGTTGCGCAGGGATAAAGTATAGTTACCGTTCTCGGGTTCGTCGCCGGGTCCGGGCATATAACTTTCGTATCTAATAGGCCCAGTATTCATGGAAGAGTCTTCGCCGGTGTGGCCTGATTATTATAGTGAGCGAGAGGGCGTGAACTGAGAACTAAGCACTTGCCAGAACGAGCATCCGAAGGTTCAGAGTCCTTTCTTGCCTCTTCACTGACTCCACTGTTGGAATTATTGAAATAAGAAGTGGAGTTGTCATCCGCTGACGCGCCTGTATCAACATAAAAATTATTGACTTGAAAAAACAGAAGGGTTTTACGCACGGCGATTCTCTGATTGAACATTCGTGGTTCTCGAGGTATCTGCAACGCGAGAATTGTACTCATCATCACGGCGAGGATTAGATTGGTCGTAAGACATTAATTGTAGAGAAATTTGGGGAGCGTTGGAAGTTGGAGAAAAGGAAAGTTCACTCTCCCGATACAGTAGTGGTCCTGGGATTTATAGTAGTTTTAAGCATGACGGAGGTGACGCAGGGCAGTGAACGCATCGTTTTCTCCATGACGTCGAACTGAGACTGGAGGCAGGAAAAGTTGGCGGTGGGGGAGTGATGGGTCGGAGCAAGGAGCACACGTGGTCGGAAAGTTCTCCCAATGCGTCATACATTAACATGACATCCAGAGTGAAGATCTCCTTCGATATCCGAATATAGCGTTGAGGAAATTTAACCCAAGGAACACAGTTTTCATCAGTTATGAACTACGTGTGAGTTCACGTACGCATCTATAGTACGCCTCCCTTATATGTACAAATGAATACCACAAAGAAAATGCAATGACCATTAACACGCGGGAATAACATGCAGGGTATCAAGTACGATAGCAAAGCAGAAAAAAAGATAACCAATCAGCAAGTAAAATTAGCCGCAAACTGACAGGCCAGGATCTTCCGCGAGCAGACAGTAGGGAGTATCCTCTCCACGTCCTTCGTTGCAGTGACAGAATACTCCCTCGGGTACTTCCACCTCCCCTTGACGTCATCGTATGCGTCCAACTTGACGTGAACCTTCGTCAAAGAGCGCATCTGTCCAAGAACCACGTCGAGCGCAGCCCACTCCGCCGTATAGGCAGTCCAATCAGAGTTATAGAATATCTCAAACGTGACTTCCTCCACACGGTGCTTGGCGAGTTCCTGGAACGACTCTATCAGCCAGTGAAGCCACAATGTGGGTTCGGTATGCTGGTCGAGGCGGATCCACCATAGCTTTATCCGAATGGAGAGAAGCTGCTTGATGTCGATGAAGTTGGACAACGGTTCTGCGGATACGGCTTCAACAGACAGCAAAGGAATTCAATAATCAAGACTTGCCTCCCAGACACACGTTCAAAACGAGATGTTGGAGTGAATTACTGTTCAGCTTAAGTATCTCCTTCGTTGCCTCAATACGCTCTGACAAGTGTCCAGAGCCAGCAGTGAGCACGGACAGACGATGGAGATGGCTGAGATCCATAGAGGGCTGAAGCTGCAGCAAACGGTGCATGAGCGGGAGGTACGACTGTTCGTACAGACTCAGCGCAAGCGAATCAAGCTGCAGATTGAGCCCGGATGGTAAAGTGACCGCAGCGTCGGCCTGGACGAACTCTTCGAGGTCGTCACAGGACATGGCGGAGAGGGAAAGCCGCTTGAGATGCTCGCATGCACCGAGGAGAGCCAGGAAATCAGCACACCGGAGGAATAGGCCCTCTCGGAGTTCGAGGTTGGTTATCCGTGGGGAACGGATAGTCGTGATGAGAGCGTCCCTCATACATTGTGAAAGCTCGTCCCAGTAGTAGCCCCCAAGATCGAGGGATATACATTCCAAGTTGACGAGCTTTTGCAGGGTGCAGGCGAGGAGCTGTTCCTGCGCTGCATCAAGGATAGGCTCGACCTCGAGTGTCCTGACGAACGACGCCAAATGGGGGCGCGTAGAGATGAGGTTGTGGAATCTGTTGATCTCGCACGACGTCTTGTATAATTTTCCGGGATAATAACATTGCGAATGGTTGCGGAAGTGGACCCGGGAAAAAATGTGCCGTTGAGAAGAATAGGTCCACGGACGAGCTACGAGGGAACAGGCGCGTAGAGCAGCCTGGTCGTCCTGGTTCTCGTCGATGATAGCGTCAATGAGCTCCTGGGGGAGCGTATTGATTCCGAGCTGCATGATCGGCACTGCAATACAAAATCAGCAATTCATTCTGGTCAACTGATGCAAAATGACGCACAAGGGGCTAGTATAGATCGTCGGTCCGGATATCCGAGTTCGAAATGTAGTTGTGCAAGTTCGCGACTGGGTCGGCGCGTGAAGATTGGGGAAGCTGGGGGACGTCGCGCCGATGGGAGCAACGTTGGGGAGAGAAGAGAAGGGTAAAAGCGCTATGAGCCAGGGTGAAGTTTTATCTTCCGTGCCACGCATTATTTGTACCTTACATTCACCGCGGTTTTTCCCCCGTCTTCTTCCGAGGATCGGTCCGGCTCGGCCTAGATCGCGACCACGCACCTTGTTGTACTGCCATCCTTGCCTTGCACCCTCCATCGAGCCCATCAGGTTGATAAACAACTGGCCAGAGTCCAAAGTGTAAAGCCCAGAGGTTGATCATCGATAGAAGCATGCACGTTCGCCCTGTTCCTCGGTCGTTCTTTACGTTACCCTGGTAAATCAGAAACAATTGTATGATTCAATGATTGTGCCATCCCGCTGTCCCTTCGATGTGCAATGAACGTTAAACGTATATGGTTCTTGCGGACAGGATCACCAAAGACGACAATCACAGGGGGGTCATGGGGTAAACCTGGACCTCCTTTGAAGGACACACAGCGACCGAGTCGGAATGGAGACCGATGTTTTCTCGCGGTTCGCGATGTTCCATGGAGTGAGCCGGTAAGCATGAGGTAACCATTTGTGATGGCAACAAAATCGAAGTAGAGCCCCGCACGTGAACTAAATGCTAGATCATTTACAAGACTCAAATGACCTCGCATTTGTCTCGCCGAATGGTCAACTATCTCCCGCTCCCGAGGTTTACCACACTAGCGCGCAATGTCAATGTCACATAAAACTCGATTCAGTATGTTTTTCACTCCGCGGTATCACTTGTTGGTAGTCAACAGCACGCCACCCCCCGTTACTTCCTGATTGTATTCGGGTGTTCTACAGCTCATCCAAGGATCTCGACAACCAAACAATATCTCGATTACTACCTTGTTCTTTGACTCCGCATCTCTCGATCAATCCTAGAGTTTCATACAGCCCCCGGCCCGCATTGTCGCTGTAAACCTCATTGGCGATGAACTTCTCTGTCATAGTATCGGTACCGTGATACCTGGCCCACTCAATGCATCTGTCAAACATCCTCTTCGCGAGACCCCGTAGCCTGTGCTCCGGATGAACCCACAACGATACGAAAAGGTATCCACTTCCTTTCCTCCCCTCGTACACCACCTCCGGCAGCGGATAATCCAACTCGGCGAGGCTTTGGGGCGAAGCCACGCCTGACATGGCGATCTATTCTCCCGTGGCCTTGTGTGAGACGATGACCATAACCTGGTCATGAGAGGTGATCCGCTGGACGTGCTTCTCTCGAGGGAGGCTCTTGGCGGTTTCGTATGTGGTTCGAAAGGAGGATGGATCTACCTGTAGTGCGAGTAAGTGGATGGCGATGTACCGGTTGGTTTCATCCTCTGAGGGTGGGACGTTGAGGGTGAATATTTCGTATGCATCGTCTGACTTATTAGATGGGCCTCGTTACTTTCCGTCCATGAAATAAATATACGTGCTTATCTGTAGAGTCATCATTGGATTTAGTGAGTCACGATGAATACCCTAATTTGCATCGGGCCGCTGTTGGCGAGAAATATACCGACCCGTCGCCTCCTGACGGTCGGATTTGGTCTCGTAGGATCACACAGATGTGCCGTCGTCGACAGCGTTTCATAATTTTTGTATACTCCATCCTTCTGCTCTCTAGATGTTACAGTGATTATCAACGCCTGATTCATTTCCTCTAGTAGTTAGAAGTGATCGAGTGCTATCATTGCTTCAACATAATTCATGCGCGCAGAGCTTGCTATTCAACCACGTCCCTGCCTCCTGGTAAACAACAACCTGTAGCCCTTCACTCTCGAGGGCATTAAACCCATTCATCCGCAGCGCCTTGAGGTAATCAAATCCACGATCTATAAGCCCCGAGGCAAGACACGAAATTTGCAGGGAGGTTACTCTCCGGCCCTTCCCCTCCTTACCAAGTCGGTTTTGCAGATGAGTGACAATCTCCTTTATTTCATCCTGATGAGGACTTCGATAGGATTCCGTCTGCCTGATGGTCAGTTGGTGGAGATTAAGATACGAGTCGATGATCGCAATATCGTTCCAGCCCGCGTCGATGGTCAATCTCTCCAATTTTGCCTGATACTCCGACAGAATAAGTGCGTCTCCAATACCAGAATGTGTAATGTGCAAACTCGTCAAGTTGCACTTCGATCTAATAAAAAATGCGATCAATAGATCTCTGTTTCGACACTTGCAAGCCAAGCGCAATTCCTCCAACGAAGGAAGTGTGAGCTTTACTAATATGTCTGGGGTATTGGTAGAAAATCGCCGTATATGATTGTTCCTCAAAGGAGAAGATGTCGTGGAAAGACCGCAGTCTAGGGTTAGCTGGCACTCAATGAGGGCCGGCAGCCCCATGACATGTTCAATGTCTTTGCGACAAGTGATGGAACCGGCGAAATGAGTCAGTGTCGCATTCAAAGGTATTTCATGAACACCGTTGAATGAAAGAAGCCAGGCTTTCCGAAGGGAAGATGTAGTGACAGTAGTGACAAGCATCTTAGTGCATATGCTTCCAATGTATCCACTCGTGCTCAAGAGGATTATTTCTTCCAGCAACGGCAGCTTCCCAGCAACAGTTGATAGTTCCTCCATAACGGTGTGAACACTATACGGGATGGTGATCTGCATCCGTTTCCAGTGGGTAGAGTGCTGAAGAATGAGGCTAAAGATTTGGATGTCCTCCAACTCTACAAATGAGTTCCGAAATGAAAACGAGATGTCGAGAGGACACTCCCCTGAGAGCTGGAGGTGTCTGCCTAACATTGGATCTTTGCCGCGGGTGTATGGAGGACATACTATGACGATGTTGGCCCATAGCAGTGGGGTGGTGAACACGATATCCCGCCACGTGGAGCAGATGTGGGCGAGGAGCCAAGGTGCGCTGTGGATGTCAAGGCTATTCTTGGCTGATTTTGGTACATAGGCAAAGATGCTTTCCAAGACGTCGCGCGGAAGACGACGAATGGGCGCAAACAGTGAGCGACATTGTGACACGTACTGCGTCAGGGAATTATGACGTTCAGTTAGCTGTGAAGCTTCTTTTGCTAGAAGCTGTGAACATTGCCCAGTGAGAAGCGCAGACAAGTGAGAGATGGCTTGATCCGAGGCAAAGATGGTGTCCTGTATCTGTGACACGCCCTCGTTGGACAGTGCGACGTCGCCACGGAGGATGGGAATTAGGGCTTCCGGTGGCGGATTCTCCGGTCTGAGAAAACTCATGATTTTTGGCGATGGCAAGAGACTATTGAGCAATTAGAGAAAGGCCGGATGCTCAGAGATTTTCGCTCACCGAGGAAGGATAGACACAGAGCTGAGACAGTAAATTCGACTCCTCTTTCGATGAGCTCACTGTCTTACTATCTGGCAAATGGGTCGGCGTGACCTGCGAAATGCCTCTATGGTAAGTGCAGACTCGGCGAGTACTGAGTACTTGAGTATTGATACTGCACTCGTAAGCAGTCCAAACTTGAGCTCTAGCTGCTGGGTCAATTGAAGGGCGAAGAAGAGATTGGGGAATGACATACCATTACTTGTTTACTTCCACTCTCCGTATACGCATTCTTTGCCGTCATGAAACCACGTTGTCCACAGTCGATGTACTTCAAAGGAAGCGGAAACCAACAAGCGAACGTAGTAAAACGAAGGCTTGAAAATGGTCTTACATTCTTGGCGTGGCCGGGGAATGAACAATCCGCAAAACTCTACGGTGACCCAAGTTGGACCCTTTCAAGTTCCCGGTCCTCGTTGCGTCCCTTGTACTTATCTCCTTCGATGCACTGGCGGCTGTATGCCTTGCGGTCCCAAGTTCGTACTGGAATCGCACACTGCTAATTTGCTTGTGTCGCGTAAGAGTGCTCGCACTCGACGAGCTGGCGAGCCCGATTCACTGGCCACGCGCTTGCATCGGGCCGCCAAATATACCGACATCATTGACGTATCTATGACGCGATCCGACCGCCATACGCAGATCCCGCCCTCGCGCACGGGCCTCCCGACGAGTATTAAAGGCCGCCCCCTTCATTCCACTCCGACATTGCTTCTTTCCCTCCTTCTCCCACCATCTCTCTCTCCACTCGGCGGAGTCTCTCCCTATGGAGATACATCAATCTCTCCATTCCCTCAGGCCTCAGGTCGGGAACACTTGATCAAACTGCGGCGTCTGAAGAGACAACACTTCAAGCTTCATCATGAAATGTTGAGTCCAGATTGCATCTGCTTCTTATAGCAAGCAGATTCTGGACCGTGAGGCTGCACAAAGTCTCCAATTGCTGAACGGCTTCCGTATGTGGGAACTGCACCACCAAGTGCCGCTGAGTTCTTTCCCCGGCAGCAATAGTGGTGCCTCGAGCTGGCTCCATTGTTTCAGCAGGAACAATTCTATTGCTGAGAAGATGCTGAGCATATCCTGACTTGTGCCACCATCTGGAGAAGTCCTGCAAAATTCAGTTCAAAGTCAGTGGGAGGCCAGATGAGATACGATATTGCAGCACACCATTATACAACTCCCCTTCAACCATTTAGGCCGTCAATTGGCTTCTGAGCTAACTGGACATGATGCACATTGTGGTTCTCGGACTCGGACTCAATAATTTCTTACATAATCCTAGTGTATGGACAGACATCACGTGATTGACGAAAACTCTTGACCGCCCACATCAAGCGGGACCGAAAAATCTTTCAAAATGGCGAGTCCTGCTTGTTTTACTAATATTCACCGTCTCATGAGCTATTGATAGAGGCCTATTCTACTGCAAGGTTTTCTAAATCTATCACTGACTTCGATTGGTCCAAATTAACCCAAATTACAGGCCACGAACGGTCCTTGACTCAAATCAAGTTCAATGCCGAAGGCGACCTCTTATTCACCTGCTCTAAAGACAATGTCATCAACGTCTGGTTCTCTCACAATGGTGAACGACTTGGAACGTACGAAGGGAATAACGGAACGGTGTGGACGGTGGATGTCGATTGTGCGTGAACACCCAACTCATCTGGCAGCGAACTGACGCCTTGCACAACAGCAGAATCACGATTCATGGTATCCGGCGCTGCAGACAACACGCTACGGTTATGGGACGTCGCGACGGGCAAGTGCCTCTACACATGGGAGTTCCCAACGGCTGTGAAGCGGGTAGCGTTCAAGGAGGACTTTTCGCAGGTCGTGTGTATCACTGAGCAGCGGATGGGACACCAGTGTGCTATTCGGGTGTTTGACATAAACCGGGAGGGAGATGGGACGAAACGTATGGTTTTTTCCTCTGACATCTGTATCCTTAGTTGACCAACTCCATGGCAGAATCGAAGGAACCTCGGTATATGTTCAACCCTATAGGATCAAAAGCGACGGTGTGCGCGTTCACGCTGGTTCCTGACATCATTATTACCGGGCACGAATCCGGCAAGGTCGCCCTATTCAATGTTAAGACGGGTGAAGAGATCGAGAACAATGAGCGAGCGCATGGTGAGGTAGTCACGGATCTACAGCTGAGCAAGGACCGGACGTATTGCATCACTAGCAGCAAAGACAAGTCTGCGCGGGTAGGTTCCATTGTTCTTCAACGCGCCAGCTCCATTTGACTGTTCTCACCAGATACACGACACAAAAACTCTTATGGTTATCAAAACATTCACGACGGAAACACCACTAAACAGTGCCGCTCTTGCTCCTAACAAACCTTACGTGCGTTGACCTTATCCCTCTCTCGTATCCATGCCGACACCTATATCTCCAGGTCCTCCTCGGGGGTGGCCAGGAAGCCATGAGCGTTACCACCACCTCCTTGCGCCAGGGTAAATTCGAAACACGTTTCTGGCATAAAGTATTCGAAGAAGAAGTCGGCCGAGTAAAAGGGCATTTCGGGCCCATCAATACGTACGTTTCCTGTTACTTACCTATCCCTGGCATTTACCGACCCGCGCAGCATCGCCATACACCCCGCTGGAACGGGCTACGCCTCTGGTGGAGAGGACGGGTTCGTGCGGATGCACCACTTTGATGAGTCGTATTTCAAGGCGGAACCCTATGGGCCCATGCAGATCGAGGATTGATCGTCTTGGGGTTCTGATTTTGGGTGCTGTGTAATGTAGACGATCTACACGACTTCAGCACTGCTCTGCGATTGCAGCCGGTGAGTATATACAGCATGTTTTCGTGGCTACTAGCGTGGGCTCCTGCAAGAGATGTATGGTTATCAGTTTCATGACGTCCCATAGAACACGCAGACTTGTCATCCATCACCGAGAAGACACAGCTTAAATGAAGCCTCAATAGCAGAGATGAATGAGCGTGACAAAGAACTGTAAGATATCCTTGGCACGTTTAGAAGCTCGTACCAAGAGTAGATATGTCTGCGCCGGTGCTACAGGTTGGAACTTCGATGGTTTCGACACACCAAAAGCCATCGGCTTCGCCGTAAAACCGACGGATCTTACTCTGCAAAATTTCACGAGCAGAACTTGATCTATCTTTGTAACGTTTCTGATTTTTTCTAACGTATAATAGGATAGCTGTGAATCGTGATCCAAATTCTTATTCAACTTGTTGCCATAAATACACTAGGCCGGGTGCACTGCACGTACGGCATCTGTACTGGTATACAGACCCAGAAGGATATAAGCGTCGTCCTCTCAGTCGGCAAGAACAAGAGGGCAAACAAATCGAGAAATGAAGAGCACAGCTTTCGCATTCGCAACGAAAAAGTATTGTTCTCATTACGTAAATTTCGATCTGAGGTGCCCTCACGCAGGCCTCTTCTCCTTTCCAGTGTTTCCTCTCTCCACCCTTGTCTATGGCCCGGCCCTCCAGTTCACTGCTCTTATTTCTTTTCCTATGCTGGCCGTCCCTCACATTCGCACTGGACATCCGCCAAACTCTCACCCGACTCGCCTTCTGGCGACGTTCATCAAGAAATGTCCCGGCTGTGGGATATGTGAACCCCAATGACGACGGAGGATCGATGTTGACGGTGAGGACGCCACCGCGTGGCTTTGTGGCCTTAGCGCTGACCGGGGACGTGCAGAAAGTCCTAGGGATAACATACCCAGACGGGCAGGGAGAGCCTGTCAATGCTATAATATCAGGCAATTCAGACTCGGAGGTGCTTGCCGACCAGGAGACAGACGGGGGTCTCAGAAATTATTTCTTGTGCGTTTACGTTGTCGCGCCTTCCAGCTGACCCTAAAGCCGCATCACCTGCAGATCATTATCCTTTTCCAGCGAATGCCTAGGGCAGCATTCGGGATCTGACCAACAGGTGGATTTGGGAGACGGGAATGGCTATCGTGCGTCAGATTCTTGTTCAGCTGTCTTTTTGGTAATCATTGTGGCTTCCGCAGTAAACGAGACGGCTGTGATTCGGTATAATTATGGAGATCCGTCGCTTGGTGCTTGCACAGAGACGATTAAAGTGCGTCGAATATTCGACATGTCAAGAATAATAGCACTAACAATGGTATTTAAAGGGCGGAAACCACTTTCGGTACTGGGTACAGAATGGTAACAAGGCAAATACGTGCGTAGGAATGTAGTGTCCCGATATTTCTCTCTGACACCTTCTACAGCGGCGCTGTCTTTATGGCGGTATCGTATGAAAAGCCAATAGCCGACGACCACGATATTGTATTGAATGGCTACAACCTGGCACGGTGCGTGTTTTCCGCTTGTTTTCTCCGGCCGACTGTCCAAACTTGGGCCATCTATTAACAGCGACTACATCATTGGCAATATAACCGGGTCCGTAATACCAACGCTGAACCTCACAAATTCATCCACCTATTCTGGAAATACGTCTTACGGTGGCTATACCTACAAGACAGACGTCTCGTACGTTTCGGGGCTGCTAGAGAACACTAGCATCGGTATCAACCATAACTGGTCGGTGTATATTGACGGCGTGACCAATGCTGTTGATGGTCTTGTGGCTGTTCTGGATGTGTCAATATTAGAGCAGCCTCAGGCACAGTGAGTCCATATTTCTGTCTTAACGTCCATCAGGAGGATCTCATCTATTATAGGAGCGCTGGGTGGAGAACACGGCCAGAAACATGGCTACTCCTAGTGACTGTCTCCTTCATTTCCTCATTCTGTCTATGACAACCCCTTGTCTTTCGCTGGCTGGCCTGAGAAAGCTCTCGACCTTTACGTATCTTTATGACCAATCACTCCGCCCCTCCTTTACACCTCACACCCATGGCACACATATAGACAATTGGAGATCTCACTGCGAAAAATATGGACGCCACGTATATGTTATAACCACACCACTGCACCTTATATTTACCAACAGTTACTTATTCTCAGGGAGAGAGATTTAATGTTCATACCCCTTCATAGTTTGCGCCTCGATTGCCTCGGACTGCATCTTACGACGTGGGATAGGCTTTTATTGGAACGCGACAGTGATGACCATCTTTTCACGGGACACAGCATCCATCATTACCGAGACGCCCGGATCCACGCGTTGGGGGAACGACTGACAGTGCAACAGCAGGGTATTTTCGCGTTTTTTGTACCATGACATGCAGCAACGTGAACACGAACAGTGGATCCTCGTCCACGCGGTAGCCTCTGCAATATTTGAATCTTTTCCTAGTAATATCCAGGGCTAATCACCGCGTGTTCTATCTGCCATCCCGCGAGGCTGTATCTTTCATCAAGCCCTGGCCATGGCATCTGGCTCTGTGTCGCGGCAGTTTTGTTATAGAGACTTGCCGGTTTCCTTGGGACATACATGCGCCCGAGAATATGACATCTACATGCAACAATCACTGTAACTGACTGCCGTGGGCTTGCCCGGGACACTATGTATCCAAAGCGCTCTGATTCCTCAGACGCGTCAATGACATTTGTCACGTCCGTATTACTACCGGGAGTATGAATATGGGACCGCCCCATGGCCCTGTTCTTCAATCATTTACCCGCAGCACTCGTCTCACACCCAGCACTGGGCTCGGATCTGCGCCTGCATTAGTGGTTATCATCAACAACTGTTGTTCCACCGTCCTCTGCTCTTTGATATGTTCCCTCTGATTCATGGCAGACAAGCTATACAAAAAGATTCACGCTTGCCGTCAGCTCGGATAATTTCCCGAGATACAGAGTAAAATAACCTTCGACTCCAGACCTTGTTTCTTAGTGGGGTCGCCCCCAAACCTTCATTTATGTGTATGTCCAGTGTCCATCGGAAGCTGGACGCTGGAGTGACGCGTTTTCTTGCCCTATACCAACTCGGTCGCGCGATACGTCCTCAGTACTGGCTTTGAAGTCCTTAGGCTCGGTTCGCCGTGTTTTCCACCAGACGCTGGGTGCTGGGCTTCTGAACCTTTCAGCTTCATGACTTACGATACTCTAGATAGTTGCTAAGGAATTTCCCGCAATTCCACAGAACCTTTCTCTGCATTTGAAGGACGGATTGAAGACGGAGCTGTTTTTCGCACTTCTATATCCCTAGGAAACGTTAACGTCCCTATCATCCTTCCGCTCAGTGTGTGTTTCAAATTGTTAAGGGGGCCGGCGTCTCTAATGATGAGTTCTTAAATAACGTTGGGACTTGCCAGCGGAATTATTAGCTGCTTCATCCGTTGCAAGTGATATTTATATGAGGAAGCTGGATAGTGCAGGTTGAAAAGGGTATCTGAACGCTACATGTTATTCCCATTTGGCACATTGCCCGTGCAGGTGCCAGGAACTATCCTTCACGCCTGCATGATGCCAGAGTTGCCCCAGACTGAGACTATACTCCGATGTGGGTCCCAAAGGGAGCCCCGCATCAAATTCGGTTTACGATGCTTCTTCGACAAGATATGCTTGGTATCTTCAATAAAGAGCATGTTGTATCCTGTTGTATCGAGCAGGGAAGTCGAAGGATGATGACGCTCTCATGAAACGGCCGAAGTGTTACCGCGGCACGGCTTATTTTATACTCGGCTTCGATGCTGCCACGCTGTTTGTTCTCACTACAGCCGCGTGCAAGAGAAGGAATATTTCGAGAAGTGCGTTAAGACATTCAGAAGAGGTAGCATAAAAGCTCATATTGAAAACCAAAATCCTTCCTAGGCTCCCCTTGGTCATCCCATCTTGGCGCCAAGCCGAAGTAGGCCGTGCCGCGGCATAGCCCTAACCCTATGTCTGGGTACGTATTACTTACCCCTCAGTGCAATGGCCGCGTTTTGCCCCAATGCCGACACCATTAATTATCCCTTTGAGCAATCCCTGACGATCCCTATTCTCTTATCTCTCTGTGCCATGATCTGAAGGAAGGAACTCGACGAGCGTCAATTTCGGGGATTGTTTCGGTGCAGGACGGCGTGTAGTAGCGCAATCAGTATTAGATGCGTTATTCGTCCCATCATAATGCTGCTTTTATGTGAGTGGCGGTTCTTTCCTTGCATTTGGAAGTTGTTCAATTTTCTATAAGTATGAACTTCAATGGCCTCATTAGTCGACCTTTGGCCATCCCCTCAAAACACGCGGGAGAGATTTGGTAGCACTTCACCGTGACTTGGGTGTTGATCCGACTGGGTGTCGGTCATCGGTGCTGGGGCGCTCGTTTTGGCCCTTTTGTACTGATGCAAACGGAGACTTGCAGTCTCTCTGAAGGGACCGTGGCGTCTCTGCAGAATCATCCGGTATGGGTAGTCACGAGCTTCGACGGACCTTATCGTACTGACTCTGCTGGTACGTCGTCCTGTACATCAGTTAAAGTGTATGCTGAGCTCTGAACAGTCCGTTGAAGAGCCGTGTCTCTTCGCGTCATACGGGTTACATAACAACCTTCCTTCCCATGTGTCCTTCCAGCCCACTGATCTCATCGGTACTATGTTCGTCTACCTTTGCTACTCAAACTACTAGACCTGCCGCATCCGGCGTTCTACACGCTGGCCCAGTCCTTACAATCACACGGGAAAAAAGCATGCCTTGGTACCATGGCCTTGATCCGACTGGATTCTGACATTCAATTACCCTCAAATAGGATCATGCCGAGTAATACTGAACCACGACCGTCGTTGCCATCTCACCACCAAACATGAGTTCGCTTTTAACCGTCACCGAACTGCTCCCGCTCCTTCTTGTCCTATGGCTGCCTTCCTGTTGTCTTCGTTCCTTCCCCTCGCAGCGTCGGCATTGCCTGTAGAGAACATTCAATTGCCTCCTGGGACCTCAGATCACGGCGTACCTTACCTGCTGTGCACGCCCTCCACATGGTTCACCGTCGTAACATTCTTCCTCTCAAACTATGTCAGCCATGCCGCTACTGTTCAGACCTACCCTGGCGAACCCGTCTTCGACCAGACTCTCAGCTTCTGTACGTCGCTGCTCTTTCCAGCGTCCGGTGTAGCCCGAGGCCTGAACAGTGTCGCACGGGGGCTCCTCATCTTAGCAAATCGCGGAGGATCGGACCTTCAGAAAGCTGCAGCTGCAGGGGCACTGTGCATGGTCGTGCGTACGGAAAAATGGACACCGGTTGTCGGTCATACTATGCATGCCGTCAAAGTATCCGGTGAAAGGTATGCGTGGCCTTAATAAGAGACAACATCTGTTAATCCGAATTTCAGTGATCTCTCCGAGGCAACATGGAACGTGTATGTTCCAGACTGGATACACTCCTCACGAACAGTGCTCGCTGATGCCGCTTTCGCAGCATGGCGCAAGCTCCATCTACGTGGTGCATCGCAACAGTTGCCAGAAGGCTACGCATTCGCCTTCGTCCCACCTACTGCCGTGGTCTCCACCCCCGGGAACGACCAGAACGTGCAGCTAGCCTACTCTCTCAACAATGCCAAGATCATCCTCTCTATATTCCAGACTGTGTCCTCCTCGTATGCACTCTATCGTGCGCGAGGCGATCAGATTGAACGATACGGCTACGTCGCTTTCTCGTTGACCGTCGCGCCGTACGTAGTGATGTCCCTGGTGAACCTCCTCGGGAGCTTACTGACGCCAACATACACGACGGTGTACATCGTACGCTCAGAGGTGACGGATGAGCTGGAGTCGCGGTACGGACGGTGGTTCGACGGAACTGTGGGGATGCTCTCAACTGTAACCGACCACCGAAAGCTCACAGTCAGGTCCGACGGAGACAAACGCCTCGTGGAGATTAACGGTGCTACAAGCCCGATTGTCCTCGCCCCGGAGTGTTGCTCCCCAGGTACGACCGCGCACATCTCCATCCCTGCATGCGCCGAGTTTCACCGCCTGCCTTGGCGCTTCTCGTTTCTCGAGAAGATACCGAGTCCGCTTCAGGGTGGGCTGGCGGATAATGCGCTGATCAACTTGGTTGCGACGTTCGTGGTGTCTGTGGGTGGGCCGTTAGCCATTATCGGAGGATTGTCGGGGTTCAAGCCTGGAGGGAGCACGCTGCCGCAGAGGGTGTGGATAACAACGTGGTTGGTGTTTGGATGGGTGTATGGGCTTGGGTTTGGGATTAGGATGTATGATGTGCCGTCGACGTGGAGGACAAGATGGGGCGAGGTGGCGATGAGGGCCTTGGTGGCTGCTCCGGCCATTGGAGGGTTCGTGGTTGTGGCGCAGATGATCCTGGATTATGGGAATTGCATATATTTTTGAGTGTAGGATTGCATTATTTCTTAAGGCGAGTTTCTATTTGTTTTTGACAATCGTCTACCAATACTTATGTTCAGGTCAATAGTCAATCATTCATACTCAACACTCATTTTGTAAACCACCCATTTAACACATCCATGGGTTCTTAATGACAAATAATTCAATGATAAAGATGTCTACCAGCACGGGGAATCTACGCGTCGGATCGCATCATAGATACGTCAATGATGTCGGTTTACTCGTCACCAACGGCGGTCTAATGCAGGCGCGTACCCAGTTGATCGCCGCCAGCTTCAATATTGGTGTCAGGTACGGGCATTCTTACGTGATACAGATGATACATCAAATTAGCGGTTTGTGGGCTAAACGTGGATAGTGCGGTATAAGATACATGGATATTACATCGTCCGGAAGGTCCAATTGGATAGGAAACGAAACTACAGAGCGACAGATGAAAGAAGACAAACGAAAGCTGTCAGAGCCCACAGCTCTAGGTGTACTCTCCAACTAGTACTACCTTGACTATTTCTGAAACAAGGAATGTCAGTTTCGGGTCTAACAAGCTGAGATTGCGGGAGGGCTTACCGTGACGAGCCTGAGCTTTGTGTCTGATTAGAGCCACTGCTAGAGTTCGCTGGACGTGCCGAAATCGAGACATCTAGAACGGCGACAAGACCATCTACAGCGTTTGTTACGCCTTCGATTCCTACTGTCAGGTTGTGATTGATGCCGACGCTTGTATTCTGCAGGAGGCCCGAAGTGTACGTGATGCTGGTCTGGTACGTATAGTTTCCGTAGGAGGTTGATCCTGAAAACGTCGATGTGTTGCTTAGAGTAAGAGTGGGGACCTCAGAGCCAGTGATGTTGCCGATGATATAGTCGCGGCCGAGATTGTATCCGTTGATGACAATGTCGTGATCCTCCGCCTCTGACTTTTCGTAGGACGTCGCTATGAAAATAGCACCACTAGAAAGGATTGTGTCAGTCAGGCGCGGCACGAAATAGTTGTTGGAAATATTGACCTATTAGCCCCATCTCCGTTTTGGACCCAATATCGAAAGTGATTTCCTCCTTGCACGGTTTCTGTACAAGTTCCTACGGCAGGATCGCCATAATTGTAGCGCATAACGGCGGTTTGGTTTACTGCGGAGAGCAGTGCCAGTCAGAAACATGAAACCTCAGTAAAGAAGCCCCACATACAAAGGCCTTTCCCGTCCCCAAGATTTGCTTGCTGAGAGTCCCCATCATGAAAACCTAAGCATTCGCCAGAGAAAGACAAGGACCTTTGAAGGCATTCAGCATTTTATCTAAGCATGACAGGATATTTATCTCACAAGAAATAGTTTAGGAGGCCTCCATCCGTTTGCTGCAAGGCGAGAACGGTTTCGTCCGAGTTGCCTGATATTATGATGTTGATGGGCTCCTGCTGACCAGGAGGAAATGTTTGCCCTAGTACCGTCTAAAATCTCAAGATGAGTTGTTGGGTAGACACGTGTATCAGAGCGCTCACCGTCAACATCGACCCCCCATTGTTATCAGGATTATAATATCCTGCCTCAGGCGCCGCACGCCTAACAGGAAAATGGTCTCCGGCGAGGGCAAAAGGAGACACGCAAAGCGAGAGAAGCGCAAGCGATTTCCAGTTGAACATGAGCGTCGAAAGCGTAGTTAGTTATTCTCAGTGCGGCTTCCATTTGGCCGATAGCACGTGAAGAGAAGCTGTTCAGAGTCGATCGGACCGTGCTGATCTCGATTTGATTTTATTAGACCGGCGGTAAGGAAAAGGAGCTAAAATCTTCAGATTCTGTTCGTTCCTATTGGTAAACTTTGGAGATTGAAACGACTTTGACTTACCTTTAACATTCTTACTAGTTGGATAGTGGTTACTTCCCAATTCCCAATTTCCAGGATTCCAACTTGATACGAGTCGAATCAAAATCAAACTGAATCTACGTGATGAGAGCACTGTCACAGTCGATACAGACTTAGATTCCCCTCAGAATATTACCAAAGAAAAAGTAGAAAAGGCATCAAGTTAAAATGCTTAGCTATTACCAGGATTCATTGTTGAGTGGGTGTTGGAGAGGAAGGAGCGGCTCACCGGCCCGGTACATTGTTGACGACTATTTGCCCGAGCTCCTTCACCAACCGCCACGACGTCCAGAACTCGCGTTCACTGTGAGCCATGAGCAAGCCAGCAAAACCAAAGGCCGTTCAAGGACAGCACGCGGGAGCGTACAAGCCTGAATCAGTCAAGGCAGGTCTCTTCTATCTGACAGGAATCACTGTCTACATCTGCCCAGGATGTCGCCGAATTCTTGAACATAACAATCTCGGATTCTGTCGCCTCGTCGTTGGCCAGTGATGTCGAATATCGGCTGCATCAGGTTATTGAGGTTCGTGGGCACCGTGTGTCACCAAATCATCCACTGAGTTTCACGCAGGAAGCAGCTCGATTCATGCGGCATGGACGGCGAACGATGATGACCACAGTTGACATCGACCAGGCATTCCGTGTCCTCAACCTCGAGCCTCTGTACGGTCATACCCCACATAATCCTCCGACTTTCCGACGTGCGCCGGCATTCTCGCATATGCCTGCTGCTGGGCCCGTTTATTTCGTGGAAGATGAAGAGATCGACTTCGACCGTGTTTTAAGGGAAGAGAAGATATCTCTTCTACCAGGTGTTAGCTGGGCGGCACATTGGTTGGCAGTGGAAGGCGTCCAACCTCTTATACCTGAAAATCCTCCTGCCATTCCGCGCGATATTGACCAGGAAGGCGGGAAATCGCCACCTCGAATGAACGGTATAACAGCGCCAACCGTGACAGCAACGACCAAAAAACAGCAGCAGCAGCAGCAACAGCAGCAACAGCTTGTCAAGCAGGTTCTGTCACGCGAGCTGCAGCTCTATTACAGTCGACTCACTTCGTCCCTACTTCCTCCATCCTCGGACTTCACCAAACGAATAGCGGCACTGGCCAGTCTAAAAAATGATGCAGGTCTGCAGGCGCTACTCCCTTATCTTATCAAGTGGGTCGGCGAAGGAGTGGTGGGCGCACTTAAGGATGGGTCGCAGAGTGAACAAGATGGTCGTGTGCTCGAGGTGCTTCTCGACGTCATCAGTTCACTTATGGAAAATAAAACCTTATTCGTCGAACCATATGTGAGTCTTGTACTTCCTGGTTCCTGTCTTTTCTGGGCGCTGTGAGGTATTTCAACTTACCGATGGCATCTTGTCCGGGAAACCGTTTCTGGGGTTTGCCCCAGAATGTCGCCCTTGTGTCATATGGTCCCATGCTTATGTGGAATGACCTATCAGCGCCTGAAAGCGCTGTCCTATAAAGCCGTCCTGATGCTGATAAGATTTGATAGCTTCACCAAATACTTCCGCCCATTCTTTCTACCCTCCTTCACTCTTCTTTGCCCCCTACTCATGCGACATATCTCCGTACATCAGCATCCCAGACGTTATCACGACTGTTGACCCAACACTCGACAACATACCCTTCACTTTCACCTAGGATAATGAAAACGCTCCTCCTAGCTCTTATATCACCGAACAAGAGCAAAGGTACACGTGAGGGTGCTATACGCGGCCTCATGGGCGTAGGTAAAGAGGCTGTCAGAAAAGGTCTTGTGGATGGCGGGGGCGCGAAGGTGGTGGGCAGCGAATGCGGTGGCCCAGACTCCGCATCGCTGATAGACTCTGTAATGGTGGGTCTGTTTCCTCATCAGGGACTTGACCGTATATAACTTTCTTCTAGGCTGCCTTTGAGGTTCTACACCCTCGCTCTGATATGGCGGACACGCTTGATATGACGCAAGAAGAAGACATCGTTCTAAGAAGCAATTTACGGGAGGTTTTAGGCGACTTTTTTGCCGACAGGATCTCAGGAGACGCCGCCTGGTCCCGGGGAGTCCTTGGAGCGAACAATGGGACTTGATATCTGAGGGTTCTTTTGCTTATTCTGCTCGTTCTTTTTGGTCGCGTGCTAGTATATCGTGTATGACTACTAATCTTTTATTTGCAGTATCATTGTACCACTTCCCTTGACTCTATCACTCTTATTTTAGACTCTCAAAGCCGAGGCATCATTTCCCGTGCAGGGGCGTTTGTTTGATTTAGCTCGGTACCATCACACGTTGATTGTTCTCATTCATCATCTGTGCATCACCATCACTCCATCACCCTCTCGCAAGGTCACTACGTGGTCGCGTTTATTATATCAAGGGAGAAGAACGCCCTTCTCCCCTGCCTTCTTCCCCCTCTTCGAAACGTGGAGACCCCCGAACTAAAGATCATAAACGTCATGGTACTTGGCGCCAAAGGACATGGATGGTTCTTTTCCTTTTTCGAATCATCCAACAGCGTCTGAATGACTCGAACTATTCTAACTTCTCTTGCAGTTAAGCCCGTGACAACTTCACCATGATCTCTTGCTTGCATACGAATGGGTCGTCCAAAAGACCTGCCTTATGGGTACCTGCCCACCTACGGGAGGTTTGGATGAAGAATCCTGCTGGCGTGGGAGCATTCATAAACGAGATGTCGAGTGACTTTCAGGTTCTCCAGGTCCATGGAGCGCTATTCAAAGTAAGTTATCGAATTCCTCCATGTGGCTCAAATTAGCACTAACGTTAACAGGTTTACATACCCTCGATTCTTCCGTTGGCGCCGGTACTAGCAACAGAAATTAGCTCCTCGAGGAATAGAGACCGACCCGATGACCCAATCGTACTTTCTGATCCCCCGGAATCCGCGAAACATTTCCAGGCTTTCCTATTCGGAGTGTACAAACAGTAAGGCTCCGCTACTTTCTCTGCTCCGCCCCATGCTGAGCTCCACCGCGTAGACCCAACCTAGACGCTCGTGCCGTGTCTCTTCCTGATATCCTCCTCGTTGCAGAGATGTCCTTCCATTACGGAAACATCAATGGCGCACTCTGGGCCATGGAGGGTGTCCGCTCGGCTGTGAACGCCACACAAAACAGACCTTTGCGCTTTGCGTCGACGGATACCTTTGTGCGGCTCCTCAAAGTGGCGTTCATCTGTGAAGACGATGCACTATCGCATTCGGTGCAGTCCCAGTGGCTTTGTAGGCTCTTTCGAGGGGAGCTGTCTCCATTGCCAGCGATAGAAATGGGGAGCAGAGAGCCTAGTCGGTTGGAACATCTCCTGAGCCATGCGTATTACGTCCATATGGTTGGGCTTGATCCTCTGTTGTCTGCAGGCCAGTCCATCGAGGTCAGATCCCCCTTGTCGAGCATCCAGAACGTCCACGTCCTATGCGGTTATTATTCCCTGTCAACGTCCATCGCGAAAATACGGGAATGTCCCCCACCATTTCGGAGAGGAAGGGGATGCACGTCTCATGACGACTGTGTGAGGGTGTGGACAGCGAGTTGGGGGGTTGCTATGAAGAACAGTTTGGTGGGATCGGAGGTGGATATTCTTGGACGCCTGAGAAGCGTCGTGTTGGAACTAGGACGGGACCCACTGCTTCCGCTTGCTATGTTTCGTCATTGTCGTATGAATGCGCTGGGAAGCGTTACAAAGCTGAGAGAAACCATCTCAAAGCAATTGAATCACCATTTTGATTTGTAAGTCGGGAGTAATCTGATAAGGAGAGGCCATAAGAGACTTACCACAGCTCAACACACCGCACGCGAACGTCTTTGGATATGCGAGAACAAGAGAAGCTTTTCGTGTATTTGAGAACTCGCGTGCTGTCAAAGAATACTGGATTCAAAACCGCAACTCCCACGAACCCTATTTGTTGGACAGCGAAGTAGATGCTGTCCTAGTCACTTGTCAAATTGGCATCTAGGTAGGTTCTTAATTCCTCCGATTCGCCCCGAATGTCAAGTACAAATTCACATAGGAAGGGAGTTGTTGAGTCCTGTGACATGAACTGAGAGTCACAGTCCGAGGCGATAGACAACTGAGCGAATGCAGGAAATCGAAATAAATTGATATGGGTATAAGTCAGAAACTGCCCGTATGTACACTGATATACATGATGTTTTAGCAATGGAATAAAATGTAACACGTCGTCTGATTACTTTTGGTTTGGGTCATCAGAGTCATCGCAAATCATGAACACATTATTTGCCCCGGTGTGAATATTGTGGCGTCATAGCTCATCTCCGCCTCGAAAACAGCTTACACAGGGAGGATTCATCTCACCTAGAAAACCCGACGATTGGTTACCAATCAATTCTCCATGTCGACGGGATATGTACTCACTGCGTGCCCAGTAGTCAGGTTGATTGCGCTCCAGCACACGGTTGAATGGCACGTATAGGAGCGACAAGGTGATGTCCCCGTTGACCAGTGCCTGATTGGCGATCTCGACCTCCAGGTTAGAGTTTAAGCGAAGGTCCAAAGGAGGCTCCTTGGGCGCGACGGCGCCCTTGGATGAGAATTGGGGAGAGGCGAAGTTGGTAGCGGATTCCTGGGCAGACATAACGTGGGACACTGAAGGAACGTCCAGGCGCTGCGTCCTTATATACAACGTGCATCGACTCTACATATTTGGACCGAGGGTTCCAGTAACGTTATTTCCCCCGCGATATTGCTTGCCAATAAACCGGGTGCCTCATCGCACGCAGTAACTTAACCAGTTCCAGACTCCAGACTCAAGAGAAGAAGAACACCGGCACGTAACGGCCGCTTTTTGGAATTTGATAAACGTGGGTCGAATCTTTCCATACTGGACTGGAAGGGAAATTCGGTTTGAGGAACGAAATGCGGAGGAGGCGACGTTCGGGGATTATTGGCCACTAGGAAATCGAACATTCGGATGGCGTCGGCTGAAATAGCGGGAATCACGACGAGGCGCGGACGCGACGCTCGCGCAAATCCTGCCCTTCCTTCTTGTTGGTACCCCTGGCACCAAATGGAAGCACCTGCGGAGCGTGGTGCAATTATAAGAATGCGAATTGCGAAACCCAAGCGAAACCTTGCTCATTGTTACTTTGACCATCTCTGGAAAATGTGTCCATTAGTGTATGTGCGCGTGAGGAGACGGGTTTAACAGCAGAATGAAAGTTGGAACCCGAGGTGGAGCGTCCGTCAACGCCGTCAAGTCCAGGTGAAACTTGAGCTTGGGCTGTTAACATGACAGCGGTCCGAATAGGACCAGCATTTTCATTTAACGTACGCGACGCGGAGACCTAGACCTCCTAGGCCTATACGTCGGTAACGAACGTCTGTTTTGCGTTACGTCAGGAATTTCTCGCAGAATGGCTCTAGCCTCTGGACTTTGCCACCCAAAGGCAACGGGGAAAAGAAATATGTACAGCAGCGTCTTCACTTCCCGCCTCACGTAACGAAGGAAACAGCCCAGTCCGAAAGGCCCGCTTCGGAACGGTTATTTTGAGATTGCATTTGGGGATACTAAAGAAAGGCATTGAATGAATCGCGGCTTGACTCTGATCGACATTGCTACGCGAAAAGAACCCCCAATGGACTGAGCTGTATTCCCTATTGACATTCTATAAGCTATTCTGGTAAAACGATGGCGATACACTGAACAAAACAAGCAAAATTATAAATTCCACACCATAATGACGAAACATATAGCCGTTCTATTGAGCTTAAACCACCGGCTGTGGTTGGCTCCAGTAAATACTGCCTTCTGTTGAAGACCATACGCCCAGCGTAAGGATATATCCAACGACACCCAAGATATACGTCACAATGATTACTAGGCGAAACATCAGCAGAGAGAAGAGAAGGAGAGCTAACGGACGCACGAAATGTCCTTGAAGGAAAATGTTTTAACTCTTGTTGCAACCCGGGGACCCCCATTATATTACAGAACACATGTGCGGTGATAGGAGGCCATATTGACCCAGTTCGAAGGAATAGATACGAGCAATGGAACCCAAAGAGCGTGGTATATGCCATTTGAAATGCTACTAGAAGTCAGGACAATGTATTCCCGGAGAGGGAACGCGACCTACTAATGGCTAAAATAGCACGCTTCAGTGCTGCGGTGGTTCGTCCGTAGCGGTTATAAACATCCCAAGCATGATGAACGTGTGCTGGAAATGTTCAGCGTTGATTTCCGCCACAGCTGAATGGTACCCACCCAGGCCGAACCATAGCGGAGCGAGGAATATCATACGATAAACCGACGCGCCCGATAAATGGTATATGGAGAGCATGCATGCTCTGAACACAGCCTCTTCTGTAATAGGCGCCTGCAACAGCTATCAGGCGATACACATCAACAAAACGAAGCAGGCCACTCACCACAACGTATGTCCTGATTCCTAGCAGAGACTTGAAATGAATCCAGGTGACGTTGTTGAGGTTGTACAGCTTCTGGAACAGTAACGTTCTGTACAGGGACATCGCGTACAACGGACCGAGAAAGAGCACTGGGGTTATCAAGTGGGCGACCACAGGGTGGGGTGCTGTAAATCCCAGTCGCTTGAGAGTGTCAGCTCTTGCCTCGCTGGCTGTCTGTACAATGCTTAGAAAGACACACCATGCAGAAGTGGTCGTACGCACCGCAAACGCCCTCAACCGCACCCAGTATACGACGAAGCATGACAGCACCGTCGACAACGCCACCGCCGTCAACCGTGCTCGAATGACATCCGAATCGTCTCTCCATCGTTCTTTATCTTGTTTTCGCCGGATCTGGCCGTCTGGCAACTTCACAGACTTGGAGACGAACGACAGACGCGCATTTTTGGATATGTAAAGAGATCCGACGTAGGACGAGACGAAGAAAAGGGCAAGAAGTGTTGCTTGCAACGGGGACAGTGGTGGGTCCTCAACGGTGACCATGGCGGTCGCTGTGAAAGAGAGGCTTGTATCATGACCGTGTTTGATCAACGTGATCAATGCTGACAACAAAGGATGACAACAAAATAACAAACAGCTGGGGTTTCGAAAGAGATATTAGTATTACTTTGCATATGCAAATATGTAGCTATATTTTATCAAAACTGTCGTCGAAAACTTTCCCTCCCTCGGGGATTTGCAAGGCGGGCTGAAACCAGGCCGCTGTGGGATATTCGAACTTGCCTAGTCCTGTGACAGTCCCTTCTTCTACCTTCATATACAGGATGGTAACGAGACTAGAACTTCTCGGATTGGTGGCCCACAACCATTTCTGCCTCTTACTTCTCATGGACAGACAATTAGGCCCCGTTTCCTTGTCGCACGGATTTACTTACGTGTTTACTTATTTCCGCGGGTATTTCTTAGTATACGAGACTGGATGTTTCGTACGCCTTTTGCTACAGATGCAACCCTTTTCCCGTTCACTTCGTTTGAGAACGGCCCCGTGATTCTAGCAGCCGCAGTCTACAGCAGTAAAACCGGGGCACAGGAATGACAGGCGTTTCACCGGCGCTCAATGGAAGCGAACCGGCATCGCCGATGCCGTCTAAGTTTGGCTTTGTGAAATTTGGCAAACATTCGAACTGCCATCTCCATCATCGTCGATGCGTCATCGGCGCTCCTTGCTCCTCATTTCCGATCGGCTTTCATCCGCACGATGCAACAGTAGTTTTACGGCGTTTTCTTGAATTTATTCGGCAACATAGGTAACTTAATACCTCCCGGACTACGATGCCTTGGATAACATCACAAAGGCATGCTTCACTGCCAAGATACACCGCATCGCAAAGGCCGGCATTCTTTGCTAGGCTTCTGTTCTCAAAACTTTCATGGTCGGCCGGCTTAGCAGGAAATATCTCCGAGGAAGACACAGGTTCTAGTGTGCTTTATAGCACAGAAGTCATCCCAGGAACAGCCCACCCATGATCCGACTGCGTATCTCTTTTTCTAAGGATCTGCGCCAAGATCGCCGTCGCATTTTGCCATATCCCCACGATTCTTCCATCAAGTCCGGTGGTAGATGGTGTAATCTCGCAATCAACGGTGACCTTTTGTGGCGAAACCCGATTCTTATTCTGTCTTCGTTCTCGTTTCGAAAGGCCACTCTACCCATCCATCGTGACTGCGTCTATGACTGTCCGCGGCTCCAAGATCCGACACGTGTAGACAACATGTTCTACGGGGGGCTCTGCTACTGCATGTAAAGGCGAACTATGACCTTCGTGTCCTTCCAGATGCCCCCAATTCGTATCCCTCGACTCCACCCATGACCCGCTGCACAGTGTTCGACCCAACTCACAAAATCAGGCAACTCCTCTGGATTTTCCGCCGTTCGAGTCGGAGACGGAAGTCATTTCAACGCCTGTACCCAGTGGAACCGCTGTCGCCCGAGCTGAAATATAAAGATGATCATCAGGCTACGTCGCTTACCGAACCGGCTATGTTTGCCGTCGATATAGCAGCTGGATGCGTCTGGGATGCAGTTCATCATCCGAATGGAGATGATAGCGTCAGGGAGGACGAATACTGTGTCCTAAAAGCCCAAAATACGCTCTTCATGGCAAGTCATTATCCATTTCGATGCTTCCTTCGACCTAATGTCTGATTGCAGGTACGAAGATGCGTTCTGGAGCGCGACGATTCAGCTTTCCGAGGCCTTGAGTCATTTCCCTATGGCTGGAAATATGCCAACCTGCGTGTCATTAGGATTTCCGAAACTGCTAGTAAATTTCGGGATCTGTTGTGGGCCTTGCATCATCTGTGAGTTACCATTACGACTGATTTTTTTTGTACTGAGCGTATTGCTAGGGATCCACAAAACCCTAACTTCGTTTATAATACTTCCATCTTTTGTCTCCTTAACATTGCCGAGCTATCGAGAAAGTATCACTTCCCCTCCTTTGAATCATGGGCTGCCGACCAGCTCCACAAAATGCTGGAAGTAACAGCACTTCCATTCTCTCTTATTTCGACAACGCCTTCTTCTACGACGTCCTCCTCCATAACCCTCACCGAAAATATGCCAGGATCGCCGAGCATAGATTCACTCTGTGCTCGTCTTCTCGACATTTCCTTTGCTTCCCGATTTGATGTCCTCTTTTTTCTCGTAGCACGAAGGATTATCACTCAAATATTGTGGCACGACTACCATCCCGGGGAGACACTCGTTCGAACCATACAAGATCTTTCGGTTCGCCGGTCTCGCTTCAAAATACAACTACACCAGCTCTTGGGAGTTGTCTACTACCGGATGCTGGTGTCTCTCCCATGCCCCTCGACATCTGGGGGAGGTATCGTCTTCCCGCGTTCGATGGATGTCGAACTGCGGATGTCCTTCCTTTCTGCGCACGAGTCGCTTACTCGGATGTGGGCAGGGATACGGTCGTCGCTGTCTCCCAACAGCGGGACTGAGTCCGCCTTTCCCAGCCCACATGCCGGATGCAAGGAAATGTGGGACCATTACTGGGCGGAATCAGCTCGACGGGCGGAGCAGGCTGCGGGTGGGCAGGGTACAGCTGACGTTTTGGGCTTGTTGAAGTCGACGATGGTTACGGTGCGGAAAATTGTGGCAGACTCGCCACTGGTGTGTTTGGATTGTTCTCTGGCTGGTCTAGAGGCGGTGGACAAGGTTCGGGATGGCATCATCAATAATCTGAGTAGACTATTCGTGTATTGTTAGTGTTAGGGACTACTTGGACTACCTGTATGTGTACGACGGTCGACTATCATTATTTTGGTCGTTTCCTGGTCAAACAAGACACTGGTACTGAGTACTGAGACTCGGTCCCGAGATAATTCAAGCCAGGATGTCCGACAAAAGTGGTCGTGTGACTCAAAACGTTGTGGTGCATGCCCATTATTACGGCTGCAATAAAATCGACTTCCTTCCTTCCTTCGGCGGTTATAACTATTTCATTCCGGGTGTCGGCCATATACCCAATGAAGTACGTTTAAATGTATGGTTGCCGCTTTACCAGGACACGCCAGGAAGTACTTAGTTGATCTGATTGATTGATACAATGCTATAAAGGTAAAGGTTCATTGTAAATCTGATGCCACTTCGCACTCGACATTGATTCATATCGCTTTGTTTTACAGCCATCAGAAGCCAGTTACAATTGTCTCCCGAGTATGCCAACGGCAATGGTTTACTCGCCGCTTTGTCCAGTAGACGCTGAGAAGCAACTTGAAGCCGCGGCCGGCCATGCGTCGTGCGATCGGAATTTTGGGTGTCATCAAACACTGCGTGTTGCCCACGCCGTTCAACTTCAACCCAACTATTATGTCTTGCAAAGACCTGAGTTTTCCAAATATTGGGTTCCTGAAATGCGAATCGGTGGAGGAAACACCAGCCTTTTCTTGACAATTCCGATTACCAACTTCGTCCGAAGCTTGACCCAAGCAGGAAGTCACCCGGGCCGTGGAAGTCCAATCATGGGGTGTACAAGGGCGAGGAGAGAGCGCTCCATTCCGTCAGTGATTCAGTTCCTTCGTTTTCGCTTGACTTGCTCATAAAATAGTCGCCTTACGTTATGGACGCAACGCGCTGTCAACGTGAGTCCAAGACGAGGGGGAAGTGATTGCTAAGAGAGTCTCCAAGTCTGAATTTCCGTTAGAAGCGGAATTATCTGTTTTCCTAACGTCACCTCCGCTTTCAGAGGATTCACGCAATCATTGTGTGGCCATCTTCGCTGTATTAATAATTACTGTCTCCGCATGACCTGGACTACCACATCCTTGTCATTCCGCGCTTGCACAAATCTCGTTCGCCTAGCTTCGACACCGTCGGAGAACTCGTTGAGTGCTTATGACAATTTTTAGAGGTATAGCTGTCTTTAGGAGTCCACCATAATTTGCTTTTTTACCGAACACTTATACAAGGTGTCGAATTTCTGCATCGACATTTCATTGCTCACTGGTGGGATAATTCTACCAGTGCGCTAAGACGAAATCTACAGGGATATGACACTTCCAAACGTCATGCTCAATGGTGGCCAAAATCATCCGACAGGCTTTCATCCCGCCAAGACGTGGATGAATGAATCTTATACCGGATGGGCGAAATATATTACTCGCACCGAGTGCTGAACCCTCGTTGACGAAGCATCAGCTGCGCAAGCCCTCAAATCCTGGAGCCAATCCCGTCTTCCAGCCCACGCAACAGCTGAGGCATATTGTTACCTTTCTCGCACCCTTTCCCGCCGTTTCGAAATTTCCGGTTTCATTAGCAACCGGTGATTACCATCTCCGACCTTTTTATACCTCATTCCGAGCGCAGTTCAGCTTAATGGGTTTGAAGCAGCATCCGGCAAGGATACGGCGGTGGCAAGTACGCATTTTGCTTGGTCCATGTAGTGTATTGCCAACTGACTGATCTAGTACCCTAATGCTGACGCTTCATGGATCTATGCGGTTCGTTCATTTTCTTGGCCTGTTTGATTTATGTTTGATTAGCATTCGTTCTTCTACAAACTTTGTGAGCTTGAACTAAGCTTAATTGGCCCGTGCAACTCTACGAGTGAGGGATGGTTTATGTAAATATTCCAGGTAGAAGGGGAGATGCGAAGACATGAGATGGATCGTATTGCATGAAGTATACCCAAGGCGACAAGTAGAGATTTCCTAGATCCTATGCCATTTCTCTGACTTTGATTTAACCCCTTCCCTCAAGCTCGGCTGTGGAGTCCGCTTTGTCTGAACAGATTTCCATCATCAAAGTCCAAGTATGTGGACCTCAACCTCGTCCGGGTCCAAGCCTGCTCCTTTGCATCTCGCAACTTCTTCTCCGCCTTAACATCTTTTTGAAATTTTGTGCCACTTCCGTAGATCGCAACCGCGTGATCTTGAGGGCAGGTCGATACGCGACCGTGACCCGGAGTCCGTGACGCAGACCTTCTCTTCCTTTTCCATTCCTTCACCCAGTTGTACTCTTTGTCAAAAAAGTAAGAAGTTTTTTGGATGAGCTCTGCAACTCTAATTATCGTCCTTAGGTAGTTCTAGACTTTTCAATACCATTTTGAGGTGGAGATGCCGCATTGGATACATTCAGGCCGAGGGCGCTCAATGTGGCGATCTCTCGACGACGTGTGCATGCCGATTTGACCTGAATCGTCTTGAAACGCTGCTAAATATTTTTCAGACCTTCGATCTCCTTGAGAGTCACATATTCCCTCTGCTTTCCCCTCTGGACCTCGTGTGCCTTGGCAAGGCCGACAAGGCCAAAAAGGCAGCAGTGGAGTTGTTTTTTGCCTCCCAGCTTAAGAAGCTGCTCTCTCGCTACTTCACGAAAGAGGAAGCGAACAAATTCCGCCTTCTCCAAGCTGAGTTCGGCGTGCTGATCTCCGGATCGAGTGGCGTGCAGTTCTTTGAATGTGTCAGGTATCCGGACTCTGACCTTGACCTTTATGTCGAGCATAAGCACTGTCATGCCATTGGTCAGTTTCTGCTGACGGCTGGATACACTTTCATTCCGCGTGAGATGCAAAAGGGCGGGTTTTACGAGGTTGTCAGCCGCGTTTCGGAGGCTGTTAGACTGCGTGATGAGAACCCGTCTATGACCGGATATCATTGTCGCGGTATTGCGGACGTCTACGATTTCCTCGCAACGGCATTCAAGTTCAACTGATCACCTCCAAGAAGTTCCCGATGGAAGTCATACTGTCTTTCCACTCCAGTAAGTGTCCCACGTATCGCCGATCAGCATGCTCAATATTGTTGCAGCTACCCCGATGAACATCATCAGTCATTCCCACGCATATTCTTTATTTCCCAAAGCCACGTTTGATCAAAAGCGCGCCTTGATCATCACCACGAGCGGCTCGGGGCAAGAAGTTGGGAGGGGCAAGTATCGCGACCGAGGATGGAAGCTTTTCCACTGTCCAGTACCCCTCCGCGTTTGAGGTGACCGACTCGGAATCTGAATTCCAAGCTGGCTTGAGATGGGTCGGTGATAGGAAGTGTCTTACCTTGCCACTGACACCTATTCCTTCCTTGGACGCCTTCGTTAAATTTCCGTATCCCGTTCATATCAACTCATGGAACATGAAGTATGATCGAGATAACGAGGCCCGCCTAGAGCACGATATGCTACTTGGTCCCGTTTTCAGCTACTGCGCCGCTGGTGGAGATGCATTTCTCAAAGCCCTCAATGAAAGCGGCGTACACAAGGAGTTGGACCGATTGATGACGCCGGTCAAAGGAACTGTCTGGTAAGAAACCTTGGACTGCCTAAGAATTGTTTAACGCTCATTGGTGTGGGCGAATAGGGTCGACAAACTTCTCGTAGCACTTCTTCAAAAATATCAGGAGAGAGTCTCGCCCGCGCGCAATGGCAGCGATGCTGCGCTGGAGTGGTTAATGAAACCAGATATTCTGTATCCAGCAGCGCTGAGCCTTTGAAACCGGTTTATTTTCACTTCGCGTTGTCAAGCCAGTTTACTGTAACTATTAGAAGGACCTATGTAACGCAACTGCTTTCTGGCTGGTTCAGCTAATCTGCTTTGTGCTGTACTGCGATATTATTGATCATTATTGCTTTTCTAGTTCGGCTTTGGATACAGGAGAGTTAATCGAGGCGAGTGCTCTAAATTTGATAACGGAGGGGGTTCATGAACGCGACTTTTGTGGCCTGGGACGCGTGTCTTCTGCTTCCATGGTGTAGTAGTAGAAGATTAAGAAAAATGGAAGGAAACAGCGCGCGGTATCGACGCGACCAAGGCTCTAATTTGAATTATGTCGCGATAAAATAAGCGTGAACATACTTTAACGTAGGGACGGTCGATAACCTTTCGAGGCTCCAAGTTCTTCGATTTTTATCAAGACCAACCCGAAGAAAGCCGTACGGTGTGGCTGGACTGGACCGGGGACGACGCCACACACGCGGTCATGGCCATTAATTTAAATTTGATCGACAGATAAGGAAGTGTCATGTGATGTTCACCTTGAAAGGGCCTGGGAAATTCAAATTTCCAAGAGCTCAACCGCGACGCGACAGTCGTCTCAACGTCGAGGTTGGCCTCAGCCCGATGTCTGCTAAAACCTCCCTCTCCAAGCAGCGCTCTCAAATTGTTCATCTGCGTTTTGATAATACTGGCGACTTCAAGGATACCCAGGATGTTATTCCGTCATCCAGAGCGACCCGGCTTATCAGCGACCCCGAGCGATTTCTAAAGGTGAGCTTCCCGACGAAGCTGAAAGACAGTCTTGTACGGCAGCTCCTTGTCGATAAGATTAAGAACGGTATTACCTTCGGGGGCAAGAAGTGAGCGTAAACTATAATTAATCGACGCTCATCTGATTCCGCGGAGGTATATCTTCTTTGGGTATACTGAAAGTCAGTTGAAAGAAAGCCGTGTTCTCTTCTTTCAAGAAAGGGAGGACTGGACGGTGCATAGTCTCAAGGCTGTCCTAGGAGACCTGAACTCCGTTTATCGAGTGTATGGATATGGAAAGTATGCAGCACGTTTGGGGCTGTCTTTTTCCTCGACCGTCCCAGCTCTTGAGGTGGGTGCTGCTTAAATAAGGTTTTAAGTAGCATCTTCTGACCTAGTTGCGCTGATAGGTTGGCTTGGGGGATCGCTATCTCCTAGAGGACCTTACGGCTGATGATGGCTCTGATTGTAGCGACGGGTGCGTCTCATGCCAAGCGTCGCCTGGTAGACTCTGAAAAATCTTAGTTGTGGTATGATACGCGATTCATTTGCCAACCAAGTCTGCTCTACCATCGGCGTGAGCGAGGATACCTGTGGTGGGTATTCGAATGTCTCCTATCCATTTTACATTTAGACTTCAACTCTCCGTACAGTCTTTCAAATACGGTTGGGTGGCATAAAGGGACTGTTCGTCAGGTACAAGGACGAGGTCTTCGACCGGATTTGCGGCGGTTCTGAAGCCAAAGTGGCCTATCGCCGCTCTATGTTCAAATATGAAGACGGTCCTTTGATGCTCGAAGTTCAAAATGTCAATCGTCCACCCCGCAGCGCCAGGCTCAACATTCAGTTCATCGTCCTTCTCATGACCCTGGGAATTGAACTGGAGGTATCTTCTGAGTTTTGGGTATCTAATTATGCTACACTTAAGACATCCCACAGGTCTTCGAATCTCTTCTTCGGAAGCAGCTTGACGATCTCGAGCAGATCATGGTCAATAGACAAAAGGCTATTGACTGCGTGGATGGGGAGTTAGATTCAGAAGGAAGTGACTTCGACCAAGAATGCAAGTGTTGTCATCCATTATATCTCGACTCATCGTCATGCGTCCTGTGACAGTGTACGAAATGCTCCTCGCTGGATTCGATTTGAGCGAAGGGCACTTAGCGTGTCTATTGAAGCGATTCCAAAAACGCTCGCTAGACTCACTCCGGACGAAATTGCAGATTCGCGTTAAGGTTTGTTTATGTTCTTGATCTTGAGCGCTGTTTGATCATGATCGTAATTCTGTCAGGACTCGGCCTATCTGTATGGAGTCGTAGACGAACTCGGTATATTGGAGGAAGGACAGGTATACATCAACCTGCCTTATCAAGGAGGACCGCAAGTCGGGACTTTTCTTGTCGGCAGGAATCCTGCTTACTCTCCCGGTGGTTGGTGCCATGAATGATATCCATTCTCCATGAGCTGACTTGCACTCCAAAAGATTTACGACGGCTGGAGGCTATAAATGTTCCTGAATTATCGCACCTCACCAACTGCATTGGTATGGCCATCGTTTTAACTTGCGCCTCTTCGATCCTCATCCCTTCTTAGTATTTGCCGGTAAAGGGAGGTACAGCGAGCCTAGCCAAATGGGTGGCGGGTATGTATTGCGTCACTGCAAAGGAGAAACATAACTTACTTTGTCACAGTGACCTGGATGGAGACCGCTATCTTATCATCAAGGACGCAGATCTTGTTCCAGACCCTGAGAAAATACGTCCGCCTAAAATCAAATCGGACCCGACACCGTCCGGTCCCAGTACGACCCAAGTCGAAGACGGCACGTCTTCCAGTGACGATGATGAGTCGCAAAGCGAATATGCCACACCACTGAGTGAAGACGACGCGTCTTCTAGTGCGTATTCGAGTCTTTCGCGGATGAACAGAGACGCGGTCAATGTCTTCATGAATCTCCGAGGAAGTCGACTCCTCGGTCAAATGTCTCTTGCTTGGATGCGTCAAGTGAGGAAGACAGAGGGACTTGCCGATCAAGCGTACTGCGCTGGTCTTGTTCCGCTCATCGAAAAAGTGCTCGTGCGTTACACCATCCTTGTTGTAGACCTTGAGTGTTGAAGCGTGGATTGACAGGATATTGCCAAGACCGGGGAGAATATTGAATCGGTCAAAAAGCAGTTCTATGCACTGAAAACACTCAAAATCGCCCCAAGTTCTGACTGGAAGGATCCCATCAAGCACCTTCAAAGTCTTGTCCCCAATCCTCCTGGTGATTCCCAAGACGACTTTCAATGTGATCCTGACTTGATCCTCAAGGGGATCGCATTACGCGAAGAATGGGACGTGTACATTGCCGAGGGCCGGGAATCTCTCCAGGCCTTTAACAAAGAACTGAGTCGCGCCATTACCAGTGATAAGATGAGCAAAGGTACGTTTTTGAATGACTTGATGTGATTGCTCCATCTAATGGTACCAATACTACTTCTACAGAAAACCAGTCTTCGAGATCTAGTAGTGCCGAAGACAATGAGACTGCTGCCGAAAGGGTTCGACGGAAGTACCTTGAACGTTACTTTTGTATGTCAAAACAGATTATCTGGCCAACTGGGAGAAGACTCACACCACACATATAGCTGTCCGACATGTTCTCGACGATCCGCCTAGGCTCATGCTTCGAGCGTCTGCTTGGTAAAAACAACTCCCTCTTCTTGTCGACAAGGTCACACTCTGACATCCTATTAAGGTATTATGTTGGATACGAGAACGAGAAATGTGCTTTCTCGTGGCTAGGTCTTCGATGGCTGAATCACATCAAAGCCTGTAAGTTTACTGAATGTCCATCGGTTTTTCCCGACTTAAGTATCCTATAGTGCGATCCGGAATTTTACCGATATCTGTCGGTACGGTCCAGAAACCTTTGATTCCAGTCCATCGTGAAGAAACGGAGGACGACACCTCATATTATGCGCCAGCTACATCCGTGGTCGAAGGTAGGTATATTGCATGCCTTCAAATAAATATATATCGACAGCCCCCTCCAGATCCTAGTAACGATTCGGACGTTACTATGTACACGGCAACTGATGATGAAGGAGACGAGGATGATGAATCGTTCTACTCCTTGTCAGAAAATGATGATGACATAGTTTCAGACATTGAGGAAGACTTGACTCCTCAGGTTTGCCGTTCGCCTTCTCCTTTGGGTACAGAATCGTCGAGGACCTCGACCACAGGATCATTTGAAACATGTGATACGAGGCCTACTGCATCTCTGTACGAGACAGCAGAGGATACGGATGTTGAGGAAGAGCTTCCATCAATACCGAGATCCCGTCTGAATGGGGGTCGCGTGCCGCCTGTCGCTAGGCAGTGGTCAGAGGAGACCCTTGTTAACGATGTTGACGATGTTGGTCCTGTAGATAAGGATCAACTTCCACCATCTCCAATATCCCGCCCTGGTCCCCCTAGACGCGGTATCCGCCGATCGTTCGGATTGAGCCTTGATGATGCAGAGCCCGCTCCGCCAAGGCCCGTGAGTCCACATCTCTCATCTCCTCCACCTACGCCTCCTCCCTCTAGTCGACGCGCTGAAAAATCAAGAGCAACGGACGCGGGATCTTCGTCTTCCGGTCCCCGGTGCGGTACACATCGAACATCGAGACCAACCATTGATACAAGCAGCCCTATTACTTCTAGACCTCCCACGCCCGGGTCTCCTCGTCCTAACCCTGGACGAACAACCCCTCATCCTGAAAAGCCGAGAGAGCCTGTTGCTTCAAACTATCCCCAGTGCAGCAGAACACCCGGCGGCAAGCACACATGGAAGATCAATGCCAATGCCTTCCAGCGCACCTATAGGTGTAGTAATTGTGGCATAAATGTGAAGGAGAAGGCCTTGAAGGTTTTATCCAGCGATGGGAGAAGGTGGGAGGCCTTTTCTATGACTGAGTAGTCCGACATTCGATCCCAGAGATTCTTTATTTTTCTTATTGCGTTTTCGGCTGTTGGGTCTTTCTAAATGCTTACTTCTCCAAACCTATTGCGATAACTACCTCCTTCCACCTGCTTCTTTTCTTGGCCGATTCTGTGCGCTGCGATACCTTCATATGTGTACCATCCACCACCTTTCATTCACGCCGTACTGATGTGTATTTCTATATAGTGTTTCAATCAGACTAACGTGGTTTTAATTCGCCTTGCCTGGGCCTTGACTTCTAAATCAGATCATCTTCCGACAACCTCTTCCACATTAGGTTCACGATCATTTCGCCGACGTAGGACCGCTTGCAAACGCTCGGAACTTCCTCTCGGAGGCGTGTTTTGCCTAGTGTCGCCACCTTGCGTCACAAGATACAAAATATCAATTGGGAACAGGCGGGTTTTCCCGGCTCTCTCATAGAAACCTCGAGGCAACGGCCTTTGCTAGGCGCCCATGCGATTGTGTGTGCTCAGCGCTTAATTTTACCTTCTCTTCGGGCCACTGTATGAACGTTCCTGGGATGATAAGGACGTGAAACATTCATCTCGTAAATCTCCTGTGCCTTGGACATAGTATAAGAACCTTCGAGGTTCAGGCTTAGTTGCACGAACAACTTTGCTTCCCCGCATCCTTTCCCCTTCAAAGTTATGATGGATGCTCCAGGCAATTCTCCACATCCTAGATCAAGATCTGGGAGTAATCCCAGGCAGGGATTGTGTGGTTAGTATGCTTCTTAAATTCACAAGTCCCACTGGTAGATGTACAGAACTCATTTGTTTGTAGACGCGCCCGTTGATTATAAGGGACCGTCCCCAGCATACGCCTACAAGGAGCAACCTGAAATGACTTCTGACTCAGAAGCTTGGCGAATGTACTTGAGCGAAGCTGCAATTTTTGACGAGATATTAGAAGAATATAAGGATACTTCTGACTCGTTGCTTGTTTTTGTACGTCTCTTTCCAGTCTTTCTGGATTTCGCGAATCTTATAGCTCTTCCTGTCTATGATAGACTACTTTGCTCCCGTTCATACTTGAAACAGAGTGCGATGAGACGATGGCACCTTACATGCTGTCCGACTCTGAGACCTCCGACGAGGAAGCTTCTTTCTCCTGGGAATGTTTTCACACGACTCCTTCACCATCGCCGACTACAAGAACGATCAACTGCCTCCATTGAGAAGCGTTGGGGTGGAAATCGCGTATATGTGTGCAAGGACGGCCGAGATTGGGAATGGAGTATTTCGAAGGGAGAATTTAATATAGATATATAGCTCAAAGCACCTGCTAATTTGCCCAGAGGCATGTCAATAGGAACCAGCTGAATGAGGAGTGGCATGAACTAAGTATGTATCATCTGATTCAACCCGCTGTCGACTCAGGCTGGTCGTTCTTCTCCTGAGTAACTCAAGAGTAACTTAGAAATAAAACGATGGATACTTCGCATACTACCGAGCCAGTCAAGGTCAAGTCAGTCATATCAACCGCCCACCCTTTCCGTCACCAGGTTGATATCGTCGTCTGTCTACGAGAGACTAGCGAAAATTACCGACAAGTCTATCACTTGACTTACATAGAGGTCGCGCGCAGCGACCGGCCCTCAATAACACGTGACCTGAAGGATCCTTTACTTCTTACCACGACTTCAGTTCAGCGCGTTCGGCGTTGTGCGCTACTGCGTATGTTTATTGCTGTGAGCTTCCGGATGTGTCTACGCTATATCTTATACTGTTTTGTGACTTGAACCAATAGTTTGGTTATGCTTCCGATAGAGCTGCACCATGTCGCCACAGACGCACAGTGGCCACTACAAGTCCAGCCACTCTTTGTGCAGCTTTCAAAGCCGCTTCTCTCTGTCTCTAGAGATGCATGTATTTCTGAAGCAAATATGTTCTCAGAGCTCCTCGACGAACTGAGGAGTAGCCCTTCATTTTTAGCTCCAAATGCTCACCCACTTTCCGGTTTTCTGGACATTATACTAGCAACGGTGACCTCGCTTCGACAGATGAAAGAAGACCCTCACCCCTTCACTATGCCTATTTGGTCCACCTTGATACGGGCATTGTGCTATACATGTTATAGTGATGTCCAGATATCGTGAGTAATGCTATTGTGTGATGAACCCCATCGCTTACCCATGCAATCAAGTGACGATATACCTTTCATTCTTCCGAAGAATTTCGGCGAATCTGTTTTCGATGGGCACGCTCTGATGCTTATTTCTCACCTTTACACGAACTCGCGATCTACGTGGGGGAAACCCCCACCTGGATGTTCTGACCAAACTGTGGCGCCGGAGAACACTTGTTCTGACTTTAAAAGCAATAATACTAATGGAGGCCTTGAGGAAACAGGGGCACAGTGGAAAGGCGAAGATGGTCTAAATATCAATAGCGACACCAACATCTCAGAGGTTGAACCCGACACTCGGACTTTTTCATCCGAGTCAGACCATCTGTTGGTAGAGGACCTATGTGACGAAAGATTTGATGTCTCCTATGATCCTACACAGTCGGAGAAGTGGCTGGCAACATCTCATTGTTTTTCGTCGCCACCTTCAAAGGTTTCCAGTACTAGCTCCCTCGATGTGTCATTTCACGCGCACGTTCTTCCAGGTAGAGGCCGTCGTACTAATGCCGTCCTTCCTATTATCTGCATTGCAGATAGAGTGAACATTGTGCCACTCATTGCCAGCGTGGCTTACCAGCGACGAGTTTGGGGAATCGAAGACCCTGTCGTAGGAGTAATTCTCGCCAAGGACGGGTTTTCGGCACAGGTCGTTTTGGGGTGGACAGATCCACCTGGTTTGTGCAGCGATCCAGAGTCTCCGGATGATGACACGTTTGACATTTTAGTGAGTTAATGGTTGATCCTCTGTCCATCCTGAGGCTAATTGTGTAGTAGCCTACGGTGCACATCACCTACTCAGACTCGCCTTGTGTGGCCAACGGTGTCTTCAATCTGACCGATCCCATCTCGACCCTTGCTTTTTCGCAATTTATAGTCGAGCTCCGTGATCAATATGACAAGGTGGTACAGAAGTGTTGCGATTCTCGCACGGCTGCCGATTCTACGTTTACCTGGAGATCAGATCTTATCGATCCCCCGCGTCTTTTTGATTGGAGAGAACAGAGGGAAGAATCTGTCGCCTCCTGGATTCGGGGTTTGAGAACACCAAGTAGCGTTGAGTGTGTGGATGCAGTAGTCTGACTTTGAATATCCTCGTCTAATCATCTGATAGCACCGAGGACGACCCACCTCCGTATCCCATTACCCCTCCGACGCGGCCATTTGATCGCATACCGATGTTTGATCCAATGAAGAAAGCTGGTGGAGGTGATGAACCGTGAGCATTCCTGACTACCGCACAGTTCTGGCCTTCATCTTTTTCCTACAGCGACATTTCTCAACGCTCAGGAACAGAGCAGGGCAGGGAGCAGACAGGGTATAAAGGGGCGACTACATCGAAGTTAGTTTAGTGGCCTCTTTCTAGCTAGCGGCGCTCACGAATTACCGCAGATCGGTGTCTAAGTAGGTTGCATGTCGCCGCCGCAGCAATGGCTGACCGACATCGGTTGCAGATCTGTTAAATCAAAGTCAACATCCGAGCTTTCTGCAATGTACGTTTACATCCGCTCTCAGTGATGGCGTTTGACGAACGACTATAATCAGGAATTCTGAGTGAGTTTTATTACCCGTGGCTGGCCAAAAACGTTTTGCAATTCTTCACAATATTACCGCCCATCCAGCCAATTTGGTAGCTTGTCTGGAGGCCTCTGTCCTCGTCATAGAAACGTATCAGTTTCGAGTAGTAATCGCCATTCCTGTGCAGTATTATCGCGAGATAATGCTTAGCACGATCACGAATGACTGCTCGTTCAAACTTGGATCCGACCTGCAATGTTATCTGACTGGCCCTCCTCGTTTCCAGTGCAAGTATCAGGGCCACCTTCCATCTATTTTCTGTCTCTCTTGGCTGCTTAATGTCACGCTCTAACCTTCATTTCAGTCTCCCTTCAATTTCGAGTTCCATTCAATCTTGTTCAGAGTAAGCATTTGCCAGAAACTTGCCTGACTCCTTTACCTAACGTATTATCTAGATTCGCTAAAAGGGCTGAAAATGGAATCGGCCCAAGGAAACCTCTATCAATGACTACATACACCTATGATCGATACGTTTCATCGATTAGTGCATTGAAGCTTTCATCCGACCTTGCAGAACGCGAGAAAATCAATCAATATGTATCAGTTTACGTCGATTTATCGTGCTTTAGGGACCCGACGTGGCAATCAGAAGTGCGTCCACGTTTAAGATACTCATGCTGACCCTTAGCCTAATGAACTACTCTAGGAAGAACTACCGATCGTCAAAGGAGCCTACCTAGAGGCTGTTCGAAGATGCTTTTGGAGGCAGCTCGTGGCCGTTCGCAAAAGGCTAGACCAAAACTGCTGTCCTATGGACGAGTCGCATCAACCGATCGTGTCAGAACGTTTGTCCCTATTCTTTTGGGTGACTCTTGGGGCATTTTGTCGTGGACAACGAAAGTCTGTGAACGAGGCCGAGTCTCGGCTTCAATGGGACACGCTTATCTTCCACGTATTGAACAGCCTGGCTTCCAAAGACGATGGTGTTCACATTAGACCCTTGTATGTTACTTCTTCACTTTCTGACGATCACATTTTTACTAATAGTTTGAAGATTTGAGCGGTCTCTATTGCTTTCTCGTAATCGATTCATCGATGACCTGAAATCAGCTAAGAAAATGGACTCGGTTATGTCTGATGCCAGCGTTCGGGCGAGTGACTATCATACCCTTTGCTTGGCCTCTCAGGTGGCGGTCAATGCAATAGATTCCACGTCTACAGCAGATCCTCGTGTCATGAAGATGCAGGAAGCAGCAGCTTCACTCGTCGCCCTCCATCTCTCAACCGAGACCGACGACCTCAAAGACCTCAAAGCTGCTGCCACCGCCAGAGCGAAATCCTCTATCCTCCACCGTGCAAGCAGCGAACCACATACAGGAACATATGATGCTGTTGTCGTACTTACGACGGACAAGCTTGTCTTGCCTTCGTCGAAGTGCAAGATACCCAACTTCATCAACATTCCTGAGGATGATAAGGGTCTGTTGCCACCGTTACAGAGGGAACGGCATGATGCCGACGGTGGCACCCTCTCGCTCCCTGCTCCTTTCCCATCCAAAGTCAACCAACAGGTCGTCGACGCCCCTGTCGCTGACTTCAAGCAGGGTTTGAAAATTTCACACAATTCTTTCCTAGCCGCTTCATCTGCTTGTAGTGATCACCACGAGAAGCCAAACGGTGATGGCATTCCGCGGCTGTCTGACGAACTTCCCACTGTCATCCCCTATGAACTAGGCGGCAGAATTATATTCGCAATCCTTGTAGTAGAGCATAAGAGGCCCGGCGATGATCCTACCAAGCCACTGAACCAGGCTAGGATTTACTTGGAGGCATCGGTTAGGCTTCTGGAGGCGCATGGAATCAAAGGACTGCCAGTTTTCGCCTTGGCGACCAATGGCAACGAGGGTGTCGTGTTGATGGCATGGCGTTCGGAGACATCAGAGGTAATGTTCTTGGCAGGTCCTCCGACAATACAACCTCCATGCTAAACGGCATTCTACAGAGGGTTTATCTCATAGACCGTTGCGTCCAAAGATTCAATATCTCTTCCCCGATCGAAGTTCTCCACTTTGTGACGTTTCTCCTCCGTCTCAAAGATCACTATGTTGCATATTTCACGAAAAATTCATCTCAGATCGAAGCGGCGAACAGAGCAGCTGAAGAGATGGCGACACGGGCAGATAAGACGTTCCGGGAAGCTAAGGAGCGAGGAGAAAATGTCGAGGTGGACATAGACTGGGGGTGGTGGAAATCCGCTCAAACAAAACGACCGTCTAAGGATAAGTCAGGTAAGCCGAAGTCGGAATTGGGGAAGGTAGTAGAGGGGATGGGAGGTATGCACTTGTCGGGTTAAGTGTTTCGTGTCGAAGATATTTCACCGATCGAGCACTAGCATATGAATGAATACTAATTACAACTGTAACATTAGGGCTCCAACCGTTTTCATTTGAAACTGTTTATACACTGTTTAAACCGTTTATTTATCGTTTAAGTTTAGGTAGGGAGGCAAATGATAAATAAATGATAAACAAACAGTAAATGGTTATCTAGTCCACGTGTTGTCTAGGAGTGCCATATCAATTCTTGCAATCGATTCTTGGACCTTCATTGCTGCGACTACTGGTCCTAGTACCATCTCAATCCAATGGCCATGGCTATCTCTTTGCAAAATTGCTGTTGTGTGTTTTTATGATTCTTTTCCAATATAACGGTGCTCTCCAATGTACTCACCTCACCTTGTGGTACTTTCTGTCTGCTTCTTGTGCAGCTACCTGCAGATCTTTACAACAGCTGCACCATAGTTAGGCATGATAACTTCGGCAGAAGGGTTTCTGATGCCTGTATTAATGTATCATGTGATTAACCATATACAACCGTTTGTAAACCGTTTATACATGGTTTGCAACCATTTCCATTTAGTTTACGTCGGAGTATAAACGAAAGGTAAACGGTTGGAGCCCTATGTAGCATTCAAGTAGGATGAAGAAATTCAGTCATGAGACAGAGTGTAGTCGTAAGCGTTATTTCCGCATTGTATAAGGGCGCCACATTCATCATTCTGACAAGGGGATGGCACGCTTCCTGATACACTAAACAATTCCCGGGCAATGTTGAGCGGGATGAGACTAGATTTACTGGTCGGCGTTATTAGAGGACTCGAGGGGATCCCCTGCCGACACAGTCTCGACGTCTCTGAATCTTAGATTTATAGCGCTCGGTGAATTGGACGGATGATGAGTACGTAGTACTATATCCCGAAGGAAATACCATAGGCAAGTTACGAGTAAGCCAACGAAACCGTGAAAAGGAGTTAAAGTTGAATTGAGCTGCCGCCGAACAGAGCGAGGTCCTTGGCCAAGCACGAATCATGTTGAAACTTTATATGCCAACCCGTCGGCCGGAACATAGCGGGCGGCCGCTCGGCATTCCGAAAGCAGAGTCCCGATCCCGATTTGACTCACATCACATGATTCAACGCGTCCATCGCGTCATCGTGATTCCCGTCGTGACTCAACCCCGAAAAGCCGGTCTGGGTATATAAAGAAGGGCCAGGGCTGGTGGGGTGCATTCTTCCTGCCTCTGTGCTTGGCGGGCGCCCATGCCCCTCGTCCAGCTTTATTAACCTTCCCCCCCATCCCTCCCCCTGTCCTTCTTCGTTTGTTTTTCCATGGGTGGACTCACGTACTTGGGACTCGCGTTTGAAATTTCGTACGATTCTCATCAATACTACACGATGCGGAGGCTTTAGACGCTGCGACCTACTGCGCCGTTTTCTCTTAGGTTTCTAGGTCAAGCTGCGCTTTCTAGAAGGGCTAGGGCTAGTGGGGTGCATTCTTCCTGCCTTTAGGCTTGCATGACGCGATGTCAAGATATGCATCACAACCGAATCCCGGCGTTGCCATGTCGTCCAGCTTTATAAACCTTCCCTCGCATCCCCTCCTCCCGTTCTTCTTCGTTTGCTTTTCCATACTTAAGCGCACTTGAGGAATTTCGTGCGATTCTCATCAATACTACATGATTCGGAGGCTTTAGACGCTGCGGCCTACCGGTCGGGTCTCTGGGTCGAACTGCGCTTTCTGGACCTTGCTTTCTTTCCCTTCATTCACTGGGTCTTTGTCTGAAGCGAGAAAGGTCGAACGCTCTTCTCTACGATTCCATTCATCTTTGCTCCGCCGACTTCGAAACTTATTCATCTCATGCGCACTACAGAAGGCCTTGGCGTCTCTTCCCCCACTGACAACGGAGAAATGCAAAGCTCGAAGCGTTCCGTTAGCGCCTGTCTTTGGCTTCACAATCACCGTGGCAAGGCCTCGCTTAATTGTTTTTACCTCAGCTCCCTTTATATCTTTCTGGTACGTTTCATCGATAACGTTCGCTGTTTCGAAGTCTCCGAAAAACCCAATTCCTGCAGTTGACTGCGTGCTGAGGAACTATCTTTAATAGATGGTTATCATAACTTCCTTTGAGCACGCAGACTGCGCGCGCTTCCTGGCTGCGCTTTGTTCGATTCACCGATATTCTCAGGAGCCTACGGCCCGGGGCGCCTTTGTTCCACATGCGCTGACGAATCCTTACGGCTGCGGCGCCTTTCGATGTCGATTTAGGAGCGTGCCATTCCCTCGGGCGGTGATAAAACCCCGTCCACTGCGGTACCGACTGGTACCGACGAGTCAGTCATGTCATTCGGTTGCTACAGACACCGCAGGCATCAACACGTTGTAGGCGGGAAAGTGTCGGGAGGGTCATCTGATATCTGGGTTTGAGGCGGTGTCTCCCGTGGCTGTCCAGATAAGGATCAAGCGCGTGCTTGGCGCCGTTCTTTGTCATCCGGAAGTACGGATGATTGGTCAGGTACCCGATTTGGCAGTCCCGGATGCGCCACAATGCGATATGACTCGAATCGTGAGAACGTGAGTCAGAGCGTTACAGGACATGGACTGCGTTGGGGAAGGATTTGGTGATATCGGGGCTGGTAAAGTACAGCATTCAGGTTGAAAATCTAAAATTTGGACGTTGGATAAGCGCTTGAATAGATGAAAGCGCTCCGGAATAGCCTCGGAAGGCACCGAGTGTATGTGTCAGCGGAGTTTGAAATTGAAGCTGTGGACGGATTGCCTTTATAATCCCGGTGGAGTCACATTTTTCGACGTTGCCCACTTTCCCCCCAACTCTCACCTCGACGCTTTAGCAGATTTTCTTCTGCTCGGGGAGTCTGACTAGCTCAGTAGTCATCTATTGAGTCACTCGTGAGTCAATTTCCGCTCAGATTCGTCTTGTTGCTTTGGCCTACGCTGGAGCAATTAGCGCAGCAATATCACGTTATTTGTTCGCCATTTTCTGCATTTTATTTTTCAATGATGGCTGCAAGTTCAAACGGTGTTGGCCACGTTACCGTGTGGCGGCATTCGGCGCCCCCGGCGTCATCGTCGTTGCTGCTGTCGCCGGCGAACCATTCTGCCAACGATGAGGTCATGAGCTCAACGCTGACGATGTTGAACAGCCCTTCTAGGTCGCCCTCCGTGTCGCCTAGCCCATTTTCATCGTCGTCACACCAACCCGTCGCAATTTCGGACCTTAGACACAACGCTTACATCACCCAGAGCCAAGATGTTCGCTTTGTGAATAACTCGGCCACTCCGTGTCCTCCCTCGTCATCGGCAACTCGCAATGTCTCAACAGCGACCCCTCTTGAAAGTCCCCTTTCAAGCTTCCCTTCCCCCCACCATGCCTCGATAAATTACCCTTTGTCTACCCCTTCCCGGGTATCGTTTGATCAGAAAGATCTTGCCTCTCAACATGGCATTCCAACGGTTCTTCCACAGCCACCGAATACAGCACCTCGTCGAAACACCCAGTCAAAACCAGCGCCACCAGCGCCCTCTTCGCTCTCTCAGTTCGAGATTCTACAGCGCAATTATCTAGCTATGTTAAACCAATCATCATCATCTAATTCGACCATCGACTCCACCGCAACAATGCAGTTAACGGTAACCCCGGCAGACTTGCTGGCCACAGCAGGCGACGACTTCAGTGAAGAGCTAGGTGATTGGGATTGGCTGTTTATTGATGACGACGGGCTCACTGACTTATCATCGCCAGGCTCGTCGCCCATTTTTAAGGATCTCGATGAATTCCCGTCGGGTAATTTTCTCACGGGTGCGGGCACATCGCCGCTTCTCGATACTCCTTACAGCGACACCTTCGATTCGTTCGAGACGTCGCCGTTTGATACTCCCCTCGACTCCTTCCTCACGACTCCCATTTTCCAAGACGGCGATGTCCCTCTAATATCCGACACCGATGAACCGATGTTCAGTTCGTACGAAGAATTGTTGGCGGCTCCTGCTCCACCGTCTGCCCCGGCGAAGGCTCCTCAGCTCCCAGATTTGGCGAAATTGTACACCATGTCGCCGACCTCGCCGGCTGTCGACTTCATAGATCCCGCTTCCGTCTACCCCTCTCCTCGTCTTCCCGTTGACCAGTCTTCTTTGCCTCCTCCCTCCTCTGCCGCTGGCCGCCCGACGAAGTCCACTCCTCGCAAGTCGTCTGCGACCGGTACCCGTAAAAACATTACCCCGGAGACCATGGTTCCTCTCGATGCCCCTACGCAGCCACGGCGCTATGTCATTCCCTCTGCGACGTCGAGGAAGGAAGTTCCTGCGACATTTGCCAGGAAGCGTTCACGGTCGGTGGCCCTGGGTGATGAGGAAGACGAACTCGAACCCCCTCCGCCAGACGCCACAGATCGTCAGATGATCGAGTACAAGCGTCGGCAAAATACATTGGCAGCGCGGAAGAGTAGGAAGCGGAAGCTCGAGCATCAGCAGCAACTCGAGGACCAGGTCGAGACACTGACACTTGAGGTGGAGCAGTGGAGGACAAAGGCAGAGATCTACCAGAGCATCCTGCAGAGCCACAACATCTCGTTCCACTCATGAGCCAACCATACCCGTTCCTCTCTTTTCTCCTGGACTCCAAACATCGACTCTCCACATTTTCGAGTCGCATAAAGGCTTCGATGCTCGTTGTATTTTTTTTCGGTATCATTCCCCATTCCCCATTCCCCACCCACTTGATAAGAGCATCGTCGTACCCCCTTCCCCCCCAGTGTAGTGATCTTAGTAGTAGGTGTTGTGATTTACTTACATATTTTCGTCTTACGTTCCTTTCTCTTGAACAAAAGTTACTCCAGCTGTAGTACCGTTAGCACCTGATATAACCCTACCTATATGCAATTGTCATGCCAATGATACGAATGTCATCATATGCAAGTTTGAATTTGTTGAATCGTAATCAGCCGTTGGTGAACTCGCCGGCCTTCAGCCGACAACCTATTTCGGGAGTAAGAATGACCAGATATGATGTGGTATTTAAAGACCGATGCAAACACATTTTTTTGAGCTATATTCATTGTCCAGTCCAGTTATATTTCTGCCATCGACTCTGTTTTCTTTCAGACGTTCGATCTTGTCACCGACGACATTTCTGGCGTAGAGAACATGGACTCCCTCAGCTATGTCACTACGAATTGATTATCAAAACGATGTTCATCGTGTACTTTCTCCTTACTCTCTTGAGTCTAGCATTTCATGCGCTCAAGAACGTATGGGCCATGAATTGCTGTTCACTTCGGATGGGGAGGCTTTGGATTGCTATGTTTTCTGTGGAGCTTGCACTTGGAGCGATGGTTGCCGTCCTCGCGATTAGGTTCATACCTCGTCGGTATGGTTTTCCATACCCCCTTCAGATCTTGCCTGTTATTGCAGCGAATTTCTCTGCACGCATCATGCAGCATGCTTATTGGGTAACGAACAGTTTCCGAATTACGGGATATACATGCAAACGAGACGTGTTTTCCTGGATACATTGGTCCCAGTTGAGCCTGCGGCTCTTGAAGAGGTATCTTTTTGCCACGTAGGAATACTAAATGTTCTTTGTTCTATAATCTATGATCACGGTTCCAAGCAAGAACTTGTTCTCTGATCCTCGACCGAGCCCGGGCCCGTTTTCGCTATCCGATAATACGACACGAAGGCGTCTTTTCCAGTTGCTCGTGGAATGGAATGGCTTCAGATCCTAGCTTTGGAAGTCGCACTTTGCCGGTACATCAATGACCTGCCCTAAATGACCCGATCCGGATTTATCTTTTTCCACCTCTTTGAATTTCCTTCTGATGCCAAATCACGTTGAATCTCTCATTATGCGACTGGTCGAGGATTCATGTCATATTGTACCACTCAGGCCTGTGGACTCTGGAACGATATGCTCACTATCTGCGACCGCTCTCGAAGAATTGCCGTTACACCGTCTGATAATTCCTAAGTCAGGCATCGGTATGATGATGTGCCAGACGCGTACCACGATTGGATCTACCTCTTCGAATTCGTCATCAGGGTGCAGTACAGTGGAGCAGATACCACACGAAACGCGGATGCGCCATTGAACTGGGTCTACTAGAACAATGGAACGTCACCCCCATCCGTTTAGAAGCCAACAGCGTGTCCGTCGTAGACTGCATTTCTTAGCATAGAATGGAGAGCTATTATTGCCCTTGGTGTACTTAGAATACCTCGGTAGACACTTGTGAGTATATTTATTTCTCTAATCAGCTTGAACACAAATAGGACCGCCTTGACTGGTCTGGCACAGATATCCCCTGTCATGCCGACGGTGCAAGAACTAACTTCCGGAGATCGACTTTAATTCGAAATGAAGGACCCACAAATGATCGACTCCACTCTGTCAACAGGGTGCCTCAAGGTACACTCAAAATTGAAAACGTTCAGTATCTTGTTTCATGCATTTGTGCTATGTATAACTTATAACTCGTACAGCCCAACCAATATCAATATGACAGACGACGGTGTCTACAGGCAACGAAGATTTCAAACCAAAAATAATATCCAGCGCCCGACGAGCGGGGAACCGACAGAACCAGCATCAAGCAAGAATCCACGGCAACACATGCGAATCTCCGTGCGGGTATCCGTCGCGTTTCGAAAGGGAACATATATGCGCCACCCAGAGTTCTCACCTTTTTATCCTGCGCGACCATACACGAGTACGCCCACCAATCGACGAAATGAGCGCCTCAACCCAATCCTCGACCCCTGAATCGGCTTCCCCGTCAAGGCTCAGCAGTCCCGCGCTGTCTGATGCCTCTTCTCCTGACTCGTCGCGTCCACCGTCGCCACTACTCCGCCCCCTCCCCAAGCACCTCCCAGCAAACTCGAAACACGGTCTGGCCACTAGGCCACCTTTCGGTTTGAACGCCCTCAGCGGCGCTAGCTTTGGCTTCACGACTATAAGCTCTAAGAAGGAGAATGACGTCCCGCCTCGCACTGCATCCCCAGACGTCCTGGAACAACCAGAGGAAGAGGCGGTTGCAGATGCAGAGGGACCAGCGGTGACCGACACTGGCAAGCCCAAACCCAAGCGGAGGACCTCCTCAGTCGCTATGGCCCCGTTCATCACCAAGTTCGAGCCATACGAGCCGGAAGAGTACGTCGTGTGTAAGGAAAGCGGGACGAAGTCCCCCGCTAGGCTCGAGAAGGTGGCCATCGTTGGCTCTGGTAGCTGGGGAACAGCCCTAGCGCGCGTAGCAGCTACAAATACGGCTGAACAGGAAGGATTCGATCCAGAAGTTAGGATGTGGGTGAGAGAACAGGAGGTGAGCTTTTCCTCCTCCTCGCGCCTTGGCACCGCTTACTGATGACTTTTGATAAGATTCATAACGGCAAACGGCTCATCGATATTATCAACGAGGGCTCGCATCAGAACGAAAAATATCTCCCTGACGTGGACCTCCCCAAGAACCTTATTGCAGTGCCTTCACTTGTAGAGACCGTGCGGAACGCGTCTCTCATCCTATTCGTTGTTCCGCACCAGTTCCTACCCGCTGCCCTTAAAGAGCTCAAAGCCTCTGGCGTAGTCAACCCCAAGGCACGCGCGATCTCCGCAATCAAGGGTGTGGACGTTGTCATCGAGAAGGACGCAGCGGGCAAGACCACTCAGGCCGATATCTACACATTCCCCTCCGTCATCGAGAAAGAGCTCGGAATCCCGTGCACTGCTCTTGGTGGCGCCAACATCGCGCTCGATGTCGGACGAGGGGAGTTCTGCGAGACGACGATTGGCGTGCCCTCTACGAAGGACGCGGCGTTGTGGCATGCAGTGTTCGATGGGCCTAAGTTTAGGGTCCACCCGATTGAGGATGTGGCTGGAGTGAGTCTGAGCGGGGCGCTGAAGAATATTGTCGCACTCGCAGCCGGATTTGTTGACGGGATGGGCTTGGGTGGGAATACCAAGGCGGCGATTTTGAGGGTGGGGCTGTTGGAGATGGCCATGTTCACGCAGGATTTCTTTCCTGGAAGTTCATCGTTCACGTTTTCACATCATTCTGCTGGTAAGTCTTTGTCATGTCTTGAGATGTGAGAGCTAAAGCTTCCACGCAGGTATGGCTGACTTGATTACGACGTCCTTTGGTGGTCGTAACCGTAAGTGTGCTGAGGCTTTTATCAAGAGCAAGCCGGAGTATGCACCAGCTGGAGCTGTCACTAATGGGAAAGGAAAGACTTTCTTAGAGCTTGAGGAAGAGCTTTTGAACGGCCAGAAACTCCAAGGAACACTAACCGCGCAAGAGGTCTTCGATTTCCTAGAAGCCCGAGGACGGTTGGAGGCGTACCCACTCTTCGAAAAAGTTTACAGGATTTCATTCGAAGGGATGGACCCGAAGAGGCTCTTCGAAGATTTGTGAATGATGACGGTATGTGTGATTATGTTTAATTCAGAATGACCATTGACATTAATCGCATTTGCAGTCACCCGTGTTGTACGGCTGTTTCGTATGAATTGAAATTTGATCGTTGAAACGGGCCCACTAAATGTATCGCTATTCACATTTTCGTATGTATATCAGTTGCAGTGCAGAGTCGTCAAAGAAACAGGTACTCTGCCTGTTCATATTTAAATATTCCTAGGAATACCTGCTTCGTTTGAGCTATCGATACGTGCTATACAGTGTACACTTCCTTCGTCTGACGCACCAACGGGATAAAAGTGGACCCCGAAGTCCATATAACCAGATTGATAAGGCATTCTATAGATTTCCAAAGGAAATCGGACAGCTTAGAAGATCGTTTCAGCGAGGTATCAATTATTTTATTTCAGCCCTCGGTCTCGAGAGGATAAGCGTGGGATACTTGTGTTCGGTAATTGCCGATCCGACTGCGCTTCCGCTTGTTGAAAGTCACTTTACATGTACTTATACGACTCTTAGCGTTATTCGCAGCCCGACACTCTTCAGCAGGTACGACCATCTGAAAGATTGATATTCGTGGTTCAACGACTTTTGCGGCTCAAAGCGCTTGGAAGAAATGGCAAACCGGCTACAATGAGTCAGCTGGGAAAGTAAGCACTTACTCCAGTGTTGGTACTCAGCTCGGTGTGCGGAGCCTAGTTTTCAGGCTTTAAAATTCCTGCTTTCTGGAGAACGTCTAATCGACGATCTCTGGAGGTGACAATGCAAATACCTTTCCCGCCATACAATACAAGCTATGAAAGCAATGCAACCATGCGTTAGGTAGGTTATCTTTTCTCTTTACCGCCACAGAGGGCACCTTAATACTGAAACTGCAGAACGAATGCTCATTCGGCTCTATTGACGTATTGTCGTCCCACATTCCTACAAATACCATGATGGCGAGCCCAGCAATAAGACGACCTGAAAAAGAATCGGTATCAACACAATGACACGGTCGATACCTTCCTTTTTGGCACTTTCATCGCTATCCTGTTCGCTCCAGAGGGACGTGCAGTACGGGCGCTCGAGCACGGCCAATGAACGATTTATAAAACGAACGTGCCACAGGATATGACGAGAACGGGGGTAGGCTGTAAGATGGACGGGCCCGGGATTTTTGTGGGTTCGCATCATTTCCCTTGTTACGCGGTACTGAACTGAGCTTTCCAGATCGTTACCTAAGGCTCAATCCAGGTGTACGCAAGCCGTACATTTACATCAATATACTTGTCCTTCACGTTCCTTCTTCCTTACTGACCGGACACTTGGCTGATATCTATCACTCGGAAAGGGCGTCTGTAACACTGTTTTTGTCTTCGCGTGCATCCATCTCTTGCCTGTGGAGCCGGCGGCGTGTGCGGGCGCCAGTGGTCTCTCTTATCGACCAACCCCAGGACAACTGCCTTATCAACTCTGTTCATAAATGTCAAGACACTGACCCAAACTGTGTTAGTCTGGGAAATGCAAGCGCTACGCCCTGTTACCTAGGTATGCAGTTATGTTATATGAGCGCTTAGCGTCTGTTCTTAAGGCCTACCCGTTCTTGTCCACAGGTCCACAGAGAGCCGCCTCAACCGCTTGACAAGATGGTATGGCCTGATCTCTTTCAGCGCTCTCCTTAGTTTTATAACTGATTTCTTCCATTCTTTTACCAGACCGCGTCCGTCCCCGCTGACTTCGGAGCCATTAGAAAATGCAACTGTCAGGATACGTGAGTCGTCTTCACTCAGGACAGGACATTCAAGACTGAACATATTTTTAGGTGCACTTGTAATAGCTCAAACCCCGATAAATAGGAGGTCGTACTCATTGAAATTATTCTCAATAGAGGCAAGAAACCCTGTATTTGCTATTGTAGGTCTCGTAACGCACTTTCTACAAAATTATGTCGACTAAATTATGCACAGTATATTGGCGCCTTGAAAGCAGTGCTGTATGACCGCGATTCTCATGTCGGAAAATAAAATTGTTCATGTTTCTTCTGACGACGATTGTATACTGACTGAGCGGCCTTTCGAGCTAACGCGATATGGCCAGAGGTTTGACGCTTCTACGCACCTCTGCTGATGTCAATGGTGACACGTCCTGGTTTTGCTCCGTCATCCCCTAATAATAGGACGATCCCATGATCTTGTTCGCAAGCCTCGAATTCTCGGTTTGAAAACCATATCGTGCAGTTGCTTCTTGTATCGGCCTTTCGGTACCCCCTCCAATCCCACGGCATTTATAGAGCGACCTATTTTGGGTCGAGCGTCTATTTTTTCGCGCATGTCTCCATCCCTCCAATCCCAGGATTGGGACCTTATCGTCAAGTCCGACATTAACGGTGTTTCCTCTGCACCCGCCTACCTAGCTTCCCAAGCATATGTTATCTCGCATGAACCTTGTCGCTCACGAGTGCTGGGTTCTGAGACTCAGGTAGGTCCTTACGTTGCTCGAGCGCTTCACTTTTGATATAAATACCACCTTGTCTCTCTGCTAGAAACCATGCCAAGTTTTGAACATGGCGGTAAATTTAATTTCGTCTAACATGTCTGATGCTGATACTAACCTCCTCTCTCTTAGAATACGTCTACCAACTTTGTGCCCGTTAGTCGTGCTGACGAGTATGTTACTCTTAACTTACGTTAGACCCATCAAGACTGACCCCGCTCGCAGGGAGACTGGCCAGCCCACTTCGAGCGGTAGACCCACTCTTCCAACTGCTCAGTCGGGTGGAGGCAAGGGGCGTTAGGAGGCATCTTGCGATTTATTCGTACGCCTGTCTTGCTCTTCTGCAAACTCACACAGCTAACACCTGTAGAGGATTCAGAGACTTCTACCCTGATATCACGCCTTATGAATGGCGTTGTACCCCGACGAGAAACTGTTTCCTTTTTACGATGATCATATGATGATTCGATGTATTCTGTTCTCAATTTGAGCCTTGGTCAATTTCCCTTCCAAGGACAGCAGCAAATCGTATCCGATCCCCATGTGTACACGTGCTCGCAACTATGGCGCAGGAAGATACCTTCACGGCGTGTTCCGTCCATAGAAGACGACTGCTCGCAGCTGTTTGCATACAGCTCAACAGTCCGGGTCATCTATCCGAAGGCTGGAACTTCGCGCAAAAGGGTCTCCGAGTTCACTGAAATAGCCATGGACCGGGAGTTTCAAACCAAGCTACAGCTGTAAACGCACACCAGTCACGGAGGTATACCTGTGTCTTCATTCTTGTTGATAGTTCACCGTGACCTTAGTTCGGGAGAGGTCTAAATAAGCAATCGACCTTTAGCAGAAATGACGCGGCACTCCACTCCGCAGTGTCCATTTTACGTTTAGTGTTAGTAGTACCATGCCTAGCGCTAGTCTCTTCCCAACTTTGACAGTAAGTGTCACAGAATCCTCCAATCCCTTGCCAATCCCAGGACATTTTCTTATCAGCTGTCTCCACCGACTTGTGATTTCAGCTGCATATCCCTGCCAGTGTGGCCTGCCTATCGCTTCATTCCTCTTTTTCTACTGCTCACGAGTGCAATGTTTTTGGACCCAGGTAATTATAAGCGCTGAATGTGCTGTATAAATTCGCTTCATGCTTCCCCCTTACAAACACATTCCAAACTCCCAATATGATCGTACGCATCATCATCAATATCACTGTGCTCTTGGACTGAAATTCAGAAAGAAGAACACCTCCGACTTTGTTAACCACTGTAACTCCAGTGGCTCGTATGTCGTTTCTTATTTGTCTCTACTATGAGTTGTGTGCTAACTTTGCTATGTCCTCTTTCAGGTGCAACTGCAACGGTTCCAGCTCTGGGACCCCTGGAGGCAGGGAGCCTTAAGCTGCCTCAGGAAACGGTATGAGTTCTCCTTCTTGCGTTGCGCGACAGCCGCTCAGCAGCTCAAATAAAAAATGCACAGGACCTGTTCATTCATCCTCCATGAACGGCGAGACTGCTACCAACTCTGAACGTCCGGAAGCTACAGTGTAGTAGAGCTTATGTGTCACTGACGATAATACAATCCCTATGATTTCTATCTCCCTTCTCATCGTTAGATAGATTGATAGATAACCGGGCAAGGTCCCAAAAAGGAACGCCGGGGTTAGAATATACACAGCACAGGTACTATCAGTTGCCACACGAAAGGAACCGGCCTGCTACGTCTTGTGACTCGGTTGAGCAAGAGCTGTATTGAAGATTGGGTACTTATACTGAGGTCGTTTCCTGACATTTCAGACACTGTGTTGACAAGACCACAACTTATTCACCCATGCCCAGCGCCAGTTTTCCCAAGAGAAAGCGTCCACGAGCCCCAATAGCCGGAGTAACGAGCGCCATATCCGCACTCAATATCGCGAAAGCTGTTCCTGTTTCCTACGTCCAAAGCATCTGCGAAGGGATCATCTCTATCCTCGAAGTAGTTGAGGTGAGCCATCGCCCATGTGTGCTCATACCGCCCTAAAATTGAATATGAACTTTACCAGCAAGTCCGTCAAAACGAATCCGACATAACTCGTTTTGCCAACGCTGCCAACGAAACCGCAAGGCTCTTGCAGGAGGAAATACACAGCCATTCTAGTCTGTCAGGCTCGGCTTTTCAAGATGCTTGCGAGAGATTTCACAAGTGCGTATTGCAGCGCTACGTTGTACCTTCAATTAGGGAGCTCAAGTGAATTCTACGTAGCCAAATTTGCGAAACAGTCATTCAACTCGATGTTCTAAAAGCTTCTAACGACAGACATACCTTTCTCAAGTATTTGTGGACGAGCAGCACTAGCGATGCCATCAGCCAGTGTGAGAGGGCGTTGACAGAATTACGGGACAACCTGGTCGTAAGTGCTCCCTAACCGGCTTTCGGGCCGGGAAACCGTTGTTTGGTCTTGACTTCCACATGGCCGCTCGATTTGCGCAACTGGTGCACAACGGAGTTTCTTGGGCCAATTAATCATTCCTTTTGATTCTGAAGCAAGCTCATTTTCTTACTACAGTTAATTTCCACGATGGGTACCAGGATGGATGTTGCGGATATCATCTCAAGGCAAGAAACAACGCGCTCACTAATGGCAGACATGCATCAGACTCTTTCTCTGCATACAAGCACTGTTTCTTTGTTGCCCCGCCACCTTGAAGGGATACGTGACGTCATTAGCTTCTCAGCGGGATATACAAATAAAAAAATTCGTGAATTGCAAACGGAAATTCAGAACCAGAATCGTGTATTCGACGGTCGTGTAAGTGAACTTGTCAATATGGTATCGCTTGCTCATTATTTCATTTAAACCTAGTTCCACCGCTTCATTGAAGGCGACATTAACGTCCGACAGGAGCTTGCTCTTCACAAGCCGACTTTTGACAAAGAGAACTGGGATGATGCGTTTCAGACCAACATTGCTCATGCGGGTGACTCAACGAAAGACAGAACTATAAGAGTGTTTCGCCGTAAAACTGTAGGTCATTTCTCATGATGTTCGGCTAGTCTTATCTTTGACGATCTGTGCAGGAGTGGAAGCGTGAACTTGACTTGTTAAAACTCGTCCCAAGGTTCGTTGTCCTTAAGGTTCTGTCGTCTAACTTTCTCAAGTTGACCAGGCGTCCCAACTTGGTTCAACTGTACGGTGTATGCGACTCTGAGAACCTTTTGAGTTTAATATTTAATCGAAGTAACTATTTTATCTTTCCATCATCATCCAAATATCGTTCTAATACTGGGAAGAACTGGTCTTCCTGGAGAATTATATAGCTGACAAGGACCCGCCGGCTATCGAAGAAATTAGGCTACGCGTCAATGCGGTGCGTTTTTAGTAGCGTATCGTTCACTCCAGATGTAAAGTGACAGCATTTACAGATTCGTGATCATAAAGTACGGGCACTGCTTCCGTTTGTTCTTAGTCAAAGCCATATTATAATGCTGGCTTCAGAACGCACACATTTTCCTTGCTTCTCATCATGGCTTGACTGTCCAAAGCTATCATGTATGTTATAACTTGCGATACATTTTATTGACGTGTTTCTTATTAGTATTAGCACGGGTTCTATTATGCCGACGAGAATGGTGCGCTTTGCATGGATCGATTTCGACCCGCATCCGGTGACTCCTCGTGGATCAGTCCTCTTGTGTACAATACCAGTATTCGACTGTCTTCAGTGATCGGTCCTGTAGGGATTCAAGATCCCACTCCTGGAATCTTTGATTCTCCGATATCGAAGGCGCACCTGCTAGAATACTATAATCTTATCCTGTGGTTGCCCTCGGTCCAGTTAGATCTGCGGAAGTCTCAACGAGGCTCTATTGGGATATATCGATCGCTCGAATGGACGAAGCTGGCTTCATTACAATTGCCCAACTCCAAGTCTCTATCACGGGCTTGGGCATTTTGTGAAGGTGGTATCAGTTCCAGTGAACGAGATATGGTCCTCGACCCTGATGGGTCTTTGAGGTTCGAATTTTTTGTTGTATATCAGAACCGTAGCTCATGTTTCCAGCGTAGGATTGTCATTGATACCGATGAACCCATATCTTTCACGGTGCTCCCTCAACTGACCGACGACTCTTTTCGTACAATATTCTACGCTTTCTTTTCCCAAGCCAGTCATGTATCTGGAAAGCACGGTCTGGATGAGGTCGACGCTCTTCTATGTGGGTTGTTCTCTTCACCACATTATAATGTCTCAACGGCTGGCAGATATTAGTAGTAGCATCCTACGCCTATACGCCTCACCTCCGGAAGCTTCATCTCCAACAGCCGGAAGTAGCAACACGATCTACCTCTTCCTACCGCCCGCCGCCGCATTCGAGAACGCCCTAACATCGTATTTCTTCGCTTCTGATCCCCAAGGCTCAAAGAGAGTCTCTGAGCTAGAACTCGAAACATATGGCATCACTGTTGAACTTACTGTGGGAGAGAGCGTGTTTCCTAATCTGTGTACGCCGAAGGCGATGATGGCTCGCAGATATCGATTTCTGCGGGAGATTCATCAGGAATGCGGTTTCAATCCACATAGTACACAGGCTGCAGAGTACTTGGGACTACCGCTATTCCAGCTACACGGTCTAGACTCGGAAAAGATGAAGGATATATGTTGTGATATCGAAGGTGTGTTATTGAGAATGATTGTTCGCGAATCGTGGTTTCTGACGACTTCTATAGAAAGCGGGGAGGTGACACAGTTACCTTCAGGTCTCACAGTATGGAATGTAATGATTATGATGATGACAGTCGTGATTCTTTTCTTTATTCGCACTTTCATGTCGGGGGTAGTTTAGGACTAAGGAATTAGCACATCAATAGTACATTTGACTCCAGCTCAAAATAAATATCGCCTTCAAGTTCTATTTGCAATTTCTAGTCGTATAAAGCACTGTACTAATATGTCCTAGACCTGACCTTGTTCGTTACATTTCTGTCCTGCAGTTCTGCTAAGCGGCATCACCCGGACACCGCCACCACTCATTGTCTCCCAGGACTTGTTGTGACAAAAACTGTTGCAATAGTAAGTGTCCTATGATATCCTGTGCGCGTGAAAACTGAAAACTATCAACTGTAGCTTGGTATAGACGTCCTTGTCTACTGAGCCCCGGCAAACCAAATCAATCTCCAGTTACGACGTGAGTAATATTTTTCTTTTTCACTGTGTATGTTGGGGTATGCTCAACACAAGCATCAAGTCGCTCCATAGAACAGCTTAGACTCCAAGTTGAAAGAATGGAGCTTATTCAAAGTATCTCGGGTGTCATAGCATCGAACTCCCACCTAGGGATGAGTGGCTCCCTCACCAAAGACGATATCAATTTCATCAAAGCAAACACCGACTCTCTTGAAAAAGAAGACTTGATCGTTGTTGACTGTATTCAAAGGATGAATTTTCTTCTACCGCAACTTCGCCGTCGGCACACGACAAACTGCGTTGCCATCGAGTTCCAAAGAGCTCTTCTCATCCCGTTACCGCGACAGTCGAGGGAAGAGAAGGACTACCTCTCGCGCGTTCCCTACGAATCATCCCCACTATCTATCATCCCATTCGAAGTCATGAGTCACATACTAATACTTGCGGCTACCAGCATCGACTCGTCAACGGAGTCAGATTGCCTTGATACCAAGAATAACACATCGTGGATCTTGGGTCAAGTTTGCAGAGTCTGGCGAGTTATCGCCTTGTCTACGCCATCGATTTGGAGTCGAGTGGTCCTTAATGACGAACCAAATCACTTTACCTTCTGGGAGGAACTTGTTCTCCACAAATTTCTCCGCAGATCGAAGCGGCATCTACTACAAATCGTGGTTCATGGCATGTACGTTGACACTGCACTGCGGTCGGCGCTCCAGGCTCTATGCCCTCACACTCACCGCTGGGGTACCGTAGACTGGACAATCAATTCCTCGAGTCTGGGGTTCTTCTCCAACATTTTCAGGGAGTCAGCCTATTTTCCTCTCTTGAAATCGCTTAGCCTCACTGTCGAGGGTTTGGACTACTATGAGGTAGAACACATCAGCGGAGGTGCGCCCAGCCGCCTGGCGGCGTTCCACGCCCCACCCGACCAGCGCATAGAGGTGTTCAGGGAAGTACCTCAATTACAAGACGTATTATTGCAGGGTATCGGTATCACGGAACTTTCCTTCCCCCTAGCGCGGTTAAAAACCTTTCAAGGAGATATTTACTATCCCCAAGAACTTGTACGGCTTTTTTCTCAAGCTCTCGAGCTGACTCAAGCGACACTGTGGATCAGATTTCGAGAAAACCATAGTTTCGCCAGTGATCCCGTGTCCCACTCGAGTCTTCGCCATCTGTCATTGTACGCAGACGTGGAGTGCTTCCAATGTTTTCACCTTCCTGCTTTGCAGCACTTGCTGGTGGAGCAATTCGTAGCCTACAAAGACGGCATTCTGGGTATCGGAAGATTCATCTCACATTCGCAGTGTCAGCTCCAGACGCTCTACCTGAACATTCCTCCACTCCGTTTCTCACTTCTCACCTCTGTCCTCGAGAAATGTACCTCGACACTAACTGCATTATCTGTTCACGTTGACAACACGATGGCGGATGATCTATATCGGGCCCTTACCTATGATTCCGTTTCCTGTCTCGCGCCACACTTGACAGAACTCTTCATTTGTGACGACACGTACGGAAACGATCCGGGGCAACCTTCTGTGACGGCATTCAAGTATAGCGCTGTGACGCTCCTCAACATGGTGTCTTCTCGGAGACACTTTAGATCGGAAACGGTGCTGCTCAAGTCCCTGACGTTGACCGCTCCTCATTCTCCCCGACCGAAAAAGTTGCTGAAAGCCATGGAGAAATTTGAAAGAGAGGGATTATCGCTGAAGTTTCATGGTTACGCATGGACGATAACGCTCGAAACGTAACACATCGATAAAAGGGTGGGCCAAATGGGTGCTGTTGAAGGGAGCTGTATGACCAACGATAAAATATGTTCTCCATTACTATAAGCATACAGGACACTATCATGAGTGGGCCGCCACGTTCTCGAGTGAGCCCACACCTGATAAACGAAAGGCGGATGCTGTGGACGAATCACTCGCGAGATAATGTAGGAAGTTGGTGGGCAACATGAGTACTGAGTAGTCCCTCCTCTATTCACGTAGGGAATAATCCCTTCAACCACAAAAAACTCGGAAAGTATATGCTAAGATGGGTGGTGCACTCGCCCAAGGGATGTTGTCTGGTGAGAAGCTTCGCTCCAGGAGTCTCCTGAGAGACATTAAGTCACGGATCGTCGCTCGGAGTAGATGGTATGTGAAGATCGGAAGAAAGCGGCGAAGGTGAGAACAGTAAAGCGCTGATCCTAGAAGGAAAGGGACGCCTCGCACCCGGTTCTCCTCTTTCCACACCCCAAATAGCCGGTGACTCTATATAGAGGAATCACTATCTCCTACCAGAGACAGCCATGATCTCGAAAGGCGGTGGTCCATAATGCATCAATGGGACCCGGCGGAAGATGCGAACGAGGATCGGCGGCGACAAGACTCGGAGGCTTCGGAACCGATAGCAGTACCCTCGCCTGGCTCCGGTACTGCTAGACAACATGCGCGAATGGGATACTTTTTTTTTTGTTTCCGAGAAGTTTCTCAACAGAGGCTCGAGGAGGACTGAAGTGTTTCTAGATTCGGAGTTCGATTAGTGGCCGACGAACTAGGAAGGAGCTGAGCTGTCTGAACCGTCTGATCGCAATGCTGGATGTCAAGGGATGCATCGTTCGTATCAGATGGAGACGGGCGGACAGAGAGTGAACGTCGGATGGAATACCGGGCTGCATCATGACGTCACCAACTCGTCATGAATCTTACCTCATCACTGCGACCCCTAGCCTCCCCTGCCGCATCACATGATGTCCAAATCTAGATGTACCGGCCTTTGTCCACCCGCGATGTAAATGGGTTAGATAGCCTCTATTTGCAATCACTACAATGGCTACTTGGTCTAGTGGTACCGTCTGCTGTCGGTATTATATTTGGCCACGTCGTGATCGATGTCGATGCTACAAGTTATATGTTATTCTGTTGTTGTTGTTTTGTACAAAATGTAACCAGTTATCAATGACGATGTTTTTTTTCTCTTTGGTAATATGATTACTCTACTCATCTTAAAACAAGGCCTGAATTCATCTAAGGAAGGCCGTCTATTTCTTTTTTTACATCTTCCACTGATGTTTTATTTGAAAAATAATAATATTTGGATACATACCATGGAAAAGCATGCCAAAAAATTATCGCAAAAAAATTGTATTGCAGACTATATCAAACACAAATTATCTAGTGAATTTGGGCAATGGAAACCTTCTCGTTATGTTGTCGCCAACTTTCACGCACGAAACCGCACGAACCATGGACGTCAAGGCGGGGTATTCTTGGAATGGGCAGATCGTTTGCGGGACGACGAGCAAGTTGTATGAAAGTATTAAATTTGTAACATTGAATAGGTAGATTGCGTAATTTTCCCTTGTGATTGTGTCACAAGGGTTGCTAGGCTTAGAGCTAGCCAGTAGAAGTCAACTAGTCTATTGTTTAACGCGGAAAGCTTTACACAATTTTATGGCCTTTCCTCGGCACGTTAAATCGATTAGGTTTTGGGCTCAAGTTTGGCTTGCCGAATTCGAGCCGGGTAGGGTTTTTCGACAGAAAATATTTCGTGCTTCGCTTTCCATTCACAACTATTTATTCTACATCACCATACACTTTGAATATTAGATATCATGCTTCTTCCAAGTTCACTATGCGTCTCAATGCCCTGTGATAGATTTTTTCATTGCCGGAATCCCATCAGATTTGACTCCATACACTCACTCACAACCTCACCCCCACCGTAGTCATGTATGTAGCGTCTGTCAACAAGAGACTAGAAGTCAACGGGTCTGATGAGTAAAACTTAGCAGGCTTGCCCATGATGCAGGTCTTCCAAGCTTTATTTTGTGAGGGATCATAACGTACGTCGCGAGGCTACGATGAAGAAATAGTAGAGCCACGCCAGAGCTAGTATGAGACGGCAATGTTAGGCCGTTATAGTGACTACATTTCAGAGTCCGTTTAAATCCATTAGACGCAATAAACTGGCCGGGACTGGTACTGGAACGCGGACGTAGCTGGCACGCCGCAGCTATCGCTGCTTTGACCGACCCGATCTCCGCCATCCTACGCACTAGAGCCTCAGGGACTCCGATACCAACAGCCGTGAAAAGCGAGTCAATAGAAACAGGACCGAGGGGCAGTGACTTTCAATAGAGATTCGGACGGCCGGCTGGCAGCCTGAGGGAGATGTCGACGCCCCCGGGGCATCTATCACAACGAGAACCCCGTAAGTGATGACGGCGTTGACGACTACATCAATTCAATAACGGTATTGCACTTTTAGAATCCAACTTTTCGCAGGAAAGAGAGAACAGAGAGACTTTGTACTCCAAGTTATATGCAGACCACCACAACGTCCCCCTCCTCTTATGCATCCTTGCAATTATCACGATCGCGGGCCTGCTCAGGCTTACTACAAGGCTGAGGACCGCGTACCCCGCCGCTCGCCATATATATAGTTTGACGCCTATAGATGGAGATGATGATGCCAATATAATTGAGCTGCCACTTTCTCTGGACAACATCTTTAACGGCACGTTTGACCAAAAGAGTCCGTGGTACTCCTGGGCGCCTGATAGGAACGGTATGTCTACATATATCAAACATGACTGATGTCAAAGGCTTACCATTAATCCTCTCCTGTCTCCACCAAACACAGACGACGGCGTGCTCTTGATTTGGGACCGACCGGGAGAGATCAAAGCAGTTGATCTCAATACGAACAAGCCTACTACATTGGTTCGACTGCAGGACATCAAAAATGTACGTGCACCAGAGATATTTGTGGGTCGGCTGACGACCTACAAAGGAATCCGGGAAAGACTTCGATTTCTATGATATGCGCTTCTCCTCCGACATGAAGTATCTGTTGGTCCAAGCGGATTATCTAAAGGTGCGTTCGCATACTGGATCAAAGGTTAACCTAATACTGGCCTTGGGTTAGCGAGGGCGCAAATCGAGTTTTGGAAATTACTACGTTTATTCCATCGAAGACAACACCACCTGGGCATTGGTACCTCCGGACCATACCGATCCCCAAACCTCTTATGCAACGTGGTCGCCGACGGGACACTCCATAGCGTTTGTAAAGTCAAATGACGTGTATACTCTTCCTTCTCCTGGGTACGTCCCTCAGGTCTTGATTCTCATCAATAGTATGCCTGGTCAACTCAATCACCTCTTCATAGAGTCGAGGCCACCCCCATCCGCCTGACAAAAACAGGCTCTACAGCATTCTTCAACGGTGTCCCGGACTGGGCATATGAAGAGGGGATATTGTCCTCCGACAAAGCTCTATGGTGGTCACCTACGTCGTCAAAGCTTGCGTATTTGTCGTTCGACGAGGCAGGCGTGCCCGTACATACACATCCGGTGGACAATCCTACGGAAGACTCGACGGCCTCGTTGCCATACCACAAGCAAGTCGGAATTCACTATCCCAAGCCGGGCCTCCAAAACCCACTGGTGAAGCTCTGGGTCTGGGATGCCGCAACAAGGATGAGTCGAGAACTGGATCTAGGTCTGGAAAGAGGAGAAGGCAAAAGCGTGGTGCAAGAGGTGGCTTGGGTCGGAGAGGAAAAAGTGCTGGTGAAGGTCATTAATAGGAATGCAGATGATGGAAGGGTGGTGATATTTGACCAGGCAGAGGGCGCACAGAATAAAAGAGAAGCCGTGAGAAGACTGGGAAAATATGGCGAGGAGGGGGACGAGGGTTGGATCAAGTCGGTAAGCGTCTCGACCATTTGTATCTTCATGCAAGATTCATTTGAGGAATAGTCCCAGGATGTCTATCCCTTGCCATCGGCTGGGTCGAAATATTCGGGTGGATCGGCGTATCTGGACATAGTACCCAACAAAGACGGGTGGAATCATATTGCGCTTTTTGAGCGCGCGAATGCGTCAGAGCCGGTGTGGTTAACAGAAGGCGAATGGGAAGTCATACCAAACGGAATTAACGGAGTCGATATTGAACGTGGTTTGGTGTACGCCTCATCCCTTTTCGTCGCTCTTTTCCTGTCCTGACTGGATGAATTTCCTGAATGTTTAGATTCTTCACGGCTGCATTACCTTCAAGTATAGACAGAAATGTCTATAGTGTATCCTTACCGACCGGCCAACAATGCGGTCGTAAAATAGAGGCATTGACCGATACGACCACTCTGGCACATTATTCTGCAGAGTTTTCATCAAAGACTGGGTGGTACTTGGTGAACTACCATGGGCCAGATGTTCCATGGCAGAAAATCGTCAAATCGGACGATGGTGTGTAACTGCTCCTGCTCTATGTCGTTTCATTCGCTCATGCTTAGCATGCAGGGTTTAGCTTTTTGATGGAAGAAATGTACGACCTGCCAAAGAATGTGGTGAAGAAATATGTGACACCAACCATTCTGTTCTCGACGATCGAGATTGATGGTTATGGTTCGTGGATCGCCCATATTTTCGTATCATGCTTTATTTTCCTTATGAAACCTGTTTAGAAATGAACGTCAAAGAAATCTGTCCGCCGAACATGGACAAGTCCGGAGAGACAAAGTATGCCGTTCTTTTCCGCGTTTATGGCGGTCCCGATAGTCAGCTGGTGCATAAGAAGTTTGCGAGAGGCTGGGATGAGTATCTTGCGTGCACCATGAGGTATGTAGTAGTCATCGTAGACGGTCGAGGCACAGGTGCAAAGGGAAGGGCAATGAGAAACATGGTTAAGGGATGTTTGGGATATTGGGAAACAAAGGATCAGATTGAAGCTGCAAAGATATGGGCGAAGAAAAAATATGTTGATCCGAGAAGAATCGGAATTTGGGGATGGGTGAGCCAGTTGATTCTCTAGCGATACAATGCTGATTGGCGCAAGTCCTACGGGGGGTTCTTGAGCGCTAAAGTCATAGAAGCGAATGCTGGAGTACATACATTGGCGATGTCCATTGCTGTACGTTCTCTTTGTTTGAAGAGCCAATGTGACATTGACGGCTTTAAATTGGTAGCCTGTGACGGATTGGCAATTATACAGTAAGTCCAGTCCTTTGCTTTATTCTAAAGTTTGAACATCGCTAGATTCCATCTGGACGGAGCGCTTTATGAACGAGCCATCGTCCAACTTGAAGGGCTACACAAATGCCTCGATATCGAACGTTAAGGGGTGGCATGGAGTGGACTATCTCTTCGCACATGGGAGCGCCGACGATAACGTGCATGTCGGTAATTCTATGCGTTTACAGTCAATGCTGGACGGCGAGGGTATAAAAAGCGCCAGATTCAAGATGTTTCCTGATAGGTGCGTTCCGTCATGATAGTATTTGATATCAGACTCGACTTGATACGTCGCTAGTGATCACTCGATGAGCCGACACACGAAAGAGGTCTATGAGTGTATGACGAGTTTTCTAGAAGAAAAATGGGGAAAGGATGGGAAGAGACAAAGGCAAGTGTTCGGGATCCCGAAAGACTTTGTTTGAATTGATATCCATGAAACGCCCTGTACCGACTTTGGTGAAGGGGGTCTCTTGCAGTCGTTCGGCGCTGGATAGCCTAGAACAACACGGAAATATACTAAAGGTAGTTTGGAGACGCTAGACGCATAACAGCATTTAAACACTCACTGGAATAAACACGCACTCATAGTGGATACAAGTTTAGTCATGATGATCTAGCAAGATTCTTTCAGAAATCTTCAGACCCAGCCGCTATCGATACTCTCGGGTTGGATGGTCTGTCATACACAGCGCAATGAGAGTACCAACAATGACTTGAAGTTGAACAAAAAGGGGTGGTTCGTGGCTGGAAGGCGCTTCAAGCCGGCAAATGCCGCCAAAGCTTTCAAGACGGACATGATGCTCGATTTTTTATGCAGGCCATAGTTGGAGTTATGGTACATGTCGTAGTCCGCGCAGAAAACGGACGTCACAGGGTTGTATGTTTTTAGATATAGTCCCCGCCACCGCCACTGATATCTCACAGATCTCTAGTATGAAACCTTGGATCTTTTTTTATAACTGGCGGTTATCTCGCCTACGACTCTAGCGTCGATGTGGCAGTTTGAAGGCTGTAGCTATGCTAGGACCACTACGCAGCCCGGAGAAAACTGTTGTCTTTTCGTCACTTCTCACCTCAGAGGGGATACACCGAGCGAAATGACACAGTAACGCTAGGCGATAGGGCTGGTGCTTGTATTTAGGCAAAGGCAATGAGGTGCGTTCGCTCTTCTTCATTTCCAGTTTACTGGTCTTGAAAGTACTGAATGAACTTCGATTACGTTGTCACCTGGGCTTCCAGGCCGTGGACATGTGTAGCGCGGTGGTATTGCAACCTACCTGTGACTAGGCTTGCTCATTGTAGGGGACCAGTCACAGGTCTAATCGAAACCCTGGTTCTTCCGGTTTGTCTTCCTCTATGATCAACGTTTCAATCTCTCAGCCATTTCCCAAAGTGTCATCCTGTTCAGGTCCTGTCATCTACAGTATACTAGCTTCGGCCAGGTCGACATGATTTCTCGTATATCGGTTTCGAGCCTCAAACCTTGACGCGCTTAGCGCTCCTATGTGACTGACTGCGGCCTTTATCCGTTCTATTCTTGCGGAATGTATGGTGAATCACACCTGCACTTATGGGCGCCTGTTCTGTATAGATTTATCTAGCGGCCCAATCCCAGCACGCTTCTCTATCAGCTCCCACTGTTCGCAGGTACAGTGTGCTTCGCTGTTTACTCGAATTGAATGACGTACTCGTGGGAGTCTGTGTTGTATTCACCCTTCCATCCCGTCAATAATCTGGTTTTCATCAAAGATGAAACGATGTCGTTAGGCGCCTCATATGTATTGCACGTCTGGTTTCTCCAATCCAAGGTCGTTTATTCTCAAGTGCAGCGTGCCGATAAAGCCCCGAGAACTTGACATGAAGCACGTCCTCACAGGCGTCTCTTCTGTATTCATCTGCCTCAATGCTTTAGTCCCGGTAAGTGCTATATTCCGTGGCTGGTTGACCGGGTGGGTTATTATGTTCCTTGGCACGCTCATCTTCAGATAAATAGTCTTCCAAAGCTCGTTTTCGAGGCCAACACCCCACCATCCTAATATGCTGGTACGCCTTGATCTCATCGACTATTTCCATGGGCCTAACCTACGACCATCTCAGAGCAGCACCGATTTTGGCCCCGCCAACTATTGCAACTGCAGCGGCTCGTATGCTATTCTCCGCTTGCGTTATTTTCGTGGTAGGATGACAACAAACTACTGTAGTTGCAACTGCAATGGCCCGAACCCCGGACCAGGCACCCCTGTGACGCCGAAGCCAATCCCTAAGGCGTAGGCGTCTTTTGGTAGTCGTTGTCGAAAGACTCGAAATGAAACCTACTAATGGTCAGTGTCGCCTTGCTATCCTTCGAGTGATATAACTAATATGAATACAGATTTGAAACTCTATGATAATATCTTGAATTCTTGATAAAGTGGTGGGCCATCGCCAGGCGTGGCATATTCGAGTCCTGTGAGGGGGGAACACTCGTTTGATGAGGTCCACGGTCGCTGTACATACTTAGAAAATTCGAATTACTTTTTACCATCGCAATTTTTACGGTTTTTTATAAGTACTGCTCATGGCTCGGCTTCATTTTTGACTCTCACAAAGCGCTAATGTCTATATAATGAGTATCATGCATAGTTACATAGTCCATTTTGTCAACTGCCGGCCCGTCGCGATATGCGGGTTTTCTGCTCATTCCGACATACAGCTACCCCTAGCTTTCTCCGAAATCGTCTCTTACGTTGATGATCGTCGACTGAGTGGCGAGCTGATTCCATATTTCCTCCATGTTATCAAGGCATCCCCTCATCTTCACACATTTTCTTCCATCGTGAAAAAAATGATGCAGACATCGCAGAGGAACACATCCGGAATTCTTCGCTTCGAATCCTCTCCGCATGTGATGGCGGCTTTCTGCAGAGCCTACAGTTACCATCGCTTGAGGTTATGCACGTTGATCCGGGCCCATGCGAGCCCTGTCCGAGACAGACACGTCCCGGGCTCCGTCGCCTTCTCATAAACTCCCGCTGCTCCCTCGTCGAACTCACCATCAAGGAGGCACACGCCGATGAGAACATCATCTTCATCCTCGAACTTGCACCCCTCCTCAGAACACTGAAGTTCATGTTTTCGGAGTGGTCCGACGAGGGCGAAGATGCCTTCCAAGCGATTTGTGCTCGTAAGGATCTCGTTCCTTCACTTCAGGTGTTCTCGATCTGGATTCGGACGCAGAGGAAACAAGTGGATTTTATCGACCGTTCATTTGCAAGGATGGTTTGTGATCGATGGTCGTCGGGTTTGTTGTCAGCAGATGTTACTTCAACGTCCAGGTACCCGTTGTCGCCAGATGATATCAAAACGTTGAGGGTCTGCATATATCGGTTACGGGCGATTCGATGGACGGGTTGATGATAGAATATCTTTGACGCCTTCGTGCGTTAAAATTCACTCTGATTATTCGAGGAAGCACATAGGTACAGGAACAGAATTTCTTGAACGAGGACGCTGATCAGATTCTTCAAGGTCCTCGTTATCGTTCTTTAACGACCATGACGACTGTCATCCCTGGGATACCACCTTCTACGATTGCTCTCTTCCTGTCTCTCCCTCCTGTCCGGATTAGCGAGGGTAACGCCATCTTCAGGCGTGATACCCCGATAAGTGTCTGCCTTGGGACACCCCCACGGACAATTGTCGATGTCATGGAAAACGTTTACACGTCGACACCTGAAGCATCCTCTCTGCCTCTTCAACCACGTTCTCTGTGCATTTGTCAAAGCAGGCGGATACTTAGGTCTTGGTGCGCTTGTAGGGGCAGGGGATGGTATGAGTGGGCTCGACGTTGTAACCGGCGTCGGTCGACCCTAGAACACAGGGCGTTTCGCGGGAGGCTCGGCGGTATTACCTGCTGATGAGCTCGACCGCTTTCTGGTTGGAGTCTGAGTCGAAGACCTGGGTGTCTCAGCTTTCTTTGCATCTTCGACGGCCGCAGTTTCGGGTTGGGGCAGACTATCCTCAACCGCTTTGATAAGGCTGATCCACTGGATGAGGTCGCAGTCCCTGATCGTCTCCTTATCGTACAGTGCAGAACGTGTAGGGTTCACATGGGTTTTGAAACAAGGCAGAGTTCGTTATCCCTGAGATGATACGGCGTGTTTCGTAGGAGGGTATTGTTCCAGCGGAACCGCGTTATCCAAGCAGTGATGTGCTGCCCGGGACTCTGGAACGATGATAGGATCTTGCTCTGCAATTTCTTATCCAATCCTTCGGTAGAAAGGCGGCTCGCATCCCGGATAGGAACGAGGTGAGATCGAGGGAGGACAGGCGAGACATATCTGATATGTACCAGTCCCGGATGAGAGGTTCTCTGAATCCACCGGAGAGCGCGGAGACATATTTGGAAGGAGTGAGGTTGTCTTTGTTCTGGGTGTAGCTCCATGCTATGTGTTCGTAATGGGAGAAGTCTTTTGGTGTGAACGAATCTTCGCAGGGGTTGATTACAGGAAGATGGGTGCCGTATTGCTCGAAACGGTGGGATGGCATTGTGAAGTAGAACGGAAATTTTCAAGGGAGGAATAGAAGCGACGGTCGCGAGTCTCTAGTCAGTTGTTTGAAGTATACGATAATTTCAGCCAGTCAGTGTTATCCCCGAAGTTCCCGCTTGTAAGAAGAGTATGAGATGAGCTTGAGGAGGCTTTGTCGCTGCACCTTCGACTTGACAGTAGAGATGGCAGCCGCAGAGACTACTCGTGCAGTAGGTATGTACAACGAAAACAGCGAAAGCGGAAGACAGAGGGACCGAAAGGCTCAGTTGAATTATGACGAGAGCTGCCGATACGAGCGGTCTGTGCCCACGTCTGTTGCAAGGTTCAACAAGAAGCTCCTTATAGAACGGTCAGACAAGTTCACGAAACACAAGAAGAGAAGCAGCTCACAATAGGTGCCGCTTCATAGCACATAGACAAATAGTGTGTCGTCATTGAAATTAGCTGAGATCGCTGCACCTCACACAGGTGCGTGCAAGGTGGCGGGACGTTTTCTAGTCTGCGGAAGATAGGCTTCTTGTCACGTCAGCCTAGCCGCTCTTACGAAAAAAATAGAGAAAAACTCGCCATCTAAACCGACAGGGAAGGAAACTTCAAGGTCAAGAAATAGTTGGTGCCAGATTTACAGGCGGAAGCGTGAAGCATCTCGTCATCACTAACGAACGTGGCCTGTTCGACGCGCTCAGCAGAGCTCATAGGCATGAAATTTCCCCTGGAGAGCCAGACGGGAACCAAAAAGGTAGGATGGCAGGCAATAAAACCGGAAGAGGCCGAGAAAAATCAAGCTGGCCATAGAAAAGGTAGTCCGTCAACCGAAAGTCCTAAATTCCGGTCATTAACAGACCAATGATGATAAAATGGCTCAAACCTCTATGATGTGCCCTTCCTCTGCACTCTGGCAATTTCAGACAAAAGTCTAGCACGCTCTTTCAGTAGAGACACGGTACGCAGATGCTCGTCACCGTAGTCGGAGTCATAAAGTGCCTACAAAAGGCTGTCAATACGAATAACGCGTCGATAGCAAGGAAATCTCACGCTCTGGTTACTGCTTGAGTGTGATTGCCTACTCCAGTGTGTCCTACTAGACTCAGACGATTCGACTTCCCAGTCCTGGTCCACAGGATCAATCGTACCGGTATATCTCGCCGGAACCCCCACCGATGTCTCCCAGTCTTGCTCCTCGTTAAATAGAGGCAAGGAAAGCGCCAAAGGTGAGGGTACCTCATGAATACATCTCGGAGGCGTACGCGGTGAGAGTTCCGGTGTGGCAGTCATGTTACTGATACTCGTATTGAACTCCGCGACAGACGCGCCGGTCGGGAGAAGAGAGCTTGTATGTGTCGTCGCCGTCATCGTCGACGGGCTATGCGCGTCTCTCTTTGCCCGTATGAGTCCCGCTTGCTGTCCAACCCAGCAAAGGGCCTCCGCGACGAGCGTGACCTCAGCATACTCTCCAGCCGCCAGTTTCCTCGGGTCGACACCGCTCAGACCCATGTCGTCGTTCTTGAGAATATCGGTCTCCAGAACGCCTAGAAAGATTTTCATACACTGCACTCTGGCATCACGCCGAGTAGGGGATTTCGACACAGCTGCCTGGCGTATACTGGGAGAAAGCGGGAGCCGTGAGGATAGAAAACATTCCAGGATTGCAAAGAGAAGTGAAGGAGTGAGATCTGTAGGGTGTTGGATGGGTATTGGAATTCGAAGAGCGGTGAGTAGCTCATTCAGTTGGCTTACCAGGTCCATGTTATTCAAACTCCGAATTGTAACTCCACTATCCCAATCAGCGATGCTCTTCATCCGCCTATTAGTACTTGCGAATATTTTCTGCACGTCTATCTCCACTGCTCCACTGCTTCCTATGTTTTCGCGAATCTTTTTCGGGACCCACGTCCTGTTTTCCTTCTTATCTGAATCTGATCTCCTTAATTTTCGGCTTATGTCCACTCTTATGCTCTCTCTCGCTTCTTAGTGGCGCGCGAAAATGGAGACTTGATATCGACGAGACAATACTTCATTAATATTCTGGGAAGTTGTGGTCCGAACGAATTACTCTTATTGGCTGACCTTTGGCATTTTCTGGTATTAGGAACACCTTGATAATAGTGTACATAATGTCCTTTATATGAGTCATATCACGGCCCCTCGCGGTCTCCCTCTGGTACCGGGTATATCTCAAGGGCATCTAAATGCCCTGGGATGCACTAGCCGTGCACACGTCGTCGAACTGACCGATGGGCTCTCCGTTGACATCGCACTGGGAAACTCCTGTTTCAGGCTCTCCGCATGGTAGCAATGTACCACTCTTTCTAGGCCTATGGGACCGAACGTTCCAACCTTCAAGCTTCAAGCCACAGGATACATTCTGCGGCAGAGCTTCACATGCGCGTACTCCACTGCGCCACGCACCATGGACCCTCTTAATGTGGACCTGGGTTCTCTTCGCTCGGTTTGATGACCCTGCATGTCTCCGTCCAATGGTTTCATCTTCATCACTGAAGACTCTTCGTCATTTTCAGACTCTGACCGAAATTCGTCGTCGCATGGTATGTCATGGTATGGAAGGGTTCTCTTCGCTAGGTTGGGCCTCCATGTAGCTGCTGTGGATATAGATCCAGAACATCCTTTTCTTTGTCTTGATTGGTCGCAAACACTTCAGGTATATTATCGAAGCGATCCATGTCGCTTTCATGAGGGCACCCATCTGATTTCATTTCGCCAGTCTGTTGAACCTCTTTGCGTCTAAGTACAAGGAACTGCGGAACTGCTGAAAGACCCATCTACATCTGCGCATAGGTCCATGGACCTTAAATCAATCAGAGTTACGCGAAAGAATCAATCAAATCGCCTGGGTATATGTCCACCTTGGGGGAAACGAAATCCTGCCTCTTGAATTCTGATCGGTATGATCCCCGTCCAACGACTGATTCTGAACCGAAAAGCAGTCTTGTCTACCCCTTCATTGATCCATACTCTTCTGACGAAACATCGCCCATGCGAATCCAAGTAGAAAGATGGAAACCCCGAGGGGATGGTATGCATGATACGCATTAGGTCCACTCCAACGCGACGTCACGGACTTCGCAGAAGCCGGCATTTCAGTGATCACGTCCCTTTTCAAGGCGAGTCGGGGGATGACATTGATAATGTGAAGGGAAGTCCATGGGCGGGAAAAGCAGGACTGTATTACGGGGTCGGTAAATGTGCTCAATAAATATCAGGACAAAACTGTCAGTCAAAGAGCCGCCACTATGCTCCGGACCTATCTTCCTCGGATCTGGATTTTCAATCATTGCCCACTGTGCTGGAACATTGAGATCGCTATACTCAGGTGAACCGACACCCCGAGAACCTCGGACTAGGACTGGAGGGCGGTTCGACAAGAACGCTTCTTGCATCGGCTAGACGAGTCAATGTGGATTAACTGGCACTAACTAGCTAAAGGGTCGCGTTGGCGAGGATCATCATTATTATTTCAAGGGCTAGAACAGCGAACCTGAGATCTGCTATGCTCCCAGATCATGAATCATGATGGCGGTGGAGATTGGAGTTTGGGTAGGGGTATATCTAAGATGCAGGCTAACACGAATCCCATATCTACTACCCCAATAAATTGTGGTGATTTGCCGAGGCTAGAGACAACTTGAACGTAGAAAGACCGGATCCAACTTCTGCATAGTGGTGACATCAGATATCCAGGAGGGACGGATGACTGTTACGGTCGTCATGAATAACAGTCGTAATTGCCGGTACCTTCTGCCCAGCCATGCCGCGGCTATACCATATAAGAGAAATTTTCCAACACTGACCTATGACGCGCAGACTGGCAGTTCCAGCTGCTTCTGATTCTTGTGATCGAAGGCAGACTGAGAACTAATGGAAAACATCCGTTCCCCGTTACACACGACGTCGATGTGCATCTATCGGAGCCTTTCAGGTTTCCAATTGCGCCCTATTGCGCCCATTCCTTCAATGATGGTGAATTGGTGCTCCTCCCATAAGATGATACATGGAACCCATCATCCCCATGTCCGATTATAGCACACAGATTCTCATACCGATAGGCGAGCTTTGACCCTTGGGTGAGTCCTAATTTTGTACCCTCGCACATGCTTCTTCGATCCACCTTCCGCGAAACATTGAGCTCGTCGCTGGAGCGTATGTTGCGGCGTTTGAGTACGTAGCCATATATCCGTACAGTATAACACGATACAGCACTACGTCGCTAAAGTTGACATCGTTGTGTCTAAAAAATTATACGAGACGAGGCCAAGGTTTGATTATCAGATACGTGCCTTGTACTGGCAAACGGATTCGAGCCTAGAGCTCACAAGGAGGACCTCGACGGTAGTTCTACAGCGTAGTTCGGGATGCTTGCCGCCGCGGGTAACGGAATAAATTTTAGTACACACCTGCGGCGTCGGTTCCGTAGATTGAATACCTCTGTGCCTTATCAGGAGGTCGTTGCCCAGACGATTTCCTCTGATTGTGGCACACGACGCCGAGGGCGATGGTTGCGCTCGTAGAGCTAACGAGGGTACAATTTTCTGAATTAGTACTATGGTACAACTTTTTGCTAAAAATAGGCGATTGTATCTACAAACCTCACCACAAAATACAAAATATCTCAAAATTACACGGCTACGCCACTATAGATGGCTCTGTGGAGGGGCAATATTGAGCACCGTACGAATTAACATACAAAACAAGAATCTCACTTTGGAGGATAGCGATGAGAGCTGAATGGGAACTCGTTATCCGGATCCTTTAGAAATGATCAGGCCATCGAAAACCGCGCGCGCATGAAAAATACCTTAGAGCTAGGACTGACAGGACTATTATCCCATTGATCCACGTCTATGGGCGCCATACTTGGCATCCGCGTACCAAGATGGAACATATTCGTGTTGTTGCTGGTCGTTCCCTGCTTATCAGTCCCTTTGCCTCTCACGATACGTCGGGTGTTCAACCTACACACGACCGCCGGTAAGTTACAACAAACGAAGACAATAAACTCTATGCGCACGTTGCCATGAAGGATATGGCGTAAACTAGAAGAGTCATCAGGCGCGTGATGTAGAATACGGTTTCATCACTCACGTTTGCTGAGGATGAAAAAACAAGCGACAAAAACTAAATTGGTGGGCCTGATGTTATACTGAAGAAAATATCAGATATGAGATGCACTAAACATGTAGATGCACTTACAAGGATCAACGTCGATAGGCTGACAGCGCTTTAGAACTAGGATTAGCTCCGCCGAGTGTTTATGCTCCGCATACCGCTCACCTAGTCAAAGCGCCGGTATTGATTGCGTATAGGACAAGGCTATTGACTAACGAATCCGATCTAGGCAGCAGTGAGCACGAGATACTGCGGAAACTAGGTTACACACTTATGGTATCCCGTTCTCAGTTTGTTCAGGAAATAGCACAACGATATGGCAGTGACCAAATCAGTTAGAACCCCGACGCCCAGGGAGGTAGATCCCAGAACCTATGACCGTGCATGAGAATAGGCATGATTGTGTGGACAAAAATCACCGACACGAAGATTGACGACCTCGAAGACCCCAGTCAACTCAAATCTAGAAGAGTGTCGGCCGCCAATTAATCACGAGTTAAGTATCGGCTTACGCTTTTAAGGTGAAAGCTGAATCACTGAGTGAGAAATTAAATATTTTTGAAGGCAAACGGTGTACTCACTTATGGCTAAGCCTTTACAGACACATAAATCAGTATGCTACCACGCAACGGCGAATATTTGGGGTGACATACCCAGCTGGCCATACGTTAATAATAACTAGGAAAAGGGGCAATCAGATACGTAAGGAACCAAAAGGATCAATCAATAAAACTCACGATGATACCGGTAATAAATATGTTGCGTTCACTGACTGTAGTTGGAATGTAAGTCTCCTTGGGGTTTTAGGCCGAGAGACTGCCACTCACATCTCCACACTCGCAACGCGAAGGATCTATACCAAGATGTCAGCATGCGACGGATGCGGAACAAGTGCTACAAACGTTTTTACAATACACCCCACAACGGCCTAGCTCGAGTATCAGGAGGTGAAGGGACGATAATTTTATGCAACCCACCCCAACAGTTTGCTGCAGCTTCAAGAAGATTGAATGAACTGAAGGTGGGGTTCCAACTGCGAACACTCACAATAAATGACCTATGTATCAGACGATGTAAGCTAGTGAACCGAGCGATAATACCAGACGACGCACCAAGTCACGGTTCCCCGAATCAAAGCCGACACATTCGCAAAATTTGAGATAGTGTAGTGATACACTACGTGTCCTATAAAGATCTGATCGACAGTTTCAAGGAGTCTACGAGGACACAGATATGCATAAGTAAGAGGCGGATTAAAGTGTCGGAAAGAACGACGCGTACAGAATGAGCAAAACCTGTAGGACTTGATTTCAGCGGAGGGAAAGCATGGAAGAACACCAGAGACGCGTACCAGTCCTTTGTAAACAGGTCTATCAAAGGGATATCTCGAGAAATATCTGAAGACTTGGGTGACGAGGATTCCGTAGACACAGCAAGCTACCGCGAATCCTATGAGCACCGCGCCTAGCGTATTGTTGATGTTCAAACCCTTCGGAAGCGACGCCATGGTAGGCGAGAGGAAGTGGCGACCCACAGAAGCAAGGGAGAGGGCAAGGGGCGTCCCGGAAACCAGGCCTAATTATGTAGGAGGACTGGCGATCCGAACCTGGCAATCTGCGCTACAGCACATGCACTCTAGGGAGACTCGTGGACCATAGTTATATTCTGCCCTGTCCTTCGATTGCTACGGAAAACCAAGTGATCCAAATGAAATCAACGGCCCTTGACATCCCGATTGATGTCGATTGAGTTCCTGTGCCCAACATAGCATCTACCTTGATGACTGAAAATAATTTTCGGCGCAGGTCCATTGAAAAAGACACAACATAGGATTCATGTACTTGGGGGCAGTGTGTGAACGAGAATAGCCTGCCGTGAGATTTGAAGAGTGTTGAGCGTTCCGCGGATGATGAGCCCTGAGTACGGTGCCTGATTAATGCCGGCCCCGCATTGGCAATGGATGGTGTGAAAAGACAAGAAAAGCTCATTTGTATGAATGCCGGACGTGGTATGCATGTGGGATATATCATATCATCCGATGCTTCTGGGGTAGCTACAAAGATAGCATTTTTACACTGAAAAACTACAAGGTGTCTGTAAAATACACACATATTACATTCTAAAGCATGCCCTTCCCTCATGCTTATGGGGCTCAGGATCCGTCGCCGCATTGAAGATAAGATAAGAGCTTGCAGATCCCAGTTAGTTTGCAGTTATGTGACCCTGGCTCGGATGCGAAGGCATTGGTATTGGGAACTGTAAGTTCCAAATTAAAAGACTGGCTTCCATAGCGGAACGGATGTTATACCTCTTGGTCTTGAGTGCTCAGTGGTTCGTCGGCATCTGACATTACGGAAACTTCTTGATGTATTCCGATGGTCAATTGAGTCTGCACACCGTATCGATTAAACACATGCGAAAAAGTTAGATTAGAAGAACCTTTTGTGTTTGCGTCTGAGGATGAACCATGTAGAACGCGTCGCCGAAGAGATGTGCGGTAGGACTTGCAGTTCCAATTTCTCTGTCTGTTCCACGTCCTCTCACGATATGTCGAGTGTTTAAGGTACACATGAACGAAACAGCGTATACTGGAATAGAAGCAAAGGTTAGCACAAAAGCGGTCAAGCGAAAGATAGCCCACGTTTGCTCAAAACGAAATAGAAGGCCATAAACAGGAAGTTCGTAGGATACAGATCGTACTGTCCATACGGTCAGGACGTGTTTCGCTGATTTCTATTTCCTGGACTCACCAATACTAAGGTTGTAATGCTGATGGTACTATAAATATGTTCGGATCAGCCTATGGCACACGACTTTCTCCCACCAACCTTGTCAGAACGCCCGTGTTGATGGCATAAACCGTGAGTCTGTTGACAACAGAGTCCGAGCTGATCATCGACTCAGTATGAGTATTCTGTCAGCTCGGGACGTAGAATGGCTCACCTCTTGTAACCTGTTCTTAGCCTCCGCAAGAACAAGGATAAGGAAAGTGCAATGATGATATCAGTCAGGGCCCCAGCGCCCAGCGAAAGCGAAGCCAAAGTCTGTGACCAGAATTAGAATCGCTACGGCATTCGGAACTGACGAGAGCTAACCCTCAAGTTCGATATGTACGCCAGTTTGTTCAGCTGAAAACTTATCAAGATCACATGTCAGAACTAGGATGGTTCTGTGAAAAGAACGACATCTTACGCTCGTACGGCATATGCTTTTGTTATCAGGTGGTCAGCACTAGTCTCTTTCAACGGGTCCGAAATTGGAGGTACCTATGGCGAGCCCTGCTCGGAACTCGGCGGTCAGAATGGGCACGGGGGGAATCCTTCTAAAGCGTACCGAGTTGTCCATATGTCAAGAAGAGCTGTATCGAGAAATGAATGTCACGCGACTATAGATATCTTAAACAATGATGACTTACAATTAAGCATGTAATGGGAAGATTATGTCCGCTGACTGGGTCTCGTTTAGGTACATCCCGAAGAAACAGGACTAAAGATTCTTACATCGCCATACACGCATGGCAAAGCATCTGAAGAAGGAGTCAGTAACCAAGGCATAATTGGGTACACATGTCGTACGTTTTAACAATAGTGCCCACTAAGGCCTAGTGAAAGGACATAAATACTTTGCGAGGCCGATGAAGATTGACAGGTACGTACACCCAAAACCAATTGAAGCTGTTGAGCAGTCTTTGTGAGTCATCAACGCTAGATGAAGGGCATTGCTTACAATGAGCGTCCATATCACGTCCCCAAACAACATAACTTGCGGCGACATATAATTTCTAGTAAACCTCTCTGTCAGTCGAGCGTTACGATGCAAGCTTTGCCACACACGATATCGTATAATAATACACGCAATGCCCAATAAACGCCTGGTCAATCATTTCTAAAACCCTACACCCGGGAAATCAACGGATCGGCGCGTCATCGCGAAAATCACCTGCATACCAAATTGCTGCCACCTGTCCACGAGCAAAATTAACTGATTGTAACTTCGGAAGAGGGATGTTGTCGTACCAGAAGTTTATAAGCAGGTAAATCGGATGGATACCGCCGAAAATACGAAAAAGCTTGCACACACAGTGCCCCGATTATTGCACAAGACACACCGAACCCGATTAATGCTGCTCCAAGGGTGGAATCGACACGGATAGGACTAGACATGCTGAGATGGAGGGGAGAATGGGACAGTATCGGTGGGAAGGATGGGGGAACGGAGTGCTGGCGACCGACCACAAGTTGCAAGAATCCCCTGCTTATGGAAGAAGCTATATATGCCTTGCCAAGGGCCGTGACATCAGGGTTCGGAAACAATATATTAAATGCATTTCATACTAATCGAATTCGAGAAACTTTCGGTGACGTCCTCGATGGTAATGAATCCGCGTGTCATAAAGTCTTCGGGGCGTCGGTCATTAAGCAGCGAGAGCTGGAGCGCTTAGTTCCCGAGTCTTGAATACTGCAGCATATACGTGAGTCATCGTCACCGCAAATTTACCAGTTGGGAAGCCGGTGCGTCAAACGGATCTGACTCGCAGCGACCCAAGTATACCAACTAGATTCACAGTTCTGGTATGATGCGAGATGATGCGTGGACCGGGGGCAAAGAAACGCCTCCCCCCGGCTCGTGGGACCTCTACGCACACCATACCAATGAAGAGCAGACAACTGACGAACGAAAATGAATAGAAGCAAGGGGTTATCGGGAAAAGTCACAGATTCTCCTCCTTCTGACCCGGAGTAATTGACTTCTGGAGTCGATAACATATCCGAGGCCTGGACGGTGGGTACAATCTTAAGTTGAGAAAAATGCAGGACCGCATGCCACATGGCGTGTATCACCGCACTGAATCCGCGTTACGAAAGGTATGTTAGAGTGCCCGAGCGGCTCATGAAACGGTGGAAAATATATCTCGGCATTACGCTTTGCGGTTATAGTCAGTCGTCATGCATCTGTGTTTCGCGTTTGCGCGCAAACTCTTTTTAACTGTAGCGCTCTGACTCTGAGACACGGATTAACCATGGGTATTCAGGTGTGAAAAGATGACTGAATACAGTGACTCACCAGATATCTACATGTTTTGGCCGTAAGCTGATGACAAGGCACCCACTCTGACCCCGCACACTTTGAAGGGCACTGGGAAAAACAAAAGATGATCTTGACGCCGCTAAGTCCAATGATCTGAGTGCGGAAATCCTAAGCCGGTGGGCGCACGGTAACAACAAGAATGCATTAATTGCTGTAAAGAGTATCTATCAGAGTGTCGTCAGATCAGAGCAGAAGAAACAGGGGTAAGAGAAATAACACACCTAACATATACCTTATTGCTTCTTCATATTCTTCTTAGCAACACTCTTATCGCTCCTCACCCGTGTTGATTTTGAAGTGTTTGTTTTGCGCGATGAAGCTGACGATGGTTTCTTTCGCGCCCTATCACGCTCTTTCCCTTGCATTTTCACTCCCTCCTTACCCAAAGTTAGTCTTGCCTTCTTCTTTGCCAGGCGTCGTGCCACTCGGTCGGCATCAGTAGACTTGACGTGTTTGCGAGCCTCCTTGGTGAGATGAACGAGTCTGTCGCCTAATGAAGGGTCACCAGCGGGTATTGACGGCTGGACTAAGTTCTTGGTTCCCGCGGGGGCCGAACTAGTGGTACGACGTCCTCCTGGAAGTGTTTTGCAGCGTTGTACACGCAACTTGCGTTTGGCGAATTTGAGCTTTGCTTCTTCCAACGCCAGAACCTCATCAACACATTGTCGGTCCTGGAGGGTCGGTAAGTTATCTGAGCAAATGAATGATGAAAAACACCCACGGCAAATTGAACGTACGCAAACCCTTTCCCAAGCTGAGATTCCTTGTCTCGAACAATTCGAACCCTGGTCACCCACATTGGCAATTTCACATCTCCATCCTGCTCGTCGTTGTCAGCTGGCGGTCCACGCTCTCCTGTGACAAGCGTTTCGAAAAACACCCGGAGATCTTCCTCTTTGCTTCCGAAATCCAGATTACCGACAAAAACTGACGACTTGGGATCGCCATCGACCGAGTCGCCACGGTCTGGAGAGCTTGTTCCGCCAACGAGATCCACGCGAAGGACACGATCCATGAAGGTCGAGCCGTTGCATACCTCGGCTGCTAAGCGCGCTGCTTCGTATGGGTCGAGCGAAGGAGGCAAAGGGGGGAGATTGGATGGTCTGTTTTCTGGCGGAACCGGGTGAGCGAAAACGATGTAAGCATTGGTGAGGTCGGCAGAGGAATGGAAATCATGATTGATGAAAGCGATACGTTTCTTTTGGCTCGGTGTAAGGAATTTCTTTTCATCACTTTTTGTGGAGTCGTCTTCGTTGTTGTCTCTCCATGACGAAGCACGATCCTTTCCATGCTCTCTGCCTTTCTTTGCCTTCCCCTGTGTCTTTGTCTTTTTCTCGGAGACATCATCCTCAGGAAGTTTGGACGTAGGAGTCTGAAAAGCGATGGAACGAAAACGAGTGGATTCAACTTTTGCATTGGGAACCAGACCGATGATATGTCGATGTAGCTGCTTGAGCACAGACTGCGCGTGACGATGAGAATGAGTCGGCATCAAGAGAAGGCGTGCAACGCACCTTTTTTTGAGCAACTTCGATAGATAGATTTCCAACGAAGATCGTGCGTAAATCCCGTTGGTCCTGTGTCTCGTCAGAAGGAACGAATTTACGCTTCTGACTGGCACGACCAGCAGAAGGAGCGTTCTGAGCTATTGATTCGTGGACAAGTTTCGAGGGATCTTCGTCTGACTCGGATTCGCCATCCTTCTCAATTGGAATCTCTTTCGACTTCGCGTAGGTATCCTCCAGTTCGTCGTCGTTCTCGTCGTTGTCGATGGCGACCTCTGCTGTATGCTTCAGAGTCTTTTGGTTTTTTTTAGGCGCTTTGCCTTGCTTCGCGGACTCAAACGAAGTAGATTTCAGTCGCTTGGTGGAAATAGTAGATTCCTGTTCGTGTTTACGTTTCTTCGAGTTGACCTCGGTGACATTACTTTTCGGTGGCCCAGATAGAAGTGTGGGTTTGATAGCCTGCTACGGTATAAAGACAGATGTTACAGTCAGAGAAGATCACTTACATTTGATTGAAATAGCGCGTCGAGTTCCGTATCAATAAGCTTGCTGCCAGAAGAGAGAAGTAAAGAATCCAGCGTCATGGTGAAAATATGAAGGCAAGTTGGTGCCGGCAACCCAGTATGGAAGGATGTGACAGCTTTGGCGCCTCTTACTATGGAAATATTGCAATATGGTTATGGGCGTTTAGCGCAGTGGTAGCGCGCATGCTTTGCACAGCATTTGCTTACGTAATTGTATGAGGCCCAGGGTTCAATCCCCTGAACGTCCATGTTTTTCAATCCCCCTTTGGCTGATAAGCTTATTTATTTTTGCATCTGAATTTTGCACTGTGTAGCGCCTCACAATGAAGAATTTCCACATAGTAAGAGGTTCGGTGCCAAATCTACTAGTCACTGAATTTCCAAAGAAGTTCATGAGGACCCATCGGGGGAGACATACACAACTCTCAAATTCGATTTGTTAAATTCGGTATCGTATGTGCGAATACCATATTACATACTGTGGACGGTACCGACCTACCTACACTTGTACGCCTAAAGTCCCATCGTCCTCAAAGGCCATAAAAAGCGTTCCATCCAAATCAGGTGATTCCGATGGAGTACATTCCAATAATTTATCAAAGGAAGAAACGCAACTGCTGGCCATCCAGGCTTCCACCATAAGCAATCTATGCTGTTACGAATCTCTCAAAGGAAATCGCGCGGGTGTTTCGTATGCCCATACTTAATATCAGGCCAGCGCAAGAGGCTCGGGGACAACTGAGTGTTCATTAATTCACTAAAGTATGTCCGGCACTAGTCACTGCGGCAATGGACACATTGTCCTCGCCTTACCCTCACATCCTCATCCAAGGTCAGGGAGCTTCCGCGTTCATGCAGTGGTGTTATTGATCTTGCTAGGCTGGTCCATCGGATGTTTTGTCATCTGTTCATAGCGGAACGCCATTCTGAGATCGTCTGGCGTTCCTTTTGAACCCCATGAGAGAAGTATATAAGGCCGAGATGGTTCCCGTCGCGGCACAGACATGTAAGAACAAGGACCAAAACATCGTTGCATGATAAATTAGGATGTGGAACAATATGCCGGATCCGTAACAAACTCAGAGGTATAGCCGTCGTACTCAAACGTAGTCGGTCCGCGTCTTCCCGTGGGTAAGCTTTCTTGATCCTTGCATTGAATGACTCCTCAGTGACTGCGCTGTTACTTGATTTCAAGATCTCACCCCATGATTGGTGTCAAATGTCTTTGTGATTTTTCTTGTTCGTGCTATGCATTTGCCCCCTGGTTCTAGATGTTCTCTCAAAACATCAGCACCCCGATACATCCGCAACGATAGATGTGCGATTCATGGGGTTCCTTGTTCGATCTTTACGTAGCTCCGAGGAAGGGCTCGACTTCCCGTGAATTTGAAGACCGACACGGGTGAGACTGCCGCTGGAATCTATTGTTTCCTGTGAACCGGAGATTTTGGGACCGGAGGTGAGCATGAGAATCGAGTAAAGAAGAGCAGATATTCTTTTCTTTACTTTGTACTTGTCTGTGCATTTAGCGTCGACGAATTGAATAAAAGTTCTGCATTTTGGAGTTTAAACCCGACGTACACGGTGAGGTTGAGCAGCAGACAACTTAAACGAGTAGGAAAGACCGAAGCATTGGTTCTGTATCGCTCTAAATGACCTCTGGCATAAGAGGGCATTGACGTTCACGTAAGTAGGTGAAGTGGTGATGGTGATTAGGGCTCTCGGAAGAAGGATAACTTTAACTTAAGCTTTGAATGTTGAACTTTTTTGAACAGTGACCGGGAAAGGACGAAAGTGAAGCCTCCTCCTAAAGTGGAAGGAATATACTATCACGTGACTGTCTCGTGCGTTCTTTTCTCGAGAATTTATCCCAAAATGTGACATCTTTTCTTCCTCCTTTGCTGACTCAAGAGTTACCGCCCAGCCACGAAGCAACCTTATCGAGCATTCTGAGTCCAACACACTGGGGAATCAAAGCTGTGAACTTCCTGTGTTTCACATACCACCTATCAACGGATTCAATATCTGTTGAACTGTCAACATAGCTTGCTATCTGATATAATACTTCGAGTCATCTGCAATGCTATGCCGTGACACCCAATACATTACTTGATGCTGCGAATCCAACAGGGATTTGGAATGCTCTCTCCTGTGCGCTCGACGCTGAGCCTTTTCTATTATCCTCCGCGTCTGGCGGTAATTATACGAACTTTCGAATATTCGTACCCGTTTGATCTCATTTCCGCAACGAGCATCATTCGGAACGATCACCGCGCGCAGTCTTTCAACCGCCTTGATGTTTTGTCGGACGGAGTCGGACCTGATACCCCCTTACTTGCGTCTATCCTGGCCCCAGAGTATCCGGTATTGCGTTTTTTTCATTTATATCATTTGCTGATTGACTGAATTGCTTGGCCTTCTCTGGATCGATCAACGGCGTGACTGAAGGTCCTTTATACTCGGTCATTTAAGCTATGAAGTTCTGGCGGCGACGGATCAATGATCTGTATTTGGCGGGCGGTTTGCACTGGAATAACCGGTCCCGTGGGATGCTAAGGATATAAATATGATGGGCTCAACTGATATACCCTCAACTTAGTCCAGTCATGTTCCCTCTTTTACTCTCCGCGATAGCCACCAGCCATGTAATGGCAATGGCGACACATCCTCAGGAACCTTGGTCGATTGGCAGTGACAGTATATGGAAATCCTTGAACGCGTCCGTCGGTGGCCGCCTTGTTGCAGGCGCCCCCCTTGCGCAACCTTGTGTTGACGACCCCACATCAACCTTATGTTCAGAGATACAGCATGGATATCTAGATGAAGGTACGTGCCAATATCTGCTGCAAGATGGTGTACCGTGTTCATCGCGATGGTCCTTGTCTTAGTGTTTCGTTCAAACCGACCAGGCGGCTTCACCAATGCGCAATGGGAGAGCTGTCAGGCCACTGGTCAACAGTGTCTTCTCGACTACACCAACACGACTAGTACTAGTCCGATAGGGGCGCCGAATAAATGTCAAATGGGCAGCGTGTCAAATTATTATGTGAGCGCCTTTCCAATGTTGTGCTGGCGAGCGTCAGTTCCTGAATTGTTGCCACCCTAGCTTGATGTGCGCTCTGCGAGGGACGTCTCAGCTGCCTTTCAATTCTCGAAAGTGTATGGGGTTCCGCTTGTTGTGAAGAATACCGGAGTGAGTCCATCTGTTCGTTCGGCATCATACCGATGACTCATGATCTATTCAGCACGATTACAAGGGGCGAAGCAGTGCACCTAACTCTCTCGGAATCTGGGTACGTCTTCATACCAAGCCTACGTACTGAGACTCATTTAATAAACTTTCTAGACACATAATCTCAAGCATGTATGTGAGACTACGCGTTGAAGGCAGCGCAGTCATTGAACATTCATCTAGATCTCGTATAATCATCAATTCGTCCCTGATGGTTGCAAACATCTACAGTCAGCACGACCAGCGGTGACACTCGGGGTTAGTCTCGTTCACATCCGAACCCTAGAACTGATCAATTGATCAACATGATAGGCTGGTGTTCAATGGTACGAGGCCTACGCCTTCGCGGAAGCTAACAACATCACCATCGTTGGAGGTAGGTCTAGATCATCCCGGAATTACCGCATGTCCTGAATGTCCGTAGGTACCGACAGATCCGTCGGCGCGTCCGGTGGTTGGTTAATGGTTCGAATCAACTATCTTTTAGTATCGCTCGGAGTTTCACGGCTTTCTAGGGCGGTGGTCACAGCATGCTTTCAAATACAATGGGACTAGGCGTTGATCGTGTGGTACGCGTCATCCTTCAGTTCCGATCACTATACCTGATCTGTCACCTTTGCTTCCGTAGCTTCAGTTTAAGGTCGTTACACCAGATGGACGATACAGAATTGCCAACGCATGTCAAAATCAGGACCTCTTCTACGCGCTTCGTGGAGGTGAGCGTTCACGGCTTTCGCTGTACCGTTGATCGTCAATAACATCCCCGGCGATAGGTGGTGGCGGGACGTTCGGTGTGGTCCTTGAAAGCACCGTGCTAGCTTCCCCGCCGGTAAAACTTGAGACGGTCATTGTATCATTCGACCCGGCTGCTAATCCGACTCTCACCGAAGAACTATGGACCATCATGGCTGAGAACTCAGTGCGTTGGGCGGAAGAAGGCTGGGGCGGTATTTCGAACAAAGGCGTTGCCATTTACATCAACCCGCGCCTCGACGCCGGAGCAGCCGCTCGGTCCATGGCTCCGCTGATCAATTTTGGTCAGCGGTTAGTCGCTCAGAATGTTACCGGTGCGAAAACGTTGGTGACGACCTTCCCAACTTGGTCGTCGTTCTTTACCACGTTTTCTAGCCAATATATGGCGGTATGATTACTTTTGGCTATTTAAGTATCTGGTTTCCTAATCTTTCGATTTCTCTAGCGCGTCGGAATACCACTAGCGCTGGCCTCCCGGTTAATAAACAAATCCAACTTCGAGACACCGTCGAGCCAAAGAGAACTAGTTTCTGCACTTACGGCCGCCAACAATGCTACAGGATCAGTGATAATACTTATTTCGGCACCCTCATCTCATCCAGGTGATGGCCACACTAGCGTAACCGAAGCCTGGAGGGACAGTTTGTTCCATGTCACGCTAGTTTCATCGTGGAATTGGGATACATCGGCGGAAGCAAAGAAGGGCCATTATTCATTGGCCAGCCATGCGATTGACCATCTACGAAAAATTACTCCCGACGCAGCATATGTGGTACGTTTTCATGTTACCACACCTTTGTATGTCGAGGCTGACATGTGGAATTCACAGAACGAGGCTGATGTATATGAACCAAATCATGAAGGTCAGTTACCCCTCAGCTAGCGTACATGTAAAAGACCAACCTCTGTTGTATTCAGTTACCTTTTGGGGATCTAATTACGACAGACTCTTGTCTATCAAGCACAAATAGTACGTTTCGTCTACCGTTTCTCGATGTCTGCCTCTCATCATGTCTTAGTGATCCAGATAGATTGTTGGAATGCTGGCAATGTGGCAAGTCCTCTTTCCCTTTTCTAGCCTTCAGAACACTGATTTTCCTCCTCGGCTAGTGGGCTGGACGCCAGCATCTCCCATCTACAAATGCTACTTGTAGCCATCTCCCTCCTCGAAGAGGCTTTGATCGGTTTATTTAAACTATATATAGGGCACGTTTTGTATCGAATACTGGATAACAAACTATCAATTCAAGATCATCACATCCGGAAGTGAGATGAGCTTTCGAATTGGCTGTGACCATGATCAATCTATCTGTCCATCGTTTTGTGGCTATACGATCACACGCGTATCTATCTTGGCCAAAATATCCCACTCGGGGTCCGAGATCACTGGCCGTCCTGCCAATGTGACATGAATCTTGGTACTTACTCCAATAGTACTTGTAACTTGTCGGAGTAAAATTTCGACTCTTCGAAGGCTCGAAACCTCGGTGCGTAAGTTTCTGTGAGTACTAAGGTTCAACTTGAAGTCCTTTGCGCGCTATTGGTAGATCAAACTTCGTAGCCCCACCTTCGTTATGTCGCGTTCTTGATATCGGTTACCATACTTATATGACTGCGTTTACGTTGATATCAAAAAATTTGAGCCGATGCTTGGCCGATTCAGTGAAAATAATTCAATTGATCTGATTTTATTACGAGTATCCAATTCGTGCAGTACTCAGCCTAAGGCACTCTCGAAGACGACCCCAACCGTTTTGTGTACAGTATATGGTCGTACAGCATTGTACACGGCGTTAAATGCCAATCCCTATAGCTTCAAGTCGGCATGCTTGCATAGCCGGTTCCTGATGATCGGCCCTTATGGCACGCGGTTGCCACGTCCGAGTAGTCCTTGAATATAGACTTTTCTTTCTTTCTTTTCTTTTTTCTTCGTGGGCCGGAGACCATCCCTTTATTTACCGTTCAGCCAGCGCAGGCGCTCTTTTCATGCATTCTCTCCTTTTGCTTTGCTGGCTTTTGATTACCTCCACGTCATTTGGTGCGACGATACCTGTCAAATTCCTACCTCAGGACGTGACAAAAGGTCGTGGCGGATTCGACCTACCAATTTTAAGAAGTAGCAAACGAAGCACTACACCTGGTAAACGAGGCGATGTCAGTGGGTCTGTCGGGCTAGGTGACAATTCCGACTTGTGAGCAATTGTTTGTGTCAGGAAGCTGCATGTGTTGAACGACGAATCTGCTTGTGCCAGATTATACACTGTTCCTATCGAACTTGGGGATGATGCTACTGCTGTACACCTTGGTGAGAACGCCTCGATTCTCTACAGACGCGTCGCCGACCATAGAAGCTCATTCGTTAACAATTTGTTAGACACAGGATCCAGCGATCTCTGGGTAATCACGGACACATGTAGCGGCGGAACGTGTTCATCTGTAACCACAGCGCGCTACGATTCTTCAACGTTAAACTTGACTGGTGCCGAGGTCACCATGAACTACGGCGACTCTACCACAGGGACGTCGGCCTCTGGACCTATAGCCTTTGAAACGGCCACAATTGCTGGCATCTCCATAACCGGACAAACCTTTGTCGCCGTCAATACCACTACGAATCCCACCGTTAAATATGGCGTAGCTGGTATCTTCGGTTTGGGCTTTCCCAGTGGAAGCAAAGTCCAGGAAGCCGTGGTGGAGCATACCTCTGGTGACATCACCAACACGGATAACTTTGTGCTGGCGACGTCCGATGATGGACCGCTACTATCTCGCATTGTTATGACGAATTATCTCCAGGCGCCTATGTTCTCTATTGCTCTTCAGCGAGATACTATTGACATTGGCGGCGGGGACGGCACGCTTACTGTTGGCAAGCTGCCTGATGGCATTGATAATTCGTCCTTGACCTGGGTACCTGTTAGACTATATTCTTCTGGTGAAGGAGGGCTTAGACCTCCGTCGTTTGCCCCGGATGAGGTAGTTTTATCTTTGACTTAAGCTTTGTCTGTCTGAGTCTGTTTTTCAGGTGTACCCTTTGTAAGCTCAAGTATTGCCCTCACTAGTTCGAACTCATCTTCCTCCAGTCGCTGGGAAATAGACATAGATGGTGTCTATCTAGACGGTCAGAAGATTGCTGACTCCACCGAAGCTGCTACCGATGGTGTCGATGGCACTCATGTATCTGCCTTGATCGATACAGTCCGTACTTCTAATTATTAGCGGCGGCATCGACTTTGGTGCTAACATGACAACAGGGAAACTCTCTTCTTCGTGGACCCTCGGACGTCGTCAAGAACATTCTTTCAACAGTGTCGTCCTCATATAATGCATCGGATGCTTATTTGAGTCAAGCAGTCTTGCCATGCGCTACGGCCCATACGCTGTCATTTCAGATCGGCGGCAAGGTATCTATTCCTTCAGACTGTGGTAGTGTTGCAATATGCTCAATATGAAGATAGATGTTTCCCATAGACCCTAGGGACTTTATCGGAGACCTCCGTTCTGGTGATGCTACCGACTGCGTCGCGGACAACCTCGTCTCCACTGACCCGCCAGGTCGGGGATCACTTTATCGCTGGAGCTTGGGAGACCCGTTCTTTAAATCGTATGGTGCTACCTAAACTAAGTGTCTCCGACCTAACTAATACTTCGGACTTTCGTCAGGAATCTCGTAGCGTTCCACTATGGGAACCTCACCCATCCCTCGGTCGACCCACCGCGCGTGGGCATCCTCTCGACTGTCCCCGACAATGCTGATAGCCTACTGCAACAAGCAGTTAAAGATGCAGAAGCTAATGGCGGGAATTTCGAGTGTGCGCTTCTGTTCCCTTCGAGTTTTCTAAACTTTCCTTATCTTGTGTTTGCTACTAGCTACGGTAGAATTGGCGCCTACCGCTGAGGCCGCAGCTGCGAGTCAAGTGACGGTTAGCCTTGCGGGTTTAACGGAGTCGACCACAGGGACGCTGTCATCGGCGTCAGGCACTGCATCTGTTGCGGCGACTGCGGCGGACTCAGCCTCACCGTCGGATAACAGCAGTGATGCTTCAAATAGTCAGGACAACGCCGCCATGGCCATCGGCAAGGCTAGCAGACCATGTCTGTTCATACTAGCTACGGTAGTTATTGTTTTGCTATTCTAATACGGACAACGCGATTTATTCTTCGGCAAATATATGAATCCCACGAACCGAGGAGTAACATGAGCTCACCAGGTCAAGGTGTAATTCTTGTCGGGCAGTAGATTTTCCGTCGAATGCTCAGTGGAACTGCGGACCACCGAGTGTTGGTAGCCATGCAAAGGATTTGGAGCAGATGTCAAATGGATGACATAAAGCCAATGCTTCGCGAGGATGAACTCTGCAACTTGGTCATCGATGGAATCTTTCTGCATGTATTCACTCCCAGGTTGTAAGGATTGACCCTCCGTTGCAGAAAAGAATACTTATGTATTCTATTGTCTATGACAAAATTGGACACAGAACCCTGGCAAAGCCCGAGTCGGAAGGATGCGATGTCAAGCGATTCGGTCACATAGGGATAGGAAATGGTCGAATACTACAAAGTCCTACTTACTCATCGCTCTCTTCTGGCAATCATTCTGTCTCCGGCTGCATCACTGATCGTCCACTGTAAATCTAGTCAGAAAACATGGTGTCTATTGATCTATTTAGGGCTGGTAACCGTTCAGCTTTTGAAGAAAATTATTATGCAATACATGTACTTTATGATTTGGTGGGGCTCATATTCTTATAACCTACTCCTCAGACAGTTCCGCGCATTGTGTGAGCTCCCTCTGACAATTCTGCCAGAAGATTTCCTTCACAACCGCTTTCTTCATCAGATCGGTAATTCCGAAGCAAAAATCCCGATGTTGCTGCCACTCTATGACATCAAAGTCATCCCGGTAAAAATCGATGCGTTCTTTACACCCCAAGCACCATACGTGCCTGGGTCTCATGGTGTTAGTGTTTACCCATGCTTCAGCCTCGAGAAGCCGTCTCCGAGTGTCCCGGTCCAAGGGTGCTCCCCCTCGAAGCGTGTGGTCAACGAACATGGTCCTGATTTCGACCAAGAAGTTTGGGTCAGGAGGGGAGTAAGTGAATGTCATGCGCAGTTCGGTCGGCAGACTGGGGCCAATGGCATGCATGTCGACCCACGATCTAGATAACAAGGAGAGAAACCAGTGAGCTTGGCCTGTTCAAAGTTGTGCGCTCCATACCTTACGCGGTTGGAAAGATGCCAATCCTTTCGAAAAGTCTGGACATCGAAGCGGAGTCGAGTGTATCCGATTTGGGGTGGAGCAGGAGCACTATAACCAGCACTGAAGATGCCGGCGAGCATTGTGCAATGTGGATGGAGTGTGGGTAGAGAACGAAGGGAAAGCGAGCTTAGAGTACTTGTCACTGTTCCAAGTGTGCTTAAATAGCCTACCTTCAAATTGCCACCCATTCGTTTATTGACCTTGAAGTGGCAAACCATTATTTGTTAGGCCGAAGCTAAAAAGTCGACTCGACAACTGGGAAATTGGAATTCAGGGCGGACTGGAAGGTTCGACCGTTGGGCCACTGCTGTAGGGCACAAGGTAACTATTATTGTCCTATTTAATTCTTGAATGTTGACATTGAATTGTGCAAAGGCCCTACGACGCTCTGTGCCACACCAGTCCCCCAGTCAGTCGCAGGTCCGGTCGACAATAGTCGCCTCAAATTCGCCCTCCGTGACCGTTGCGTGACAACCAGAAAAGGTAATCACACAACGAACCGGCTCACGAGCGCTCAATATTACTCAGTGGGGGTGGCATTGAAGAGAAAAATCAACAAGTTCTACACTGTACAGGGCTTACTTATAGCCTGTTATTTTTCATGCTGATATGGGGCAAAAGAAGTGATAATTCCATATTTATTCAAAGAACATAGCTAAGAACATGTACCACTACTGACTAGTGATAAGCTAATAAATAAATGTACGTACTTCTATTTTTCCGTGACGAACATCGTCCTAGAGCAGCTGCGCCAGCAGCTGACACCAGCAGTGTCCAACGCATCAGGTCAAGCGGTAGTCGCGTCGCCGATGGTCCCAATTCCTCGGGCTGGCCTCTTGAGTTGTGACGCGTGAGCGCCCGTCGCCGAGCTCGAACTCTTAGAACGAGCGGTGGTGGTAGGGCAGCATAACGGCAGCGCATGCGAGAGGGAGGCAGCGGTGCGCGATGCGCGTGGCATCGTCGTCGTCGTCGTCGTGGGTGATGGCGAGAGGATCGTGGTGGGAGAGGGAGAGAGTGGCAGTTGAGCTGACCTGTGGTCTGCCACTGGTCATGTGTCAATTTGTCAGATGCCTTCCTCTTTGGGACTCACGCGGTGGCTGTGCTAAAGGGCGAATTTTCAAATCGACAATCGACGGCCCGAAGATTACCACGTGGCCAATCACTTGTGCCGAGTTTCGTTTAGTACACGGCTTCTCTAAGTCCGATTGGCCGTTCCATTTTTCATCCTCCAGATGCAAAATTTCGACATGCTGCGTCTCTGACTCTTACGGCCCTTACGGACACTGCAGAGATGGGCAGCCTGAGCACCATCTTCGTCTAAATCTGCTGGACACGACAGGTGGAAGTTCCGACGACGACGACGAAACTTGCCAATTTTCCGGGGGGGAAATACTATCGCTGAAATGTACACATCTCAGTCAATGGTAGCCGGAGAAGAGCCTGATGCCGGGGTTACGCCATCAGACCTACGCCCTGTTTCTCCTCGTCGTGTCACTGCAGACAGCTGATGCTGAACCGCTTTCCTAGTTGTGCTTGCACCTTGTTAAGCAGCTTCGCCCAGCCTTGCCCAGTGAGTTGGATGGTAAGTGCCCTTCTACTTATACGCTCTTGCTTTGTTACTTACGCACCGCTCGATAGTATCGCTGATGAAGAATGGTAGATTCGTCGCTTCCCGTGACAAAGGCTGGAGCTTCTTTTACTATAATATCTTCAAGCATGTCTTTATAAATCCACGCAACCAATCCGTCAAGTTTTCCTAATTGAAAGACGTGATTAAACGGCCGGAATCGAAAGCAACGAAAATCCTACCATACGCAACAGTTCACACGCGTCATTTCAGACCGGTGGCGAGGCATCAACTGTCTGCTTCTCCAAGTTGCCTCAGGGTTGTTCAAGACATTCAGCGTTTGCAAACCTTCAAACCTTCAACGTTTTGCTGCGTTTCTGTTCGTTGCGAGGGAGTAGCGCGGGTAGCGACAAGCAAGCGACTCCGTGAGAATTCGAACTCTCACGTGGTTCGGGTTCCCTGTAGGCGCTAGTCCAGCGGTCGCTCATCTTAACGCCCAGCACAGATTTCTCCCTCATTGTGAAACCCACTACGATTGAGTTAGAAGAGGTACGTTCCGGCTCGAGGCGACCAGTCTTTTGTTTCTCTGCTAATTGATGTTGTATCAGCGGTTCCGATGTCTTCCAAACGGCGGATTTTGGTTGCCTTTGAAACTGAGCATATACAAAAGCGAAGGAAATTTATAGTAAGCTCAGATTCAAAATTGGTTTCCTGAGTGCTCAGGCTATTGTTCCAGGTTCAGATCGGCGCAAGCGCCTCGAACGAAACCCTGATCCAAGAGATAGCGAGCTACGTCAGCATCGAAGATCCCGCTAACATTGTTCTTGAACTGCCTGGCGGCTTTGAGCTTCGTAGGCAAGAGTGAGGTCTAATTATTGACAGTCATGGAGTGCGGGCAGCTGACTTGTATGTTGGAAGCGGAATCGACTGCATTGAAGACGGTGAAATCGTTACCGCGAGATACTGCTCGCAACAGCCGGCACAGATTGACCTGAACCCACCCAAACCTTTCACTTCTTCCGTACCGGAAGCCTCAGCTATAGAACCTGGACGGTTTAAGGTTCGCCTCATCGCTGCCAAAAGCGCCCGTGATTACGCTCGACAGACGCCGAAAGAGCAGGGAGAGCACCCAAATGGCGTGCACTGTTTCGAAGGCCAAGCAATAAGTGGTAACACTACGCTTGTGCGCGAAATTTTGCATCTCTTTGTCCAATGTATGACATTCTGCTCAGTGCTCCTTAAGGACCGAAGCCTGTCGCGTCTTAGGCTGGGGCGAATATGAGGAAGACAACCAGTGCCAACACGAACCTGAAAGCGCCTGCAGTTGCGTTATAGCTACAGAGATAGAGCAGCATGGTTTAGCCTCGACTTTGCATTGTCGGTTTACAACAAATGGAAGCCTTTGCAAGAATGAAACGTGTCCCTATTCGCACGTTTCTGTTTCCGGTCAGTCTTTTTTATTTAACAAAAGACTAAAGGCATAAGCTGACGGGTGTTACAGACCACCTTCCCGCTGACGAACCACCACATTGTAGTATCTGTGCAGAATTCTTAGGCAAGGTTTTGTTTCGTGTCATTACACCCAATCGTAACTTTGAAATGTTCAGGATTTCCTTGTCCGGATTGTATGAAATTTGCTACCGAGAATGATATAGATCCCGGCGAGGTCTTGTTTTGTCCTTTAGTACAGGTAAGACTTCATTTCCGTCCACGAACTCAACTTCAATCTGAAACTCTTATAGAACGTAGGATGCATGCATATGCACCATCACCACTGCTTGCGAGGAATGAGCAGTCCAGGCTGCCCTTCCGGTTGTTCAGTTGATAGATACCCCAGAGAGCCAACTATCTTTGACACATCTGAACGACACATCATCATCGCTTACGACGGCGATCGGATTGAGCGAATTCCAATTCCGCTCACTGCCGGGACCATTGACTCAGTGATTCAGCTGCCTACCAAAGATATCATCGCACTCGTGGAGGACTTTCTCTCCGGGAAGGACTATGAGCGTTCTGGTTTGTCAATCAGGATTCATTATCGCAATCCAGTCACTGAGCAAGTACTTTCTTCCCCATGAATTGCCCCACATTTACATTTACCTACTAGATGTACCCGTCTGACACGCTCTACCCTTGTCAGCGTTTGCTCGTCTTTGAAGCATACTACCCTGAATCATCGGCGATTCGATCTTTTCAGTCATAAGACTTACCTTAACCGGGCATCCGAGTCAATGGGACCATTTTGTGTAGATCTGCATACCTCCCGGTCACCTATTCTTGCTTGCGGCTGCGCTCGTCTGAGCGAACTCTTCTCCCCTACGAGCCAAGAGATTTCTCTCTACGTCGTCAAACGGCACCGACAGCATAGTAATACCGGCGGTAAAGGCGTCACGTCGAAGCAGAGTATGTATCTGAGCGACATGTCGTATCAGCCTTGCATCATCCAGACGCCTCGGGGAATGTCCGCCTTTCTTGCGTCGTTGTATAGGCTCTGCGCTATAGTTGCAGACAAAGGGAGCGCCGCAGAGAGAAGGATCATCTCTTCTCTCTACACGATCACTAGGTTTCCCCCCGCTGCTCGTACTCGTGAGTATAGCGATAAATTTAGAACAATTTGCACGGGGACTAAGCTTATTTAGTGGCCGTCCTTATCCGGAACAAGAACCCTCTTCCGGAGGAACGGGCGGCGCTATCAGAGGCTACCTTTCACGCGCTCCGCGATTTCATACCAGCTGGCATTGCAGGTCCTGTACAGATCAGCACTAATCCGGGGCGATTCTTCGAAGCCGTGAGTTCATTTCTTGTTCCACATTGAGAAACCTGTACTTACAGACACCATGAACATTAGGCCCGCATTCTTCTCGGTCATGTCCTGACAATGGGGGAAGTGACCGACTCAAACTCGGCGAACCCCATAGTGGAAGATATCTCTCTCGTTTGCAGTGTGTCGCAGAAGCGACTTGTTGACCCCGTCTTAGTGGGCACAGAACATGTTAACAGAGATGTTAGCGCGCTCCGACGGGCAGGTGGAGAGCTATTTAAGCCCTCTCACAGAACAGCTATGCCGGCGGTGGCGGATATGGAAGATTCGACCAAACTAATACTGAATCAGCTCCTTTCTCACTCCAAGTTGCTTGATTATTCTTCGAAAATCGTGTTCTTTCCGCACAGAGTTGATCCTCCTTCATCATCCTCTGTCTACAGTCTTGATAGTTTGGGTCGAGACTTCCACAGTGCCATAAAACAAGTGAATGAGACGGACCTTGTCACCAGGGGACCGTTGGACCTCAAAGCGGTGAACGTGATTCCCTTACAAATCGTGCTGGATGAAGTGGTGCGTAATAATAATGCTCTTCCGTTGAGTTTAAACAGTGCGATCACTATCTGCAGGGGTTCCTTGCAGTATTCACTGGTCGCGGTTGCGGCTCGACACGAGACGTCAACTTTTTTAGGCCTTCGTGTGTTGTCCATCTGTTATGATTTTCTGCATAAATACTCACGATATTTCGGACAGACACGGAGGCGACACGGAAGTGGATGTCAATGATGTTAGCCATGCCCTACAAAAAGTCATCGAGGAGAGACAGGCAGAAAATACGTGGCAGGTTGACAGCTTTGACGGTCTTTCTGGAACAAACCGGTCCCCGGACGAGGCAAGAGTTCTTATGCAAAATTCAATCATTCACTCACCTTCGTTCTGGTAATATATAGGCAATAGTGTTATGCCTTGACCTCAGTAATTCTATGAATGAGCGGTCGGGTGTCAGTCGTCCTGGCAATAAATCTGAGGGATCCCCGGACAGATCCGCCTATGATTCCAATCTTGAAGCACAGAAGGTGATCGACGAGATTGCCTCAGGTATTTCTGATAACATCATCTTAGAAAATGGTCGGTTCTGTCGTTCATACCTTCATTCTCTAGACTAATGTCTCCTGGACTCCGGATAGCCAAACAATTTTTGAATAGCCAGACTTACGAATGTCGACATGCCTGGTCCTCGTACCTCAAGAAACCTCAGAATAACGAGGTCCGATCATTCTTCTATGGCTTTGGCTGGCATGGAGGCGAGCCTGACAAATATGATTTACTAAACAATCTTCAAACGGTTACAAGCCGAGAAGCGCTGAGATATCATGAACTTCTGGAATCCCAGCCGCATCTAAGGAATGAGATGACCAATGTGCGATATAGCCTCGAGTTCTACACAATTGTGTCCGCTAATGATCTCGCTTAGCTTGCCCATTTTGCTGTTGCCTGCTCCCGCCAAAAGAATGCAATTCTAGGACTACTCCGCAACCCTACACAGGCCGAGTCGACTGGTTTGGCGCCCTTTGACGTACCGGTACGGCTCCTTGATCCCAAGTACGTTCCCACCTCAAATTTAAGGGCCTGGCCATTCTGACCAAAAACTCTCAGAACTGGAGATCTGCTACACAATCCGAAGAACCCTCTAAATGCTCCCAGTGAAGGAATACTTGTCAACGTTGATTCCTGTGATTACTTCGAGCAACGTGAAGATTGGCCTTTGGGTTATTATGAGCCATTTGAATCTGTGTCGGGCGCAAATACGGAACTAAAAACTTGGGTGTGTACTCGTGGCTCCTGTTGAGGGACGAAATCTTGACTTGTGTTGTAGGTATCTGCGGGTGACCTTTTGTCATCACTGGACGACGATGACGGGAAGTGGGTGCCAATCACTTGTAAGCACAAGGGGAAACAAACGACGTGGTACCTACCCATATCCACCCCCGTACGAACTCTATATGCGATCTGCAACCGATTCACAGAGGCAGCCTACTACTCCTTCACCCTCAGTCGCTCACATTTCCCCATTAACTTGAGCGATTTGCGCATCAGTATGACCAGTCTCTCGGCCGGTGGAGTTATTGAGCTTGTGCAGACTGTTCCACACAACCGTGCAAAAATTGCAGCTGAGGTCTCGCTGCATGGCCGCCATGTCGATATGCTTCTGTCACGCAACGCTTCTGCTCTCTGTGTGCTCAGCTATCTTCACCAACTCCGTGAACTTCCTATGTCGCAAATGAGACTTTGGTGAGTTTGGGGAATTGCGTTCAAAATTCCTTTGAAACTCAAGTTATTTGAACTTCAGGCATGGTCTTTCCGATGTCGGAGACGGCATGAGGAGGGGATGTATGTTTGACTACCTCAACGACTGTATGGGACGCAAGTCTCCAAATCGAGCTGGGCCTCGCAAATTTGAGATACTGACGTGGAGCTGGAGACTTACGGCAGAGCGCAGAGCAAAGGAGGAGAGTAAACATCTCACGCGACTGCACGTATTGAAGGAGCTCGTCAATCATCTACTGAATCGAGCCGTGAGTCTAATCTATTTACGTCGATCTTTCGGTAACGTCCCAATCTAGGGATCCTTCGACACCTCAACCTCGCTTGTCCTTGGGCTCATTACATGTGAGCATTACCCATGACTCCGGATAGGAAACTGATGTACGGCATTCTTCCCGCCCAGTTTCGGACACAGTTTGCATAAAACAGGAACTGACACCAATTTTTGAGAATTTCCGACGTCAACTGGAAGATGTGGATGCCAAAGGAGATACATGCTTATATGACGCGCTTAACGCTGCAAGAAGCACATTGGTAAATTATCGCAAGGATTTACCCAACCTCCGAAAGCGAATCATAGTTGTTTCTGATGGTGACTGAATTTCATGTTCACACTCATGAAGGCTAATCGAACAATAGGTGATGACAACAAATCCGTCTCTTCCGCCAGGGATGTAGCCATCGCCTTACAACAAGATCAAGTGACAGTAGATTCCGTTCAAGTTGGTACATACAGCAATGTTACCCTCCACAAGATATCAGTCGCCACCAATGGCTATCGATTTGCACCACAGACATCACTTAACGACGCTCTCAGTATCTTTGTACGCCGTTTCTCTCCCTGTCGCCCTAGAAGCTAATGTCTATGGCAGGACCTTGAGACAATGCTCTCATCCATAGAGCGACCACCAAAACCTGCACCTCCTCAGATACGCGGTATCTGGGACTGGAACATACTCGGGAACACCTCCCTGTACCCCATCGATGTGGTTACCATCGACCGCTTCCCCAAACGAGCCGACCATTCGAAGCTAAACGAGAATGTACAACCTGCCTCAAAATCTGTGCACACAGGCTCGAGCCAGAATGACCGTCAAAAGAGAATTATGCGCGAGGTAAATTTCGTTTCCCCTTCGTTTCATTTAGTGTCGCCGAGTTGATCGTGCCTTTCACAGTTGAAGGAAATCGTAAGAGACCCTCATACTAACATCGATGTGTACGTGAACGAAAGCGACATCTCATTCTTCAAGCTCGTACTTGAGGTTTGTTTCAGCGCCATTATACCCGAGCTGTTACACATTCTTTCGTATACAAGGTACCGAAGGATACCGACAACTGCGTATACGCCGGTGGAACATTCCTTTTGACATGCGAGTAAGTAGCTAAATCTTCGAACGGTCCTATACTAACCAACGATTATCAGCTTACCGGAATTCTATCCTCGGGACCCGCCCAACATTCGATTTGTGACATTCATCTTACACCCAAACGTGTGTCGGTCTTCACTTGCGTTCGATCCGCTAACCGGGGCCTCGGTATAGATCTCGAAGCAAGGAAAAGTCTGTATCGCTGAACTAGGTCGCCTATGGTCGTCGGATATCAGCCTCAAGGACACGCTGAGCCTAGTATATGGCCTTCTCCTGACACCTGATTTAGAGAACCCCGTAGAAATGCAAGCATCATTAACTTACTGTACGTTGATTCCTTATTATAAATCCGACATAAGCCTTATCAGATTTGTTACAGACGAAGATGGCGGGTCGTTTGCTCTGCACGCTACCAACGCAGTCCAAAACCATGCGTCCAAGACGCGGGAGGCATGGAAGGAAGAGTTGTCAAGCGAAGAAGAAGTTGATCGTGACACTGACGATCTATACTGAAATGAAAAGTTACTTTTTTGAGCTCGAGTCTGGTGGAGGAAGAGATCTTTCGAGACCTTACTTCTGTTCCACGACATAGTTTTGTTTGGAATATCTCGCTCAAGTCCATATTAACTCTTTCTGAAACGCATAGATTGCATGGTGATGGTTTTGCACCAATATTGAAATTGCCGTGCACATCAATGAAAGCGTTCCCCAAGCGTATGCCTACCTCAGACCCGCATTTTGGTTTGAACACTGGTAACGAATGCACCCGGGCCTAAGATGCGTTCATTACCCGTTCACACATACGAACGCAAAAAGATACATGACCCAATCAAGGACGAGCAATAGCTAATTTTCCGTGATGTGCTTCCAATCCCTCGACGTGAAAGTTCGCTCGTTGCTTCTTCTCCATCCTGCATTGCGGTTGAACATCTACGTCGATAGATTCGCCTAAACAATTCAAAGCATCGAATGGACCAGGACAAACGTGGTAACCTTACAAGTGAAGCTCCAAATACTTCTAGTAAGTAACCAAAATGAGGCGGCAACGTATTCTCCACTGCATATTTTCTTCTAAATCTTTGGCTTCCGGAAACTAACGCCCTACCCGAACAGTGGACGACGATGAGGAAGAGTGTGAAAGTTTTTGCGTACCAATAAAGTTCCTTGCGGCTCTGTTTTGGGGTGCTGAAGATTGCAAGACGATTGTCGGGCCCGTTACTAGGTCTACTGCCGGAGATACATTGAACTCAAAATAGCAGAACAAATCCTGTATTCGAACGTTACAAACACCACAACTACAAATCGGATTATCCAATACGACATCCAACGTTGTACTCAAGTGCGCTACGCTGTTCGAGAGTTCCGTATCTCGGCGGCGTCGATAGTGGAAGAACGGGAGGATTGGTGGGAAAAGTGGGAGATCTTTATGATCCAGTCTGCCAGATAGCTGTTCACGGTCCCTTGAACAGATTTATTCAATAGTTGTGATTTAGGACTGAATTTGAGGCTGGTGAGGATCTTCGGCGACTGCTTTCCGAGCAGATGACACAAAGTCATGACGGCCATTTGTGTAGGCCTTCAGTGCACGATTAAGATGAGGAAAAGCTATCGACTCCTTGCTAGCGGATTCTTGAATTTCTTGGAGCTTTCGCTTCAAGTTATTGTACGCGACAGGATCCGAGATGATGGGGCGAGTGGAACTGAAGTGTGACATGGAAGGGACAGCAACCGTTGAGCCGAAGCGTGAATGCATTGCATGCTCGACGTTGGCTGGCGCGGAGCTTATGACAGTCGCAGATTGTGAGGGTGATGAAGCACCGACGGTCTTTAGGCATTGGTCACAGCTTTACACATATTAAGTCGTCTCCAACGAGAACAATAACTGCAACATACGCGTCTGAAATGGCACTCCATTGCTCCGGTGTTAATTCGACGTTCCTTAGGCATATGATGAGTAAAAAAAATATGGCAGGAAGGGAGGAGAAAGCGTACTTCAGAGCTTCGACAAGAAAATCGGGATTACTAGCCATGATGGGAGAGCTTGGGAGAACCGGGTCTAAACATTGGGGGTATATATATGCTAGGGTTTTGTGAGTGGCATGGTCATCGCTTTCCATTGTTTCTTTGTTCAAACCCGCAAACATGCCAAAGAAAGGATCGGTTCCAAAACAAAGCACAGTAACCGAGTCCGGAAAAGGAAGACGTTGTTGGATACCATTAGTATTACTTATTGGTCCAGGACGAAGTCATTGCTTGTCGCCATCCTACTGCATTTCGGGTAGCAAGAGCAGATGGTGGAATGAGACAAAGAAAGCACAGTACGCACCGACAAACAGGTGCACAGGTTCAAGTCAGCGTGCCTGATCTAACCCTGACCTGTAAATCTCCAAGATTAGTGTTTGTAGTTTCCGTAATAGATTCCGAGATGCAAGGGAATATGTACAGATCATAGTACTCGAGAAACTATAAATGCATTATAAACCTCCATCTGACGTATCTTGGAATTGAAATATTAAAATAGCGGACAGGATAATTTCTCGAGGTACGTACATTTCTCATCTTCCTCCGTCAATATCTTTGCCAGTATTTCGCATTGAGTTAGATGTCTAGCCACTGATTCCGTGCGAGAAAATGCGATGTGACAGTATGGACACTGGTACCGGTTCTCGGATGAGCTTTTGAATTGAAGTGCCTCTTAAGTGCACCAATTTTTACGATTAGCGATTTCGATCTGTGGACGTTGTCTTCGCAACAGCTTAGGAATATCAAGGGATCCGAGTCTCCTCTCTTCGATCCAGGGACACAATGCATCGTTTTCGCGTGTTCTGTAGTAAAAATTGTCCCTGAACCAGCCGGACAGAGAAGGCAAACAGAATCGATAGAGATGTCGTTCAGGACCTCGGCATAGAAGTAATCGTCGGGATATCTGGCAAATTGCGGGTAATTCGCGCAAAGAATTCCCTTGTGGGTGAGATTGTTGAGCATGATAAAGTTCACGGAAGTGTTGTAAGGGCAGTGACTACTACCAGGAAAGCCGGCGCTCTCACGATTTTTCATGCTGTACGGAGAGGTGTTGTTCGACCTAGAAGACTTTAGGTTACCAGATGTTCTGAGGATAAAGCAGCATGTGACATACCGGAGAATAGTCCATTTCTCTCGCCGTACAGCTGACGGGAGTGACTTGTTCGAAGACCTACCCGAAGGAACAACAGAGCTACAAATTGTCGAGGGTTAGATAGAAAACTAGCAAACATACAAATCAGAGCGCACCGTGTCTGGGATGAGGGCGGCGGTGCGTCAGGACCGTAATTGATCCACCCCCGGGCAACTGTCAGACCAGTGGAGAGACCACGACCCGCGCCTGATGGAGAGGTTCCGGGTGAAGTGGTAGTAGATGAAACTGAATTCGGACTGGCGAAGTATTGGTGCGTGATCGTGGCCTCCGGTTGACATTGAAATCTGACGAACGACTGGCGTAAACGAAATGAAAGCTAGAGAGTTAGGACATACGCGTACATTTCACGTAGTCCGAGACCTTGGTACGTGTCTTGCCACATGGTTGGTTGCACGGTGGTAATTATCGCTGAGATGTCAGGCGGCGACACGGCAAAAGGTGCGACAACATTGGAATAGAGTTCAGGATAATTGTTGTCATCGGCGCGCGCGTACGACGCGTCAAAAGTGGTATTATCGCTGAAAAGATCCCAGAGGCCTCGCAAAGGCGATGAAGCCGTGTCGATAGAACTTCCGATGTCGTCACCCATGAAGCTGGTGAAAGGTCGAGCTAATCATGAGAAACGCGTGAAATCGGGAGAAGACCAACCTCAAGATCCAGTTAAAGTCTAATCCTGACATATCGAACGATGATGCTGAACCTTCGTCTGGAGAAGAATGCTGCTCGCTCCACGTGCCGCTGCCAGCGCCGAGGCCCATGTCGTGCAATAGGGAGCCATAAGAGTCATCGTTGTACATCCTGAAAGATCGTTGTAATGAAGATGAATCGGCGCAATAATATCTTCCCATTTATGTGGAAGCTGAACCGGACCGCCGGGCAGCAGGGAGAAGCCCCAAAACAGATGTCACATCCCAGAAAGTGGAGAGTGCTTCAAGCAAACAGTAATCGGTCCCCGCACCGGTGCAGTGGGACAATGGTAACCAACAAACATTCATAAATGCTTCCGTCACCAAAGTTCAAACAAGTTATTCAAGGTTATTCAGAGCGAGCTCCATTGGACAACATCTCCGCCAGCACAAGAACACAGACATCAGACATATGAGAATATATTTCATGGCCAAGTCCTGCGAGTCACAGTTTCCCCCACCCAGAACATTAGCTGCTTCTGTTCTGTTTACCGGTCTTGGCTTCGTCATTCGCTTGCCGACTGGTAGCTTTCTTTGAACATCCACTTTTGGATACGGAATTCCTTCTCATATTCCCGTTTTTGAGATACGAGAATTGTACGAGAAGGCACAGAGCGACGCCATCCATCCCAGTGTCCAGGTCCATTTCAATGATGTTTGGTGACTCTTGTTCACATTGTCCGCTGTAGTACCGCTGTTCAGAGTAGCCGTTGACATAGGAACCAGATTCCAAGATTCCTATGAACAATGTCCGGGGTGCATAGACGAAATAAACAAAAAAAAAGGTAGTGGCTGTGCAAAGTGCCTTTTTCGCTTGTTATCCGGTGCCACTTGCGTGACAAGTCTCGCGGTCAGGTGCGCTAGGGTGCGCCATGACTCATGAGGCTCCCACGTGATTTTGACGCGACGTGGATACGTAGGTATGAATGGATGAGCAAAATCATTGATCAAGTCTCCGCCTCCGTCGTCCGACTTTTGTAATGGCAGCCTCAAGCTTGCACGCACGGACTGTTCACTGGCGTCTACTGTATATCATCAATTGCCCGAGGCATCTTCAGTTTTCAGATCACGGCTCCGTTTTCCTGGCTTTGTAGATATACAATGCTTGTAACTACCGCCACTCCATCAGCTCGTCGAAAGCGTAGCCAAGTCTTTCAAGCTCGCCGCAAGGACACAACCTGTCCAGCGAGGATCGTTCAAAGTCAAGAATACGCAAGACCCCGTCTCGGTCTTTCGCCACATTCCTCGGCTCAAGGTCGTGGTGATGAAGTCCTATGGAGTGAAGAGCGTTCGCATATTTCCACACTGTTCGACTACATTCACGGGCAGTCAGAATCAAGCCAAACGGTTTATACTAACACTCACAGCTCCTCTGCGCTCAACTCCGCTTCGTCCCACGAGTAACAGTGGGATGCTTCTCCCGCGTCGCTCAAGATCACAGCACCCCAAGAGTCATCGGGCATCGTAAATGTACCATAATGCAAAGGGGCGATATTGTCCAATTGGTGGCAAGAGAGAAGGCGATACGCACGAGTCTCCTTGTTCATGGCCTCAAAGTCGCACTGGGAGTACATCTTGGCGACGATAGATACAATAGACCCTTGGCTGTCCGTAAGCGATCCTCGCCATACCTGTGCAACGATGCCAATAGTAATGCGTTGAAAAAGCTTCACGTCTGCTGGAGGAGGTAGTTGGGGAGGAGAAGGTGTAAGTTTGGCAACAGCGTCATCCGGGGGATCATCATGTAGCATCTGGGTATAGAGGAGCCGGGGAAACCGGGCAACATCAGGATGTTCGAATATCAATGAAACCTGGAGTCAGGGTTAAGTGTTTCCGGAGCATAGTAAAGACACAAAGGTACATCATCGACACCTTACCCCAGCTGAGGCCCCATCCTGTGTAGTCCGTGTCTCTTCCATCTCGGCCGTTATTCTTCTCGTAGATGATTGAGCAGCCTTCTCTGTGACAGGATTCCGAATGGCAGGTTGGACGTCTTGACGAACAGATGCGCATGGAAGTAAAATGTAGGACATGACTGCTAACAACGGAATGCCCTTTTCACAGAGGTTCAATTCATTGATAAACTCATATTCAGGGTGAGTAGGAGGATCGTCATCGCGGAAGACGTGGTAGTGAGGCGACACGTGCAAGGCATGATGATTCGGTGTATATAAGCCTGTAACACAAAATTGAGCGTTCGAGCACAAGGGATCCGACAGGCGTGTACCTCTTTCAAGGACGATGGCAGATAAACCACTAAACAGTACTCCGTATTCCGATGCTGGATCACACGCTGATAGTTGAAGCCACGCCTGGGAGTGTTCGATTATTAGTAGACGACAGTATGTATGGGGTGTTACCTTGCTACAGATAGCCTTGGCGCTGTGCTGCACTACGAACGGCTCATATTCATGCTCCTCTTGCAGGTCCTTGGCTTGCTGAAACAGAACTCGAGCCCGCTTTGCTTGCGTCCCCATAGACTTGGCAGGTGCTAGTGTTGGGAAAGCCACAGTAATCCAATCTCGCTCACCTTGTTGCTCGTATTGTGGAAACAGGTCGCCCCGTTTCACGGTGAAGGCCTGGTCCGTTAGCTCCTCGACAACCTCCTGGACTATCGGGAACACCGAATACTGGAGAAATTCTGCTTCAATGTAGATGACAGCTGTCGATAAATCCCGCTGAAACCTTCCAAGAAGGTGGGCAAGTCCAGCGGGGAGTGGTTGATCCAGGATTTCTTTCTCTTCTAGAAGAGAACGAAAAGAGGCGAGGATGCGTGGGACAATGGTCGGATCAGGGCCTGATTGGCGGAGAAACCTTTCTGCGGGAGGAGATGTGATAGCAGAGTACGGTGCGGTACCGTTTGTGCGCGATCTTTCCGCCAGTTCCACGTGGTGCTTGAAGCGGATATTAAGGAAATCCCCCCAGGTAGGAGGTCGGTCCATGGACGTAAGAGACGAAAGGAGCATTGTTTGTGGGTATTTTGTGCGCGGGCGGCACGGCATGGAGCAAGGGACCAGAAAGCGAATCAAACCTTGGTTTTGTTTCATGACGATTGGACAAGCGCGTTCAACCACCAAGCGAATAGATTGCACCAATAAATTACCATACACCCCAATAAAAATGACCCCTATGCATATGCGTGCCTCAGACCAGCATTCGGTTTGAACACCGGTAGCGGGTGCGCCTAAAACATGTTCATCACCCATCCACACACACACGAACCCAGAAAAATACACACCTCGGTATTGAAAACATAATCTACTCGCCGATGAGCAAAACTAGTCTCTTATCAATATCGGAACTCACCTTTCAGCGGGAGCACATCATCGTCCGAAAACGTCAGATACAGATACTTCAACGTCGCACTCTACCACACACACGCGCGTGAGTCAAGCATCCCACTATCAACCAATTACGCACCATAAAAAATGTCTCCTGTTTATCTTCCAGCGACACAGGGACAGTGTCTACGTCGCGTACGGTCGCATACCCACCATTCTTCAAACGACAGTATTTTTGGATAGCAGTAAAGATATCCCATGCGTATTTTCTATATCGGCTGTCATGCGTGAGGCGCCAGGTGATGAAGAGAGATTCGGCCGTTTGGGGCCTTTTGAGATATCAATTTCAAGGGGGGGGCACGAAACAAAGGCCGTCATCCTTACCGCAGCATGTATCTGGCATCATAAGATGTTGGTCCTCCTTTCCTACAGGACATGTACATTAGATAGGTAGCATGCCCCGCACAAATGGAGCACTTACTTTGAGTTCTTGATGTACCAGTCCCGTTCGGGGGAGCCCTTACCCGCGTCTGCTTCGTCCATTTTGAACATCACGATTTCGGGAGCGAGACCACTAGTGCGATATGAGGTTATGAATCATTCATTGTGTTCACGGAACTCACGTCTCTGTATTATGCATCTCCATGCACGTCTCCAGTAGCTCAAGCCCTAGATACCAGTCACGCTGGGCGTTGATGGGCATTTGTTCAACTTTTGGTGGGATAGTGACCCGATTCCTCGTGATCCCTGATGTTACGGCGCCGAGCATGAGCGTGCCGGGGAAGAAGCACACCAGATGATCCTGCTTCGGTATTACCTTGGGGTACCTACAGAATTTATATCAGCTGGGGATTCTAACGCAGACGAAGCGCAAGAGATCGTACAGTAGCGAGCCTGGGTGTAGTTCTGCGATGAACACCATCTTTTGTCGATAGGTTCTTTGCTCCATTCGGGTGTGAATGCTTCGCGTTGACTTTTCGTACATCTAGACGCGTGGTGAGGGATTTGTGAGGACTACAAAAACGACTGACATACCTCGCGATATAACCATTCCGTTCGGTTCTGGAGAGGATGTTGTGACACTATGCCCAAAATAGGAAGGTGAAGCTTACAGTCTGAAGAAATTGTTTTCTATCAAGAGTCAGTCACGTAAGCCGTCCAAAGGGAACGGATAGACTTACAATAGATACTCATAGTACGAGTCGCCTCTAGAACCGAGACGTATATCCGAGGTCACGAAAAGTCCTGTGGTATGCCTATCAATAGTCAGTCTTGACAAGATGCGTGCTCGAATATCTCTCACTTCATCAATATTGGCGTAAGGTGCGTCAAGCCCTCCGCCTTGTCCAAAAGGTCATGTATCACATGCATGACCTTTTCCGCTTTGCGCCAGAAATCCGGGCGCTTCGCCAGCTGAGCTAGATAGCGAAATTCGAGCTGCAACGTCGCCGCTTCGGCAGTGCTGATGATTTCAGGTGCTGCGGCATCTGGGATGCCCACTCGACGAGCAAGGTTCACAGATGGAAGGGGCAAGCCCGAGTTGGTATCAAAGGCTGATAGGAGGCGATCTGCGAGCTCGATGGCGCGATGGACGTATAGCGTGTCCTGGGTGAGAGTGAACGCTGAAAGAAGACCACCTAGAACACGGATCGTGGTCTGTGTGATCCACCTTAGCGTATGAAGGAATGGACGAACAGGACCTTACCTCGAATGTACTGAACGATCCTTCCTTGTCGAACGAAAGGCTCTGTTCGACCCACCGCCGCGCCCGTACATACTCGTCATTCAGACCCATGATATGCATCGTGTCGATGGAGTCTACGACGGTGTATCCAATGCCTCCGTTCACCGAGAAATTCGAGCCCTTATGTGTGAGTGGGTGATACTGGCCCGATCCCTTTGCGTCTCTCTCTGTTGGGCAAGTCAGTACCATGCAAGTACGTCGTCGAGAACCATACCATAGGCATGCCACGCGTGCTGGAAAAAAGCCGTCAGGAGACGAGAACGGCGAAGCAAAGCAGCGCACCTTGAAAGCCACGACAATCTCCGCTCTCTTCCCTGCCGTCGCGTCTGGCTTCATGTATGCCTCCTTATTGTATGCGGTCAGGCTCCATCTGTCTGGTGAGCAATGCCACTGGGAAATTGTCTGTCAGCGCTCATCCCAGCGACCACGAATATACTCACATTCCCAAGGAGAAGAAGGAGAGTGCAAATGCATGCTAGCGGTAGAACCGGACGAACTTGCGAGGGACTGGCATATTTGAGGGCAACTAAACAAAGGCATTTTCTCGCCGTGAACGATAGGAGGAAGGGGCACGACGTACCTTTTTTTTTCGCAGCCCACGAACCACGACTGCGGCAGAGGGTAAAAGTTGGGTCGGAATTGAGTTAATACTGGTTCCTCCAAACTGTTGCGCGACTACCGACGTGCGCGGAGTGATAGATATCGTTGAAGAGCGAAGAGAAAAGGAGTGCGGGAGGAGAAGTATCCCAGGAACCCGACATGATCGAGGTCCAGGCAAAGGAGGTGATTCCGGCGTGCTCATTGACGGTTGACACACAACCACCGCACTCACTCCGAAAACCTCTCAACCCACGGCAAGTACACGTCTCGTCACCAATCCGAGCATCGTCCCACCCCGCATCCGACTTGCGACGCGTCTTACGCAAATCTCTCAGCTCTACTAAATAGACGACTCGCCGCCAATCTCAAAGACGACCGCCATCCCTTCAATGGCCACCCCGCACAGCCGTCCCCACTCACGTCCGCATATACCACTCCCTCCGCGTGTGCTACTTTGTACATGTCCCTAGCTAGTCATTATTTCTTACATCCCTCAATCCTTCCATGTTTTTGTAACATTATAGAAATCTGTGTACGGCTCGTTAGTAAGAGTAGCCGTAGTCAATGAATAGAACACACCTTTTGATTCATTACATGGGTTATATCTGTGTGGACACCGTTAGCCTTGCTTCAAAGGTAACCCGGACAACATACCTAGTACATGAAAGGTACGTGTTGTTGTCACTGCGAGCTCCAACCCTAGTCCCCACCCAAAATCCTAAAACAGACGCTTAGCCACCAAGCAAGGATCGAGATAGAGGTGCGTACCTTCCATATGATGACTAGAACCCCCAGCTGGCGACTCTGCCCCCCGCCCACGCTCTCGAACCAAAACTTAGTCGTCAACGGCCATGCTGTGTGAGCTATTGAAGCTCGCAAATGACGATGGGCAAGAAATCGGTTGCCGTGGGGGAGACATCGCGTGCTGGACCTTGGAATCGTATTCGGGAGCGTGTTTGAACTGACTCAAAAGACGCGTCGTCTGAGGGAGGAGCCGCATATCTGACGGAAGGGTCAGTTCAGCGAGAAAACATGGAGGGCTAAATCCCGCACCTTGTACATCCAACATCGAGCCATCTTTTCCCTTCCCTCGCAGACTCGTCCGCCGGCAATCATCCCCGACTCCTTCACCAAATCGTATCCGTGCAGAGAATGGTGCTCGTTACATCTATCGTCGTCGTCGTCTCGGTGCGCAAGCAGCCTACAGGGAAGCAGGCCAGATTAGTTGCATAAAACGAATTAAAACTGGGTGGACGTACCTTGGTAAAACCAATCCACCCCACTGACTAGTCGTTAACAATTATATCGTCGTCGGGATTTCTAGGCGCAAATCCTGCAATATAGTTAGTAAAGTTAAAGAATGGATGATAGAAGGTATAGCACATACCTGATGCCTAATACCCTGGCGTCTGTCAAACCAAATCCCGCGAGTGAACGAGCCTGTGATCGAAAAGATCGGTCAGTGAGGTTAACGGCCGCGAAAAAATGGGTTTCTTACTTGAATCGCGTTGAGGTACCTAAAACGATATTCCACGGTGTCGGGTACATGCTTGCAATCGTCTATCCAGCGCTCGGTTGGCTGGAATAAAAAGGTCAGTAAAAAGTCGACGCTTTGAAGTTGGCGCTGACCACGAGTTTGAGACCAACGCGTTGAGATCGAGGGCATGCAGGAAACACTGAACGACGTCAAAACTGAACGCAAAGACGAGGAAAGAGAGCGAGCTCATCGCAGTGACGGTCAGAGAAGGAAATCAAAAAAATCCATCAACGAACAAAATCCAAAAAGGCAAGTATTGCGATCACGTGATTACGATCCTCTAGGTCGAGGAGAACGCGTACAACAGCGAGAACACTGTAAACAGCAATATGAAGAAGTGGATACAGTCCCGACAAGGTAGAGAGCCGTGAGGAGAAGAAGAATGGGAGGAGGGGAAAAGGAGGGAAGATGGGAAGATGAGAAACACTTACAACAATCCCCCTCGTCTTTATATCATTCTTGCAAAGGCCTCGAGCGCACTACGGACACGGACAACCATACCCGGTTGCCTGACAGCGAAGCGAGCATCGGGCGAAAAAAATCCAAGCTGTCTGGAAACCCGAATATTCATATTTCAGCTTGCGCATCTAAATGCAAAACCGTTAGTACCACCGCCGTATTGCAATTGGGAAAGGAAGCGAGCCGAGTAGATGTCATATTATGATAGTTTCTTGAAGTTTGTCTCTCCCCATCCTGAGGAGTATCGAGCTTTGAAGAGATAAAGAGAATGATTGAAGATATGCACGCAAAGAGGGATATGCACACACCCACAGCCAGAGTTCGAGGATTCAAACTGAAAATTCTCACAGACCTGGTAACGTCATTGATGGGTGACTCATTACCGTCACTCGGGAGCAACGTTTACCCCGCAAGTTTTGAATATCGGATAGTTTATATGGATGCTTCCTTCATGTTCCTCGTATCCTTGGAGCAACGCGCAACATCGTGGCATCGAATCCTCAATATAAACCTATTAATATCGCTTTGACGACATTCATTCGTCCATCCGGCGCAATAGAGGGGAGGTAAACCATACCTCGCTGATGGAAACCCGCGTTCTTGGGAGGTTTCTTCATCATTCCGAGAAGCTAGGCTTCTGGATGCGTTGATTTCAACTCCATATAGTTCCCGAATTATATTATTTCAATTCCTTTGAACCTGAATAAACGTAGGGGACAAATCTCACCAAACGAGCATGAGGCTCCTATTCAAAAGTAGTGTCGACGTCATAATCTCGACGCGTCGGTGTCCCGGTCCGATTGATTCTTGACGTGTCGACTTTCTACTGAGGACGCTGTAGCTTCTAGGAAGCTCGGTAAAGCGTGTCGTATGATGCATCAAATAGAATTATGCGAATACAAGAAAGATTTGTGGCCTATAGGAAGAGCAGGAAAAAGATAACACTGAAAAACTGAAATCAGGACTAGTATGAACATGGTTTGAGAGATTCGTCAAGACGGTAAGTACAACAGAAGTATAGGATGTCCGTGACTTGGTACGAGGTACATCCGAGAGCCGACTCCGATTTCCTCTTTCGTTCACACCACTTGTTCAATACTCTCGTCTCTCTGCCGTCGACAGTCTACCAGCCTGGATGTGCATCAAACATCACGACTTTCGGATTCAAGATTCATACTTCGATTCTACTCGTGTTACTTGATCTCGATCAGATGGGGGAGAGTTATGGGGGGATTTGGGTGTGTGAGGGATTCAAACCCAACTCTCTAGGTGTCGTGCATTCCTACGCTTGTTCTAACTTGAGCTACCAAACTTCAGGTCCTATTTCTATGAAACAAGCATCCTTTGCACGACCCGGACCTCTTACTGGGACGGTTTCTTGCGGTAGGAGAGTACAAATAACGATAGATTTGACTGGGATACTTGTTTGGAAGACTTTGAATACTTGAATCCGGCGGGATTGGTGCGGGCAAAGCCCGCCTATCGATACGGTCAATTTTGTATGCCATTTCATTCATTCATCGGTGTACCAGGTTCTAATAGCTCTTAGAATTCGTGTACCGTACTCCACAAGTGTATCTCCTTCCCAAATACATATCTACATACCCCCAACATCATCTTTGCGTGTTCCTACTCCCTTCTCCCCTCAAAGCTCGGTTCAGCACGCAATCTAGCAAGTTTGAAGGCTGGTCTTTCCCAATATGCGGTACGCAGACCTCGAGAGCAAACGTAAGCATTCATTCCAATCTTCGATGCAATATGACCAGACCGTGACTTACCAGATACCCAACAGAATCCAGTACACGCACAGTGGATTCCTGCAAGCTTCAATCCAATACCCATTGTCGTGGGGACTACACAGTCCTATCTCCTGAGCGCACGCTTTTCTTGCCGTCTCGTAAATTTGGTATGGGAAGGATGGAGGGGGATAAATCTCACCACTGCGAGGCTGTCCTCCCTGAGGTATTCGTCAGCTCTGACTTCTAGAATCGATGACGGCCATGAGAGTTGGAATCACCACGCATGATCGACGTGCCTTCACGCCACTTGCAACACGAACTTCGGTTCTTCAAGTTGATATTGCAACAAGGGTCTAGGGCGTATATCCGCATGCTCACTAGTAAACTGCCAAGGAGCAGATTTCAGTGAGTCATCTGTTTATCTGAATGAATGAAACCGTGTAGTCTTACAAATTCCACTTTGCTGTGATTCAATTACTGCATCATATCGAAGTTCAAGTACAAGTCCGTACCACCAAGGAGGGTAGCTGATCGTCGTCTTTTGGTTCTCTTGAACACGTAAGGTCCTACTGAATCAATAGAAAATATACGTGATTGATGTATTGAGTGTCAGATCTTACCAAATATTTACGGCTGCTCGTACATCCACCGTTGCACACCCTGCACCGAGAAGCTGACCCATGTGCAGTTTCCTCAAATTCGATCATGGAAACTCCGCATCGAGGCCATGGCTGCCCTGAGGATCAGCACATAATTCAGATCCACATTCAGGCAGGCTGAAAATAAGGTGAGTCACGAAATAATACCAAACTGTGAGGACACAATGAAGGCGATATCTCTCATACAGGTTAGGAGGAGGGAAAGGGAGGTGGAGGAGATATCCAAGAGTGAGAATGGGGAAGGATGGGAAGGGGAGATCAAGGGTAGGAGGAATGGGTACATACATTGTCATGCAAGTAGAATATAATTCTCATGCTACTCGCACATCAAGCTTTCGGCTCGGGTCTGGGCTTACTTCGCATCTTAATTCACATCAATTTATTCTTAGAGTCTTCTTACATTTCTTAGAACTTTGATTGTGTCCGGCCATGTCTCAGGTGTTGCGACATTGGCAAATCTCACCGGCCCATTTTGAGAACTTGATGAATCTTGCAAGGATTCTTCAGGATACGGCTGTACAAAGTAAGTAGATTTAATAGTCATAAATTGAATGTGCTCCAGTGGCACAAGAAAACTTGTCTGGGCTTTCCTGTACCTCTGGACAACACCCAAATCATGACAAGCAGCCGAATTAAATACCTTGAATGGTGTTGGGAATGGAGCCGGTTGGTAAGGGAGCCGACATCGGAAATGAGAGCGAGTAATTTCCCCGAAATTTACGTGTCTTGATCGCATGAATGGCAGGCCGAAAACGGGATCTGCGAGGGTATATAAACTGCAGAAAATGATCGAAGGTTCGTTCCCTCTTACCTTGACGCTGTCGTTATGATGGTTCACTCAATTTTCCCTGACCATGACCGACACCATACGATGTGGTGTTTTCTTGCTCATCGTTGTATCGTGTTCACTTGTGAGCGCGTCGTATTCCATCGAGGATGTGGTAGGAGGTGAATTCCTGAAAAGGAATGTTTGGCATCGACGCGTTGTTTGGCGAGTGTGGACTTGGACTCTTCTTTCTCCCACTATGTTGTGCTGCTTACTTTATTCCCCTCTTACTTCATCTGAACGCGTCGGCATCCTTTCAAGCACGTAATGAAAGTTTACGAGTCTTTGATATGTGGGTTTTTTTCCCATTCATTATTATGCGCTGGACCTAAATTTCCTTCACTTTTAGTGTTCTCCCAGCCATCAATATTCTGTCGCCTTCAAGCCCAGATTTCTTGAGATCGAAGCCCCATGGCGAGCGACATCCCGTCCCCACTTGGATCATGACGTCGGTTAGGATGATCGATATGTACGATCTACATTCCACGATCAGAGTTCTAGCTGACATTATACAGGTTCCAGGCGACGCATCTCTCCATTGATCCATATTTCGGCTACTTCCCCGATCACCAAGTTCGAGTCTCATTTAATGGAACGTGCCCACCCCATTCCCTCGAAATCAGTACGTGTTACAATGTTCCTACGTGCCATTGTGCTAATTTTTGATTATTTTAGTGGACGCTGGGGTTGTCAAAATTTATCCGAATCACGCTCAAAATTTCTGAGGCTGAGGCCCAGCGGCGAGCGTCATCACTGTTAGGATAGGTCACGCATGCGTTTCTTTGAATCTTGGTAGGTATTTTTCTTCCTAACGTGGCCGTGCCGGAGCACTTATGTTTCTTAGATTTTTGATCCAATGTAACATCAAGATTTCATCTTCATCAAGGTCAAATTTTCTGACCTTGAAGCCCCGCGGCGAGCGATGTCACATCCTCACTTGGATCTTGACATTGGCGAGCATGATCAATGTACTTGAGTGTGAGGTACGCTCTCCATTTCATTATCCGAGTTCTATCATTAATGCTGATATCATACAGGTTTCAGACGACTCGGAGTCGTCTTTGTATCCTTCGTTATTTCGCCTGCTCGCCTGCTCGTCAAGTTCAAGTTTTCATTCGTCCACAAATCCCACCTCTATTCTTATGTCGTCGACCAGGATTTCGAAGTTGGTAGGTGTTACGTGTTCTTCCGCGCCGTTTTGCCGATTTTTTGGTCAATTCAGTGGACGCTGGGGCGTCGAAATTCAGTCTAAATCAAGCTCAAATTTCCTGAGGTCGAGGCCCCGCGGCGAGCGGCACCACACTTCTTCTGGGAATTCAACGGGTATGTCCCTGCATTCAAATGTTGAAGGTTTATGTTGAATTCCGCATTTCTAGATCTTTGCTCCCGTCCGCCCCTGCCGTCCACGCTGTCCTGCTGCCAGTGTCTGTCCGCCAGTTGCTACGTCTGCTAACAAAGGCCAGGATTACGTTGCAGCAACATATCGATTTCCGGCGAGCGAGGTGCTTGGTTGTTCAAGCAGGGAGAGGATAGACAAAGACGATGCAGCCACGGGAGGGATCGACTTTGATCACCCGACCATCTCCCACTCCATGCCACAACGCACACATCCCTCAATCAATACTCTCAACAACCCCCATTCCGTCGCCAACGCAACACTTCAGTCTTGACGCCGGCGCAATTTTGGTCTTCCGATATTTCAAGCTTAAGAACCTGGATTCATGTTATGCGTAGCCATGATGTTTTTATGTCCAGCGAGCATGGAAGACGCGGGATGGATTGATGGATGGACGACGAGGTATAGCGAGGGGGGAGTGAGTTATGGAGGACTCGGGCATAGCAGGTACGTCTACACTCCGCCGAAGTAACCATCCCTTCACATCCAGAGATTTCCGCGCTTTCAAGGTCCATCCGCGCGCCTTCTAACCCCGCGCATCTATGGATGGTACGGCTTTTCGGTTATCTTCCCATTGTCCGCGTCTTGCAAATTCCTTTTGGAGCGTGGCGCTGGCTTTGACTGTGGCATGTTTATCCGTTCAGACGTGTTTGCAAGCTCTTCACCATTTCTTTGTAGCTTGCGCAATTGTGGTTTATGCGGTGAGTCTGAAGTTTACGGGAGATGGACTGGTGAGTCGTATCTCAGCTTTGTTTCTACCGGCCCTCAATCGCAAGGCAGTGCTGCGTCGTGTGGAATGCCAGGACTTTGCCTTTGCTTTTTGTTCATTTTTTGCTGGGACGAGACGGCAGGCGCGGATCTCCTGTTGAATGATTTCAATGGGAGACCACGCCTGGCCGTGGCACGGACGGGGGACTGCTCCCCCCGTTTGTGCGGGCAAGCTTACCTTCGGGGCTGCGAAGCTATCGTCAAAATGGGCGCGAAGCTACGCTGGACTTACGGGTTTTTCAGATTCCATGGTTGCAAACGAACGATGGTGTTTTTTCTTATCCGTCGACTTCTCGCACTTCTGTCGCTACAGCCTGTATCCTACCACTCTCAATATACCCTCCCTTCCTCTACTGTCCTCATCCGCCGCGGACTCGTCCACTGAGCTCGCTTTTTGTGTGAATCGTTGATTAGATGCAAGATTAGATTGCGTGACATACAAATCAAGCGTGTCCCTGCAGACTTGAGGGCCACTCTCGTTCACCTTGTTGCTCGTATTGTGGAAACGGGTCGCCCCGCTTTACGGTGAAGGCCCGATCCGTAAGTGCCTCGACAACCTCCTGGACACCGAACATTGGAGAAATTCTGCTTCAATGTAGATGGTAGTTGACAATGAATTCCGCTGAAACCTTCCAAGAAGGTGGACAAGTCCAGCAGGGAGTGGTTGATCCAGGATGTCTTTCTCTTCTAGAAGAGAACGGAAAGAGGCAAGAATGCGTGGGACAATGGTCGGATCTGGGCCTGATTGGCGGAGAAACCTTTCTGCGGGAGGAGATGTGATAGCAGAGTACGGTGCGGTACCGTTTGTGCGCGATCTTTCCGCCAGTCCCACGTGGTGCTCGAAGCGGATATCAAGGAAATCCCCCCAGGTAGGAGGTCGGTCCATGGACGTAAGAGACGAAAGGAGCTTTGTTTGTGGGTATTTTGTGCGCGGGCGGCACGCCATGGAGCAAGGGACCAGAAAGCGAATCAAACCTTGGTTTTGTTTCATGACGATTGGACAAGCGCGTTCAACCACCAAGCGAATAGATTGCACCAATAAATTACCATACACCCCAATAAAAATGACCCCTATGCATATGCGTGCCTCAGACCAGCATTCGGTTTGAACACCGGTAGCGGGTGCGCCTAAAACATGTTCATCACCCATCCACACACGCACGAACCCAGAAAAATACACACCTCGGTATTGAAAACATAATCTACTCGCCGATGAGCAAAACTAGTCTCTTATCAATATCGGAACTCACCTTTCAGCGGGAGCACATCATCGTCCGAAAACGTCAGATACAGATACTTCAACGTCGCACTCTACCACACACACACGCGCGTGAGTCAAGCATCCCATTATCAACCAACTACGCACCATAAAAAATGTCTCCTGTTTATCTTCCAGCGACACAGGGACAGTGTCTACGTCGCGTACGGTCGCAAACCCACCATTCTTCAAACGACAGTATTTTTGGATAGCAGTGAAGATATCCCATGCGTATTTTCTATATCGGCTGTCATGCGTGAGGCGCCAGGCGATGAAGAGGGATTCAGCCGTTTGGGGCCTTTCGGGATGTCGTCAATTCGAGGGGGCACGAAACAAAGGCTGTCATCCTTACCGCAACATGTATCTGGCATCATAAGGCGTTGGTCCTCCTTTCCTACAGGACACGTACATTAGATGGGCAGCATGCCCCGCACAAATGGAGCACTTACTTTGAGTTCTTGATGTACCAGTCCCGTTCGGGGGAGCCCTTACCCGCGTCTGCTTCGTCCATTTTGAACATCACGATTTCGGGAGCGAGACCACTAGTGCGATATGAGGTTATGAATCATTCATTGTGTTCACGGAACTCACGTCTCTGTATTATGCATCTCCATGCACGTCTCCAGTAGCTCAAGCCCTAGATACCAGTCACGCTGGGCGTTGATGGGCATTTGTTCAACTTTTGGTGGGATAGTGACCCGATTCCTCGTGATCCCTGATGTTACGGCGCCGAGCATGAGCGTGCCGGGGAAGAAGCACACCAGATGATCCTGCTTCGGTATTACCTTGGGGTACCTACAGAATTGATATTGATTGGGGATCCTGACAGACAAAGCGCAGGAGATCATACAGTAGCGAGCCTGGGTGTAGTTCTGCGATGAACACCATCTTCTGTCGATAGGTTCTTTGCTCCATTCGGGTGTGAATGCTTCGCGTCGATTTTTCGTACATCTGGACTTGTGGTGAGGGATTTGTGAGTCTACAAAGACGACTAACATACCTCGCGATACAACCATTCCGTTCGGTTCTAGAGAGGACGTTATGACATTATGGCCAAAATATGAAGGTGAAACTTACAGTCTGGAGGAATTGTTTTCTACCAAAAGTCAGTCACGCGAGCGGTCCAAAGGCAACGGATAGACTTACAGTAGATACTCATAGTATGAATCGCCTCTAGAACCGAGACGTATATCCGAGGTCACGAAAAGTCCTTTGGTATGCCTGTCAATAGTCAGTCTTGACAAGATGCGTGCTCGAATATCTCTCACTTCATCAGTATTGGCGTAAGGTGTGTCAAACCCTCCGCCTTGTCCAAAAGGTCATGTATCACATGCATGACCTTTTCCGCTTTGCGCCAGAAATCTGGGCGCTTCGCCAACTGAGCTAGATAGCGAAATTCGAGCTGTAGCGTCGCCGCCTCGGCAGTGCTGATGATTTCAGGTGCTGCGGCATCTGGGATGCCCACTCGACGAGCAAGGTTGACAGATGGAAGGGGCAAGCCCGAGTTGGTATCAAAGGCTGGTAGGAGGCGATCTGCGAGCTCGATGGCGCGATGGACGTATAGCCTGTCCTGAGTGAGAGTGAACGCTGAAAGAAGACCGCCTAGAACACGGATCGTAGTCTGTGCGATCCGCCTTAGCGTATGAAAGAATGGACTAACATGACCTTACCTCGAATGTACTGAACGATCCCTCCTTGTCGAACGAAAGGTTCTGTTCGACCCACCGCCGCGCCCGTGCATACTCGTCATTCAGACCCATGATATGCATCGTGTCGATGGAGTCGACGACGGTGTATCCAATGCCTCCATTCACCGAGAAATTGGAGCCCTTGTGCGTGAGCGGGTGATACTCGTCCGATCCCATTGCGTCTCTTTCTGCCGGCTAAGTCAGTAAAATACAAGTACGTGCGTCGAGAACCATACCATAGGCATGCCACGCGTGCTAGAAAAAAGTTGTCAGGAGACGAGAACGGCGAAGCAAAGCAGCGCACCTTGAAAGCCGCGACAATCTCTGCTCTCTTCCCTGCCGCCGCGTCTGGCTTCATGTATGCCTCCTCATTATATGCGGTCAGGCTCCATCTGTCCGGTGAGCGACGCCACTGGGCAATTGTCTGTCAGCGCTCATCCCAGTGACCACGAACATACTTACATTCCCAAGGAGAAGAAGGAGAGTGCAAATGCATGCTAGCGGTAAAAACCGAACGAACTTGCGAGAGACTGGCATATTTGAGGGCAACTAAGCAAAGGCATTTTCTCGCCGTGAACGATAGGAGGAAAGGGCACGACGTACCTTTTTTTTCCCAGCCCACAAACCACGATTGCGGCAGAGGGTAAAAGTTGGGTCGAATTTGAGTTAATACTGGTTCCTCCGAACTGTCGCACGACTACCGACGTTCGCACAGTAATAAATCTCGTCGAAAAGCGAAGAGAAAAGGAGAACAGGAGGAGAAGAAATATCCCGGGAACCCGACATGATCAAGGTCCAGGCAAAGGAGGTGATTCCGAATTTGGTCATTGACGGATGGCACACAAGGACCCACAAAATGCCGGAGTTTGAATAATGCCGGCGTTTGCCATTAGCAGGCGCGATGCCATCAAAGGCCGTTGACTTGCCGCATGCCGGCATTTCAAATTAAAACCCCGGTAGACCCCGATCAGTAAAGACTGCACGGCAGACCTGCCGCTTGATTGTGGCTGTGCTTCGGGTGAGCACTACTCAAAATTCATTTTTGTGAAAATTTCCACCCTTTTTTCTTTTTTCTTTTTGATTTACTCTCAGACCGAAATATCTACTTCAGTGGCGAGCCGGGATCGATCCACTCCTGAATTACTCGGTGACAAGTTCTAGTGTGTGACAGTAAAAGTGAGCGTGATCCGAAAACAGTGAACGCCCTCCCCAAAAGCAGTCTCAGAATACGATATACGAAGCCGTAAATGTAACACGATTAGTACCCTCTATGCGAAGTAAATAACTGGTATAAATATCCCAAAAAATTCATCAAAAGAAATCATCAAGACTCCGTCCGATGCTTCAAAGAAGGTACTGGCGGCGCTGTCACAGGCGCAGTAAAGAATCCCTCTGCAGTTATCCCAATCGCTTCCACTCCCGCTCCCGCAGACTTCCTATTCGTCCCTCTTCCAACCGAAATTGACCCTTTCCGACCCACCACTCCGTTCCCGCTCTCAATGCTTATCATCGACCTCGCCTTACTCGTCACCGTTTGGTACCCACCACCACCACCACCACCATCCGGCATCGATTTCACCTTCCCCGAGCTTCCCGACAACGTACTCCGATGTCGCGGCTTGAACGTGCTTCCATTCCACGCACTTGGTGGACCTGATATCGACGGATTTGGATGGTGTCCATGAGCTGGTCCTATAGGCATCACCAGCATCTCATCGTCAATGCTATCCTCCTCATCATCATTCTGCAGCACATGTACAGGCGCCTTGGGGCTTGACAGCAACGAACTCGCCCCAGACGAACCACGACTGTCTTCTTGCGGTTGTCGCAGCGGTAACGCCTCTGTCCGGTCCCTCACTTCGTCAAAGATCTCGTAGTATCGCTGTATACAAAGCTTGATAACCATGCCCAACGTCGTCTTGGACTCGGCCAACACGGCGGGATTGGACTGGACGGAGGACTGGAAAACCGCTGGTCCGCCGGGGATGGTACACATCAAAACATCTTTGACAGGATTGGTACCCGACACCAAATTGGGGGTGAGTACGACAGCAAGGTTGTGGGCGTCCATTCTGTTCGAAGCAGAACGCAGGGAAACCTCGTGCATCAAATCTGCGTGGACCGTCAGAAGGGGAGAATGATGTCACAAGGTCACTCACGGAGGACGTGGCTGAGAAGAATATACGCGCATGGAGGTAATTCAGGTAGGAGGGTCTCGCGAACAAAGGATATAGCGGTCATATCAATGGGGTCGCTAGAGGGTATAGGGCATCGCCGTATCGTGGGGTATAAGGTTTCAGGGAATATTGGCTCGGGAAGGTCCCGAAGGTATTTTTTCAGTAGTACAGCAGCGAGATGAGGGTCTCCAAATGTCTCCAGCGACACGACGTTTCCTGCCAGCTGATTAGCAATCGTTGCAGGACAGCAGGATGAAACCTACCACGATCATAGGCTTCTTGCGCAGCTCGAAGAAGCGCTGACGATGGGGACCGCCGGAAGAGCCCTTCTTCCTCCATTCCAGTCTCACGCAGAAACTGTATGGAATCCTTAACCACTCTTGGGATGCCCCCATTCTCGCCCTCATACCCCATCAGATCTTCCAAAGGCACACCAAAGACACTTGACATGACCGGTGTTGGTAAAGTTATCCTCCTTTCGCGTTTAGAGTTTTCCTGGTATACTGGGGGTGGTATGTCAATTTGTGTGATAGGTATTTGCGCCGCGAGCGCAGATAGCGTGTCAACGTAGGCAATCTTGCGAAAGAATTTGGGACTGATGATTGCTCCCGCAAGAGAGAACAACACTACAGAGGATTGTAAGCACGGATAGCAAAAGTTGTAAAACCAAGGTACACACTTTTCGAAAAAAAGGAAGAATGCACGATGAAGAGTCGCTTCAAGTTCTTCCTATACTTGCGACTCAGACTGCGATATGCTTTCCAAACCCAGTTCCATCCTGGTGTGTACTTTCCACCTGCTGCGAAGAATATGACAGTATAGTCGGCCTCAACTGCTGTGGCATTAGAAATATAAAGATATGATGACAATGGTACACACCGTAGAGATTCAAATATGACAGTATTCGGCTGCGGACCATCAGCAGAGCGAAATCTCAGGGGCATTTAGCACATACGACAATAGTAGATCGTAGTTAACATCTCGCGGATCCGGGAGGGCCGAAGCATTCAGCACGACCCTAGGAACGATTAATGAGATATTCTAGCGATATGGGGCGTGGTAATAACCAACATTGGCCGTGTTCTACACGTACTCCGATGAGAGAAAATCCGAGAATTAAGCGGCACACTCACTCGAAATCGACTCCGGCTTGGAATATCAGCTTCGCCATCACATCCTGGACGCTTACTTGTTGGTCCTGGGCATACGTAGACTCGGTCCGTTTATTCCAGGGAGCATTGATATTGAAGAAACTCTTTCGTTTGGGGGATCGTAAAGGCGTGTCATGGCCATGAGGGGCCGATGGTGCAGATGGTGCTATCGACAAAGCCGCAAGTCTCTGCTTCAGAGTGAGCGAATTGGGAGGCATGAAGGGTCACCGTCGTCGTAGACAGTGAGCAGGCAGTGGGAGTCTGGGATAAAGAGGCGGTTGGCACGTGATCTAGCCCCTATAAGTTTCAACTCCGCCCAAATAGGCTGAAAGGGCGCGTCGCGACATTTTCCCAATCTTCAAAGAGCGACGCCAATTCATCTTACCAGGTTCGTGTCCTGCTACTGTTTTCTTCGTTATGCCGACGCACTGGTTAGCTTACGCTCTACTATTAAAAGGGATTCTGGTGCTGTGAAGCCATGCCTTACTTCCAACCCCGCCGTGTTTTCCGCGACCTGTATGTATTTTATGCTAATAAGATGAACGTTTCTAACTTTCTACGCGTTTACTGTAGTCCCCCTGAGGTATACGCCCTGATCCTATCGTATCTCTCTCCTTTGGATGCTATCCGTTTTGGGGGTGTTGACCGAAAGAGGAAGACCATTGTCGAATCCTATTTCTGGAGCGAATTCATACAACTCATGGTTTCGTACTTCTCCGAAAAGGAACTCTTGGAGTTTCGCTTGATCCAGGCAAAGACTGGAACTCTCATTTCTGGGTCCACTGCCCTACAGTTCTTGGAACGGACGACATATCCCAATTCGGACCTTGATATCTACACTCCCTTCAAGTACGGCAGGGAGGTTGGAGAGTTTTTGCTCAGAATTGGCTATCAATTTTGTCCCCGGGCGAGTCAGACAAAGCCCTTTCACGAGATCACGGAAGATATCATCCATGAGGTTGCTGATGACGAAATCTATGTCTGTCGTGGGATAATACAAGTCTTTGACTTCCATCGTAACGGGAAGAAGATCCAACTAATGTCAGCACACAATTCACCAATGGATATCATTCTAGCGTACCACTGCAGCAAGTAAACTCGCTTCTTGTTTCCTCTTTAGTACTGATGAACATCATCACAGCCACCCGCACATATTCTCTCTACCCCAGAACCACCTTCCACCAAAGGCGAGGCCTCATCATTAGTACCAATGGCTCTTCCCAAGATGCGGGTCGTCAGAAGTACATCGACCGTGGCTGGGACCTCTTTTCGGAATTGACCGTGTTCGAGGTCACCAATCCCTACTCAGAATCTCAGGCCCATTCCCTCAGATGGGTCGGCGATCGGAGGTGTCTCTCAGTCAAGCTACCTCCTGTGGAAATACCATTTGCGCCCTACCCCGTCACGGCCAACTCCTGGCAGATGACTTACGGTTGAAACTGCACAGTTAAAATAGAACACCAAAACGTCGATACCGACCGTTTCAGCTTTTGCGTATTCCAGGGTGCTAAGCTCTGTCGGGTCTTAGACAGGCTCGAGGACCTCTGGACGATCGCTTTAGATAAACACAAATTGAAGACGTAAGACGCGACACAATCTTCTGAACTTGTGCTGATTCGTTATCAGGGTGGATGACGTCTTTGCTGCTATTGTGGAAAGCTATTACAGGCGCTGCGCTTCAGTCAGCTCGAGTGATGCTGCATTGGAACGGCTTGAACCGAACGTTTCTTTAGAGATGTTGGAAGATATTTTTAAGGACCTCAAGCTCCCTTAAAGATTTTACCTGTATTCAGGTAACTCTTCGGTATTCTTCAGGGGAATGAGTGTACTTCCTCTACTCGAAAAGATGAAGCTCGTAGCCTAGGAAGCGATGATCGAGAATTTCACATACAATATGCGTCCATATTGCCTTGATTTACTTACAGTTTATTCGGCTCCAAGCCACCCGCGGTCTAGAGTTCGTAGCTGAACGTCTGGATCGTGCGTACAATTATTGTTACGACCAGTCCAGTATATACCAATAATTGATTCCTTGCTTCGTTAGCCGATACCGACTTCAAGTATTATGTTGCCGAGGCTAACAACTTAAAGCACCGCATTCAACTCACCATCTACTGAGATCTCTTCAATTGATCACCTTTGGGTTGGGCTGTCAACAGCGAGGTGAAATCAGTAAAAATGACGTAGATAGCGCGTCTGGTCGTTGATAGTAATTATAGTCAGGCGCGCGCTGATAATAGTCCTATGAATTTACGACGTGAAAGCTAGGGATACACACTAGTATACACTGAGAAGTATGCGACTATGCGAACGAGTAACAGGACGAAAATATGATTGCAAGAGAAAGCTGAAACGAACGGTGATATATGCGTATAGTAAATCAAATGCGTTCAACGAAACCGAAAAAGCAATTCGAAAGCATAGAAAATCGGCGTATGAAACCATAACCTACGAGCCATTATGCTTCAACTCAAGAAACGCTGGTTCATATCCTTGTTCATGACGGATTGAACATTACCAGACAGTGACAGAGCATATGGGGGTCGACTTACCAACGGCCAAAGGCTGGAGAACTAGTACATCGAATGATGAGTTGAAGAGTTACTAGTGGAGCAGAAGTATGACTCACCTGAGGATGCTGAACGATCTTTGGAAGGTTCTGCTCTTCCTTCTTCCTTCGCTCCTCTACATTTCTAGCGTAGACTTTAACGGTAGCGCTAAAAGAGTGTTTCAGCGGCAATACCAGCTAAGACAATACGAAGAGCGAACTCTATCGAGACATTCAGCTCCTCCAATGTTGGTTTGGGATTGGTTTCTGTGGATTCTGATATTAAGAAAACCACCCGAATGAAAGGAATGGAAATACTCACCCATTGCTGACATTATCGCCTAAAGAAGCAGACATTGAGGTGGAAAATTTAACGTGAATAACAAGAAGTAGGCATACCCTAGTTAGTGATCCTCCCTTCTTTCCTCCCCATGCTATTTCCTCGTCCCGGCATGCAGAGATGCATACCTACAAAGTGATGCAAGGTCATTGGGTAATAAGACGTCCAATATATTTGAATGTCCTACGACATATCCTGTTCCTTTGCGCTTGCGGACCAAGCAAAACCCTTTGCAATCCTTGATGTGTGGGCTCAAATGTGAGGCAGCTATGAACTTGTTGACTGTTTGGGGACCGAGGAGGCTCAAATTCAAGGAAGTATTGCAGAAGACTGGACGAATGGGAACATCAGCTGTTTGAAAGATAATTGCGGGGGCAGATGACGGACTGTATCTGTATAGACGACGGACTAATGTCCCACATTAATGTGCTATGCATGTATGAGAAGGAATACTTACCAGTCTTTGTCCACGACGTGCTATCATTGCAACGGTAGTGGGAGAGATCTTGGGGGAAGGGGTCATAAATAAAAGCGGTATGGGAATAGGGAAGGGTTGGGGCATACCGAGAACAGTGCCGCTGTGGCAGCAGTCGAAAACAGCCTACAAATTCCAGAGTCACACGAGGCTGGTGTAGTGGGAGGTGCCGGATGGAATGGACACTTACAGTAAGCTTGGCGTCTGCGGCAGCCAGAGGCATGACTAGGATATCCTTGAGGACGTCGTCAATGATCATCTTGTCCTCGATAAATCCTTTGGGACCAATGGCGTCACAAGGAACAATGTCTGCGAAACAAATACCAGTTGCGTGAAATGGCGGCCTGATGAACGAGCGAATTTTGCCTACGCTCATCTTTCTTGTCGGCTTCCGCGCTGTTCTCGTTGGGTATTTGGTATCCGTGGCCCCCGTCTTGCCAAAAAATTAATATGGGGTCGACAACACGGTAGGAAAGACTGACAGAAAATAAAATAGATATCACCAGGGGAAGCACCTTGAACAAAACGGTGGATTTCTCTCTCCTAAGCAAGGATGGGTCAGCTCCCTTTTTGGGAGGTGGTTTTATGGACGTACGATGTTTGCTTTGGTAGGCCACAGGTGGGGTGAAGTCTCAAGAGTATCTGTCATGATAACGATGTCGTCCTTGTCGAAATACATAATGCCTGCAAAGGGAGTGTTAGACTCCACCATCTCCGTATCCGGCTGGAGCGTACCCATGAGGAGGTCACGAAATTTATCAACATCGGTGTGGGTTCCTTCCATCTGGTCATCCTTCCCCGACGCAAACTCTTCCAGGGTATAGCTTACACCGATGAGCAGGGCCTTTCGGGTCACATGTTTATCGACACGGTGGGAGATGTTGGCAGAGGGCGGTGGTAAAGGATTGGAGGGGCGCAAACGGCCAGGTCCAGAAATCATGTTGAGGTCGTCCAGGCAGAGGGCAGAGCAGGAAATAGATGGGTGGTGGTAGATGAAAAGAGAGGCGACGTCTTGACCCTTTCTCAGTACTCAACAGCGGGAAGAACGTCGGCGTCGGCGTCCATGGCGCTGCTCCGGGGGCAGCACATAACATCCTACGTGTCGACTATGGTTTTTCCGGAAGGACGGCCTGGCCACCACCGGGACTTCCACGTGGATTATAACAGCTGAGTAGCCAGCGTCAGCCAAACCTGGGGCCCCGGATGGAAACGACGCGTGAACAGAGCTCTCGAGGGAAGGATAAATCGTGGAGAGAAGATGAAAAGAGATGTTTTGGCCCGAGAAGATCTAGTGTGGGTTCCATCAACAATGCCACGATATGAGGTGCCACCGAGGCTTCAATAGTTTCGGACATAAGGCACAGCTGAGTATTCGACTCGTGGCAATGGCTGTCTTACAAAAGTATATAGTTCTATCGCCAAAAAAGTCTCACATCAATCCAGATGGCATCGCACACTTAGTTACAAGATGCCTGTCGGACTAGTGATCATAGTTATAATAGAGAATTCTGTGGCGATCAGATCGCGCGGCAAATTTCACAGCCTATAGCTGAAGGATTGACTAGCGGCAGGACGAGGTACTGATCAATAGCGCTGGCATTCAGATTTTTTGTCAGGTATATTTCGGACATACCCTGTGGACCGACGAAAGGTCTTCTGTAAAGATAGAACGCCGAAGATTCGTTGGTCGCTGTAATTGAGTCAGAGACACATTCCGGTCCATCTAGCTTCAAAAAGACACGAAAGAATATCACAGACAGACACAAGGACACCCAGATTATCCCAACAGAAAAAGGGCAATATGCTCGGTAGCTCGACCCAGCCAAATTCAAGTAGAGCGGCCCAAGCGCCCGAATCCGCTACCGTTACGACGATTCCCTTCTGTGAAGGAATCGACATTCAGTAGTTATGAGCTCCAGTAGTTACAAGATTTTGACCATTTCCTACTACATCCATTAAATTTACGGCCCAGCCGGGAGGTCCGACGACACTGGAAAAGAATCGTCGGACGCGTCACTGTCACGGTGGCGCGTAAAGCGGCTAGTGACGTAAGTCGATCACTTTAACATGACGTTTCAATGTTCGAGTTCAAGTTGATGGCGCCAGTGAGCACAACTAGGCAGCAACCATCATTTCTACCCTTCTTCTTTCACAGTTCACATGCACCTTTTGGCCGCGCCTAGCTCAAAAGAATTTTTGGGGTGCTTAACAAACAAAAAATACTCGTGCCTGTACATGTGGAGTCGGACCGTCATCCTCCTCAAATCCGCCTTTTTCAATATTTTCAGGGATTATTGAGTAAAAAAATTCAAAGACTAAATCGACCATATTGGGGTTCTTATGACCCATTTTAATCTCGATCTCTTCTGATTGCTGTGACGGCCACGGCGCGCGCGCCGTGCTCCGTAGATTGGAGAAACAAAATATTACATCGTCGGACATCCGCCGTTCTTCATATTTGGAAAGACTAGCTGGCACGGCATTGATGTTGAATGGCTGTTCAGGGTTCCAAATACATATTGTGAGCCTGTTGAGAGTACCACGGCTTTTTTCTGTATCGTACTGTTCTGGAGATATCAGTAAATCCGAACCGCCAGGGAGCTACGTTTCAAGTTCGCGACTATGATGGTCGTAAAACCATCTTCAAAATGATCCGACGAAACATCGAGGGTTTATGCCTTCTAAAGAAATTGCATCGCTTGAAATGATGAGAACATTCAACACAAAATCGTGCCATGAAATCTTAACGGATCAACGAAAAATGGACTACGGATACACATTGGAGACATACAGATGGTAGCATATCGCGGTAGGGTATCCTAGGGAGCATATGCGAGGTATCTAAAAAAAATGCCAGAAACGAGAATTGGAACGAGTAGCGAGACAAAATGTAAATGCCCGTTGCAGAAAGCAGGTAATTTGCGAAGATCCTGAGAATGGAAACACGAATAGAAAGTCACATCAAACGCATCAGGTATAAAGCGAGGAAAAGATGCAAAACGGGGACAATGCAAAGCAGTCCGATAACACAGAGAATTTGGGATGGCGCAGATGCGGTAGAGGTAGATCCACGCGTAGTAAGGTGATCGTGGGATTAACACAGAAAACGCTGGTTCATGTCCTTGAGCATAGAGATTGAGCAAGAGCATAGGAACTGAGGGGCTTGAAGTTTAGCTTACCAGAGGCCAAAGACTAGAGAACTAAGATCAAATAAGTAAAAGAATGTCGGCGGAGTAATGTAGCGACTTACTTGGGGATGCTGAGCGACCTTTGAGGGATTCTCCAGCCTCTTCTTGCGATTCTCTATCATATTGGAATAGGCTTTGACTCTAGCGCTATAAAGGGTTCAGTACTGATATGAACTAAATTAAAGCGGAGAAACCAACCCTATGAACATATTCAGGTCTTTTAGTGTCGGATGGAGGTCGCGGCCTGTGAGTTCCTTCAGAAAGGGTCGTCAACTAGGAAGAAAATACAAACGTAGTGCAAATATCAATGCCTTGGGGAGGGTACGCTCAGCCTCATTGGAAGACAGGCACTACGGGAAATCTTACCCTTGTCAACGACCCTCCTTTCTTACCACCCCAAGCGAATTCTTCATCCCGACAAGCCGAGATGCAGACCTAGCAAGTCGCGTTAAACCGCCGGAACACCGATGCAACAACCTTACAAAAATGACGTACGACATATCCGGAACCCCTGCGCTTTGGGAGCAAACAAAAACCTTCGCAGTCTTTAAGACGCGGGTCCCAGTTTGAAGTGACACCGGGGGCGAACGAGTTGAGTGTGCAAGGGACGATCATGCTTAGGTTAGCAGATGTCTTTGAGAAGACTAGGCAAACGGGATTAGAGTCGCGACGATTGTGCGGGCACAATACAAACTGTGTCTGTATACACGGAGTGCTAAGGGGCTGCAGTTAGACGCGTGCTTTCACGTAGGCGGAAGAACGCACCTGTCCTCTTCCAGACTGTGATGTCGTTACAGCGATGGTGTGAGAGATCTAGACGTATTTATGGTGAGTACTGTGACAGGGATAATCGGTGGGTGAACTATACCGAGAACCGTCCCACAGCAATCGAAGACGGCCTACGTAGTCGAAAAAATAAGGTTTCTGGGGCAAACGATGGGGAGAGAGCTTACAGTAAGCTTCGCGTCCATGGCCACGAGGGGCATGACTAGTATGTTCTTAAGCAGGTCGTCGATGATCATTTTGCCCTCGAAGAAATTACCATCAGGATCGACAGCGTCACAGGGCACAATGCCTGAAGAAATAGCATTCCAGTGAAAATTAGCACAGTTACACAGCTGCGGCACATACACTTGTCACGCTTGTCCTTTTCTTGGCTGCTAGGGTTGTAAATCTGGTATCCGTGCCCGGCATCTGAAAGCAATTGGATGAGGCCCCAGGCCTGCGTCAGCCTATTGGAATGAGCGACGACGCACAGAATAGGAAGCAGATATCGCCAGACGAGGTCCCGCCCACGAATGCACTAATCGCCCTTTCCTAGTGCGATAAAATGGCTCAGCATAATCTTCGGAGGGTGGTGTTACCATACTTACGATGTTGGCCTTGGTAGGCAATAGTTGGCGGGGAGTATCAGGTCCGTCGGTCAATACAGTAATGTCCTCGTTCTTGAAATGCAAGGGGCCTGTGGAAGGATTACGCTGGATGAACAGTATGATATCATAGGCGGCTCGTACCTGTGAGAATGTCATGCATTTGCTTAACATCGGCGAGGGCGCCCTCCACTTGGTCCTCTTGCTTCAATCTGTATTCTTCCAAGGTGTAGCTGATCCCAATAAGGAGTGCCTTTCGAGCTACAGGCCTAGTCTCGATACGCCTCGGATCGGAGCGGTAGGCGGTAGAGAAAGACGATTGGAATAAAGGATTCGACACTCGTGAGCGACGGAAACCGAAGTACATAGGAAAATGTCGTCGGAATATAAATTTAGTAGGGAGAAGATAGATTGATGGTGGTGGGAGTAGAGTTGGAACGAAGAATCGAGGGCGTAGGTCTTGCCGATGCTAACAGCTAACAGCGAACCCGTGTGACGAGAGACGGAGTCACCGCCGTGAGGAAGGCGGAGGAGGAGTCGGGAAGAAGTGCAGACCCCCCTCCGGCCTGCCATCGAATTGGGAGTTAGGCGTTTGGTCCGAGTGTATAGCATCTCGGATGAGCTGTGAGTGCCTGACCAAACAGAGAGAGGGAGATTTGAGTGACCGGGTCAGGGAGTAGGACATAGACAGTGCTTTCCCAACAACCATCATAAGGAGGGGGGAAAGTAGAAGAGAGAAGAGTAGGTGCGAAAGATCAAGTGGGTTTTTTGATCACCCCGCTAAGCCAGGCCAAACGCTTCTCACCAGGGGACAGTTACACCGCCGCATGACTAGGGGAACATTTACTCAAGAGTCTAGTTCTATCGGCGAAAACGAAAATCCTTTTGAATGTGGATGGCATCACGTAAAGTTCCTTGATCCTTGGAGTTGGATGGCCCTAAGATGACGGCCCACCAATTCGTACTCGTTTGCAACCGTGAGGAAAACTGAATGAAAAGTCAGTTTTAAATGGGGACGCTTTCAAGTATTTTTCGTCGCCCGACGAACGGCTTTCCGTAAGAGAGACACAAAGGAGTAAACTGGAGAAAGGAACATTAAAGTCGTACGCTATCCCCAAATCGGCTTATATTGACTGGTAGCCGCTCACTTATAAAACGCGTTCCACCTGCCTGCAAAGAGCAAGAATATCACCCGCCACATGATCACTGAGTACTGATCAGACACCACTAACGCCCATAGTTCTATACTTGATCCTCAACTCAGGCTTCCTGGGCGACAGATGCGGCCCCGGGTCAGCTTTAAAATCCTTATGCCCACCGGTGATTTCCCCCCCCCAAATTCGAAAGGTCATAGATAGCACTTTTGCCCATACTTATTTCTGGTGTCCTCTGGGGCAATTCTGTTCCTGGCCGGTGTAGGTGGGTGACGGTCGGAGAGCGGGATGGCCACGTGAGACCGATCAATTATCGAAAAGTGAATTATTTTGTCCGTCGCGTTTCCGCCCTTCTTTCTATTTCACCATCACCATCTTTTCGTTTTTGCTATCCTCTCTGATGCTCTCGTCCTCTAGACGACTGAGCTCCGTGAATCATATGGTGTTCCGTTATATCTTCTAGATGAAGGATTCTCCCAGAGAACTTTCCGTAACATCGTTTACTGAACTTCGGTATTAGGGAGCTAAGGCTGGGTGGGTTCTGTTGATGCGTCGAAAGAGAGTTTTGATCCTCATTTCCCGGAGCAGACTATCACGGACAGTCCCGCTCGTACACACTTATTGTTGGATCTAGTTCAACAAGGCTGTCAGATGCCGACAGTGAAAGTTACAAAAAATCACAGTCCGTACACGACTGTGTCGAGGGACAGTTATACTTCCATGCCTGTAATGACAGATATCGGAGTGAGTATATTCCGAATTCCTCTTTTCCTGTATCCCATGATTGATGTCCGCAATGAAGGAAGGGCGCCATTCATGAAACCAATGGCGGGGCCATGGCTGCATTGCCGCTCTCAAGGTATCACGCCTGCAGTAACTCCTGGAAAAATTGACCAGCGTCTCGCAAACACATTCAAAAGAGTCTAAGTCGACATCCACCAAAACGACATCTTATCTGTCCTACATCTCATTGGACTGGGTCGTCAATGTGGGTATTATCAGATGGCGCACGTGCCAGCCCAAGTGCAGTGTTACACTCGGAGTCAAAACCTGTGCAAGCAATCACAATCATCTCTCCTCACAACGCTTACCTTGAACCTCCCGTACTCCACTATGACACCCACAGAAGAATCACAGCAGCTTGTGTTCATCGATGCATTACTCACCGGCCGTGCCAATCTCACAGTGACTGCTGAACAATTGACCCGGTGGGCGTACGACCCTAAGGCCTTCGGCGACGATGCGGAAGGCGGGCTGTGGGATCTATGGAGTACGATCAACGATAAGGCAGAAAGGACGAAGAGCGACGACGACATCGTACATGGAAAGCTCGTCGAGCTCGTCGATGCGATTAAGTATCTAGAGTCTCCGACGAACGATGCTGGAGAGAAGTCGAAGTGTTGGGAGATGACGTTGTGGGAGCACTTGCCCATTTTTGGTGCGAACATGAGAGAAAGCTGGAATTGTGCGTTTTTCGTCTTTCGCCCTCGGGAGTTACTGAACTATGTCTATTCCCAGTCTTTGATGCGGAAGAGGATACGGAGAGAGCGCCGAAGCGTGAGCGATGGGTTAATCTCAACGCTTTCGTTGCGAGGTTGACTGCAGCTCGTGTCTATGACTTTGAGCTGTATGCCATCTGGCAGCTTAGAGATGCGCTGGAAGAACCGGTCGAAGAGAGTGGAGAGGAAGTGACTGACTCGAGCTTTGATGCCAAAATTCCTGCTGCCGTCCAATGGATTTTCTACTGCGGGGAACTGATATACACGAGCAAACGGGAATACGAGCATGGCCCTCGTGTTGGAGATCCTGCGAGGGGTGGCGAGCTGTGGAAGGGCGATAAGAGAGGCTTCTGTGAGGAAAGGTGGGGCTTTTGGAAGAACAGGTTTGCAGAGCTGCAACACTATGAGAAACTCTTACCAGAGACAAGGGCACTGGCTGGTAAAGCGGTTCAGGTGATGGAGGGCATCGAGAAAAAGCAGCACGTTTGATATCTACGCGCTTTCGAACGAGTACAAAATCCGAGTCACACTGCATGGAGAATCTAATATTTTAGCTTAAAATATTGGATTCTATAACTATTTATTTTTTCAATATGTTACCCTGAAATATTAAAATAATATTTTCAATATATTTGCAATGTTTGGGAAATTTCCAATATTTTTTCAATAAACAAGAATATTGAAATAATATTTTGATATTCCAGCTTAAAAATTGGAATAAATAAATAATTATAGAATTCAATATTTTAAGCCAAAATATTGGATTGTCCATGCAGTGTCAAGTCATTAGAATCTATTTATTCATTCGATTCATGGGAAAACAATGCACGTCCTTCATCTGTCCTCTCTCCGAGAATACTTCAATTTGTGGTTGGCTTCGTAAATGATATTGATTACTATTATGGCATGACCAGAACGGCGGGCAGCCATACTCGAACTTCCTCTCAAAGTTCGCGAGAAGAGACACCAGTCGCCCGAGCTAACAAGAATGTACACCTACGTCGCGACTGATGAAGGACCTCTTCTCAAACAGAGTTAACATTCACAGCTGCTTGCATAGAACTTGACAGGGACATTTTGTGGATGATGAAAGAAGTAGGGCTTCGCGCCGTACCGTATACGGTATACGGCCGTATGGAGGACGGCCGTCAACCGTCAGAATTTTGGCCTCGACGGAACGGTGACGGTGACGGCCATTTCTACCGTACGGTGCCTAACGGTTACCTATAGGAGCAGAAAAAAGGGTCAAATGTTGCATAAATGGTAAGCTTTCGTCGTTTTGTATCTAGACGGCTCAAAAAAACTCACTAATATGGCCATTTTTAGGTACCCGTATAGGACCCGTATAGTCCAAAATGAACTAGATCCTTTGACGGTACGGATACGGTACCCGTACGACGGCACCCGTACAACCGTACTATACGGTGACGGTGCGAAGCCCTAGAAAGAAGGCGTGGATTTCGTCCTAAACCAGGTTTGGGGGACTTCGTAAAAGAGTCTCCGAGATCGCCGAAATAGCCATAAACCATGCTTTGCGACGAAGTCAAAACCTCGCTCTTCTCTCGTGCAAAGCACATGCAACTGGCAAGCTCCATGTAATTAGCTGTAAAAGCCAGAGCAGATAATCCAGGAAATATGACTCAAAGAGAGTTGAGAAGTACATTGACATGAAATTGCAGAGGACGATATGGATAGGTAGGATTGAGGAAGAAAAGACTAGAGATACACAGAGCGTGGTATATAAGTATCCTGAGAGGGTTGGGCGGGTATCAAACGGTGCGAGACAAAGTCGATGAGCAGAAGGACGAAGCTATAAGCGTGGGACAGAAAGCAAATTTGGTCGAAAGTAAGGGTTCGAAAATTACTATACGTATAAAGCACATCAAAGAAATTGGAACGAAGTGGTGACAAGTAGAGCAACCCGAGAGCAAATAACCGATAAAACGGGAACGAAACGAAACAAATGGGTATAGATGCCGTAAAATAACCAGCGTTCAAAGCATCAAGAGCTGATTCATATCCTTGAACATGTCAACGACTCAGCAGGATCTTGGAAGTCGGACACAGGAAATCTACTCACCAAAGGCCAAAGGCTGGATATCTATAGACGAGTCAAAGAAATATAGCAGAGAGTAATAGCTGACTTACCTGGGGACGTTGGACAATCTTCGAAGGACCCTCCGCAGCGTCCGTCTTCCGCTTCCGCTTCCTCTTCTTTTCTGTCGCCTTGGAGCGTATCTTGACTTCGGCGCTATGAAAGGCTTCAGCATAGACCAGTCAAGTCAGAAATGAGGACCTACTTTATGGAGACATTCAGGTCCTTGAGTGCGGGCTTGGTACTTTTACCTGGAACGAATCAAAAAAGATAATTGATCGTGAGGGATAACTCTCACTTAGTGCTTGAATGAAAGCCTTGAAAGAAAGGTGTTCAGTATTCTTAGATACGATCACCGAGTCTGAGAGATCTTACTCCAGTCAGCGACCCTCCTCTATCGCCGCCCCAAGCCAGTTCCTCATCCCTACAAGCAGATATGCACACCTAAAAAACGCAGTTGACCACCGGATCGACGCCGCAACAGGATACATGACGTACTACGCATCCTGGACCTCTGCGCTTCGAGAGCAAACAAAGCCCTTTGCAGTCCTTTATGTACGGGTCCAAGCGCACAGCAGCCGCACACCCAAACATATTCATAGTGAAGGGAACCATCATAGTTAAGTCCACAGATGGTTTGGAAAAGACTAACAAGGGACGTCAGCTGAGGGTTCGATTTCCTGACTTATTACGAACTGTGTCTGTATATGCGGCAGGCTGTGGTCTACTCGTTAGAAAGCTGTTGAAAATAGATAGAAAGCAAAGTGTTACCGGTCCTTGTCCACGACGTGCAGTCGTTGCAACGGTAATGCGAAAGATCTGGAAGCATTTCTTGTCAGTAGAGTTTGAATAGGGTCGAATCCGAAATATATCGCACCGAGGACTGTGCCACTGTGACAGCAATCAAAAACAGCCTTCAGATGAATGTTAGATCCGGCCGATCTCGAAAGTGGTGGGAAGAAGATTTACCGTCAAATTCGCGTCTGCAGCTGCTAGAGGCATCACCAATATATTCTTGAGGAGATCATCAATAATCATGTTTTCCTCGATGAAATCAGGACCAAGAGCGTCACAGGGAACGATGTCTGGAAAATAAGTTCGGTCAAATCGGCCTTGGATATAGGGTTGTACGCCTACGCTCGTCGTGCTTGTCATCTTCATGGCTGTTATCGTTGCGTATTTGGTATCCATGTCCAGTGTCTAGATGACGTCAAGGCCTCTTCCGACGTCATAGGAACGAGACTTACAAAAAATAAAATAGATGTCACCAGGCTTGGCTCCGTCTACAAACGAAAGAATTGCTCTCTCCTGGAGTAGAATGATGCATCAATGAATTTAAGGAAGAGGATTAGGCATACAATATTCATCTTCGTTGGCCATTGATCGCGAGGAACGTCGGGAAAGTCGGCGAGGACGGTAATGTCTTCCTTCTTGAACTTGAATTCGTCTGATATAGGTTTAGACAGTATGCGAGCGGGGGAATCATCGGCAGTGTATACCTTGAAGGAGGTCACGTATTCCGACGATGTCTCTCTGAGGACCTTGCCCGAGCTGATGTTGAGGATTCGAATGATATTCTTCTTGGACGTAGCTGATGCCAATGAGGAGGGCTTTTCGTCGAACTTTGCGACCGGAATTGGGTGGGTCGGGTAACAAACGGCGCGGTGGGGATATCAATGAGCGCAATAGTCGGGAGCCAGAGATCATCAACGTAACGTCTAGATGGGAAGGGGGTGAAGGGGAATAGAGAAATGGTAGTGGATGGACGGCGAGTTGACGCTGGCCACTGCTCGACGTTTAACAGCCTGTGTGCGTCCGAGTGACCAGAGTCTGTGAAGTCGTTAGGGAGCAAAGGGAGACCGCCGCACCGAATCCCTTCGCTTAATGAGGCGAAAAGGCCGTAACATCTTTTGGCGCACAGCTTGGTCAGCGACAAGAGATTTCCCCATGTAGCAGAAGCAGTTGAATGATTGAGTCTGGGGAAATAGAACCATTTGAATGACAACGATGAGGATGTGAAGCAAAGAATACAGATGAGAAAGGGGAAACGGGGAAAGGAGCAGACGTAGAAGGTAAGGTGGGGATCTATCACCAGTTCCGCTAAGCAAGGAGTCAAGGCTTCCTACTAGGGTACCTATCAACCTCATGGCCAAGGTACTTGCTACTGAAAAAAGACGATTCTACTGGAAAGACTCGATCCATATGGCACCATGCAGAGTGTCATAATAGCTGCCGTATTCGCGGTATTACGATCCTTCTCAGATCAGATGGGGTACCGCGAAGGATTCTGGTACACGTTCACTGACAAGCCAGACAGGTCTGAGCTGAACTTTAAGTTTTCAACTAGACGTTTTAAGGAAAATTACGAAGAGTTTTCCGAACACAAGAAGCATGACCGGAACGAGAACGATATCCAGCACTCCTGGGCCCTTGTTGACTCGGGCGAGAGTCAGACAATCGTCCTGCAGATAAAGATTAATCCAATCCCTAACAATGGCAACAGTTATGACAGACATCGAAAGCACGACTGGATCCTGGAATGGTTCAATTTACCGACAGTTTCTTTAATTTTCTGCTTACAATAGTGGGCTGCCGGACCAGTGCCGGTAGCAGCGAGAGGCTATTTTGTGCATGTAGTAAAATCGTATACTTGCTTCAGCGCGATAGGATTCAGTAAGGTCAACGGCATCTTATTCAAGTCTTGCGTCTTGGCCGGTCCCGATTCTGGTCCATGTCGGTGCCAACAGTACACTCGGTGTACCGGAGAGAGTGGCAAACATCACGTGTCACCTCGTTCCGAATCTTCCGGTCTTCCAAAGATATTTTGACCATTTCTGTCCGATTTGGTACCAAGGTTAAGGTCGTCACCAAAGACCCTCTTCGCTATTCTCTCTCGCCTTGGACCGACCCTAAAAACCAAGTTTCTGTCCGATTTTGTCGTTCTAGTGAATACCATCAATATTTATTTATTTATTCAATCTATTATGTAATTGTTCCTCGTTTCCCAACGACGAGAATCCAAATTATCAATTCAACTCCCACGAAAACCCTACACCTATAAATCAAGTGCCCATCTTATTATCCATCCAACCTCTTTCCTGCCATCGACTTGACCTGTAGCGCTAGGGTGAATCTACGAACACTGTGCAGTGGCATCGAACGCACCATTTCCATTGGTCGCCATGGCGTCTAAGTCCATGCACCGATGTACCAACAGGGACCCGGTATTTAAATGAAGAGTCTTTGCTGCTCGTCCTGCGGTGGACCTTGCCATGAAGCATCCAGTGCCGCTCTTTACTGTTGGCCTCGACAAAAGGAACGGGCCGTTTCCAATTTCCGAATCCATATCTGCTCGCACAGTGCGTCGATAACCTGTGCATATATTCACACCTCTAAACCGCTTGGATAGATCTAAAAAGAGCATACACCTTTGCCAATGACCAGGATGGTTGCTACTTCATTTTCCTTCTCAATTTGGCCCCCAATATCGCGCGCGCAAGTGCAGGGAGCACCGTCGTCTGTTTATCAAAAGGCACCAATCGGGATTTCTTCCTTTCCCTGCTACGTATCAGAAAACGCCGAAGGACGACTCGACGCAGCTACTTTTCTCAACAGACAACACGATCAGTTCTCTAATTCAGGTCATTCTACAGGAATACATGGCTGTGTTGCAGGATCGTCAGCAGCGTCCGCGCCGAGGAGATACTTGACAGATCAGCCGATCCACCCCCATATCATTACGGTTGGCAACGGTTATCCGCATTCATATATTCATACCTGGAGAACGACCTACCCGATATCAGTCTGGAGTAAAAGCGGAGGTTGCTTTCAGTTGTCTCATGCATGCAACTTCCTTTCGGAATTGGTGGTGGATGGTTATCCGCGGTTCGGGGATCGTCCAGGTCTCAGTCTCGACCCCATCTTTCGCGAACAATGATCATACAAGTGTGGGCCTTCCATCCAGGGTCTCGTTGTCTTTCGATCTTTCGAGGATGAACTTACTCTCCTGGGAAGCCAGGATTGCTCGTCCGCGCACTATGAAAGAGAACCATCCCCATTCCGCAGGAGGGAGCGCTTGGCGAATATCTCGAACGCCAACCACATGCATTAAACAGACCTCGGAGCCCGCACCGAGGCCAGGGTAACATTTCCTTATGTAGCAGCGCTATCTATCCTTTGACCGCGAAGCTCATGTACTTCATCTACACTCCATCATGACCGTCAATAGTAGTCAGTATGGACGCCTCACATGGGTAGAAAAGTTGAGACTGTTTGCCGTCCTGGCTTCCTTGGGTATGTTCGCCTCTGTTCATCGACCTAAAACTTCTCACGCTTCCTATCAAGTGTTCTATCTCTGCTGGAAAGCTTTCACACTATTGTTTTCCTTTCGGCAAAGCAAGACTCTCAAGGTCCTCCTGGCGCTTTCAGCGAGTCGATTTCTCATGGACTACTTGAGTTTACGTCAGCTCCAGTACTTGTCCCCGAGAAATTTGGACCAGTACCTCAATTGGGCAAAAGAGCGAGGGCTCCCGATCAAAATCGAAGAACTCCCGGAACAAGGTGCCACACTTATGTGGATTGGCAATCACCAAACGGGCAACGTTATCTTTTACTGCCATGGTGGGCCATCCGTGCGATTTGCGGGATGCGTGTACTTACTGCGTTTATCGCTTATAGGTGGTGGATATGTCTTGCCCAGTTCTCCTGGGACGTTCGACTTTTGTCTATATGTGCAGCAGCAACTGGAGGCAAAAGGTGTCCATGCAAATATCGCTCTTTTGACCTATAGTAAGCGAGCACTCTCCTTTTCTCTACCACTGTCTAATTCTCTCTTTGAAGACCTTGTTCCAGACGTCAAATTCCCTACTCCGTTGCGCGAAGCCGTATGTGCGATTCATCACCTTCTTAAGTGCGGTATCAAATCCGAGAACATCATCCTCACAGGGGAATCCGCCGGTGGGAATCTCGTTCTGCAGATTCTCTCACACATGCTGCACCCTTTATCCTCTATCGATCCATTGCCGCCGACCCTTCGCTTCCGGGGTGCATGCCTTATGTCGCCGTGGGTCTCCCCCAGCGGCGATGTCTGCGCCGATCAGGCACAGGCGAACGATCCCAAGGACGATATCAGCGTCCGTACGCTCCGTGAATGGGGTCAACTGATTATTAAGGATGTCCCGCGTAATCCAGAGGATATGGCTTGTGTTGAACCTGCGGGTGCACCCAAAGGGTGGTTCAAGGAGGTAGAGACGGCTGTTGAGGGGATGCTTATGCTTTCAGGCGAGGTGGAGTGCATGGCGGGTGCACATAGCTTCTTTTATGAGGAGCACTTGAAAGACTATCATCGAGATGTTAGGATAGCTATTCAACCTGGGGGTGTGCATGATGGTATATTGGTCGATTTTATAGTGGGGAGAGAGCCGTCAGAGGGGGTGACGCCTGTGATTATAGAGTGGTTGACTGAAGCTTTCCGTCATGAGGCCTGAGGCCTGAGGCTTAGCAGAGTTCTCTCATCCTTGGTACGCTTATGTCCGGGCGGCCGTTATCTCATGCTGAAACCGTTGTTTTCAAGATACGGCCGTCTCCGTCATACATCAGAATAATACCCATGGGTAGGATGCTGTAGGATGACACTTGACTGCACTTTCACGTACAGTAACCTTTGACCCTTGTCAGGAGCACGTTTGCGTAGAGTATATTTTATGAAAAAAGCTCTACCTTTACCATGACACCAATGACGCACCGAAGGAATTCAAGCACGGAATGCTAGTGATTGACAAACTGTCCTCGCGCACGAGATGCCTATCCTGTATCCAAATGCGTCATTCGTCTCCGGCTCGAGTTTAGTAGACGAATCATAGCGTTGACGACGCAGAGCTATCTCCCTGACGGGTGGCGGCAAGTGGCGGCGTTTCAGTGAGACTGACGTCCGAATTCGAATTCACCTGGCGGGGCTGGGCCACGAACGTAACTGTAAACTAGTCTAAAACTCTAAAGTTGGTTGCAGGGTCGCTCAGAAAGGTGGACTGTTTTAAGTATCTAGTAAGCACGGCGACACAGAAACGCTTTTGCGTGGAGAGTTGATACGCCTCGCCATGGATTGATGCTCTCTCGTCTCGATATTCTAAATACAGTAGTCAGCGCTATGCTACACGGGTCAGAGACAGGGTCAACGAATTGCAAAGTTATTTCAGATTCTGGTTGGAACCAGGAAGATAGATATCATTCAGAACCTAATCAGGTGATACCTGAACGAGTGCGGGGAAGTTTCCAATTTATTTGATTAGTGGTTTTATTGACTGGCACAGTACACACCTACGAGAATATGGTGGATACCATAGCTCGAGACAATTGGCATAGCACCGTCGCGGTTCTGTCCCTCATCCCTACATGGCCAAGAGTTACTCGTTTGCACTATTCCGTTACCACGCGGCCAGTGGCCACTATCGGACCGCCCTGAGCCTCCCTGAACTGGCGTACCTTTGTTATTGAAATACGATCAATTGCAAGATCGCAGAGAGGGGCGCACGCCGCACATTCAATGTGACTCGGACCCCCCGACGTCAGCTCTGAGTCTCACTCGGACTCTCATCGTAAGCTGCGGATACCCGTGTATCAAGCCTTGCCGATAACAGCTTATACTCTGTGCCCTTTTTTCTCTGCTTGGGTACCACTACTGTATAACAGAGTAGATCAGCTATGATCGACAACGACGCAAATCAATTGTCCCTTTAGACTAAGGAGCTCAAGGGACAAGTGATAGCCGGCAGGGCAACTTTCGGGTAAACGATTCAGGAAGGAAAGATAAGAGATAAACGCCGGGCCTGTCGTTCAACGTTCACGCCACTCACGAGAGTCAGGAATTCAATTGCTCAGAAACTGGGGCGAAAATATTCACGTTTCCGCAGCTACAATTGAATGATAAAGGAAGGGACAATCGCTTTGAGAGTCCCGGATTACCAAGCCTCATATTATGCAAAGGCTAGAAAGAATGACGTCAGGTCAGAGAGGCATCGAGAACGAAGATAGAGCACATAACACAGCCACACATCGCGGCAAATTGAAATTTGCCTCGGCTTCTCCATTTTGGGCCGATGTCCGAATCAGAAATCTGATTCCGCCTGCCTCCTACCAACACCGACTCTAATTGCAAGTGGCGTTTATTTTTCTGCACGTTTTCTCTTTGTGGCGTGCTGGGATCTCCTATGTTCGCCGAATACAGAATCTGGTCAGGAGACTGCTTGGCAAGTGTGGCTCGGACTGGCTCAAAAATCATATCACCACTTGAGTTTCGTCTAAAAGATTCTCGTCGCTACTTGGCAACTCGGATACCTTTGGGCTGGCACTAAATGAAAGAAAAACTACACGACTGCATATGGCTCTCGGCCAATTTTCACAGGAGGTCGATCTGGTTCGATCAAGGACCGACATTGTTCCGTATTTCAGGGCCCCCTATGCAACGAATTACTTATATTGTAGTTAGCGTAAGAGCTGCTTGGTCTCTCTTGCTTTGACGCAACTCTCTTCTGTACACGTTCATTCCCTCACTTCCTATAGAAATGACCCCCGCCGAAGTCGCGTGAGCGCTCCTTTTTTTTCTCCTCCAAACTGTCTGACGAACCTGCTTCAGCCATGGGCCAATGCTCATCGGTCTTATGCTCAATGTTCTGCTGTTTGGGGTGGTCATAGCGCAGGTCTATATCTACATGACGACGTATCAAAAGTGCGTTTCCTACTCTTTCGTATATAAACATCACTGAAGAGAGTATCAATTCATTTAGAAGGGACAGGTTGTGGATGAAAGCCTTCGTACGTTATTCACTGCACAGAGTCGATAATTTGCTGACCAGTGACGTCCAGGTTGTCTTCTTATTCGTGGCCAATCTAGTCAACACCGTCCTTGTCATGGCGTACGTATACATCTCATTGATAAAACATTTTGGTACGTACTTCTACATATTTTCTCTGCGTCAACCGTCGCTAACAGGAGGTCTCTCTAGGCGACGTTTCTTACTTATCCAATGCAACCTTGCGTGAGTTCTCTGCGACAGCAAATAAAATATCAAAGGGACTCAGCTGTCTACAGTATTCGTCACTGACCCTGCCTTGACGGGCATCATCTGTGGCGCCGTACAACTATTCTTCGCATGGCGCGTTAAAGTTCTTACATCGAACTGGTATCTCGGGGCGCTCGTTGCTATCTTAGCCCTGGCAGGTGTTGGCGGATCCATCGCAACAGCCTCTGCGAGCCTGGCCACCGGCACCTTCACAAAGTTCCAAGAATTCCAATCGATTGTGATCGTGTGGCTCGTCTCTGCGTGCGTGGGAGATTTTACCATCACTGCCATCTTGGTGTGGTATCTGAGGAAGCACAAGACGGGTTTCCAAGGCTCGGACGAATTGGTCGATAGGATTATCAGAGCGACGGTCCAAACGGGGTTGATCACAAGTATCATGGCTATCATTGATCTGATTGTCTACTTGGTCGATCCATCGGGCTTGTAAGTGCGCCGTTCTTATTATATATATATATTTTTACGACGTTCGTCAAGGCATCTGTTGTTCAACTTGACCCTCGCGAAACTGTACACCAACACACTCATGAGCTCGCTCAACTCTCGCTCTGGATGGTCATACTCGAACTCGAACCAGGACTCTCATTCACAGAGCGGCCTGGTTAGCACGTCGGGCGTCATTGGATCCGGATCCAGAGGGAGGAAAGGGACAGGAACTATTACGCGTCCTGAGGTCTTCGTGCATGTTGAACAGCACGAGTTGGGGGATCTTCGCCCGCAAGGGATTGTGACGCCGAGGTTCGTTATAGAGGATATGAATAAAGGGCAGGATGTGGAAGATGAGAGTTCGCTGAAGAGGAGAGAGGAAGAGTCCGAGGTTTGGGATGATGGTGCGAAGAGGAACGATACAATTGTATAACCGTTTTGTGTTTATTTTATTGGGAATAATGTAATACTTTCATTGGTTTATTTTCAACAGATACTTCGGATATAGGCGATCGTCGAAAATAGGGCGACTCCAACAAAAATAACAGTACAGTCGCTAAAAGCAATATCTCACCTACTGTCAAATTTCTCATGTTTTCCTCTCATTCGTACTCACTTCAATTTCAAATGGAAATGTCGGGGTCTTGATTGGGATAGCGGGGTTATTATTCGGAGTTTGTATAACATGGACCTGGTAAGCCAACTGAATGAGCTACTCACCGCTCTTCGAATTCCAATACCCATCCAACACCCTACAGATCTCACTCCTTCACTTCTCCTTGCAATCCTGGAATCTTTTCTATCCTCACGGCTCCCGCTTTCTCCCAGTATACGCCAGGCAGCTCTGTCGAAATCCCCTACTCGGCATACAGAAGCTCTCCATGCCAGAGTGCAGTGCATGAAGATCTTTCTAGGCGTTATGGAGACCGATATTCTCAAGAACGACGACATGGACCTGAGTGGTGTCGACCCGAGGAAGCTGGCGGCTGGAGAGGATGCTGAGGTCACGCTCGTCGCCGAGGCCCTTTGCTTGGTTGGACAGCAGGCGGGACTCACACGGACAGAGAGAGACGCGCATAGCCCCTCGACGATGACGGCGACGACGCATACAAGCTCTCTTCTCCCAACGGGCGCGTCTGTTACAGAGTCCAATACGAGTATTAGTAACATGACTGCCACACCGGAACCCTCGCCGCGTACGCCTCCAAGATGTATTCACGAGGTACCCTCACCCTTGGCGCTTTCCTTGCCTCTATTTAACGAGAGGGAGACATCGGCGAGGGTTCCAGGGAGATATACCGGTACGATTGGTTCTGTGGACCAGGACCAGGACTTGGAAGTCGAATCGTTTGAGTCTAGTAGGACACCCTGGAGTAGGCAATCACACTCAAGCAGTAACCAGAGCGTGAGATTTACTTACTATCGTCGCGCTATATGTTATTGACAGCCTTTTGTAGGCACTTTACGACTCCGATCACGGTGACGAGCATCTGCGTACCGTGTCTCTACTGAAAGAGCGTGCTAGAATTTTGTCTGAAATCGCCAGAGCGCAGAGGAAGGACCTGACATAGAGGTTTGAGCCGTGTTATCATCATTGGTTCTCGTTGCTGACCCGGATTCAGGACTCTTGTGGTTGATCGACTGCATTTCCCATGGTCATCTTGATTTGATTTGTCTCTTCTCCGGTTTTCTTGCTTGCCATTCTACTTTTTTGGTTCCTGCCTAGCTCTCCCGGAGAACTTCCATGCCTACAAACACTGCTTAGCGCGTCAAAAAGGGCACTGTTCTTTCGTGGTAACGAGACGCTTCATGGCTTCCGCCTGTAAATACACAGACTATCCCTTGAACTTTGATCGTCCTTCCCTGCCAGTTTAGATGGTGAGTTTTTGTCTCAATTTGTATAAGCGCGGCTAGGCTGACCTGGCAAGAAATCTATCTTCCGCAGGCCACCTTGGTATGAATTGCAACGATTTGAACCATTTTTAACGATGATACGCTTTTTGCATACGCATCGTGAAGCAGCACTTATTGTGAGCTGCTTCTCATCTCGTGTTTCATCAGTTTGTCTGACCGCTGCATAAGGAGCTTCTTACGCTCTGGTGTATCTGCATGGGATGTATATCGTTTGTCGTAGCGTAGTCCATGAATATACTTGAGTTCGCTGGTTATTTTCTATGAATTTCGTGCCATGTAATTGAGATATATGAAGCAACGATATATGTATCTGACTGCTACAGGACATTTGGTGGTGAGCTACGGCGCGCTATGTAACGGTACGTAACATTGGCTGAATGCTACCGGACGGTATGTAAGGGGGTACCTAGCTATTGGGCTATTTGAGGTATATACTCCCTATACTTTTATATATCTTGGTGTTTTTTCCTGATGTAAAAAGTTTACTGAACCAGGTTCGTCGCTTTTCTCCGCCATTGAGTGATGGTGTAGGGGAGAACTGACGAGTACGGGAATTAGATCGTGAAGCGGGTGCAGAGCGAAGCCATCGCATGTAGTCTCCTCCCTTGGAATCAGGAACTTCAAGATACTGCGGTGGCTCGTCCTGTTTCTTGTCCTCCATGATGTCTATATCAATGACTTCTCCACGAAGCATCCGCGATACCACAGCTGCCCATGCACCGGCAGAAATGCGTACAGATGTGCGTGTGCCAGCAACGGTGGCTTGTGTCATGAACACTATCTGGTGTCGATCAACCCCAAAGAGTTCGACAAATTCTTTTTGAGCGACGTCTAGAGCGACCTGTAAGTCGATAGAGGTTAGCTCTGCAACTGCAAGTAAGAAGTGAAATGCACCTCATAGTCGAGTTCTGGCTTTACGTAGACTAAATTTCCGCGAAAACGGTAGGTGACAATATCTGCGGGTGTGGGGGAACTCGTGCGGTAGGAATCCATGGAGCGCGATGTTTCAGGCTTGGCTGGGTGGATGGGCGAATGGCAATCGACGTGTACTCTTATGTACCTTACTCCGAGATAAGCCTGCAGCGAGGTACCTTATCGGAGGATGAGCTAAGCTAGCTACTCAATGAGGCCTTAGGCATTTATTCCACGCATGTACATCCGGTAGCGGCAGCTTCGTGCCGGCCCCCGATTCTTGATGAGTGATACGCATGGATGTGGATAGGCCATATGATCTGATCGATCCTTCATGGTAGAGATTCGCCCGTCAAACGGGGCGAAACATTTCGACGGGACACTTGATGGGTATAAAACAGACTGCCCTCCCTTGACGGCACACTCGAGCAGCTGGACAATTTGTCGAGAGACTATGGAAACGGTAGAGCTTGATTGATGGAGAGACGTCATGGAGGTTCAGGTCAGTGGTGGCAGCGCCAATCGTTTTTGGCGAGGCTGACGTAGACAGGTTACTGTATCTCGTAGACGAGAATAGTATCGTCCCGACTGAACTTTCCACCTGAATTTTGACACGGATCCGGACGCCGCTCCCCGCGGCACCTGGTATGGCTATCCTAGTAGATTATGGAAACGGGAACAATTGCGAGGCATCCACCGGCGAGCGATTATCGATCAGAGTCTGTCGAATAACGTCTTTTCCGAGTCGCGGCAGCGAGAAACTATAATGAGTCCTGCCGACTTTGCAGGAACTGACGGTGCCGGTGCCGGTGATGGCTGGTGGATGGGAACCTTTGCCTCTACGTCACGCGTTACCAGTACGGGAGAACTCGGGGCCGCCCGAAAATTCAAACATCATGCAGTGACTACTGCCACTGCAGTTATTTTCGAATTCTCGGTCTCGAAATTATATACACTTCACTACTTGTTAGGCGCTGTCTTCCATTCAAACTTCCCACGTCCCGCTCCAGCTTCCACGTATCTGTCGAGCTAACTCTATCAGAGCTTCGAGCCTAGGAGCATCGCTGATCCAGGGGCACTGAATGTGCAGTATTGGTGTTTTCTTTCAAATCAGAAGACTCTCCACGATCCTTTCCTTGGTTGTTGCTGCTCTAAGGCATTCTTTTCCCCCGAGATGCGTGTCTGCATGAATCATCCTCAATTATAGGCACGGGTAATAACAAACATGCGGAAACAGCTTCAAGTTGAATGCAGGAACATTACGAATTACAGTGGTCTATAAGATGTTGATTACGCCTCGCTCTCTCTGGACAACCTGTGCCCTTGTCCTGGGGGAAATAATGTCAGCCACCAGTATCTTCATCGGCCTTGCATGCACTTTCATTCTTGCAATCATCATTGATATCACCATCGTCTATGCTCATCGGAAGCAGAATCCTTCTCTCGTACGCACACATCTGCTATGGATTGGAACGGGATTTGCATTCCATCGCACTCGTGTCCCATTCTTCAGCGACTGCAGGTATCTTAGTAACCTCTTCAAGTGTCCAAGGATTTTGAACTAATGACATTGGTCCTTCTAGGATGCGGTATGGCTCTTACTGTCGGTTCAATCTAGGACCAATGGTTGTTGTTTCATCTCGTCGGATGTTAAAAAGATTCTTCATAGACAAACACTGTGACAATAAGGATGTCCACTTTCGCACCTATCAACGTTTGGAAGTCGCCTCGATCGTGCCCACCTTTCTATTCCCATCCATAGCGATGCCGATGTACAAGGCCGTCTACGGACAGACATAGATGCAACGCTAGAGAACCTATGTCTTGGAGACTCGATGCAACGCTCCCCTACAACAACCCGGACAGTCGTTCTTGAGAACATCAGTCTCCGACGCCTCGTCGCATCCGCAGTAATAGAGTCTTTGCGCCTGTGCACGCTACCTGCATCACCCAGGATTGCTAGCACCGATATCGAATTCCAGGCCGGTAATGCATCCGCCTTGTTGTGCAACGTGGCGAGATGATGATGGGGGGTTTGCGAGAGGGAACGAACGAGCTGCTCATTACCCTTCGAATTCCAATACCATGCAGTCGCTATAGGTCTCACTCCTTCACTTCTCTTTGCAATGCTGGAATGTTTCCTATCCTCATGTCTTCCGCTTTCTCCCAGTATACGCCAGGCAGCTGTGTCAAAAATCCCTGCTCGGCGTGCTGAAGCTCTTAATACCAGAATGCAATGCATGAAGATCTTTCTAACAACATGGGCCTAAGCGGTGTCGACCCAAGGACGCTGGCGGCTTGAGAGTGTGCCGGGGTGACGCTGGCGGCGGCGGCGGCGGCACGCTGAGTTGGGCAGAAGGCGAGACTCACACGGGCAGAGAGAGGCGCGCATAACTCGTCGACGACAACGACCACGACGCTCACAGGCTCTATTCTCCCAACGGACGCGTCTGTCGCAGAGTCCAATACGAGAATCAGTAACATTGCTGCCGCGCCATGTATGCCTACGAGATGTCTTCACAAGGTACCCTCACCTTTGGTGCTTTACTTGCCTCTATTTCATGAGGAGCAAGACTGAGCGACGCCGGTAAGGGTGTCTGTGAGATATATCGGTACGATTGAGCCTGTGGACCAGGACTGGGAACTCGAATCATTTGAGTCCAGTGGCGTGCACTGCAAAACACAATCACACTCAAGCAGTAACTAGAACATGAGCTTTCTTTGATATCGTCGCATTATATGTTATTGACAACTTTTTGTAGGCAAACTACGTCCTTCCCTGTCGGTTCATAGGATGAGTCTTTCTTTGAATAAGCGCAGCTTAGCTGACTTGACAAGAAAGTTACCTTCTGCAGTCCAGAATACGTCCCGCCACCTTGTACACACCCGTTTGAAGTGCGGCGATTTCAACCATTTCAACGATGATACGCTCCTTGTATGCGCATCATTAAGCGGCGCATATGGTGAGCTGCTTCGTTTTTCGCGTCAACTCGTCTGACTACTCCATCAAGAGCTTCTGACAGGATCGTGCAACGAAGTGAATGTGCCCCGCCCGGTACAAGCATTGTTTGGCGTATTTGTGACAATTCTGCCCAGCACAAAGACCCAGACCATGAGATCCATCTTCTGCACGCTGTAGTTTCTGTCTGCTGCATAGACTAGCAGACGCAACATCATCGTGAAGTCGGCATGCCATTTCTACTGCGTCGCTTGGACAAACCCGCTCTTCTCTCCTCGTCTTTTCTCTACCCGTAACATACTTCCTCTAGTTTCTTTCCGCGTCTTCCTCTAGTGCAAACGCTGCTCCCCTTGACAATAATTTCCGGCATGGCGATCATTCCGTTCGGAGAGCTTAGCCCTTTCCTAGTTCGTTATCCGCCAGTTGAACTCCGAAGAAACGCTTCACCTCGAGCTTCTACCAGGTGCTCCTCGGACACAGACATGTCTCCGGTTCGCGCATGTCTTCTAGCGGTATCCGGAGCTGAGCGAAGGAACTGCTAACCTTGTTGCCGCAGATCCTCGTTCGCATACCGGGTCCCTTTGATGCATTCAGCATTGACTATGACATGCAATGGGTGAAGGTTCGATTGGCGGAAGTATTCCTGTATCCTTTTGGGCGAAGACATAGTATTCTACACGACTCAAGACCAAAACGACGGAGACGATAAAGCGATGGCTCTGCATGCGCAACGGACTTGATTAAATTAAATATCCACGACGCGCCATGTTTGATATCAAGACTATGCACCTCCTCTCCGGCCGCAAATGTGAGTATAGCGCTTGCGGTTTGAAGGGAAGGATAGAAATTGGAGCTGATTCTCGTAAGGGTCGAGACAAGATATGGTTTTTGTTTCTTGGCAAAGGAACGAGAAGAGCCTTTTGGAACTCGAGGGCGGCGCGAACTTTGTAACGCCGACGGTGCAGACGCTGAAGGATCACGTCTAGCTTTTGAATGCAACCTTCGACATTGAGTAATTCGTTTTCAAGCGCTTCATTACTTTGATGGTTTACGTTGCCTTTGGAACGTCTGCTAGTTTCCAGCTGGCACTCGGATGGGATGATACTGTTACCGTTCGAGTACTAGCCTAATAGTCCTACGACAAAGGATCAATATTGACTTAAGACTTCAACACTCCGTTATCCCGTCGGCGAAGGTAGTCCATTTTATCACCAACAGGATCCGCGATGGCGCTCCAGCTTTTTGGATCCGTTTTCTGGACGATAGATTCGAAAGAGGAGATATCGTCATGAATCGCCCTAGTGTCGACCTCGATGTATTCTACTGGTTTCAAATACAACATTTATATACATGTCGCCATGATACTGTCTGTTCTCGTTGGCCTTATATCTCAGGTCATTATGGTCTAGACACGTCGAGAATTTTTGGAGAATTTCAGCCTTCTATCTAACCTCGATGGATCATAACAGGACGTCTATAGAAAAGCAGTCGGAGGCCGTCTACACGAAGCTGCACCCGCGCGGCGATATTTGCACTCAAGGATAGCACAAGACTGAGCCGGAGACATGAGCGCATTGTTTTGATTGGATAATGGAAGTGCTCACGTGAACAGAGCAAAGAATAAGTTCGCCTGACAGAAATATTGTGGAATGAGAGGGAGAACACATCCGATGCACGAAAGCTTACTTCTATTGTAACAGAAGATATCAGCAGCAGCAGCCATAACACTGCAAGTGGTGTTTAGATTGATACAGGAAAGGAGGATTCGTTGTCGCATACTTACCGCAAACCACCTGAGATGAAGATCAGAGAGTAAAGTGAGGTTTTACGACAAGGTGACTTACGAAGTAGATCCGGGCACTATCACGCCTCAGTGAATCTAAGAGGTCATTTTCTGGACGACGCGGCTCTTCCAGGTTGTAGATGGTGATAAGGACCACGAAGATACTGAAGACCAGCTGGGGAAATTAAGAAACAGATTCTTCTCTGAAGGTTGAATCGAACCTACCGAGATACCTATCAGACAAGTTATCGTCTTCGGTACCCCTTCAGTGGAGCAGAGATTCTCTGATTCGGCTATTATATGAGTCCTGAACGTTAGCAGAGAATTGTTAAGGTAAATTAGATAGTTACCTTCGGTCTTCAAGTAGGTCTAAACTGACAGGGCCGCAAGAGTTGTTACGGCTGTTAAGCATATACCAAATACAACAAGTAATGTCCTGCGAACAGACTTCCTATGATCCCAAAGGCGATAGGCACGCATCATGATGTAGACTACAATCGATCATTAAAGACGCGATGAAAACGGACCGCCGTACAACTCACATTGCGAAATACTAGTAATTAGGGTAGCGAATGTGCTGGCCAGCCATACTGCCTTACAGCTGTGCGTATGCTGTGAATAATTTCTCTCAACAAGGACAGCAGGAAACTTACCTCTAGACACAAACGTCAATCGAGGTTATCACAAACACAAGACAAGCTGTCAGATGCTGACCTGGCTAACGGTGTAATGTGCTAGTGCACTTGTCACTGGAGCCACAGGTGAACTGTGAATAGATATCTTAGAGATATGAAGTGTGTTTACGGACCATAGAGACGGTACATCGAAACCGTTTCCGTAAGGTAGCGGTTCAATACGTGGACAACTTTCGTAAGGATGCGCCCGTTTTGAGGGCCCCACATAATTGCTATCTCTTCGCCAAGCATCAGGCAGTGGTCCCATAACATCAAAACCATCGCCGCAGCTACACGGTCATTAGAATCCAAGTAGCAGCGTGATATACTAGTACGTGAACAAACCGGGTGCATATGTTGAAAACAATATTTAGTCAACTCGAATGGAGATAGCAGATATTGAGAAGTGTTGTGTGGACGTGAGGTAAAGGAGGGATTAATGAACTCACAGTTGACAATTATACAGATATCTGAAACTTGACATTCGAAGAAGGCTATATCGGAATGCATAGATAGATCGTTGAAAAGCGTCCTGTGCAGCGATACTTCTTGGGTGATCAAGAGTCTATGATGGTGAGAAGACCCGAGTCGAAGTTGATTTTCCCAGTCCATTTGATCAAAGCGCAATGTTGGTTCAAGCCGTGGGGGAGCATAGATAATCGCGGAGGATATATGACATGTACCGCCGTCTCCATTGAGTGTGGCTGCGTGCTTGAAATTTGGGATCCACGGACGCCAGCTCAGAGTGAGAATTGGGCGATGAAAGCAGGATAACCAAAAACCATAAGATTAAGTATAGGCGAGGAGCATCAGACACGGATCGTGAACCCAATTTCCATGAGGTGACCACGAGGACTGAGGAGTTCGTCTTCTTGTTGATTATTAGGAGTATCATATCTGTTTGGACCGCCTTTCATTCTTGATAGCCACCTTTCACAATGCGCGCCCAAGGCAGAATCGTGGACGAAAGCGGCTAATCGGTGTAGCCGACGATCCGTTATTGATATCAGTAGAACCAAAGCACAGCCATAGCCCAAGAGCAGCCAGGAATAAAAAAGCGTCCATTGTTCAACGAACTTAAAGTCGAACTGACCGTGACGAGTGCGGAGCATGCATCTCCAGCCGATTTCGGCGCTTGCCGAGTGACCACGTCGTCAGATGTTCAACGTTCAACCTGGCAGCGTCGCTCGAACTTGTTTCTGGACCACTTTCGGTTTCAGTAGTACTGCACACACCAAGGATTAGGCCGGTCAGAAGCACTTACGACAAAACAAGACAAACCTCCAGTGAATACTCTTAAAATAAGCATCACCGTCGCAGAAATATCTAACAGATTCGAAGCCACCCTGTGAGTTCTTTGTTGGCGGTATCGGAAAAATTATGCGTGCCGATTCACAGCTCATCGCCTGCTCAACATTTAAGAAGAAACACGATACAGTGCATTCCGGCCTCGGCCCTCGGGTAAGCCATCAATCAACCCACGTAGGCTCAACAGACCATCGTGGCCTAGGGACGTATTTACCTCCCTCTAATCCCTCCGCATCCATCCTCAGCTTGACCGTTCTGTGGACCTTGAAGCCTTCTTGATACTGTCTAGGTATGCGCCGAGGTCGACCTCTGTTCATCCTAGACATGATGACATGAGTTCTATCTCGATTCCTGGAGACAAAGGGACACCTACGTGATCGCCTTCGCCCATGTATTATCCCCTTTCTGGTATCGCAATTTCGTAGGAATGAGTTCAAGGATCCACCAGCCCGGAGCGATCTTCAGCTCATCGTACATGGGGCATAGCGCGTCAAGGATGTCTTCCTCTTCCTCAGTGGTAGCGTAAAGTGGCTTCACAGAAGCACACATGGTCGGTCGAGGGTGAACGTCAGGATGGAGCAACGTTAGGTCCATCCCCAAATACTTCAACAGCTCGCGGTGGAAGATGATTCCTGTATCAACGAGGAAACATTGTCGAATCATCCATCTAAGTGGTATTCGCGCGAGGTTATGCTGGACTTCATTGGCTACGGCGCCCCCTCCGACATCTAAACGAACAAAATCAGCCTTGAGGCGCACTGTGTAGGGGCAGGATACGAACCGCAGTGACACCCAGCGAACCATACCTCTTCTACATCTGTCGGTGTATCGACATGCACCTGGTCGTACTCCGATTCGAGCTCTCCCAGCGACTTAACATGGTCCATGTTAAGGGATCTGGGCATCTCGCCTCTCTGCAGTCCTAATTTATGTTGCGCAGAGGATGTGCGGTGCCAAAAGGCTGGCAGAAATCGTACCCGGTGCTCATCTAGAGCGAGAGCATGACGGAAATGCTTGACATGCACGTTGGACGTGGTGAAAGGAAGCCGGCGAGGGAATACGCCCACGGAACCCACGGTGTCCCTGAGCAAGCCGATTATCACGTGGAACATACCGAAAGAGAGTAGTACGTACCAAACACCGAGGAAATAAATGTCGACGTCAATGGAGAAGGCCTTTTTGAATGCAGCGCTTTGCTTCCATCCTTTTTCGTCCTCTCGGGAATACATTCTGTAAGCGAACGGGACCTGTTGATAATTCGCCCTAGGCAGTAATCCGACCTAAAAAGTCTGAGTTGTCGGTGAAATAGGCCTCTAACGAAACTACCTTGTGAATCCTGTTTTGTCAAGGGTCAGCCTGAGGAGTTGAAACAATTGTTGGGATACGTACATCCCAGCCAATGCGCGCGCGGTCTAAGTATGTATTCAATTACGTGTCAGCAGCATCAATGCCCTCACCTACATATGCCCCACGGGAGAACCTGAGGCTGTGTGAGCATATGGCGAAAATGTTGATCATATACGTACCCAAATATACAGATCTTGTCCCCGGCTTGATCTGAAGGCGACTGTCAGGTCATCAGTCTGAAACAGTGAGCTGAAGACCGACAATTCTGCATCAGAAACTCGTATCCAGCTAGAGCACCAGGTCAAATACAGAAATGCGAATTTGAGGACAGAGCATACACATAACGTGTGCGTTGAGATGAATCCCGATCATGCTATCAATGACCTTGGTAATCTTTGCAGTGATGGGCGAAGCCACCTCGGGAATCGCATAGGTTCCAATACCAGACTACATAAACGTGAGCTGAAATAAAATGATAGCCAATGCAACAGACCTGGTAATACACCAACTGTTCCTTAGGATCATCTTTTTTTAGTGTAGTAAAGAAATTCACGACATTGGAGTTCTGGCGATGGAAATAGTCAGTAGCATGGCTACTCGGAGTACTCCTTAACGCACATCGCTGTCAAATTGGTCTCCTTGACACAACATAAGTAACAAACTTCAATGAGAACATCGATAGCCTACGTACCGGTCCCATCAAAACATAAAACCAGCGTCCTATCGGAATGAGTTGGTGGTATAAGGTCTTCGAGCGAGCCTGTAATGTAGCTGGTCCGGTCAATACTGACTTGAGTTGCTGAAGTGGACTGTGACATGATGATCCCAGATAGAATAGCTGGCAACTGGACATATGATCATTTGTGGAAGAAAATTGTTGCGGATGATGATACGGCCGATTTCGCCGTGATATTGATATCATTGCGACGGTATTCTCTGTGACTCGTGCAGCAGCAGGAGAGCAAGAAGGAACTGGCGTAGCGACATGGTAGAGCGAATGAGAGAACCAGAGGAAGTGCCGCCTGAGCACCGCAGGGACCTCCACAACCAAATATACATCAACAGCTACTGTTGACGGTCGGCTCTTCGGACCGTGAAAGACCAACTTGCGACTTGGTCCTTCAACTGCGATGGTCTGTACATGGTGTACTTTTCGGTCCTTAGCAGTATTATTTAGCAATATCTTCTCAGTAAGACTTCTATGATTGTCTACTTCAAGATAATTTGTCATTTCTTTCGGTATCACCAAATTTTTCGAGCAACGCTGAAGTCTTCAAGACTATTCACCACCCTTACTAGGGCTTGTTCATGTCTACGGCTTTCCCATGCATTAAAATCACCGTCTGGGTCATTCAATCTATACTAACAATCGCATTCCTTTCTTTACCTGATACTGGCACAACAAAATAACTGCTTCTTTCTCTTCCTTTGTTAGTTTCCATTTTGGTCATACGGCTCCCTCGTAAACCTTTGGGGAAGTCGCCTTTCTTTGCCTGTTTATCCTTCTGACACGTTTCTTCTAGTTACCCCGTCTCCGTCGGCTCCAGATTCCCTTTGTTCAACTAGCACAAAGAACCGACGGGCTTTCCCGGAGGCCAATATAAAGGCGACAAGTCAAAATGTCACCGTCCCTCGGACCCTTCCTTTCAATCATTCCCGTTCTCACTGGTCACTAGTCGTTCCATTCCTTCATCAAGTTGTGGGTTTTATACGTTCTTGTCTCGTGTTCCCTCAAAGCTCATTATTTTGCTATAGAGCAATGGCGCCACCATCGAAAAAGACAAAAATCGACTTGCCCAGTACAAAAATCTCCTCGCTCTCCGCAGCGGGCATTGATATTTCACGGTTCAATGAGCTTATGCAGAGTAACGATGCACCTCTGGATGAGGAGCTAAAAGTTTTGCGTCAAATCACTGCCGACGCCCAATGCATCACTTCTCCCATGCGTCGCGTCCCCATCGAAATCATAAAACTGATCTTCAATGCCAGTACGGAGACCCCCCGAGATTCCTCCGACTTCGAATGTCTTAACACTCGCGAGCCTCCATGGGTATTGACCCATGTCTGCGGGGACTGGCGCACTATTGCAGAAAATACGCACGAGCTTTGGTCGCATATCACACTCGATTTCGACAAGGAACACGGCCTCACCGATTATCAATGCGTCCAGCATAACCTCTTCCTCCTCAACCTCCGCATTGTTCGTGCCCAACACGTCAATCAAACGACAGGCAATGTGCACAACCTCTTTGTCACAATCAAAAGTTCCCACGACGTCTCTTCCAACCCGCTGTTCCAAACGATATTGCAGACCTCCGCGTACTGGAAGAGCCTCGTGGTTTCTCTCCCAATGTCATCGTTTTCGGCTTGGTCTTCTTCGAGGCCTTCTTTTCCCCGTTTGAAGAGATTGAAGGCAGATCTGGATGGGCGCGGCGGAGTCATCCGGTTGTGGCCTCAATCCAAGGATGTCTTTGAGGTGGCTCCGAAGCTCATCGAGGTCACCAACTGCGGCTTTAAGCTCACATTCCATTCTGACGCTGCGATTCCGTCCTGGTACTCCACTCTCTCGGCATACAAATGCTCATTCAGTTATAAAGCCGTTGACGAACTTCGTCACCTGCTGAACCTCCAAACACTATCCCTTGCCTGTTACAGTCACATCGACGTTGCGCCAGTCACCCTTCCGTGTGTGTCATCCCTTCAATTAACTACAGCCCCCAAAGGAGAAGTCGCCGATTTCATTACCACATATAAGCAGCTTCGCCTGCCTGGCCTCAGGCACGTAGAGCTGATGTTTCCCTTGTTTGAGGTAGTTTTCCTCCAGGGCTCCTCCGGATTACCGAGTGTACCTATCTCCTCGATATCGCTCCCTCCCATCTCAAACACCGTCACACACCTCGAAATCACGGAGTACAAAGAGAGATCTACGGAAGGGAATCAGTTACTCCTTAACTTCCTCTGTTGTTTCCCGAACCTATCTTCCCTCTCACGCCGCGACCATTCCCCCGTAGCGTTCATACGCCTATTCAAAGGTCTCACGGTCACTCCTCAGGCCACGTCTTCTCTTCTTCCTAACCTCGAGATCGTCAAATCGCTCCATACCATTCTCCCGACAAAGACGTTCTTGTTGATTTCGTCCAGTCTCGTCGTCAGAATACGGATGGGGTCGTACAGCTGAAGGAACTGGAGATGTGTTGCAATCTGGTTTTCTCCGAATCGGAGGGCGATCTTTCAACACGGTGGAATACGCTGTCCAGCGAAAATGGGTTCACTGTCAGGATTTCTGGTACTTGCCAATATCGAGTAGGCTCATTGGCTCTGTACTGTCTTTTTTTACTGAATATAACAAGGCTAAGATATTCGTTTTCTATCAGCGAGACTGGGAGGTGTAACAACAATTGCGCCAGTTGAAACTCATCTCAATCGAGGAACACCAATATCATTGAACAGAATAAATGGACGAGGTATGTGCAACGGGTCCGTATTCGCCCCATTGGCGCTAAATGGATCCAATTGTTTGCAGGGAACCTATCATTCAAATAATACCAGCTCGTGAAGTCTATGATATTATTACAAATATACAATTACATGGACCGACATTCCATTAAAGGACGCCCACGCCCCTCCAATAATTAACATACTCGACTTCCAGATTCCTTTCTTCCAACTATACCAGACTATCTCATTCCCCTCGAATCCTTCTTCGCCTCCTCCGTCCCCAGCACTACGCCACCACTGCTCAAAGTGTCGTTCCAAAAACCCAACCAGCTTGTTCACTTGCTCGTTCCCTCTCACTCTTTCTAGCCACTCTGCATAATCCAAAATTGGTATCTCAAGTATATCCGCCAGATTATCGATGACTGCCGTCCACCCCTGACGAGCAGGGTTCTCCATGTGGTAGGTCGGCTTGAAGCGCTCGGAAAACAAGAGCTCGACGATGATCTGACTGGCATGGTTGACGGATAGGCAGGAGAGTGTTCCCTCTAGCCTAGGAAGCGCTCCGACGGCTTTGCTCGCACTCACGACGACTGGGAAGTGCTTGCTCTCGTTCCACACCCCGACTCCCTCTGCCCCAGTCATCTGCCCAATCCTCACCGAGCTACCTCGGATCTTCCCCTCAAGCGAGAGCAGTAACTTGCACACCCACTTGGCTTCTGGGTACCCAAACGCAACCGTCGACTCCGGTGGGACAGGTTTCTCTGGTACCGGCTGCGAGAGATACTGACCGACAACAGCAATCGACGTCGCAAATAGGACACGTACGTCCTTCGCTGATGATCTCCGGGCTATCTTGACCAGTTTGACGGGCCCCCGAACATGTCCTTCGAAACTCTCCAATCCTCGGGAAAAGTTGACTGGCCACGCGTTGCGGATGATGTGTGTCACGTCGACGTCGCTGAGATCGGGAATTTCGAGCATGTGGAGCTTGTACCAGTCAATGGTGCCAGCGCCTCGTCTTTTATCTCCGCCTCCTGCCTCTCTCATCCTCCGCGCCGGTTATGTAATGCATACGACGTATCTGACTTCTGGATCCTTGTCCAATCTCGTTAGGAGGAAACATCCCAAGCTTCCCGTTGATCCAGTGAGAAGGATGGTCTTGCTTCCAAGCATCTCAGCCCGGTACTTCTCCAGCATCTTTTCTTCCCTCCCTACCCCTTCCGAGACACCGCCCCACCCTCACTTCTTCTATTGCCGACACGAGCCTTCATGCCGTCGAGTGCCGATACACGAAGTCAGTCTCAAGGTCTACATTCAGCGAGCGTCCAATCCTTCCCTGTATCCTCTTTGCTTGTACATAGCGAGTTCATTCGACACTTGAAAGAATCTTACATTTCAGGAATGATCCTTCAGTATTAAGGTGACCCATACACCCTGCTCTGCATCTTCGTAGCTCTTCGCAATCTCTGAAAAGAGCTGTACATATATTCATCTATAACAGGGAAAGGATCGCAAATTTACTAGTGAAATATTGAATTTGCGTCCTTGCTAAAACTGCAATCCTATCAACCACCAAAGCTCGAACATATGCACGTCACAAAATGCTTGCATAAAATGTAGCCATTGAGGTAGCTAGATAGGAAAAAACCTGTATATATTTAAAGCGGTCATAAACTGATACTCTACTCATAATTCTGACTCCTCAGATTTTGGTGGCGCATTCTCCTGCATTTGTGGAAATCGGGGTTAGGTATGGACTACTTATCGGGTTGGTGGGACAAACCTTTGTAAGACTGACTGGTATGCCTTAACTGCGCTTTGATACGATGGTAATTGTTTTCGAGGCCCATTCGAGATCAGAAGGTGGGGGAGTCCATGGTTTAGCACCCCGTGGCTTGACATCTGGAGGAGAAGATTCAAACTGTTCGATGGGACCAATTTCTACTGCTTTCGTGGCCACGATAATTTTGACGAAGCAGACATCTATATCTTGACCATCTGGGACATCGAAGGACATTGGATTCATGACGGATCGTCCATAACCGAGCGTAAGTGTAGAATTGTTCGGAAGGCATGGATCGACGGAGCCCCCCCCGTTCATCTGGCCTTTCTGCGGATGGTACCAAGTATCTGAGTAGTACACAGAGAAGTCAGTTTCGAGAAAGAGGATGTGTCATAGTTGAACATACCAATCGTCAATTTTGAGGCATCAAAATATAAGAGGTAGGCATACAGATCGACACCGTCTTTGTGACGGACCGTAAACCCATAAGGATCTGGGTAGTACGCAGTTATGGACTTGTCAACGACGATCTTAAAGAGTTCGCCATCTTCTACTGTGGTTAGTGCAACTTGGCTATCCTTTTTTACCTCACCCTCATCAAACCGTAGTTTGTTCATTTCTATAGCGACAAAATCTGTAGTGGCAGCTGGACTTTTTATAATCAGGCGAGAGGTGAAATGCGCATAGCGATTGATAAAATCTCGGATGTCGGGCATAGCATGGACTGGGCATGGAGAGTAAGGGGGGAAACACGAGGAGAACTCGATCCTTGTGCCGGCTCTTTTCCCTTGGCTAAAATGAACGATGTTTGCCTCCACCGTCAAGCAGATGTCCGCGTCGTCTGGGTTTTTGACGAGTATAATATGAGCTGTGAGCAAGGATTCGGGAGTATCATCGAGAATCAGGTCCAGAGTGCCCTGGTCATTGCTATAGATGTGAAGTGGGGAGGTATCGAAAGCTTTCCGTAATCGAGCGTACCAGAAGGATCCGCTATTCAAGGTAAAGAGTGTGGAGTTGGAAGAAGTAAGCCGAAGTCGGGAGATGGAGTGTTTTACTTCTGTCACCGTTAAAGTCGTGATGAGATCCTTCATGTTCGGGTGGGGAAAAGACGATCTAAATATTTCGAAGGTTGAACCAACTGTAATGCCATGAAGTAATCCGGCTTGTAAAATAAGATCGGACGGCCAAGGACTCCCTTGATAACAAAGGATCATAGAGCGGCCAGCGGGGACTCGCCAGCTGTCAAATATAAATCGATGGACATGTTTTCCATCCCAGTGTGGCGTCTGGCTGAATCATTCACGCGACTCAGCATAGAATCATACATAAATCAGTTCTGCACTCACTCGCCTCGCATGGAAGGAAGACCATTCATCAAGGAGTCGTACGTCGGCTGAACATCGCTTGAGGCGACATTTCTCAGTGACCTGAGCAAAGTGGTCGTAAAGATGCCATTATTACCATCCTCCCATGCACTCTGGGTACGCCGGCATGTGCCAATAGAACGTGCGAGCCAAAGTACGACACGCCTTCCTGGACCGACCTAGTCAGAGATTCATGTGAGTAGATATGCTCGTCGCAAGTCGGTGACAGGTCTTGAACGCTTTTCAAGGTTCGTGCACGCAACCGCAGGGCTGACTCGTTGGATCCACGATTCATACCGGCGGCATGGCAACAATCAAGTATTAGAGTCTGAAAAGATGTCGACAAATCATCAGCATCAGGTGCGTGTTTTCCGTTCTGCGACATACAATGTTATTTCCTTTCGCCTTCGATAGGTCTAGGAGAAGTCGGCTAAGCGTTCGATCTGGAATCCCTTCAACTTTATCCTTTCCGTTTGGATCATGATTGATATTGGCAGGACACAACATCTCGACCTTGTCGTCGGGGGTCTCCCAGTTTGTCCACGCGGATGGTTTGTGAGCGACAGCCCCATGTCCGGCAAAGTATATGATGATCGCTACCTCGCCTGGGATGATTCTCGGATCGTCCTTGAGTTCTATGAACGCTTCGATGATAGCCGATCTTTTTGCCCGATCATTGCGAAGGTTAATTATATTCTCCTTTGGGACGCCTCGATCATTGAGGAGATAACTTTGGAAATCATCGGCATCCTGAACGGCACCTTGTAAATATTGCGTTCGATCTAGGGATTTGTATTCGTCGATACCGATGACCAGCGCGAAGGTTTGGTGCTTTCCCCTACAAGATGATGATAAGCTAGCAGAAGCATCCAAGGATTCCTCGTTCTCACTGAGAAGGTGTACCTGTGCCTACGGACACTTGTCTCGCCTGGAAGATTCCCAACTCTGCGGTTGAATCTGTAGCGAAGACGTGAGTGTGATGGCCAAATGAAAATAAAGGATGACGAATTACTGCGGCTGGGATGTTGTTCGCTGGGGGTGACATCATTCTCCGCGTTGTTTGACCTGACCGGCGCTGAGGTTTGGCGCCTACATATTGGTGGGGTCAACTAGCATGAGATGTCGAAAGTACATGTCCTTACGGATCAGGTGCGTCTCCGTCTGTGGCTACTTGTGTCGTCTGTCCATTTCCCGTGCTCAAATCTGGGAAACTATGTCGGTCGGAGAAAGGTGACAGAAAGGACTGCTTACCATTGCTGACGATAGCGCTCAGATACGAGCGGATAGCACTGAGAACTTATCCCATGTTGGACGAATTGGGGAGTTACGTGTAATGATATTGCGAGGGTAGAAGATCCAAGTGGTCAATGACAGTCTTGAAAGGCATATATATATTTCTCTGGCATCGTCCATGCAAATAAGTCACCGAGATTCCTTAAGCGCGCATTAGATTTACACATAACGGAAGCACGATATACACAGACCGAACCGTGTCTTTGGTCTGAATGCACGGAAGTACTGGTGTCTTCGGCAACAAGTACAAGGCGACCCATACATGCGGTCATACCTGAAAAAAACTGTGTAAAGAAGAGGGACCGGCGGTGAGACCCTGGACGAAGAACACGGTATCTCGGTGGATAGTGTCCTCCTTGTCATGCCGCCGTAGTCATGTTGTGCTTACATGATACCCGAATTATATCCCTCGACGCCAATAGACTGGTTGGGAAGTGGCTGAATTTTCCATTAACAGAGATTAACGAAAATAAGACTGATTCACTCACACCTTTGTTCATGGTACTTTTCCGCACCAGTGGTCCCACTAGCCTTTAGGGAGTACTGTAGTTATGCCTGAGCTTCTCTACGAAGGAAATCTATAGTGGCCCTGGAAAAACTTCTCTATACGGTTTATGTCCGGTCAGATATAAAATTCTCCCTGCCAAAACGTAGATTCTGACAAAGGAAAACGAGTGTACGGAAGCGTCTTCAGCTGCGCGATCTATTTCCTTCGAATTTCCTTTGGGCCGACGTTATCTAGTCTAGTAGTTGTCGCGCCCCAAGAACCGCGCAAGTGGGTCTATTATGTAATTTTACATAATCTAGCAGCCGGTCTTATCTTTATCCCTCGACGGCGCCACGCCATCGCCACTTCCAGTTGCCATTTGGCCAACCAAAAATCTTAATGAAGCATGTTTGCTTTATCTGAGTTTTTTCCCCTGATAAGACGCTCCCTTGGCCTTCTTTTCACCCTCAGTGCTAATTCAGTCATTGACAATCAGATTTGGTGTGAACCATACCTTCAGAAGAATTGGACTGCTCGTAGATGAACAATTATGTCGTATTTCATCTTGATAAGGTTTTTCTGTATTGAGAGGTGCCGGATATGCTCTGCGACGCGGTCAGAATCAACGCGTCATGTTAAGATTATATAATAAGGTCAGTCGCGCGGTACTTGGCTGAGTTAGGCAACAGACTACATATACCGTCCTCATCTGTCAAAAAAGGTATATCGTCGTCTATCTAGGAGAGACTAGACGTTATCGGGGGTCATGCATTCATGCCTCAGGGATAAGGACATTTGAATGGGAGAGTAATAGTGTCGGATGTTGAATTGTGAAAATGCCGAATGAGTAGATAGACAGGCATAAACCGTGTCACGGTCGACGGCATGAATCCATAAAGATGGACAGAGGACTTGGAAGATATTGGCAAGCAATGTATTGCGAAGTTGTAAAGGAGAAAGAAGTTTAAAATAGCGCTGGGTGAGAATGCTTTTCAGCGAAGTGTTGCATGTGACAATGGTAGGGCGCTTTCACTCCTGTGACCGGCCGGTAATATCCAGGGGTTAAATACTCTGTAGTAATTTTACCTGTAATTGTCCCAAAAACACGCATGAGAAAACACATCAGAAAATACATGCCGTGTTTTCATTTGTATTTTTGCGTGTAATTTGATCCATATTTGGTAGGAAAACACATGGTAAAAACACCTGAGGTAATTTTGTGCGTCATTACTGGAAGGAAACACGTGCGAAAACATGCCTGGTGTTTTGATTGGTAATTATGCAAAGAAATTACGGATGTAAACACCCATGAAAACACAGAGGGTGTTTTCATCGGTAATAGTCACCCTGAAATCTACCAAATTTGGAAATAATCCACCCGGTTATTACTGATGAAAACACCCTCTGTGTTTTCATAGGTGTTTACATCCGTAATTTCTTTGCATAATTACCAATCAAAACACCAGGCATGTTTTCGCACGTGTTTCCTTCCAGTAATGACGCACAAAATTACCTCAGGTGTTTTTACCATGTGTTTTCCTACCAAATATGGATCAAATTACACGCAAAAATACAAATGAAAACACGGCATGTATTTTCTGATGTGTTTTCTCATGCATGTTTTTGGGACAATTACAGGTAAAATTACTACAGAGTATTTAACCCCTGGATATTACCGGCCGGTCACAGGAGTGTTTCAAAGAAGGTTGGCCAAATTGAAATTCTCCAGGAATGACCGGAACTGGGTGGCTCCAAGTCACGGCTCAATAGTTCTGATGTTTGTCGCCCACGTGCGGTGCATCCCTCTTTTCTCATCATCGAGATTCGACAGCCGTCCTTTCATGTACCTTCTCGCATCCACCACCGTGCACAGTAAAAGCAACCCAATCTCCTGCGTTCTTTCCTGAGGCATCGCCGACATGCTAATCGGCGCTGGTATTGATAGCGGAGCAAATCGTGGGTATACTGATTTTTCTACTGAATGTAACAACACTAAGAAATTCTTCCATCAGCAAGACCGGGAGCTGTAACTACAATTACGCAAGTAAACACTTGCTCCAATTGAGGAATATCCATAGCATTGAACAGAGTAAATAAACGAGATGAGGAACCAGCCCGTGATCCTCGCAGTGGCGCTGAATTGACCCAGATCATGCACTCCTGTGGTCAACTGCTTTTTTGGACCTAAAAACATATCCTAAAAATGTCGTGACTTTTGTTTGCCTTTTTTCCACCATAAAACAGGATCTGAAAAACATAATAAAGAAGCCTTGTGTTCTATAATGTTCTTATGCACCAAACAGAGCATGTTTTTAACAAAGAAAGAGCCGCTTCCATTGTTCTGAACAATGGAAACCGCTTTTTTGATCTGTTTTTTTTTGCGTTGATTTCCTTATCCTAAACAGTATGAAAAAGAGTTCTCGTTCATCTTGTTTTTAGGCTGTCCTTTTTCCCGTCGAAAAATTGCACGTAAAGTCATGATATTTTTAGAACTACCTTTTCGGTCCTAAAAACATACCGGCCCCAGCAGTGATGAGTGCTCTGTGCATTGTTCAATTGCAGGGAATCCATTGATACCAGCTTGTGAAATCTATGATATTATTACAAGTATACAATTACATGGACCGAGGTTCCATCAAAGGACACACATGCCCCTCCAATAATTAACATACTCTTCAACTTCTTTCCGTCCAACAACACCGGACTCTCCCATTCTCCTCGAATCCTTCTTCACATCCTCCTTCCCCAGCACTATGCCACCACTCGCCATCTGTTCGAAGACTCATTCCAAAAACCCAATCAGCTGATTCACCTGCTCATTCCCTCTCACTCGTTCGAGCCACTCTGCATAATCTAAAACTGGTATCCCAAGTATATCCGCCAAATTATCCATCACCGCCGTCCACTCCTGACAAGCAGGGTTCTCCATGTGGTAGATCGGCTTGAAGCGCTCGGAAAACAAGAGCTCAATGATGATCTGACCGGTACGGTTGACGGGTAGCCAGGAGAGCATTTTCTCTAGCCTAAGAAGTGCTCCGACGGCTTTGCTCGCATCCATGACAACTGGGAAATGCTCTCTCTCATTCCAAGCCCTGGCTCCCTCTGACCCAGTCATCTGCCCAGTCCTCACTGAGCTCTCTCGGATCTTCCCCTCAAGCGAGAGCAATAGCTCCTCGCACACCCACTTGGCCTTGTTGAGGCTGTGCTCATTCGGCTACTTACGGTTACTATATTTACTTATTCTGTACCTTATTCCGACCATCTATCTGACCATATTCTACCCCATTATCAACGCGCTTGCTGCCTGACTGACAGGCCTCAGGGTATCTTAACTCAGCTGTTGACTCTGGCAGGACAGGATGCTCTGGTACCGGCTGCGAAGGATATTGGCTGATAACAGCAATTGACGATGCGAATAGGACGCATACATCCTTTGCTGACGATCTCCGAGCTATCTTGACAAGGTTCACGAGCTCCCAAACATGTCCTTCGAACCTGACCAATCCGAGAAAGGTTGACTGGCCATGCATAGATGATGTGTGTCACGTCACCTACACCACTGCTGGGGCCCGTTGGTGTTTTTGCCTGAAAGAAGGCAGGTAAACATCAGCATGTGTTTGTGTTGATCTTTCAGAAAGTAAACACCACAATGTAATTACATGATGAATGATACCCAGTTTTTCATACTGTTCCTATTTCTGTGTTAATGCAAGCATTTTTGTAAGGAAATACCTAAATAAGGAGATGCTGTCATTTGGTCCATGTTTCCCATTGTGTTCTTTGTTCAAAAACACCCAAGGAACCACACCATGTGTAATGATTGGTGTTTCTTGCGGTGTTTCTGGTAATAAACACCTGGTCTTTCCTTTGTTCTGGAGGTGTTTCCTACTACAAACACTTCAATGAAACACCAATCATTACACGTGGTGTGGTTCCTTGGGTGTTTTTGAACAAAGAAGATGATGGAAGGAAGGAAGGAAGGAAGGAAGTTTTATTACCCGACGGTGCTCCTCAACAGAAGTGTGCCGGCGTCCGTACTACAGTCCCCCGGATGCATCTACACTAGCTACTGTATATCTAATATACCTAGTGAGGAATGCGACTGCTACGGTACCGAACCACTCCTACGCTCTGCCGCTATGGTCAAGCCCCCTCATGAGTACTCCCTCATGGCCTCGGCGGTAGGTTGGTGAATAATTAATAAAGGAATGGAGTAGGGGAAGGAGGAGGTGCGTCAGGGATCGCACCCTCGCCTTCCAGCTGGGATATAGTTCCCACACAGACAGACACCCCGAGGGCAATTTGCAAAGGAGAGCGCAGTGGGGAGAGCCACGCGGCACGCCATGTGAATGCATGCGCACGGGCCATGTAATGGCCACCCCAATCGAAATTCCAAAAATCCCTACCTCAGACTGAGAGAACCCAATGCACGAGAGTGGAGAGCAGGTTGGCTATCAGGCATGCCATTTGCACGGTGGGGCAGTTATCAGCCCTGAAGGCTTAAAGGCCAGTGCCAGTAAGATGGGGCGGTCGTAGCATGGAAGCCTTGCGACCCTCCCCCTTCGTCGTAGCGTGGTAGCCTTGCGATGGAAGAGGACAACACCAAATGGTGTGGCAAAGTTGCAGTGCATAAGCACGCTTCAAACACCATTGTCGTAGCGCGATAGCCTTGCGATGCCCCTTTTTTCTTTTGTTCTTTTTTCTTTTTACAATTTCTCCTACCATCCTCTCAGTCTGAGTCTATCACTGAGTTTCTCCTTCTGTCGTAGCGCGGTAGCCTTGCGACGTAGGAGAGGGCGTGGAAATCGCCAAGGATGGTGGTGTGACAGCATCTCCTTATTTAGGTATTTCCTTACAAAAATGCTTGCATTAACACGGAAATAGGAACAGTATGAAAAACTGGGTATCATTCGTCATGTAATTACATCGCGGTGTTTACTTTCTGAAAGATCGACACAAACACATGCTGGTGTTTACCTGCCGTCATTCAGTCAAAAACACCAACGAGCCCCAGCAGTGCACCTTCCAACTGGTCGTCAATGTCACCGAGATCGGGAATTTCAAGCATGTGGATCTTGTACCTACCAGTCAATGGTGCCACTACCTCGTCTTTTCATCGTCCCCACCCCTTCAGAAACATACTTCCGTACCCTTACTTCTTCTATTGCTGATACAAGCTTCCTCGCCGTTGAACAACGATACACGAAATTGGTCTCGAGGTCTACCTTCAGTAACGAGTCCAATCCGCACCCTTCAGATGGAATCATGGAAAGGCATCCCTTTATTAGACCACGGAGTTGATATATCATCAGCTTGGTGAGCCAACTTGTCCTCATAAATCTAATGTGTAGGAAGAGAGAAAAGTAACGAGTTGCCTAAGGCTGTTTCAGCGTGAGCCATATCTCCCCGAGTTCGAGGATGATTCGGAGTTTGCTATGGTCGGATTCGAAATTTAGAATTTAATTTGAATAATTGGTACTGACACTAGCCACGAACCTTCTCTGTTGAAATTCCGGATCCTTCAGACATTAAACTTACTAGTGAAAGAATGGATTATGTTCTTGCTATGGCAATACTAAAACATATCAAACTCAGCCTCTGCTTAACTGCAAGGGAAGGCCTTGAGGGCATGAGTGTCACAACACACTGCAAACAAGTATCATTATTGTTAACGTTTGTGCCAGCTCATAAGAGAGACACCGGAGGAAATAGTAGTACAAAGGCAATAACAGTCCAACTTCACAATAAACTGAACGAGCCAATTCCATCATCCCTCAAAATTTCCCGAACACTCTCAAATACTTCCTAAAATGCTTGTAGTATAAAATCGAGCAGCCACTCAGGCGGCTACACAAGACAGCCAAGTAAGAACAATATCTCGCCAAAGTGGTAACGAAACGATACCTTTCAAGGTCAAGGTTTTGGCTCTTCAGGCTTTTGGAAGCCTATTCTGCTGCATCTACGATGATGAGCCTAGACTTCCGTGGCAACGGCAACACCCAAAACTCGGAGAGAGCTTAGGCAATTAATGTAGCAACATGGCAATCAAGGCAATGTGTGTGCGAGTGGTTCGGTGTGCTGCACCACATCTGTGTGTGCACCAAATTTTGGCTTTCACCTTGATACAGCAACAAGGTGCTAATGCTACAACCACTTTCACTCGCTGCTCCTCCAGTCTCAGCGTCTCTACTGTTCAAAGACGGAATTCCTGCGGAATCTGCTCGGGCAGCCGCCCATCCGCTACGCGTCCGCCAAGCATTGCGCTATCCGCCTCGCCATATGCTACCCACTACGAATCTGCCCCGTTTCACGGGTATTTGACTAGCCTAGGCTCCAGGAGCTGACAGCTATCAACCTGAAACATCCACGCCAGCGGATGGCGGAGGATTTATCCTTGAAAAGCGGACAAATAGGCTGATGGCGGATAGCCATATATGGCTATTCTCAAACCAAGCCAGATGTGGAAGGTGTTGTAGAATCCGCTCGACGGCTTTGAAGCAGTTCACTAGCGGATTTCAGCGTGTCAGCTCGTGTCGGATATCGCCTCTAAAGGATACATTCAGGAATATCGGAACGGGCAGGCACGGGAGCAGGGAGCTGGCTCGGATCCGCTACTATATAAGCGCGTACTATGTACTTAGAAGTTAGAAAAATCTCACTTGCTTATAGCACACTAAAGGAATAATTTCCGCTACTCTCCTAAGCATATCTAGCCGCCTTTGAGCCTAGCATTGCGAGCGGATTGCAAGGAATTCTCCTTTCTCTCGCTATCTTCACACAACCGCTCTCAGTTCAGCATCCTAAGCGGACGCTTGGACTACTTCTTTCTATCATATCCGCAGACGGAGCGGATTCTATCAGATCCCTTCAGAGCGGGTGGTAACCCTCCTTGCGTATACAAAAGATCTTGCAGACGCAGACGTGACTTTCTCTTACCAGAGAGTTTGCTAGCCTTACAAGTGGAGCCCACCGCAAGGGAGGTTAAACCACAATTGCTGGTAGAAGAAGTACCCTTCGTCCCACCGCGCGACGTCTAGAAGCGGAAGCACTACGGACAGTCGCTCGAGCCGCTACAGGCGACAGGATTTCAGACGAAGAAGACCTCTTCGACCTTGTTCCCGACAACGAATCACATCACTTCCACTTGGATTCATCCTTTACCTCAGCTTACGAGCAGGAGTTAAGGGCCATCCTTGAATCACCACTATCATCCTTAGCACCTTCACCCATAGCCAGTCCGCTACCGGGACCATCAACCCGCCCAAGGTCTAACTCAGACCCGCAGGCAGACGCATCGGATCTGCCTGACCCAGATTTATTTCGAACCTGGTCGGACGAGCAAGAAGATCCAAGTCCGCCACCAACACCAACACTTTTCCCTATCGACAAGACCTTTCGTTGGTCAAGAAACAGACGGATCCATTTTCATTTCAACATGGCAGGTCAACAACAAGCACCAGCGCAGAACCAGCAGTTACCTATCAGAGGATCTGGGAAAGCGCCTAGCTGGGGCTGGAAAGGACCTGAAGACTCGATAACCCTGCCAGTCTTCTTTGACAAAGTAGAGCGGACGTGCGAGAGCGTAGGACAACAGACGGATTGGCAATACATACAAGCCGCTATCCTATACGCAGACCCGACAGCTGCTGATCTGTGGCGAAGGCTATCACAAGCCAACCCAGCCAATCAAGCGACAGCAACATGGGATGCGTTCAAAGAGGAATGCTATGGGTTCTACCCGAAATCCAACGAGACCCGCCGATACATGCCTGCTCATCTAGAAGAAGCGGCTAGGATCCTTAGAGCCTCTCCGATCTCGACATTGGACGAGTTCGGCCGCTTCGACAGATACATTCAGAATATCGGATTGGATGTCACAGCGGGAACAAGCCCGCTCATGTCGAAACACGAGTACGCACGAATGTACATATCCGCTATCCATCCTATGCTGCGGATGATGATAGACCAACGGCTCGCGGTTCTGTTTCCAAACCAAAACCCAGCGGAACCGTTCCCAGTGGAAGAGGTTAGGAAAGCAGCCAAGTACGCGCTGGAAAGCTATAGGTCTCCGTACGTGAATCCAGCACCAGTATTCTCGCCATACACAGGTATCGAGCAGCAAGCTCCAGCACCCGCTCCGCAATACGCTTGGCCACCAGCAGTAGCTCCGCTTCCGCCATACAGGCAACAACAGATGATGATGCCAGGGGGAAGCATATCGGACATGATAGACCAACTATCCAAGGCGACTGCAGCGGGCCCTCCTCTCGCATATTACAACCCTTACGGGTTCCCCTCGTACTCTCCTCAGCCGCAAGCAGCGGCTCCGCAAGCTGTTCAGCAGCAGACGATCGTGCAACCAGCAGAAGCCACAGTGAAAACGGAGTCTTCAATGGAAGAACGGCTCCTGGCTGCGATTCAGAAGCTGGTTGATAAGGGCGGAGCCAACAAGAGATGCGGATACGATGGTTGCGAGATCGGATACAAGGAATGCGTAGCCAAGAAAGCAGACATGGACAAAGGTCTCATCAAGTTCGACCACATTAAGCGGAAGCTGGTAATGCCAGATGGGTCCGAGCTACCCAAGGGACCTGGATACCTCAGGCCACGAGTAGAGAAGTGGCACGAAGAGCGTAGAAGCGCATCCGCCTCGATCAACATGATAGCTACCCAGCACGGGTACGGTATGCCAGCAGGTGTTGTGTATCCGCAGGGCTTCGGTCCCAAGGCAGGAAATACCAGCACCTTCGCCATGGTTACGCCATCGCAGCTCACGAGCCTGTATGAGAAGCGCGCTGAGGCGCAAGCCGCCCAGCTGATGGCGTGCTTAGAAGAACAGTCAGACGACGAAGAGGAAGAAGAGGACCCAACTATCAAGGTCCTCGAGCAGATCCTACAGGAACGGGTCAAAGCCAAGAAAGACGGTAGACCGCCAGGGAAAAGGCCGGGAAAGCCTTTCAAGAAAGTAGAGGTAGTAATACCATCCGCTGGGGCCAACCAGCCATCCACCACGGTACCCACCTCGACTGAACCACCTATCAAGGAACCCGCTCCAGCATCCGACGCGTCCGCTAAAGCGGGGACACAATCCGCTGACGCAAAGAAGGATCATCAGCGACAGTACAAGCATACCGCTCCAATCATCAAATCTGGAACCACAGAAGATCTCTACAACCGTGTGCTGGATTCCAAAGTCGAAGTCTCCATCAAGGAATTATGTGGAGAAAGCCCAGGAATCCGCAACAAGCTTAAGGAAGCTTTGACCAACAGGAAAGTACCTGTAGAAGGCGGAAAGTCAGGAGCAGCTGCTGTCGGACACGACCAACTGCTCATCATGCATCTCCATACTGGACGCCACGCGCATATAGTGGTAGCGGATGAAGCAGGAGGCTTAAGAGCCTTAACGCCAGTTATTGATGGTCTACACGAAGTAGAGTCAGTACTGGATGAAGGTTCACAAGTCGTAGCGATGTCCGCTGCTGTATGGCGGCAGTGCGGATTGCCTCTGGATCCCTCCGTTAAAATAGCGCTCACAAGCGCGAACGGAGAGACTGGATGGTCCCTTGGCCTCTGCAGGAACGTACCCTTTAATTTTAAGGGGTTAGAAGTGCTTCTTCAAGTACATGTGGTAGAACACGCCGCGTACGATGTTCTACTAGGACGACCGTTCTCTATGCTCTGTGAAACCAAGATAGACAACCGATCAAATGGAGAACAAATTCTCACCATTCGCGATCCTAATACGGGGATGGAGACAGTAATTCCTACTCATGAAAGAGGCAAGCCGCTCTTCTCTTGGCCACACGGACATACGAGCTCAGACCCGCGTCCGCCCTATGACTCACACGCAAAATTTCCTTAAGCGAGGACCTATTTTCCGCTCAAGGCGAATTGGGACTCTCAATATCGGTCGAAAAACTACCATCGGATTTCTCTTTACGGACACACTCGCTCACACCCGCCACGGATGGCTCAACCGCTCATATAGATGTAACATCTATACCTGGATACGCCATTTCCGTCAACGCTATAACAGAAAACCAGGTCAAGCATACGGATGGCCTGGATCTATCCCAGCCTTACATTAGAAACGCTAGGGAAATAGCAAACAACCAATATGACACTCCTCTATGCACTCTCTCTTCCTTCGCATCTGCACCTGCGGATTTCTCCCAACCCACAACCGGGTCTAGTGTTTCATCAATTCCTACCTCTTTTCCCTCTTTCTCAATCCTACAGTATGTCGACCAGCCTCACGAACTCTTATTCATGGAACTGTTCGAAGTGGACAGCGTAGACAGCGGACCCGCTTACTTCCAACCAACTGGCATCTTTGAGGTCACACGCCCCAAGCCGAAGAAAAAGAAGTACAAAAAGGTCGACCAGCGTGTCAAACCTGTACCCACGACGCTACCTGAAGAGTTTCGGATTATCCGAGAGATTACTGGCAACCCGCTAGCGGATATACCTATTCTTTCAACTCATCCGCCGGATTTCCATCCGACTGGACGCTATACTCAAGAGAACCATGATATTATAGAAGAAAATCACCCAGGGGATTTCCTATGGCCGGACGAGCGGAAGCTCATGCATCACTTCATGATGCTGCAAGAGAGCGGTTTCGCTTGGGATGAGTCGCAGAAGGGGAAATTCAGAGAAAATTTCTTTCCCCCGGTCACCATCCCTGTCATAGAACATATTCCTTGGGTACACAAAAATATTCCTATTCCCCCAGGCCTATACCATGAAGTTATAGACATTGTCAAAGACAAGATAGCTTCTGGAATATATGAGCCTTCTAGTTCTTCTTACTGATCCAAATGGTTCACAGTCTTCAAGAAAGACGGACGTTCGCTTCGAATCGTACACGACTTACAGCCACTCAACGCTGTTACCATCCGCAACTCAGGGGTGCCTCCGCTCATAGAACAGCTAGCGGAGACCTTTGGCGCGCGCGCTTGTTACGGCGTATTCGACCTCTTTGTAGCCTTCGACCAGAGGTTACTGTCAGTAAAGAGTAGAGACCTCACGACCTTCCAAACACCTCTAGGCACCTTCCGCCTCAGCATGCTACCTATGGGATGGACTAACTCAATGCAAGTCCTACAAGGCGACATAACCTACACGCTCCAAGACGAGATACCGGATGTAACCATTCCGTTCGTCGATGACGCGGGCGTGAAGGGACCCATCACCCGCTACGAGACAGCGGACGGCGGATACGAAACGATACCCGAAAATTCGGGAATCCGCCGCTTCATATGGGAACACTTCCAGAATCTCAATCAGGTAGTGCAACGGATGAAGTATGCTGGTTGTACTTGGTCAGGGAAGAAGGCGTACCTCTGTGTACCAGAAGCAATTATTGTTGGACACAAGTGCACATATGAAGGCAGAATACCCGAAGATGGAAAAGTCGACAAGATCAAGAATTGGGGACCGTGTCTAGACCTTACAGACGTCCGCTCATTCTTAGGAACCGCTGGAATCCTACGGATATATGTCCGCAACTACAGCCTGCTGGCGAGGCCTCTAGTAAATCTCACCCGTAAAGGTGTTGAGTTTTTCTGGGGACCGGATCAAGAAGCCGCTCAAGAAGCACTGAAGCAAGAAATCATCAACTCACCCGCTCTCCGCCCGATCGACTATAAGTCGGACGCACCAGTCATCCTAGCGGTCGACACAAGCGCACAAGCTGTCGGATACGCCATTTTTCAAGAAGATCCTGCTAATCCGAAACGAAGATACCCTTCCCGTTTTGGTTCTATTCCACTCAACTCTGTCGAATCAAAGTATAGTCAGCCAAAGCTCGAACTCTATGGCCTATATAGGGCATTAAAAGAAGCTGCTATCTGGATCATCGGAGTCAAGAACTTTGTGGTGGAAGTAGACGCCACCGCCATCAAAGGAATGATCAACAACCCAGACATGAACCCGAGTGCAGTAATCAATCGATGGGTAGCAGGGATTCTTCTGTTTGACTTCAAGCTGGTTCACATTCCAGGAGTCAAACACGGTGTAGACAGATTGTCGAGGAGGCGTCCGCAGCCAGGCGACGAGCCCGCTCAAGGAGATGATCCTGACTGGGTCGACAAGATGTATGGTTTCGTGCACATCATCAACCCGCTCGTAGAAGAGCGAGCATCGGGACGCAAGATTCTCTCTCCAATGCGGATATTGGCTAACCGCCAAATCCACCCGCAAGCAGTGGATCCGATCCCAGCGGATGCGGACATAGAGATTCCCCGGAGTGCTAAAGCTAAATCCAACGATGCGAGGGTGCTGCTAGTTCAAGACTACCTTTCGGATTTCCATATACCCGCCTCAATGACTGAAGACCAGAAAAGAACTTTTATTAACTATGCTTCAGGTTTCTTCCTACTAGATGATAACCTCTGGAAACGCGATAGCGGGGGAGAACACAAGCTGGTTGTGCCAGCGGATAGACGATACAGGCTGCTACAGATCGCACACGACGAGCTCGGACACAAAGGCGTCTACTCAGTTAGAACCCACCTCCTGAAAAGGTACTGGTGGCCGCAGCTGCTTGACGACGTCAAATGGTTCGTGAAGACTTGCCATATGTGTCAAATCCGCCAGACAGACAAGTGGCATATTCCACCTGTTGTTGCATATCCCGCTCCGCTATTCTCCAAAGTCTATATCGACACTTTCCACCTTCCAAAATCCAATGGATTCAAGTACATCGTACACGCCCGCTGCTCTATGAGCGCATATCCAGAGTTCAAGATGCTTAGGCACGAGAACGCGGAAGGAATCGCGCGCTTCATCTTCGAGCACATCATCTGCCGTTGGGGTAGCCTCCAAGAAATCGTAACGGATAACGGAACCGCCTTTCTAGCCGCTCTGGAAATACTAGCCGCTCAATACGACATCCACCATATCACCATATCCGCCTATAACTCACAAGCACAAGGGGTTATTGAACAGAGACACCGTGGGTTTAGAGAATCCCTCTTCAAAGCTTGCGGAGGGGTGGAAAACAAGTGGAGTCAAGTAGCGCACGCTGTTATCTGGGCGGAAAGAGTCACCCCGCTGCGGACAATCGGGAAAAGCCCTTACGAAGTTGCAACAGGCATAGAACCAATCCTACCGTTGGATATAGCGGAAGCTTCTTACCTGGTTGAACCACCAACGACACCAATCTCCACATCGGATCTCATAGCAAGACGAGCGGTTACATTGCAAAAGCGACCCGCCGACCTGGAGCGTATCCGCGCAAAGGTATACGACTCAAGAGTCAAAACCATTCAACGATGGGAAAAGGAACACGCAAACAGGATTATTGACTGGAATTTCCAGCCTGGCACATTAGTCCTCGTACGGAATACAAGGGTAGAATACGAGCTCAGCCGCAAATTCAAGCCAAGATATCTAGGCCCGCTGGTGTACATCTCAAAGAACAGAGGAGGCGCCCTCATCCTATGCGATCTAGATGGCACGGTGCTGGCAGATCCGATAGCCGCTTTCCGCTGCATTCCTTACTACCCTCGAGACTCGATTCCTATACCGGATTTAGCGGATTTCATAGACCAGCCGCTTGCGCAGGTTGAAGCCTTGGAAAGGACGACTGACTCTTATGACGATGGTGTAGAAGATGGCTAAGTACTTTTCCTTGTTTCTCGACGGACATAATTTCTACCTGCACTTCAATTCGATTGTTTTTAAGATTTTTTGACTTACTTTCACCGCGCATTCATGATACCTACGACTATGAGCGGGCGGATGAAAATCCGCTCGCCGAGCCGCTTTCTTTACTTTTCTTTCCCTTTGAGTTCTCTACAAATCGCGACATGTATTCAACGCGTACGCCTGTGATGACTTACTGAGGCAATACCACTTGTTCACTGCTCTACATCATTTCTGCCGGGAGTCAGAAAATTTGCTGGGGGGAGTGTTCGGCTTCTTACCTATCTCCCAATCACTTCATTATCACTTCAATTCTAACCCCTCAGCTAACCTTAGGTCTTAGGTCCTACAAAGGCAACATCAAGAAATACAACTCTTCATTTTATATGTACAAAGATTCAAGGTTCCTCTATTCTATGGAGGTACTGCCTATCTATCAAAAAATCGACCTCTTCTTCCTTCAATGCTACACCATTATCTGTGTCAAAAATTCTCAAAGTTCCAAGAGCGCTATGCCCACCAAGATCATCCGCCCAGCTAGGATTTCCACCGCGCCGCTGAAGGAGGATGGCCAGGAGCGCCCGCTGCGAATCCGACATGGCAGGGTGGTCAATCCGCCCGCCCAAGAAATCCGGTCGCCCGAGGGGCACTCTCAGGCGTCTCCTTTTCCCTCTGCGCTCTCTTCACGGTATTCTTCATCGGCTGGGAGCATACTGTCAGGGTATCGAGTCTGTAGCAAGTACTCCACCTCGTCAGCGGAGAAGGGGCCGGATCGCCTCAGCTCGTACTCAAGCGCCCGGTGAGCCACGATGAGCTGGTGCGTGAGGGCAAGGATCCGATCCCACGCTGCCTCCCTGGGGTGGGTCAATCCACCAAGGCAGTGCTCCGCCAAGTTGAAGGCGAAATCGGTGATGGGATCTGTCAAGAGTCAACAAAAGACAGAAAGAAATTGGTACTCTGAACTTACCATGACCAGGAGTAGGCCTCTCCTGCATGGGGCGGGAGCGGAATGACTGGAACTCCACCATGAAGTCCAGTGCCGTCGGCATGGCTGACGGACCTGCCTCTGGCTGAGCGGGTTCATCGACGGCGGGCGGACGGCCACTTGGCTTCAAGCGCGGTACCATGACGAACGCCTGCGGACGCTTGACTGGGGAATTTAAAGGACCCGCCTTCGCCTTACCTTTTGACGAGCGGGTCGGCTTTTTCTTGGCTGGAGCGGAGCGGGCGACGCGGTTGGGACAGCCGTGACTGCTGATGAGGCACTCGGCGCAAGCGGGGTGCCCATTGTCAGAGTCTACGGGCAAGAGGCAGCGACGCCCGCCATGGCACCGACTGCACTTCTCGTCCGCTGGCTGTATTTAAGGAAGGCTAGTCAGTTGAAGGAATGGAAAAAGAACGAGGACACGTACTTCAAGGAGACCCTCTTCTTCCATTTCCACCATGTAGGCACGCATGGCTGGTTGGGTCTTGCCCTGTCTCAGACGCTGGTTGAGATCTACCGGCCAGCCGGTGCGTGTGTAGCCTATCCATGCGATCCGATGTCAGTACGAATTCAAACGAGATTTGAGATGTTTACCTTTCTTTTTGAGGGCGGGCGCAGCGTCGGACGCGCCTCCGCCTTCGAGTTCATCCACCTCTTCTTCCTCCTCCTCCTCATCGTTGGCATCGCGATCCTCTTCCTCCTTCTTCCTCTCTGCCGAACTCTGTCCCTTTTGTTCTATCTCCTCCTCAACTTCTCCTTCTTCCTCCCCAGAACCGTCGTCAGAGCTAGCGCCGTACGCGACTAAACCTGCTAAGGTTGCAGCCGCCTGCCCAGCCGCCGAATCCGCTCGCGTCTCTGACGCGACGCGCCACTCCTCGCTTGGCTCGCCCTCCGGTGGAGGCGGGTCTACCTCTATCGGGAAGGCGGGTGGCTGACCCGCTCCGTAGCCAACGTCCTCATCGTCGTTGCCCTCCCCGTCGCTGGGACCAGTATCCGCGTCTGAAGACACGGGGTCGCTAGTGGCTAGCCAGACTAGATGAGAACAATTGAGTTCGGGTTTCGCAACGGTTCAGAAAGATGAAACTTACATTCGCCTACAATATTCGATAAGTCCCGGCGGAAAGTGGGACTGCGGACGGCGTTCTCTCGAATACTGCGGTGGCAGTACCGCCGAACGAAAGGGCGGATCCGCCTGAAGACGGTTGTCCGCTGCCTTCGCAGAACGGAGGCATCCATGCCTGTGACCCTGGAAAGCCGAGCTGTTTTATCCTACAAAAGGTGTGAGATACGAAGCACGCGCTGAGCGGGTGGGACCTACGCAGAACCAGATGGACTTCATCATCCACCGGATATGAGCTGGGGTCCACGTGTTTTTGGTGCGCTGAATAGGGTCAGCGAGGATAGAATCATACAAGGAGCAGGCATGGGCTTCAGTCCAGTCGGACGGCACGCCCTGCCCACACCGAAATGCAAAGTTAGTGAAGCTTGGCGGGGCAGACATGTGAAAAGAGGACGATTTAGAAAGCTGAGAGGTGCGGATGTGCAGCCTACGCCACTGAAATTTTATACAGGCGCGCCCGCACTATCCCTTCACAGGTGTCACTTGAAAAATTCCTATACTTCTACCTTAAATTTTCCTCGAAATGTTCTTGGAACATGCCTACGTCGTCATCCGCTACTTCCCTGCTGAGCAGAATTGACTCTTCGCTTCTCGCAACATTCCGCCGTGCTGATTTCCCATTCCACGAGTTGAAATACGCATTGCTTCTTGATCTTCTGGAACACCGACGCACCCCAGCCCTGAGTGTTCTGGTTTCGCCGGCCAATCATACTTCATCCAATTAGGTGACTTGCAAAACATTTTCCCAGGCGCATCGGGCCAGCCTTGAAGACCGAGCCCGCCACTATCTTCTCACCGACTAATCCCCGACGGGTTTCCCTCATTCGGATCCGATAACCGCGCATGACGTATGTTCATGCGGTTACATGCGGACCGGTCCCCGATCCCGAAGCTACTAGGATCCGCCACACGCTGTGGCGGATCCGCTGAACAAAGGCTACCAGCCGCTACGCGTAAGTCGTTACAAGGCCCAACAATACGGGCACGCGCTTCAACTCTGCTTGCAACTTGAACATTGCTAAAATTGCTTAGCTCGCTATTGCTTTACTTCCAATAAGACCCTATGTGTCTACAGTTGGCTATTCCTGGGGATATCCTAACTCCCCTAGCTCCGGACTATAAAAATCGTGCCCCGCTTGCAAATCCGCTGCGGATACGCCTTCTTCCTCTCCTTCATTGTCGCTCTCCCACTCGTCCGCCATTCCGCCGTTAGGACGTGCCTCCCAATCGGATACGATAGATCCGTTGGAGGTGACCTTCAGTACAGGCATGAGCACCGCACTGTACACGCCCTCTGGCCCAAGCTCACCCGCCTCCGCCTCATACGCCCGCTCGAACGCCCTCGTCTTCCTGTAGTTGTTGATGTCACGGATCCTCGCGTACTCGGCGCACATAAATGGCGTCATCCGCCCAAACCAGTTGGGGTCCAAGAACAAAACAACTTGTTTGATTAAAGCATCGTTGGCGGTCTCCACGCTGTACGATTCGTATATCACGATATCCGTGCGCCTCATATGAGAACGGCAGGCTTCGTAAACCCGCTGGGACTTCATGAGCGGGTGCAGCTCTGTGCGGTGGGAAGACGGGTGGAAACTCACGTTATATGCGAGGAACTCCTTGATCCAGCGCAGTAGGTGCTGCCCTACAAGCTTGGTGGGATAACGAGCTGATAGGATGGGATTGGGAGCGGATCCGATGGAGGTCCACAAGTTGTTTATAACCGCCCGCATAAATGCGTTGGCTTGTCGCCCATCACCGGCATCCGTTATCTCGCGTAGGCGCGCGAGCGCGGATTGCACGCTGGCCAGGTTGGCTGTATGAGTGGGAGCGGGCTGCACTGGGTGGTCCATTAGACCTGCACCATGACCGTGATTGGCTTTTATTTGGGCCCTGCTTTTTCTTCGATTTGATTATCCATTGACAGTGTGAGCGGGGACGCTCACAATGTTTTCTTTCCCCCGGTTGTGCTGCACCACATCTGTGTGTGCACCAAATTTTGGCTTTCACCTTGATACAGCAACAAGGTGCTAATGCTACAACCACTTTCACTCGCTGCTCCTCCAGTCTCAGCGTCTCTACTGTTCAAAGACGGAATTCCTGTGGAATCCGCTCGGGCAGCCGCCCATCCGCTACGCGTCTGCCAAGCATTGCGCTATCCGCCTCGCCATATGCTACCCGCTACGAATCCGCCCCGTTTCACGGGTATTTGACTAGCCTAGGCTCCAGGAGCTGACAGCTATCAACCTGAAACATCCACGCCAGCGGATGGCGGAGGATTTATCCTTGAAAAGCGGACAAATAGGCTGATGGCGGATAGCCATATATGGCTATTCTCAAACCAAGCCAGATGTGGAAGGTGTTGTAGAATCCGCTCGACGGCTTTGAAGCAGTTCACTAGCGGATTTCAGCGTGTCAGCTCGTGTCGGATATCGCCTCTAAAGGATACATTCAGGAATATCGGAACGGGCAGGCGCGGGAGCAGGGAGCTGGCTCGGATCCGCTACTATATAAGCGCGTACTATGTACTTAGAAGTTAGAAAAATCTCACTTGCTTATAGCACACTAAAGGAATAATTTCCGCTACTCTCCTAAGCATATCTAGCCGCCTTTGAGCCTAGCATTGCGAGCGGATTGCAAGGAATTCTCCTTTCTCTCGCTATCTTCACACAACCGCTCTCAGTTCAGCATCCTAAGCGGACGCTTGGACTACTTCTTTCTATCATATCCGCAGACGGAGCGGATTCTATCGGATCCCTTCAGAGCGGGTGGTAACCCTCCTTGCGTATACAAAAGATCTTGCAGACGCAGACGTGACTTTCTCTTACCAGAGAGTTTGCTAGCCTTACATCGGTGCACCTCCGTGCGGTCAATTCCTCAATAACACAAGATACACTGCGACTTTTCAGTCAGCGAAGTAGTACTCTTGGTCAAGGAGTACTAATAGACGTTGGCTGTAAGCCAGGAAGGATCTCGATAAACGAGATGGGAAGGAATCTGGTATGACGTGAATACCAAGAAACCAGGATGGAGACCACGAAAATGGTCTAGTAAACGTGGCTATGGGCTAAAGAGCACGAAAATGGCTCTATAAATCGTAGCAATGCACTAGAAATCGTAGCAATGCGCTAGAAATCGTGGGGATGGACTGGAAAATGCGGGGAGGGACTAGAAGACGTCGAAATAGCCTAGTAAACGTGGCTTGGGGGTGTACCTAATATCGTGAGTCGAAACAATAGCAATAAACGTACGGAGACTGCAAGAAACTGGTAGAAATCGTAGCAACTGAGGTGCTGAGTGGGGTGTTGCGGCAATAGATGCACAGCAACTCCGAACAATGATAAAGATGAGGGTGATCCTATGGAGCTGAACTGGGCCTACACAGAGGCAATACTGAACTGGGCAATGAAAACGATGGCGATGTAGAAGGTGAAAGCGATAAAACAATCCTATGTGGTGAAAGTGAAGCGATGTTGCGGCATTAAAAGACAAAAGCAAGTTATTGATGCAAGATTTCGTGTATTGGTGCACCCAACAACGTTTAAAGAGTAAAGCAAGTGGTGGGGAATAACTTGGAGTAACCGGAGCTGACTGGTAATGCCGTAGCCTCGTCAACTGGGTAAGAACTCCCTCTAAAAATGCGGTATCTACCTAGTTTTTATACTACAAGTACGATTTTATAAATAGAATATTCTTCGAAGCCTTAGTAAGGCTGTAAGTCCTTGGCTTTTGTAATAGCTGTAGTAAACATATGGTATCTGTGGTTCTAAAGTAACAGCAAGTCTTCGACGTTGCCGTGTATGGATGCGAACCATGTGGTTTTATTGAGCGAGGAGCGGATCATGAGGTGCTGTTTAGCTGCGGATTATTGAGCTGCAGTTGCCGTGCTGAGGTGTATGCGTGGGGCAACGATAATTCGAAGTCTTGGCACTGTAACAGCCTTAGTAAACATGGTCTATAGTTGCCGTAGCTGTAATTATCGTAGCTGGGAGGGTACTCGCGTCAATCACATCGTTTCATTAAATGATTGATGGCACATCAACCAGATGCTTCTGAGTGATATAGCAACCCCGTTTTAGGATGATTGTCGATCAAAGGTGCCTTGCCGTGATGGAATACGGTAATTGAGATGCGAGGCGAGCTGGGAAGGATAATGGAGTGTGTGAGGGGTGGATGTTATGGTTCTAGGATTGTATCTGAATGTTTGTGGCTTATACTGTGAAAATCCGTGGTATTATCGAGTGTTGGCAGTGTTATGGAGTGTGTGAGGTTTATAATGGCGTCATTTCGAAGGTATTGGGTGATGGATGGCTAAATCCGCGAATTCTGAGTGTACAGAGCCTGGAGGCTCATCAACGAAAAGCGGTTACAGCGTTTTGTTACGATAGCGATCGTTTCTGAGGCCCATTTGAAGTCAGAAAGTTGGACAGGTAGGTTATGTCGTTTGGCACCCCGAGCTTTGGTACCGGGACCGGGGGATTGATGCTGTTCGAGAGTCTCGATGTCAATCGCCTTCGTAGCTACATATACTTTTATGAAGCAGACATCTTCAGCTTGGCCATGTGGGATATCGAGGCACAGTGGGGCCATAGTCGTGTTTCCATGACCAAGAGTAAGTTTCGACTTAGAGTCTTTTACGAGGCATGGATCGGCGGAGTCTCCAAATCAGCTCTTCTGTGCAGAGTACCAAATTTCTGGGCGGCAAATAAATCAGTTTCAAGAAAGATCTGATGATGGAGGCATACCGATATCGGATTTGGAGGCATCAAAGTATACAAGGTAGACGTATATGTCGATATTACGATTCTGATGAATTGTAAACCCATAATGATCTTGGTCGTCTACGTCTAGGGATGTGTCTAGAACTCGGACAATCTCAGTGCGTCTGTTACCATCTACGGCAGTTAGTGCAACTTCTTCCATTCCCTTCCCACTACGCCCTAGTTTGATCATTTCGATAGTGACCAAGCTTGTAATGGAAATAGGACTTTTCGTTGTCAGGTGGGAGGTAAAATGCGAGTAGCGATTGATAAAATCTCGGATGTCTGCATTGTGGTAAAGACGGGATTGGGGGAGAGGAGGAGAACAAGAAGAGAGCTTGCTAAATGTTTTCCCTCGGTGAAAGAGAACGGCGCCTTCTTTCACTGTCAAGCAGAGATCCGCTTTGTCTGGGTCCTTGACGGGGCAAACAGATGCCGTAAGCCTGGATTTGCTATCATCAGCTAGAATTTGGTCCAGGACACGCGCATTGTCACAATAGATATGAAGACGGGGACCAGATGCTTTCCGCAATCGAGCGTACCAGAAGGGCCGTTGGCTATCTGAGGTGAAGATAGCAGAGTCGGAAGGAGTAAGCGCAAGAATGGAGAAGGCGGTTTTCACATCCGTTACCGTCAAAGTGGTGATGAGATCCTTCGAATTGGCATCGGGTGAATCTGATTTAAATATTTCGAATGTCGAGCCTTTCTTGATGCCATGAAGGCTCCCGGCATGTAAAATTAGACCGGACGGCCAACATTTCCCATCTCCCTTATGGCAAGGGATCATAGAGCTACTGGCAGGCTCTTGCCAGCAGTCAAACAGACGTCGTCGAATATGCCTTCCATCCCAGTGTGCGTGCTAGCTAATACATTGCGGTCCACCAGCTTTGGAACATAGAAACTAATTCAGTACTCACTTCAAGTTTCCCGGCATCTGAATATTCTGCATCAGTGAATCATAACTCGGCGGGAGATCTCTTGGATCGAAAGATCTCAGGGAGCTGAGCAAAGCGGTCGTAAAGATGCCATTCTTGTCTTTCTCCCACGCAGTCTCGGTACGCCTACAGGCTGCCAATAGAACATGCGAGCCATACGAATCTGAAAATCCCGACTCGTCTTTCTGGAACAATCTAATCTGGGATGCATGGGAGTAGATATCCTTGTCGCAAGTTGGCGACAGGGGTTGTGAGTTTAAGGCGCGCGACCGTATCATTGGATCAGTTACTACTCCATGATTAATCCCGGCAGCATGGCAACAGTCAAGTATCAAAGTCTGAGAAGGCATCGGCAAAGCATCAGCATCATCGCGCGCTCTCAGTTCTGCGACATACAATGTTATTCCCTTTGGCATTCGATAGTTCCAAGAGAAGTTGACTAAGTGTTCGATCTGGAATCCCTTCAACTTTGACCTTTCCGTTTATAGGTCGATTGATATCGGCAGGACACAACATCTCGACTTCGCCAGTGGGGTTCACCCAGTTTTTCCACGTGGCTGGTTTTCAAGCGACAGCCCCATGCCCGGCAAAGTAGATAATGATCGCTACCTCGCCTGGGATGATTCTCAGATTATTCTTGAGTTTTATGAACGCCTCGATGATAGCGGATCTTGTTGCCCGCCCATTACAAAGGTTGATTATATTGGTCTCTGGGACGCCCCGATCATGGAGGAGATAACTGCTAAAGTCATTGGCGTCCTTCACGGCACCTTGTAAATCTTGCTTGGGTTTTATGAATTTGTCTTTGTCGATACCGATAACAAGCCTGAAGGTTTGGCGTGTTTGCCTACATATCGGTGGTCAGATAGCATGGAATGTCGGGGCTCACGTGCTTACGGGACAGGTGCACCTCTGCTTGCGAGTGCTCGTTTCGCTTGCCCCTCCCCTACGCTGAAACCTAGGGAGCTATGACAACTAGAGGATGACAGTAGAAAATTAGCTTACTGTTACTTAAAATTTTGAAGGCAACACCGAGAAACCGTCCGAAGGCGCTGAGAACTTGTCCCATTTGAGAGTGCGAGGGGAGAAGAACCAAGAGGTTAAAGGGAAACGAATTCTTGATAGGCATATATATCTTCCTGTAGCAGGGGAGTTCGTCTATGTAGATGCGTCATTGGGATGTCTTAGGCGCGCGCTTGAGTTTAGATCTATTCAGATATGACGACAACACAATTTCAGAACATACAGAGACCGAAACGTGTCTTTGGTCTAAATATGCGCGGTTCTAGTATCATCGGCGACAAGTCACAAGGTTAACCACACATGCGACTGATGAAAACATAGTGACTAAAAGAGGGACTATCGATGAAAATCTGGAACACGAGGACCGATATTGCCCATCGCTTCTGGCAGTGTCCTCATATAGATGTTTTTAAAAAAAAGATGGAATTCCAGCGCGTTTGATCTGTCTGTAGGCATCTCGTGCTCGCCATGTACTTACCTGTAACCTGAGTGCTGGCGCTCGCAGCCAACAGACCTGATGGGCAATGGCTGGATTGTTTGTAGAAAGAAATTGACAGAAATAGTATCAATTCACTCACACAAGATTCTCGAAGCTTTGTTCAGGGCGCTTATCCCCGTGGTCGCGTAGCTGCTAGGGGCATTTGAATGGGACAGAATACGATTTAGGAACTTGAAGAAGCTAGGTCCGGCATGAATCTTGTCGACAGCATGATTTGTTACATAATGACGACAGAAAGCTTGGGCTGACGAGTGCGGGACGCAGCAGTGTACTCCGAAGTTTATAAGGAGGAAGTTCATTGGAAAACTGGATAACTGGATTGATTGGCCATCTCCGCTGATACAGCTCGGTTGAAGAGAAGAAACCGGGCGGTCCGGCAGCGGGACAGTGGGAATTAGGTAAGATTGATGACGATGTGGTGACATCGTAATACGGTCCGGTATTCCGCCCGACATTGAGTTTGACCACGACCGTCACCCTCTCTTCTCACCATCTACAGCCATGCATGCATCCTTTCTCGTCATTCGTCACCGTGCATCGTTACCAGCAACTTTGTTTCAGCACTCTTTCTTAACTCATCACCGATGCGCTAATCAGCGCTGATATTCTCACTGGATACCAAGGAGCAACAGGCAACTCGTACGCATACTGTTTTTTTTCGGATTGAATCTAACAACGCGAAGATATTTCTTTCTGCTAGCGAGACTAGGAGCCATAGCTACAATTGCGCCTGTGGAAACTCACCCCAAGGGAGGAACAATGACATTGAACGGAATAAATGGACGAGGTATGTGCAACGGGTCCTCGTTCGCCGCATTGGCGCAAAATGGATCAGATTGTTCGCAGGGAATCCATTAATACCAGCTCTTGAAGTCTATGATAATATTACAAGTATATGATTACACGAAGCGAGGTTCCATCAAAGGACGCCCACGCCCCTCCAATAATTAACATACTCTTCAACTTCCTTCCGTCCAACAACACTGGACTCTCGCATTCCCCTTGAATCCTTCTTCGCCTCCTCGGTCCCAAGTACTACGCCACCGCTCGCCATCTGCTTGAAGTCTCGTTCCAAAAACCCAATCAGCTTATTCACCTGCTCATTCCCTCTCACTCTTTCCAGCCACTCTGCATAATCCAAAACCGGTATCCCAAGTATATCTGACAGATTGTCGATAACTGCCGTCCACTCCTGACGAGCAGGGTTCTCCATGTGATATATCGGCTTGAAGCACTCAGAAAACAAGAGCTCAATGATGATCTGACCGGCACGGTTGACGGGTAGCCAAGACAGCGTTCCCTCTAGCCTGGGAAGCGCCCCGACAGCTTTGCTTGCACCCACCACAACTGGGAAATGCTCGCTCTCATTCCAAGCCCCGGCTCCCTCTGACCCAGTCATCTGCCCAATCCTTACTGAGCTCCCTCGGACCTTCCCTTCAAGCGAGAGCAGTAGCTCTTCGCACACCCACTTAGCCTCGGGGTACCCAAACTCAGCCATCGACTCTGGTGGGACAGGCTGTTCTGGTACCGGCTGGGAGGGATACTGACCGACGACAGCAATCGACGATGCGAATAGTATGCGTACGTCCTTTGCTGACGATCTCTGGGCTATCTTGACAAGGTTAACGAGTCCCCGAACATGTCCCTCGAAACTGTCCAATCCTCGGGAAAATTTGACCGGCCACGCGTTGTGGATGATGTGCGTCACGTCGTCTACACCTTCCAACTGGTCGTCGATGTCGCCGAGATCGGGAATTTCGAGCATGTGGATTTTGTACCAGTCGATGGTGCCAGCACCTCGTCTTTTCATCTCCGCCTCCTGCCTCTCTCGTCCACTGCGCCGGTTAATGCATACGACGCGTTTGACTTCTGAATCCTTGGCCAATCTCGCTAGGAGGAAGCATCCTAAGCTTCCCGTTGATCTGGTGAGAAGGATCACCTTGCTCCCAAGCATCTCAGCACGGTACTTCTCCAGCATCTGCCGCATCTTTTCTTCCCTCCGCACTCCTTCAGAAACATACTGGCCTGCCCTCACTTCCTCTATTGCTGATACGAGCCTCCGTGCCGTCGAGTGCCGATACACGAAATCGGTCTCGAGGTCAACCTTCAGCGAACGTCCGATCCTTCTCCGTATCCTCGCAACCTGTAGCGAGTCCATTCCACACTCGAAAAAGTCCTTCTTTCAGGGATGACATGCCCCAAGACCTCCTTCAGTACATGAGCGACCCATACACCCGCATCCGCATCCATAATCGGCTCCTCCTCCTGTTCCACGTCTTCGTAGCTCTTCACAATCTCCTTCTCCCACTTTTCCCAGCTCGCTTTCCTCGCGATACTCCCCTTATCCATCCTTACCAACTCTCCAGGGCTAATGAAGACCACCATCTCCCTGGCATCCTTGTCGGCGAGCTCGTTTGCTTTGTCGAGGAAAGCCCCAAAGTCGGCCGATGGTTCGCCCTCGACTTCGACGAGGATGCCACATCCCTCCCGTCCCAGTCCGAACACCAAGACGCCCCGTACTCTGGGACATTCTCCTAGTGCTTGTTCCATGTCACTTGGGCGGACTTTTTCCCCGTTAGCAAGAACAACGAGGTCTTAGCTCCGACCGAGAATGTGGTACTGGTTTTCCTTGGCTGGGTTTCCGACTAGGTGATCCTGCACGACGTAATCCCTGTCCCAGCCTGGCGCTCGACTGCTTAGCCAGTATGTGCCCTCGCCGAGAGGAGTGAACGTCAATGGGATATCCTGTCGTGGGATGAGGTAGTGCCAGTTGTAGTTGGCAGGGACATGTTGGACGACAGCGATCGCTCCGATTTCTGTCGCGCCTGTTGCAAGGAGTCAGGTCAACGAAGAGAGATGGATGAGGTAATTACTCACCCCAATGATTGAAAAGCTTGACTCCCCGGTGCACCAACTCTTCGCCAGTTACTTCTTTCAATGGCGCGCCACCAACTACGAGCACGTCGAGATGTTTCAGCGTGTCGACACCACCAGTTATCGTGAGGTCTTCGACAATGGAGGGGACGGAGAGCATCAAGTCAACGCGATTGAGGATCGTATGCGCCGTTCCGTTCAGGTAGCCATTCATGCCGTTGACCTTGACTCCGTTCGCATGCCCGTCTGCACAGAGCGCATCCAAAACCTTCAATTGACCTCTTCCTGCCGGGATCGTTCCGGCACCTGGGAGAACAAAAGGTACCCCTATGCTAAGGGACAGCATGGGCGCCAGCAATCCAAAGCCCTAAATCATGTACGTACATGATACCAAGGCAATGTCGAGACATTCCATCCTAGTGCTTCGACATGTTCAAGTGTAAAAAGATGGTCTTGGCCGTATCCGAGGACGTATCCATGAGCGTGATAGGGTTTCGGAAGGCCGGTCATTCCAGAAGAGTGGAGGATGATGGCGGTGCGTTCAGTGGTGTTAGAGAGTGGATGGGGCGGTAGAGCGATGCTGGAAGCTGACGGTGAAGTGAGCAGTTCGGCGTATGTTGGGGCTTCGATCCACATCGGCGCATTGGGGGCAGGGGAAGGAGTAAGTTTGGAGGTGAGAGGTGATGTGAGGACCAGTTTTGGATTGGGCTCTGTTTTGGAGAGCAGGTGGTCGATTGCGACGGGTGTTAGTCGTGCGGAGAGAAGGAGGACCTGAAACAGTGATGAAGAAGTGAAGGAAACGAGGGAAATGGCGACTCACAGGCACCGACTCTCATGCTGAACAGGCCCACGTCGCTTCCCATGAGCACCGCGATTCCTCCCTTCTCGCCACCGCCCATGCCACGCTCGACAATCTCGCACTCTACAGTGGAAATGGCGACCACCATCGGACTCCCCGGTATTGAAAACGGGATTGTACATCCAATGGTGGTCATACAGGCAGTAGTGGGTCCGGGATCGGGCGGATTCGTCGTCGTCGTCGCTGGTGATGGCGGCATCGAGAGAGAAATGGACTTCATGATGGTGTTCCCCAATGTCCAAAATGGGGGGGCGCATGACAGTTTAGGTCGCTGGGGGGCCTGGGACGAGCGGTAGGAGCCCTGGTTGGCTTTGGGCGGTGGCAGCGGTGGGGCCATTGGTGGTCATACCGTGGTCGTTATGGTGTCGTCCGTAGCACGTACTGGACTACTGTTGTCGCTTAAGGGGGCGTTTCTGTAGCTGACGTCGTCGGACGCCTGGGCCCCGTTCATCATCCTGCCGTCCCGCCCGTACCGTACCGTTCTTCCCCATTACACATCCCAGTCCCTTCTTCTCTGCCCTCCTGGCCTGCCCTCTTCTCTATCGCACCACACCTCAATTTTCAGACTCTCCCCGCATTTCCCGCCACCGCCGTCGTCGTCCTATTCGTCGTCGTCGTCGTTGCGGTTCGCTTGCGGTTGTGCTGCCCTCTAGACTGAAGATCGCCACCGATAGTGAATCCATCGGTTGATTCGAGGTTATCGGTGGGTGGGAATTCAGCATGCAACGCCGATTGACGCTGATGTGGATGTAGCGTGTGCTGGGTCGGCGGAATTGGGGATTAGGGTCTTTTTGTGACCTTGGCGGAATATGTAGCTGCGGCACATGGTGACGGTGTGGCGCTCGTCCTTGTTGGGGGATATAACGTTGTCCTGCCTCGTGCGAGAGCTTACGCGCGCGGGTCGTAGGTGCAGGGCGCTATCCAGGGCACTTGAACCGGCTGGATGCGCCAAAAAACATCTATAAAAAAATAAGTAGAGTAGGAAACAATGAAAACGTACCATAGAGCCCGCAAAATGGGCAAACGAACGACAGAGCAGACGAGTAAGGGCATTGAGGTGGAGGGAAGGAACGAAAAAGGTGCCGCACAGCCACTCAATCGCTGTGCGGTTGCACGGACCGGAGCGATCGCGCAGACGGAATAGATGGTCGGCATGCATCCTCTGCTCGATACATGCACTCCGAAGCTCCGGAAGTTAGCGGAAAAGACACTAGTACATATCTCTCGTACAGAGATGCAATTTTTGACGCATCCGATGAGACAGAACCACAACTAGTAAGGACTTTGTCCGGTTGCCTCGCATTTGGGCACATATTCAAGAATACACTTGCTTCACACACACTTATATCACCCCAGCAAGCACACTGTTACTTTTACATGGACAGTTATGTATTATATTATCCACATAACCCCTCCGATCTACGCCCAAACAACTCGACATTGACTTTGTTGCTTAAGTGAAAGTCTTCACAAGCTCGAAACTCATTCTTCTGGTATCTCTTTTTTGGACCGAGTCGTTGGGGAGCGTATTAGTATCAGGGCACCAGTGGTATTACATAGATGTCATTCTGTATTAGCTCAGGATGACCTCTTTCTGAGCACGAACTATGATTTGAAGGTGTAGTGTACGAAAAAACCTACAAAAGCTGCTTTTCAGGTGAATTTTGTATGATAATAAATATATATTCATGAATAGAATAATGGAGATGGCTGGGAAACCTGTGAGTAGCTAAATTATAACTTGAACGAATTCTTGACGAATTAATATATGATGGTATACATTCGTAGCTAATACACGGTTCCGAGTTCACTGGATTTGGCTATGGGTCCTGAGAAATTGAGAATTGATGTTATAAAAAGAGTTCTTCGTTCATCAATTTTTGGGAACAGTTTGTAACGTTTCTTCGATGGACATCTATCTGATCTACGTTCATCTCTCCGTAGCTGTTGTGGATCTGGTCGTTGTGGCGTCGCCCACATGATGGGAGGTGAACGCTCAAAAAGGGATATTTGGCAGCCTTGTGTTTGGCAACACCATGAGTCTCCTGCCATCCAGCCACCACGACTCGGACTCGCGTTTCTCCTCTTTGTTGTCTTGAACCAATGTCAGTGTACCATAATTTTTTCCCCCTTCATATGCCTGATTATATTTGCTCATTCCCATTATGATTCTAGGATCTCAATGTTTGCCAGCCTGTTCAACTGATCGCAACCGGATACGCGTGCCAAGCGCGCTGGGAAGTGGGCGTTGGAGGTGCACCGGTGAGTTTTATATTCTTCTTTGGTTTATCATTGACATTTTATTGTACAGGCATGTGGTCTCACCGATACTGATTATTCCACATCTGTGTCTGTCGCCCTCCAAGGATTAACTAAACACAACAATGACGGCTTCTGTGTTGCACCAAGACGACATAATGCCTTCCGGCCAGCGGGATGCGCACAGAAGGGAACGAGGCTGGGGTGGATTGAATAGATGCGCGTTGGGGATGGATCGGCGTATAAGTGGTTTTTGGCTGTGGGGCTACGCGGAAGCTTCCCCTGGATGTTTCTGCTAGCCAACAACACATCCGGATGACGTGCTACGTCATCTATACCGTTCAACTGGTCTTGGACGTCGCCGAGTCGAGCATGTGGATCTGGATAACGCCAGCAGCTTGTCTTTGCATCTCCGCTTCTTGCCCTTTCTTGCCTCTCTCGCCCTTCGCGCCCGTTAATACACACGACGTGTTTGACCTCCAGATCCATTACCAATCTCGCTAGGACTCAGAGGAAACATCCCAGGCTTCCCGTTGATCCAGTGAGAAGGACCACCTTACTTCCAAGCATCTCAGCATGGTACTTCTCTAGCATCTGCCGCATCTTTTCTTCCCTCCGCATTCCTTCAGAAACATACCGGGCCGCCTCACTTTCTCTATTGCTGACACAAGCCTCCTTGCCGTATCCTCGCGGCCTGTAGCGAGCCCATTCCGCACCCGAAAAAGTCTTTTGTTTTAGGAATGACATGTCCCAAGACCTCCTTTAGCACCCGGGCGACCCATACACCCGCATCCGCGTCCATAATCGGTTCCTCCTCCTGCTCAGCGTCTTCGTAGCTCTTCACAATCTCCTTCTCCTACTTTTCCCAACTTGCCTGCCTCGCGATACCTCACCTACTCACTAGGGATGATGAAAACCGCCATCTCCCTCGGTACCTTAGCATGCTATCAACTAGGTGATCCTGCATGACATAACCCTCCTCCCGTCTTTGTGCCTGACTGCCGAGTCGGTATCTGCTCTCGCCAAGAGGGGTGAACGTCAGCAGGATGTCCTGTCGTGAGTTGAGGTACTGAGTCGTAGCTGGCAGGGACGTGTTGGACGACGGCGATCACTACTATTGCTATTGCACCTGTTGTAAGGAATCAGGTTAATGAAAAAGGATGGATCAGGAAATTACCACCCCAATGATTGAGGCGTTAACCCACCGATGTGCCAACTCGTCTATACCGTTCAAGGGTGCGCCAGTTACTCCATCACGACCTTCTTTCGCCTCCGCCCAGTTCTCCCATAAAATGCCGGGAGGTGCCTTCCTCCATTCAAAGTTTGGTCGATAATCATTCACCTGATTCTGCTATCGCCGCAGGTCCCCAAGGTGGTTCTTCCATCGTCTGGCCGTCTGTTCTGTGGAATTCTTCAAATGCGCAATTGGTAAACCTGCGAAGGACTACCTGAGTGGTTGGTGTTAGAACTAATGGTAGAGACTTTCGGCGGTGGAAAAAATCGTTGACGTCATTTTAGCTTATGATGCGCTGCTTGGTTCGAACCATTGGGACCTTGTGCCGGTAACAACACCAACACCAACACTATGAGCTGCGTTCATCATTTTACTCGTCTGCTGCCAGCTTTCAGCTCACAGGGCTGAAGGTGATAACGCTGAATTTTCACCGCGACCTGACTCCACGACCGCTGTAGTAGCCGACGCAAACGAAAGAAGTAATGGCCAATTGGCAATGAGAGCTTGACTCGGAAACCTTGAGCGTTATAATTTGGGGCTTCACTATGTGGTTTGATTGTATGTAGTCCGAACAAAATATTGAATATGTATTCTTGCTACGGAAGTACCAAATTATATCACTCTTAAGCACTCTGAGTGCGCAGAGGTTAGGTAGAGGTGGTTTCATGAGACGGAGTGGCCATCAAGTTAGCTAAGTAAAAAACAAGTGAGCACATCTCTGCCAAGTGGTAATCGGGTTGGTTGGACAGACCTTCGCTGGGTTGGGCACGTTTTGATACGACAGTGACGATTTCTGAAGCCCATCCCAAATCAGAAGACTCGGGTTTCTGCACAGCTCCCCGTAGTATGACATTGGATAAGGAAATTTCAGGTTTTGTAATAGGCCCAATATCAATTGCCTCCGTAGTCACTAAAATTTTGAAGAAGCAAACGTCTACATCTTGGTCATTTGGGATGGTGAATCCTATTGGGTCTACACCGTCATGACGTTTTCCATAACCAAAAGTTATTTTTGAGTCCTTTTTGAGGAATGCGTCGACGGAGCCTTCCTCCTGGGCCTTCTGTGAAGCGGACCAAGCACCTGAGCGACACGCAAAGAAATCAACTTCTAGAAAGGACCATGCCATACAACATACCAATTGACAGTGTTGAAGCATCGAAGTATAAGAGATAAACGTGCAGATCATTGTTGCAGTTGTTATGGATTGTAAACCCATAACAGTCTTCGGATAGTACCAGCTCCGCAAGTTCACCATTTTCGACTTCCCTTAGTCCGACTTCATCACCTGGTTTCTTACCACGTCTGGCACTCTGTAGTTTGTTCAATTTGACGCAGGGGAATTCCACTGTGCCAAGACCCCCCGGCATCAGGTGGGAAATGAAATGCGCAAAGTGATTGATAAAGTTTCGGATGTCGGCCATGGAGTTGATTGGAGAAGGAGAATGGCTTATTCTCATTGTATAAGGGGGGAAATCAGAGGGGAACTCAATCTTTGCCCTGAGGCTCTTTCCTATGTCAATGGAAACATCCTTTTTTTCGACCGTCAAGCAGAGATCAGTGTGGTCTGGATTTGTGACGCGGCGGAGAGCAGCAGTGATCCTAGATTCAGAGTTCTCTCTGAGAATACCGTCTAGGACGCCCGAGTCGCTGCAATATATTTTAAGCTCTGGGGGACCAGATGCCTTCTTCAATCGTGCATGCCAATAGTGCCGTTCGTTCTGCGGCGAGTCGAAAAGGGAGGAGTAGGGAGGAGTAAGGTGGGAAATGTGGTCTTGGACCTGTGTCACCGTCGAGACCGCAAGGAGATTCGTCATATTCGGTTGAATACAATCCGGCTTGAAGATTTCGAAGGTTGAATTCTCCGTGATGCTATGAAGGGACCCAGCGGATAGAATAAGATGATCGGTTGCGGATTCGACCTTATAACACCGGATCATAAAGCTATCGGCAGGAGTTTGCCAGCTGTCAAACAAGCGCCGATGGATATGCTTTCCATCCCATTGTGGTGTCTGGCTTCTACACGTTGCTCAGTTCAGAGTGATATAAGATATTTGATGCTTACCGATCTGGCATGCTAAGACAGTTCATCAATGAGTCGTACGTAGGGGAGAGACCCCTTGAGGCGAATTGCTTCAGAGCCTTGAGCAAAGCACTTGTAAAAATGCCTTGTTCGCCCTCCTCCCGCGCATACTGGTCGCGCCTACAGGCTGCCAAGAGAATATGCGAGCCCCAAACAGAATTTGAAAAGCCTGATTTCTTGTCCTGGTACAATCTAGTCCCATATTTGCATGAATAGATGTCTTTGTCGCAACTCGGCGACAGTTTTTGATGTTCTTTAAAGTTTCGTATGCGCGAGTCTTTTGAGGCGCCACGATTCATTCCGGCGCCATGACAACAGTCGAGTATCAACGTCTAAAAAGGCATCAACTGTCTGTGTGCATCCTAGGATCTGCAACGTACGATGTTATTCCCTTTCGCTATTGATAGATCAAGGAGAAGCCGGCTGATCGTTCGATCAGGGATCCCTTCAATGACTTTGCCGTTTGCATCCAGGGCACTGATATCGGCAGGACACAACATCTCAATATTCTTGTCGGTGGATACCCAGTCTGTCCATGTGGCTGGTTTAGTGGCGAGGGCCCCGTGCCCAGCAAAGTATATGATGATTGCAACTTCGCCTGGGACTATTTTCGGGTCGCTCTCGAGCTGCCTGAATCGATCGATGACATCCGATCTCGTAGCCTTCTCGTCGCGAAGGTTGATGATATTATCTGCAGCAACACCCAGGTCCTCAAGAAGATAATTCTCGAAGTTGTTGGCGTCCTTAACGGCACACTTTAAATTTTGCTTGGGTTCTATGAATTTGTATTCGTTGATACCGATGACCAGCGCGAAGATTTGGTGCTTTCCCCTACAAGATGGTGATAAGCAAGCAGAAGCCTCAACATATTTGTTCTTCTTACTGAGCAGGTGTACCTCCACCTACAGACACTTGTCTCGCCTGGCCTGGGGGGGCTCCCGACTTCGCAGGCAAATCTGTAGCGAAGATGTGAGCGTGATGGCGAAATGAGGACAAAAGAGGACGGATTACTGCTGCTTGGATTGATGAGAGGTTTTTTGCTGGTGGTGAAAGCATTCTCCATGATGTTTGGCGATTGCGCAATAGGATGTACTCGGGTGAGGCAAGACTTAGAAGTTAGCGATAGTGTATTCTCCATAGGCATATATATATATTGCTCTGGCAATGAAGTTCCCATCTCCAAATGCCTTGTCGAGATACCTTAAGCGCCCGCTCTACTTAGACCAGTTCAGATAACGAAAGCGCCAATTCAGCCCGACATTCCAGGGTGATTACTGGCGCCTACGTCTTCAACGGCAAGTCACAAGGGACCGTAGGCATGTGGACGCCGTCGACAGAATACATTAAGTTGCTGATGGATAATAGACCTGGAAGATAAGCGAGAAGTGCAATAAGCAATCAGTTCCCTGCTTTGTGAGCGCCGAAGGCTAGTTTGGTTTCTAAAAGGAGAGATGGACAACATATTCAAAATACAGTCCTTTTATGGATATATTAATACTATATGTAGGAAGGTTGGTGGTGTTGGTGGCGTTGTTAGGTACATGTGCGATAGTTTAGTTCCGCCACAATGACATCATTAGCGACCTTTTCTGTATGTGTATATGTATGGTTGATGGATAGTAGGGCATTTGACTGCGGAATGCATCGTCCCTTATTTCTTTTCTTCGTGAGGTTCCCTTGGCCCTGTAACACTTTAAACTCGTGAGATGTCCTTGGCTTGCAACTGAGGGTATCACAGCGGCATGGGGTGTTATAGTCTGTGATACGTTTAATGGCGGCACAGAACCCCGGCATTCCTTTTTGGGACCTTGTCCGGTTATCTATCTATCTATCTCAAGCCAACGATGTCGCTGGCACTCCTGTGCTCGCCATGTACTCTAACACCTCTTAGTCACAAAATCCTTCATATATGCGCTACCCTCTTTCTCCCTCACAACGCATGGCGAGGCGGAGGAGGTCACAATATTGACGGCAACAAAAATGTGTATCTTCCGTATGTTTACTATTGAAGTGGGTGCTGACACGTTATCCACAGGGACAGTTTCAAACGTAATTATACAGACAGAACCTCTCCGGCACCAATGACTTATCGTAATATCAACGGCATTGAATGAAATTGACGGTCTTTCGATGGATCGTTATTCTTTTCTTGTAGGGTCGGTGTTCTTTCTTGTAGGGTCGGTTTTTCTTGTCTGCAGGTCGCGCGACGCACGTTGGCTACAAATCATCACATTGTATGTGCAAAGAGTCCGTGGTTCTCGCATTGGCGCTGGATGGATCCGACTGTTCACAGAGAATATCCTTTTTCAACCGAATCTAACAGCGTTAAGGTATCATTTTTGTATCAGCGAGACTGGGAGGTGTAGCTACAATTGCGCTAGCGGAAACTCGCCTCAGTAGAGGAACGCCAATGACATTGAACGGACGAGGTACGTGAAACGAGTCCGTGGTTCTCGCATTGATGCTGAATGGATCCAACTGTTCACAGGGAATCCATTAATACCAGGCCGTGAAGTCTATGATATTATTACAAGTATACAATTACATGGACAGTGTGTCTCAAAGGATGCCCACGCCCCTCCAATAATTAACGTACTCTTCGACTTCCTTCTTCCAACTATACCGGACTCTCTCATTCCCCTCGTCTCCTCCTCCGTCCCCAGTACTACGCCACCGCTTGCCATCCGTTCGAAGTCTCGTTCCAAAAGCCCAGTCAGCTTGTTCACCTGCTCGTTCCCTCTCACTCTTTCGAGCCACTCCGCGTAATCCAAATCGGGTATCCCAAGTATATCCGCCAAATCATCGATCACCGCCGTCCACTCCTGACGAGCAGGGTTCTCCATGTGGTAGATCGGCTTGAAGCGGTCGGAAAACAAGAGCTCGATGACAATCCGACCGGCACGGTTGACGGGTAGCCAGGACAGCGTTCCCTCTAGCCTGGGAAGCGCTCCGACGGCCTTACTCGCACCCACGACGACTGGGAAATGCTCGCTCTCATTCCAAGCCCCGGCTCCCTCTGACCCAGTCATCTGCCCAATCCTCACTGAGATCCCTCGGACCTTCCCCTCGAGTGAGAGCAATAACTCTTCACACACTCACTTGGCTTCCGGGTACCCAAACTCAGCCGTCGACTCCGGTGGGACAGGTTTCTCTGGTACTGGCTGGGAGGGATACTGACCGACAACAGCAATCGACGGCGCAAACAGCACGCGTACGTCCTTCGCCGAAGATCTCCGAGCTATCTTGACAAGGTTGACGAGTCCCCGAACATGTCCTTCGAAACTGTCCAATCCTTGGGAAAAGTTGACTGGCCACGCGTTGTGGATGATGTGCGTCACGTCGTCGACACCGTCCAACTGGTCGTCGACGTCGCCAAGATAGGGAATTTCTAGCATGTGGATTTTGTACCAGTCGATGACTCCAGCACCTCGTCTTTTCATCTCCACCTCCTGCCTCTCTCGCCCTCCGCGCCGGTTAATGCAGACAACGTGTTTGACTTCTGGATCCTTTGCCAATTTCGCTAGGAGGAAACATCCCAGGCTTCCCATTGATTCAAGGAGAAGGACCACCTTGCTCCCAAGCATCTCAGCACGGTACTTCTCCAGCATCTGTTGCATCTTTTCTTCCCTCCGCACTCCTTCAAAAAGATACCGGCCCGCCCTCACTTCCTCTATTGCCGACACGAGCCTCCTTGCCGTCGAGTGCCGGTATACAAAGTCAATCTCGAGGTCGACCTTCAGCGACCGTCCAATCCTCCTCCGTATCCTCGCGGTCTGTGGCGCATCCATTCCGCACTCGAAAAAGTCTTTCGTTTCGGGGATGACATACCCCAAGACCTCCTTTAGTACTCGAGCGACCCATACACCCGCATCCGCATCCATAATTGGTTCTTCTTCCTGCTCAGCGTCTTCGTAGCTCTTCACAATCTCCTTCTCCCACTTTTCCCAGCTCACCGGGGATAATAAAATCACTATTTCCCTCGGTAGTACCTTGGCATGCTACATTAGGTGATACTGCACGACGCAATCCTCCCCTAACCTGGTGTCCCATCGTTGGGTCAGTATGTGCCCGCCAAGAGGAGTGAACGTCACGAGTCCTACGTTTTGTTTTTTCCGTATCCTTACTCACAGGTGCTGTTTTGTTACACACTTTTGGTCAATTAAATGTCCAAGCCGTATTGCGATCATCCCCGGCCCTCTGACTCTTGGCACCCAAACATTTGAGTGTTTACCTCCTTAACGCTGCACAATTCAGCTGTTGCTCTCTTCTTCATCGCAATATTGTCGGAAATTTGATTTGGACTCGGATGTGCCATACGATGTCCAATGGCCTCGACGAGATCCTTGGATCAGGGAAGAATGTAATAGGTGAATTGGTGTTCCTCTAATTTACATTGAGTTCGGGTTCGATGAATCCTTCGCCCGGAAAGAGTCGACGAGCGGCGGATATAACAGCTGCTCTAAACTTGAGTGGAATAGTGATATGGGACAGAAGATTTCTGCGGTGGTACTAACGGTGCTATCTGATTTTCCTACAGAGCCTCACCACTCGGCGCATGGATGGGCATATTAAGCAAATGCCATAAGACCCAGTCATCGTAGACATAAAGGAAAACGGCTTATTTGAAGGCTACTGCATACAGCAATTGAGAGTTGCCGGTGGCGATAGGCGCTATCCCTCCATAGGCAGTGACAGTTTGCCCACTCCCGCCTCACGGCAAGCGATGATAAGAGTCGGCGCCACACGCTTTTTAGGACAGCTTTGATGATGCGCGTAGTGACACGGTTCGGATGCGGAACATATGCTGCCCGGCCGGAGCTGATGTAGACGACGGGCTTCCCAGTAGGTTGTCAAGGAGCCAACTAAAAACAATTGAAACGTAAAATTGGCCAAGACACGCAAGTAAGGGAAAACGCACTATCCAGATACGCGATTAGCGTCGTTCATATCAAGAGTTTGGTCACGATAGCCTAGCAAACAGTCAACACGAACTACATCAAAGACGCCACCAGGTTCGCCTACGGTTGAAGTTGTATATGAACGGTATCTTGGATTGGGCAAGGTGATCCAAATTGGTGTTACTGAGCTTCAGCCGCCAGCGTGTGCCGTCGCAACTTGTTAATCTGCCTTGAAAGTAGCAATCCACATCACGTTGCTAGACACGCACTCGTTTAAGAACACAGCCAGATCGATGTAATGCATTAAGTAACTGAAGAGAACGTATTTCCAGAACAATAGTGAGTACGTTGATAGAAATCGATGATAAGAGACGGGGCATACAAGGCACGCCGCACTGTTGAAGGTGGAATATTCCACCGTGGGTGATAGGAAAGCATGAGGGAAGTCGGCAGTTCTAAGCGACGACAGTCAGATCACTTCATCACAAAGTTCGGCGGTTTTGAAATGGAACTCGAGGTCAGGGGGGCTGTTGAGTTCAAGGGTCAAGCCACCGAGGGAACGTGCGGAAGGTCTTGGCATCTCTTATCTTTGCGAGAGGTAGGCGATAGCAGATATCGCCCTTGCTCCAGAAGGAGACATAGTAAGAGGAGACCGTGAAGTAGCGTCGTGGTTCACCGCAAATGTGTAGCGTGGAGCAGCCAATGTGGTGTAGCATTGAAGTAGGAGAGCAGTCTCAACGTAGATGTGTGTACGGAAGCGGGGCAGAGAAAAATTCAGAGTCAGCAGAGAGGACGACGTGAAGACGACATGGGGTTGAATAAATAATAACCAACGAGAGCTTGAGTCGGAGACCTTGAAGGATATAATTTGGGCTTCACTATGTGGTTCCTTGTTAGAGAGCATGGGATCGATTGTATGTAGTTCGAACAAAATATGAAATTTGTATTCTTGCCACGGAAGTTCCAAATATATCGAACTACCGGTAGGTAGGTTATCGGACCTGAGTCCTGACGGTGGGGGTGGCTTCATAAGAGGGGGTAGCCGTTTCATAAGTTAGCTACTGAATAAAAAAACAAGTGAGCACATTTCCGCCAAACGGTATGGACTTTCCGACGACTATCGGGTCGGTTGGATGGCAGACCTTCGCTAGCTTAAGCACGTTTTGATACCACAGTGACGATTTCTGAAGCCCATTCGAAATTGGAGAAATCGGAAAAATCGGTGCATGGATCGGACTGCTCAGCTCCCCACAGTGTGGCATTGGATAAGGAAATTTCAGGTTGTGTAATAGGCCCGACGTCAATTGCCTCCGTAGTTACCAAAAATTTGAAGAAGCAGACATCTACATCTTGGCCATTTGGGACATTGAATTTTATTGGGTCTACGCCATCACGACGTTTCCCATAACCAAAAGTGATTTTTTGGTCTTTTTTGAGGGATGCATCGACGGTGCCTTCCTTCTGCGCCTTCTGTGAGGAGAACCAAGCATCTGAATGACACGCAAAGGAATCAGCTTCTAGAAAGGACCATGCAACACAACATACCGATTGCTAATGTTGAAGTATCGAAGTATAAGAGATAAACGTGCAGATCGACGTTGCAGTTGTTATGGATTGTAAACCCATAACGGTCTTCGGATAGTACCAGCTCCGCGAATTCACCATTTTCGACTTCCTTGAGTACGACCTTACTACCTGGTTCTAACTTCTTGCCACGTCTGGCACTCTGCAGTTTGTTCAATTCGACGCAGGGGGATTGTTCCATTGTGCCCAGACTCCGCGGCATCAGGTGGGAGATGAAATGCACAAAGTGATTGATAAAGTTTCGGATGTCAGTCACGGAGTTGATTGGAGAAGGAGAATGGCTTATTCTCATTGTGTAAGGGGGGAAATCAGAGGGGAACTCGATCTTTGCCCTGAGACTCTTTCCTATGTCAATGGAAACATCCCTTTTCTCGACCATCAAGCAGAGATCAGCGTGGTCTGGATTTGTGACGCGGCGGAGAGCAGCAGTGATCCTAGATTCAGAGTTCCCTCTGAGAATGCTGTCTAGGACGCGCGAGTCGTTGCAATAGACATTAAGCTCTGGGGGACCAGACGCTTTATCCAATCGTGCATGCCAATAGCGCCATTCGTTATGCGGCGAGTCGAAGAGGGAGGAGTAGGGAGGAGTAAGCAGAAGGTAGGAGACGTGGTCTTGGACCTCTGTCACTGTCAAGACCGCAAGGGGATTCGTCTTATCTGGGTGGATTGAATCCGGCTTGAAGATTTCGAAGGTTGAATTCTCTGTGATGCCATGAAGGGACCCGGCGGATAGAATAAGATGATCGGTTGCGGATTCGACTTTATAACAACGGATCATAAAGCTGTCGGCAGGAGTTTGCCAGCTATCAAATAAACGCCGATGGATATGCTTTCCATCCCATTGTGGTGTCTGGCTAATCATTCGCGTCGCTCAGTTCAGAGTGATATAAGATATTTTGATACTTACTGATCCGGCATGCTAAGACAGTTCATCAATGAGTCGTACGTAGGGGAGAGACCACTTGAGATGAATTGCTTCAGAGCCTTGAGCAAGGCACTTGTAAAAACGCCGTGTTCACCCTCCTCCCGCGCATACTGGTCGCGCCTACAGGCTGCCAAGAGAATATGCGAGCCCCAAACAGAATTTGAAAAGCCTGATTTCTTGTCCTGGTACAATCTAGTCCCATATTCGTGTGAATAGATATCTTCGTCGCAACCTGGCGACAGGCTTTGGTGGTTTTTGAAGTTTCGTACGCGCGAATCTTCTGAAGCGCCACGGTTTATTCCGGCGGCATGACAACAGTCGAGTATCAACGTCTAAAAAGGCATCAACTGTCTGTGTGCATCCTAGGATCTGCAACGTACGATGTTATTCCCTTTCGCTATTGATAGATCAAGGAGAAGCCGGCTGATCGTTCGATCAGGGATCCCTTCAATGACTTTGCCGTTTGCATCCAGGGCACTGATATCGGCAGGACACAACATCTCAATATTCTTGTCGGTGGATACCCAGTCTGTCCATGTGGCTGGTTTAGTGGCGAGGGCCCCGTGCCCAGCAAAGTATATGATGATTGCAACTTCGCCTGGGACTATTTTCGGGTCGCTCTCGAGCTGCCTGAATCGATCGATGACATCCGATCTCGTAGCCTTCTCGTCGCGAAGGTTGATGATATTATCTGCAGCAACACCCAGGTCCTCAAGAAGATAATTCTTGAAGTTGTCGGCGTCTTTAACGGCACACTTTAAATCTTGCTTGGGTTCTATGAATTTGTATTCGTTGATACCGATGACCAGCGCGAAGATTTGGTGCTTTCCCCTACAAAACGATGATAAGCCAGCAGCAGCATAAAAGGAGTCCTTCTCACTGAGCAGGTGTACCTCCACCTACAGACACTTGTCTCGTCTGGGGGTCTCCTAACTCCGTGGTCAAATCTGTAGCGAAGATGTGAGTGTGATGGTGAAGTGAAGACAAAAGACGACGAATTACTGCTGCTGGGATGTTGTTCGCTGGGAGTGACATTATTCTCCGTGATGTTTGACATGAACGGCTCGGAGGTTGGGCGCCTGCATATCGTTAGGGTCAACTAGCATGTAACGTCAAAAGTGCATGTCCTTTAAATTACGGAACAGGTGCGTCTCTGCCTGTGGCTGCTTTTGTCGTTCGTCCTTTTCCCGTTCTCAAATCTGTGAAACTGTGACGGCTGGAGAAAGGTAACAGAAAGGACTTCTTACGATTGTTGACGGAAGCGCTCCGAAAGCAGACAGCACTGAGAATTTGTCCCATGTTGGATGAATTGGGGAGCTACGTATAATGAGATTGCGAGGGTAGAAGATCCAAGTGGTCAATGCCAGAAACGCAGTATTGAATGGATATATATATTTCTCTGGCGTCGCTCATGCAAATAAGTCATCGAGATGCCTTAAGCGCGCGCTAGATGTAGATATAACGGAAGCGCAATATACACAGACCGAAACGTGTCCTTTGGTCTGGATGCACGGTAAGTTCTGGTGTCTTCTGCAACAAATCACAAGGCCACCTATGCGTGCGGCCATGGCTGAAAAAAAAACTGTGTAGAGAAGAGTGACTGGTAATGAGACCCTGGAAGAAGAACACGGTGTCTCGGTTGATAGTGTCCTCGTTGTGACGCCGCTGTAGTCATGTCGTGCTTACATGATTACCCGAGTTCTAGCCCTCGCTGCCAGCAGACTGGCTGGGAGATGGCTGAATTTTCCGTCAACAGAATTAAGGAAAATAAGACTGATTTACTCACACACAAAGTTTTGTTCACGGTGCTTATCCGCACCAGTGGTCGCACTAGCCTTTATTGAGTACTGCAGTTATGCCTGAGCTTCTGTACAAAGGAAATTCGTAGTGACTCTGGAAGAGCTTCTCTATGCGGTTTACATCCGGCCAGATATAAAATTCTCCCTGCCAAAACGTAGATTCCGACAAAGGAAAATGCGTGTACGGAAGCGTCTTCAGCTGCGCGATCTATTTCCTTCGAATTTCCTTTGGACCAACATTATCAGGGTTCAGAAATGGGGGCATTTGAATGGGAGAGAAATGGAGTCGGACGTTTGATTGTGAAAACGCAGAATGAGGAGATAGACATGCATAAACCGCGTCGACGACATGAATCCATAAAGATGGACAGAGGACTTGGAAGATATTGACAAGCGCTGGAGCTGCAACAATGTATTGCGAAATTATAAACGAGAAAGAAATGTCGAATACACGCGGCAAGAATGTTTTTCAGCGAAGTGTTTACTCACTTGTTGGGCGCTTTCAAAGAAGGGGAACCGGGTGTCATGTCACGGCCTGATAGTTCGGACGTTTGTCACCCCACGCAGTGCGGTGCATCCCTCTTCTCAGTGTACCTTCTTCTCGCATCCATCACCATGCACAGTAAAAGCAACTTAATCTCCAGCGTTATCTCTTAAAGCATCGCCGACGCGTTAATCGGCGACGCGTTAATCGGCGCTGCTATTACTGAATACCTGATGATAGCGGAGCAAATCGCAGTGCGTATACTGGTTTTTTTACTGAATCTAATAACGCTAAGAAATTCTTCCATCAGCAAGACCGGGAGCTGTAACTACAATTACACGAGTAAACATTCGCCCCAACATCAGGAAAAACCTTTGAGCATGCCAAGCGGATGTAATTGTCTTACAATCGTTAAAATTGGTTGGAATCAATAAAACTGGCTACAATGGAATAAGTGCAACCGGCGTATGTTGGAATCCACTTGCAATCAGATCAGAATCCATTTGCAATCGGAATAGAACCTCATTCTGAATCACATACTCATGGTTTCCAACCGAAGGACATGCAAATGTAAGTTAGACTGAACATCATTAGACTCTCTGATGCGTAGCTTTATCAACCGACAGAATTTGGCCAAATATTATATAAATAAAACGGTATAACCGACGAGTAACAATATATGTAATTAGTAAGGGATCAGCGCACGACTGCTTCATCAGTGCTGGGCCATATATCACTATCCTACCCTTCCTCATCATCACCATCAGCTCCCTTAAACGTCTGAAGAAGGGCATCAGTAATCAAGTGATCAGGAGAAAGAGACAGACAAACCTGTTCCACCATACTTGTAACGCTTGACCATTGATACAGCCTTGTCATGGTTGAATTCGGTGAGAGCACATGCAGCCAACACCAAACGCTATAGAGCTGAGTCAGTCCCACGCAAGGATTACGAAAAAAAAAAAGCGACACACCAGGAAGGAATGAGATATAGCGCTGCACGAGATCATTAGCCTGGCTTGGCAGTCAGATAGTAAGATACGTACCGTATTGTGGCACTACGACATGCGGAGGTGCCATGCACACAGAGTTTATTGTTGCCTAAGCATCAACGGGGGGTGGCACCAGAGACTGAGCGAGCAGAGAGCAGTCGAAAACCAGGAGTCTTGTCATCATAGATAGAGATGCCCGGGAAGCCAGTAGCGAGCACATGTCAGAGAGAGAATGCAGGGCATTGTCAATATAGGGTACCTCTAGTGCGAGAGGCCCAGTGAGAACACAGGATAGATTCGCTGAGGGGGAACGATGAGGGAAAGAAGGAAAACACTTCAAGCAGTCGGAGTCTGAATTCAGGAGATATCAACATTCACGTGATCCCATCGGAGTTCGAATGAACTTGGGGAATTTCACTCATGACGCAGGCTGATTTCGCTTGAGCAGCAGCGTGTAAGGCTCGTACCACAGTTGTAAAGTAGTAGTTTGGTGCTAGCTCAATAATACAATTCTGGTCTATACTTTTGTCAACCAATGGTCACATGTTGGGATTAGGCCAAGATCATAGGCACCTTAGGATTGACTTGTAATATTCAGAATCCGTTGGAATTGGACTGAAATCTTGTTGGGTTACGCAACCCGAAAACAAGCCAATGGCAGGCATCAGATTAATTCCAATTGAACTGCAACCGGCAAGAACCGGATACCAGAAATAGGAATGTCACATTCAGTCACAATTAATTATCATTTCCGAGAGTTTTTCCTGATGAATTGAGGAATACCAATAGCATTGAATGGAGCGAATGAACAAGGTGAGGAAGGAGTCTGTGGTCATCGCAGTGGCGCTGAATTGACCTAAATAATGAGTGCTCTGTGCACTGTTTGTAGGGATCCATTAATACCAGCTTGTGAAATCCATGATAATATTACAAGTAGATCACTACACGAAGCGAGGTTCCATCAAAGGATGCCCACGCTTCTTCAATAATTAACGTACTCTTTGACTTCCTTTCTTCCAACTATGTCGGACTCCCGCATTCCCCTCGAATCCTTCTTCGCTTCCTCCGTCCCCAGTACTATGCCACCACTCGCCATCCGCTCAAAGTCTCGTTCCAAAAACCCAATCAGCTTATTCACCTGCTCATTTCCTCTCACTCTTTCCAGCCACTCCGCGTAATCCAAAACCGGTATCCCAAGTATATCTGCCAGATTGTCGATAACCGCCGTCCACTCCTGACGAGCAGGGTTTTCCATGTGATATATCGGCTTGAAGCGCTCGGAAAACAAGAGCTTGATGACGATCTGACCCGCACGGTTAACGGGTAGCCAGGACAGCGTTCCCTCTAGCCTGGGAAGCGCTCTGATGGCTTTGCTCGCCCCCACGACGACTGGGAAATGATCGCTCTCGTTCCAAGCCCCGGCTCCCTCCATCTGCCCAATCCTCACTGAGCTCCCTCGGACCTTCCCCTCAAGCGAGAGTAGTAGCTCTTCACACACCCACTTGGCTTCCGGGTACCCAAACTCAGCCGTCGACTCCGGTGGGACAGGTTGCTCTGGTACCGGTTGCGAGGGATACTGACCGACGACAGCAATTGACGACGCGAATAGTACGCGTACGTCCTTTGCTGAAGATCTCCGAGCTATCTTGACAAGGTTGACTAGGCCCCAAACATGTCCCTCGAAACTATCCAATCCTCGGGAAAAATTGACCGGCCAGGCGTTGTGGATGATGTGTGTCACGTCGTCCACACTGTCCAACTGGTCGTCGACATCGCCGAGATCGGGAATTTCGAGCATGTGGATCTTGTACCAGTCGATGGTGCCAGCACCTCGTCTTTTCATCTCCGCCTCCTGTCTCTCTCGTCCCCCGCGCCTGTTAATGCATACGACGTGTTTGACTTCTGAATCCTTGGCCTATCTCGCTGGGAGGAAACGTCCCGAGCTTCCTGTTGATCCAGTGAGAAGGATCACCTTGCTCCCAAGCATCTCAGCACGGTACTTCTCCAGCATCTGCCGCATCTTTTCTTCCCTCCGCACTCCTTCAGAAACATACTGGCCCGCCCTCACTTCCTCTATTGCTGATATGAGCCTCCTTGCCGTCGAGTGCCGATACACGAAATCAGTCTCGAGGTCAACCCTCAGCGAACGTCCAATCCTTCTCCGTATCCTCGCGGCCTGTAGCGAGTCCATTCCACGGACACGGTGGATTTCGCGTTTGCGTGATGCGTTGGTGCGTTCGCTGCGTTTGCGTTAATGCGTTTGCGTGTGCGTTATTGTGCATGCGTTGGAAGAAATGCGTTGATGCGTTTGATGCGTGTGCGTGCGTGACAGACGTGCGTTTTCTTTGATTTTCTTGCGTTTTTTGTCGTTTTGGTTTCTGTGCGTGACCACGGCCTACATGGCCAGCTGTGGCCTATCGGCAACCAACAAGGGATAGTAGCATGTGCCCCTGATGGCGTGGGATAAGGACACGGATCAGAGGTCTTCAGCGATCTTTGTACCTGATGTTAAATTTTCATTAACGATACTCGTATACCTGCAGGTATCATTTCATTCATTCATTCGATAACAACTGATGTCTTTTGTATCCAAGAACGGCAGAAAGAACTACTTGATTCTGAATTAGCTCATGCTAGCATTGGAAATTTGTATGTTCTCGCTATCATTGTTTTTCATGCTCATTCTTAAGGTTTTGCGCCAGGTCTTAAGTACTTTGTTGAAATAAAGTAATTGTACTGACCAAAGCAAAGTTTTCTCAACGAATGCGACACTCAACCAGGATCAACTCGTACGGAGCCGACGTCTCTCGTGAATCTGGATGTGCTCATCCCAGTCTTCGATTCTGATACTGGTGTGTTACTACATGATTTATGAAAGGTCTGAGAACTTATTCTCCTTGTCAGGTCGAATCAAGACACTGAAAGATGTTCCTGCTTAACTGAACGATTTTATGGATACCCTGATGGTATAAAACACCAACAAATGCTGTTTTACAAGCCGGAAGTACAGAGGAACACAATGTGGGGTTGAAGTTAGGTTGAACGCACCTTAACGCACCCAAAACGCATCTGTCACAAATTCATCACAGTCACATGCGTGGATGCGTGATATTTTGAACGCATGCGTTTTTGGTCCTAACGCATGTGTTGTATCCAATAACACATGCGTTTCATTTCACAACGCATGCGTGAAGACCTGCGAGAGGTGCGTTCAAAATTTAGTTGATATGCGAGATGCGTTCCGACTTAATCATTGATTTTGTCTTATAGCACAACTTACAGAACATTCTCTAAGGTACGGATGCATGCTATAAGCATTGGTTTTACTTATAATGCGAGTTATAATCCAAATACATGCTTGTGGATTACCAGTGGTGCTTTCGTGGGAGGTAAATCACAATAATGGTTTAATCGAAACGCACCGAAACGCACCAAACGCATACCACCAAAACGCACCAAACGCAAAAAAACGCAAAAACGCATCACGCAAACGCGAAATTCTCCCGGCCCCCATTCCACACTCGAAAAAGTCTTTCGTTTCGGGAATGACATATCCCAAGACCTCTTTTAGCACCCGGGCGACCCATACACCCGCATCCGCATCCATAATCGGCTCCTCCTCCTGCTCAGCATCTTTGTAGCTCTTCACAATCTCCTTCTCCCACTTTTCCCAGTTCGCTTTCCTCGCGATACTCCCCTTATCCGTCCTCACCAGCTCGCCGGGGCCGATGAAAAACACCATCTCTTTCGATACTTTGGCATGCTTGTCGACGAGCTCGTTTGCTTTGGCGAGGAAAGCCCCACAGTCGGCCGATGGCTCGCCCTCAACTTCGACGAGGATGCCGCATCCTTCCCTACCCTGTCCGAACACTAAAACGCCCCGTACTCCAGGGCATTCTCCTAGTGCTTATTCCATGCCGCTTGGGCGGACCTTTTCCCCATTAGTGAGAACGACGAGGTCGTCACTCCGACCGAGGATACGATACTGGTTTTCCTTGGCTGGGTTTCCGACTAGGTGACCTTGCACGACGTAATCTTCTTCCCAGCCTGGAGCTCGACCGCTTAGCCGGTATGTGATTTCGCCAAGAGGAGTGAACGTCAATGGGATGTCGTGGGATAAGGTAGTGCTAGTCGTAGTTGGCAGGGAAGTGCTGGACAACAGCAATCGCTCCAATTTCTGTTGCGCCTGTTGTAGGGAGTTAGGTTAATGAAGATGGATGGATGAGGCAATTACTCACCCCAATGATTGAGAAGCTTGACTCCCCGATGCACCAACTCTTCGCCAGTTACCTCTTTCGATGGTGCGCCGCCGACTGTGAGCACCAAAGCGCTTCAGCGCGTCGACGCCACCAGGTATTGTGAGGAGGTCTTCGACAATGGAAGGAACGGAGAGCAGCGATTGAGGATTGTATGCGTCGTTCCATTCAAGCGGCCGTTCGTGCCGTTCACTTTGACTCCATTCGCATGCACGTCCAGAGCGCATCCAAAACCTTCAGCTGACCTCTTCCTGTCGGTATCGTTCCAGCACCTGGGAGGACGAAAGGTAGCCCGATGCTAAGGGAGAGCATGGGCGCCAATAGTCCAGAGCCCTAAAGCATGTCAGAAAACGCGTAACCTTCAAGGATCGTACATACATGGTACAGAGGCAATGTCGACACATTCCATCCTAGCGCCTCGACGTGTTCAAGTGTAAAGAGATGGTCTTGGCCGTATCCGAGGATGCATCCGTGAGCGTGATAGATGGGTTTCGGAAGGCCTGTCGTTCCAGAAGAGTGGAGGATGATGGCGGGGCGTTCAGTGGTGTTAGAGAGTGGATGAGGTGGTAGAGCGATGCTGGAAGCTGACGGTGAAGCGAGCAGTTCGGTGTATGTTGGGGCTTCGATCCATATCGGCGCATTTAGGGCAGGAGAAGGAGTAAGTCTAGAGGTGAGAGGTGATCTGAGGACCAGTTTTGGATTGGGCTCTGTTTTGGAGAGCAGGTGGTCGATTGCGACGGGTGTTAGTCGTGCGGAGAGAAGGAGGACCTGGAACAGAGATGAGGAAGGGAACGAAACGAGGTGAATAGCGACTCAGGTATTCAAATGGAAATGCGTCGGGGTCTTGATCGGGATAGCGGGCTGCGGGGTTATTATTCGGAGTTTGAATAACATGGACTTAATGAGCGAACTGAGACCGCTCCTCGAATTCCAATACCTATCCAATACCCTACAGATCTTACTCCTTCACTTCTCCTTGCAAGCCTGGAATGTTTCCTATCCTCACGGCTCCTGCATTTGCCCAGTATACGCCAGGCAGCTGTGTCGAAATCCCCTGCTCGGCGTGCTGAAGTTCTCAATGCCAGAGTGCAGTGCATGAAGATCTTTCTGGTCATCCTGGAGACCGATATTCTCAAGAACGATGTGTGTGTCTGAGCGGCATCCACTCGAGGATGCTGGCGGTTGGTGAGTGTGCTGAGGTCATGTTCGTCGCCGAGGCCCTTTGTTGGGTTGGACAGCAGGCGGGATTCATACGGACAGAGAGAGACGCGCATAGCCCCTCGACGATGACGGCGACGACGTGTACAAGCTCTCTTCTCCCAACAGGCGCGTCTATTGCAGAGTCCAATACGAGTATCAGTAGCATCGCTGCCACACCGGAACTCCTACCGTGTACGTCTCCAAGATGCATTCATGGTGTACCGTTACCTTTGGCGCTTTCCTTGCCTATATATCACGAGGAGCAAGGCTTGGAGATGCCCGTGACGGTGCCTGAAAAATATATCGGCACGATCGAGCCTGCAAACCAGGACTAGGAAGTCGGATCGTTTGAATCCAGTAGGGTGCACTGGAGAAAGCAATCACACTCAAGCAGTGACCAGAGCGTGAGTTTGCCCTCCCATCGTGGCGGTATCCGTTATTGACAACTTTCTGTAGGCAAACTATCTCTTGAAATCAAATTGACCTTCCCTGTCGGTTTATAGGGTGAGTTTTTCTCAAAATTTGAATAAGCGCAGCTTGGCTGACTGACAAGAACCTACCTTCTGCAGTCCAGAATACGTCCTACTACCTTGCACGTACCTGTGTGAAGTGCAACGATTTCAACCATTTTTTTTTACGACGATACGCTCTTTGTATACGCATCGTGAAGCGGCACCTATCGTGAGCTGCTTCTCTCCTCGTGTTTCATCAACCTGTCTGACCGCTACATAAGGAGCTTCTTACAGGATTGTGCAACAGACGTGGACGCGCTCCGCTCGGTACAAGGATTGCTCAACGTATTTCTGGCAATTCTACCCAACACAGAGACCCGCCCCAGGAGATCCATTTTGTGCACGCTGGAATTTATGTCTGCTGTACAGACTGGCAGACCCAACATAATCGTAGTCCGCATGTCATTTTTGCTGCGTCGCTTGGACAATACAGCTCCCCCCTCTCTTGTGCTCGTCTTTTCTCTCCGTGTAACATCCTCGCCCTAGTTTCCTTCCGCCTGTTCCTCTGGTGCAAACGCCGCTCCCTCAAACAGTAATGTCCAGTATTGCGATCATTCCGTTCGGAGAGCTTAACCCCTTCCTGGTTCGTCGCCCGGCAGCTGAACTCTGAAGAAGCACCTCACCTCGAGCCTTTGCCAGGAGCTCCTCGGACGCGGACATGTCTCCCATACGGCATGTTTCTAGCGGCACCGGAGCCGAGCGAAAGAGCTACTATCAGTCGGCGCCGATCCTCGTTTGTATCTTCCACGGGATCCCATTGATGCTTTCATGGACCACTGCCTTTGGAGATTATGGAAATCTCTAGTACACAATCCGGCGGAGATAATGATCGCCTTTGTTTCGAGGGACCAGCAATTCGGTGTGAGAAGAGAAAAACTGGTCATCATGCACACGAGGCGTCCCTTTCCTCCTAGGATCTGCACTTTGCTGTTCTCCCATCCGCCGTTTCCTTTCGCCCTTCATATACCAGTTGCACCGAGCGGCGATAGGTGACAATCTTTCTCCGGGGACTCCTAGAGCCATTTTTCTCACCAGTTTAAAGTCGATTCGTTGATGTCCTTTGGGCAAATATACCGCCCATCTCAGAGCATACTTTTCGTGGCGAAATGGATTGCCATCCATTGTCCGGTCTGCCTGACGGAGCAGGTGCTACTCGGCACTCATTCCCTATATCCTTTCCCGGGCGTCAAGTGTAATCTGTCGTCGAGCATGTCAACCTCTGTGCTATCATTCTATGGCGAACGAGAATTCCTGCTTAGTGGTGGTGAGAAACAACCTGTTGCCATTGAGAGAGCCAACACATCGGATCCTCACACAACTTCTTCTCGATGACCCAACTGGTGTTTTGGACACTCAGAGCGGGGGAATCGTGGATGGCCTGCTGAACAAAGCTGCTGCCGGTAAGCCAGAAAAGAATACCCATCTATTCCTCCATCGAATTGTTTTCAGGACGTACAACCATCACCGTTGCTCACGATCAATTCGCCGGCGTATTCCGAGTCGTCATGGGAGATGGACCGGTCGTTGAATAAGGAACCCACCTAGAACTGCTTCACAAAGAAGGTGGAGCGCATGCTCGTCTCGTCCAAGCTCAGAAGGTGGTCACGGTATGGACCTGTACCCATATACGCCATACACATCCGTCGCAATACAGATATAGTCGTCGTTAGTGCACATACCTAGAACCGTAGCCCTCGGCTATCGACCTGAGGCGGATTATCTGCGCTGTTACATGTAAACTACTACTAGATATTCTACCCCAACCCCGAGACTCATTCAGATATCGACAGCTGCCTTGGCTGTTTCCGATGAGCAAGAAAAAGCAAGGTCCTAGGCGCAGGCACCATGGCGCTCAAACTTTGCTGTTGAACACTCCGGTGTAAAACCTGAGGCCTTGAGGACTCTGGGAACGTTGCCAACCTTCTTCGGAAACGTACATTTTTCAGATTACTGGAAGTGAATTACGCAGTACTACTACTTTTGTACACAAAACATCATGAAGCAATAAAGTCTGGTCCCACTCGTCCCCGGGCATGATACTCCAGATGTGCCACGAATGTCAGTCTTCTATTGAACCTCGGTAGACAGTAACGGGATGCGTATGAACAAGAAGTCTGAGGCCTTCTACACGAAGATGCATTCGGGCGGCGATATTTGCATTCAGGGAGCACACAAGGCTGAGCCAGAGATGTGAGTGTATTGATCTGATAGCATAAAAGAAGTGCGCACATAAGTAAAGAAAAAAATAAGGTCGCCTGACAGAAATATGGTAGAATAAGAAGCAGAACACGTCCAATGTTACACGCTTACCTCCATTACGACGGAAGACACCAGCAGCAGCAGCCATAACACTATAAGTGGAGATCAAATCGATACAGAAAAGGACGGGTAGCCGCTGCGTACTGAAAATTGTCTGATAAGATGATTAGAGACTAAATTGAGATGATATGACAAGGTAGCTGACCAAGTAGGTCCGGGCGCCATCACGCCTCAGTGAATCTAGAACACTATTTTCAGGACGACGCGGCTCTTCGAGGGCATTATAGACGGCGATAAGAATCACAAAGACATCGAAGAGCAACTAGGGAAAATCAGAAAATAGATAATTCTTTGAGGGCAACGGACGCACCAAGACACCTAACGTGCAAGTCATTATCTTCGGTATGCTTTCTATGTTGCAGACATTCTGGGATTTAGCTACCGGTAAATGTTAGCAATGAGGTTCTGAAATGGAGACAATGTTTACCTCCAGTTTTCAAGTAACTTAAAACCGATAGGGCTGAAAGAATTGTGATGGCTGTTATGCCGATACCAAACACAACAAGCAATGTCCTGCGAACAGTTTGCCTGTGATCCCAAAGGCGATATGCTCGCATCATGATGTAGACTACAGTCAGGTGGTCAGTCATGACTATATCAAAACAGACCATCGTACAACCCACATTGTGAAATATTAGCGGCAATGATTGCGGATGCGTAGCTCAGCCAAATTGCTGCTTCGCAGCTGAGCATATGTGAATGATTCCTTCCAGCAAGGATAGCGGAATGAGCTTACTTCTAGATATGATACAAGCATCAGGTTATCACAAACGCAACACAAAACTTCGGGCGCTGACCTTGTTATTAGCATGTGATGGTTGGCTCGTCACTAAAACTATAGGTGAGTGATATCCCAGGAATATAAAATGCATGTACAGACCATAAAGACGATATATCAGTACAGCTTCCGTAAAGTAGCGATTCAATAAGTGGATAACTTTTGTAATAATGCGCTCGTTCAGAGGCCCCCACATCGTTGCTACTTCTTCAGCGAGCGTTAGGCAATGGTCCCACAAGATTAAAACCAGAGCCACAGCTTTATCATCGTCAGATCTCACATTATCTGGTACGACAAGAATCAAAACAGTACTGAACTCAAGCATTGTTCGAGACTTCAATGTCCCGACAATGAAGAGAGATCTTGATATCACCAATGGGATCTGCGATAGCATTCCAGCTCTTTGCAGATATCTCTGGAATGCTCCTGGCGCTAGAGGAGATATCATACGTCTCAAGGAGCATGATCAACCAAATCTTCATGACATGTTGAGCCAAGAATCTCCCCTTGCACTGCAATCATTAGTTTGAAATCTGCACGGGAAGGTAACATCCTCACAATGTGCTCCCCAGCTCCCCAGGATAGATTACTTGGAACCCTCAAGTCACCTGTCAAGAACTGGTTGACTTTATAGGTTGAGGCATCTGGATAAATGGAATCATCACTGCAGTGAATCGCCCTGGTATCACCCATCACCAAAACCTGAGACCTGCGATCTTGACCAGACCGATGCCATCGTCCGCGATCGAGTCGCTCTGACTTGATCTGGGCTATCTTTGCAGATCTTGGCCGACAACAACAGGTGCCGCAGACCTTTGACCTCCATATTGTTGGTTCTGGGTGCGGTCGGGGGATGTCTGTGAAGTTCCGTGTGTTCTCCTACGGTCTCATTAAGTATTGCAGGGGTTACTTGGTCGGGAAAGAAAGGCCCGATCTAAACGGGAACTGACAGCTCACTGAGTAGACGTACTGGCGCACACCCTTGGGTTCTCTTGCAGTTGACATCACCGACGTATTCGAGATTAATTCATCAATATAGCAAAACATTACACATTACTACGTGTTAGAAATATGAGAACATCAGATAAGCATAGAGGTAAGCAGCAAGCCAGAGCGACCGTGTAACATGTGTCAGAGGAAGTAAATGAGTCATACAGCAGTCCACACACGAGCGAGAGAAGACAAGCCTGACAGAAACAGGGCCGAGTACTCAAAGCTAAGTAGAACCACTGAAGTACTGATCAGCCAAGACTCAATGAAACTAGACTGAATGAGCACCTCTGAACCATCAAGGCGTCACATCCGATTCATTATCGACAAGTTGTTCATTTTCAGCAGTGGCGGCGGCGGATGTGTGCCTTGCTGTTCTGATTCATTATCGATTGGCCGTTGTCGCGAATGTAGGACAATAACGCGAATCGTACCTAGCATAGAGAATGAGAGTCACATTGAAAGTAGATCAGCCACATACCTGTATCGCAGATATACAGTCATTTCCTCCGACACAACCCTAAGGTTCGATTTTCCTTTGACAGTGCTTCGTCAGTATCCGGTCTATAGAAAGCTGTAATCACGTACCATATCATTGCCCTTTCACATGCTAGCATGATTTGGCAACGTCCTGCCCAAATCCTAACGAGGTGCATATATGCATCCAATATCCATTGTACCATTGCATACAAGAGCAAATAGATATTTTCGCATCGTTCAACATGTTTAGACGTGGTGGCAAGTTGGTAGAGGCAGTACTGCAGTGATGATCCATGGGTCTGCAGCGGAAAAAGGTCCAAGAATAAACACGCGAATGCGGCGAGCATCGTGTTTGCGAAAGACCAGCATGGACAATGGGCGGCAGCAAGGTAGGCGTCGACGTCGCTGCAACGTCTGAGTCGATGAACGCTGGCAATGGCCATCAGCAAAATCCCCCAACGATTGCAATCATTACTATTCTTGGAATATCTTACCAGTGCCGATATTCGGCTGACAATCAATATCATAATTGCATCGATTTGTAATTGGCTTATAATCCGCTGCGACACATGTGGAGCTTACAACTGCATACAACCTGATTGCAACCAAATCGCAACACTCTTACCATGGTATTGTAGGTGTGGATCAACTCACTTTCAGAAGTACTTCATACCGTCTTGTTCTACATACATTAACGGGCCTAAATTGTCTTCGCTTGGTTTTGGCAGTGCTGCAAGGATCGTGTTAATGTGAAAGATATTTTACTAGTAGGTCATGGCCAGAATTATAATGGGTCAATTCCTTGCCAGAAATCAACACTGAACGGCGCAACTATGGCGGAAGGAAACCTCGGAATGGGGCAGAAAACCTAAGTCCTTTCAAACTCCGCAGGTCCCGAGTTCCCGGCGCGCATGGATCGCATCATTGCACGTGATGTTGGCTTTTTGTTGACGCAAATTCCAACTCCATTTCTCTAGTTCTTTCCACCACCATCTTCTTCCCCAGTTCTATACTACGAAAAAGTCTTCGACAATCATGAGCAATCCAAGCTTTCTGACGCTGTTCTTTCTGTCCTCTATTCGTTCCTCTATTCATTGACCTCTAGCGCAGGGAGAGTGCAGTGCGGTTGAATATTTTTTGAGTATGTGTACCATTCATTCATCTCTTCTATTGTTACTGACTATGTCTGTAAACATCTCTCTTTTGCCTTAGAATTCGACTGTATCGGCATCCTTCTCCCCTTCAGCCACTGGACTCTTGCGACAATCTTGGTACGACTTCATCGTAGGCTTTACTTCGAGATTACTTATAGTTTAAGGGCCGTTGGCACTTTTGCGATATCTATTTAGGGATGGAGGATATTCACACAACGGTGAGTCAAGGCTGCGGACCACTTTCGATGCAATACTGATATACGTTGACGACGCAGCCACTTTAATTATCAATAACTCTTATGACGAAGCCGTCAAGTACGTTGATAAATCTTTAGCTGCTGACGCTCGCCAGAACCTGATGGGACAGTGGAATGAGTACGTCCATTTATATCTGAGTAAGCTCGTACTGACCGTTTGCTTAATACGCAGGCTTTCCTTGATATGCTAAAGGACTTGACAGGGTCGTTAAGAGGAATGGCGCGCCGTGAAAGATTGGAGAATCGCATGAACGAGGGTTGTTCGTGTATGTCCCGAGGAGATTGATACTTACTAGACGTGATCTTGTATTCCTTATGTCGCAATAAATTTATCGTCCATATTTTGCATCATACTCTTTCCTAGCTGAATGAATGATATGATCCGGTTATATTGTGCACTTGATTGGCTCTTACCTGCACCTGGTGTGATGGTTACATTCGCACGCAATCATCAAAATCCTGTCAGGTCATACGAGAACTGCCATTCTCGCGGATATTATATTTCGGTTATAATGTGACTACAACATGGTTATAAAATGTACGCGTCGCCTACAAGCGATTATAGCCAATTACGTATGTTATAACTGATTATTGCGATTATAAGCGTCTCACACGCATTTGTAATCGCTCTGCATTTTTGCTGATGGCGGTGGTGGTGGTGGTAGCGAGGAAAGAAGGAACTGTCACAACCGCGTGACATCTCACGCATTTAGCATCCCGTCCATCCGGCTTGTCCGAGCCTCCGAGGAGAAGTCTACTTTGAGCTTTTCGAAGTCGATGGTTGAAGTGTGCGTACGCTCGGTTTATGGGTTACCTGGAAAGAATGGTAAAGATGTTCGATATTTCGAGGCGCGTTTAAACTTTGTCATATCCCAGACAACTTGAATATTTCTATGCATACAACAAGTCAGCAACGACGGCGAGAAAGCGACATGGTGGAGGATGTCATGACTCATGGATGATGACACGGATCACAAATCTCAGCTCCCTATGCTCTTAAGAGTCACAAACTGACCACCAGGATCTTTGCTAGTTCGAACACCTTCTACATAGCTCTATTCTCTCTTAACTAGACGATGCAGATGCTATCGAGGTCTGTAATGATCTGATTAGACCTGCCCAGATCACGACATATCTGACAGAACACTACAGATCTTTAATCGCTGACAACGCTGTCCAGATAGGGTCCGTCTGGACCAGAACATACGGCTCAGGTTTTGGTGATGCCGAAAACAAGATCACCCCACCGTATTACGAAGGATGATTCCCCCGATGGAATCTTAGTGTCAAATTCGACCTCTCTCATTGAAGTAGACAGCGCAGACATTCGAAGACTCTCCTTTATCGCTGAATCGATGAGTGGGAAATCTGTAAGTAGCAAATTGTCCGATGCCGCTAATTCGTCCAGGCTTCCTCCATATTTCTTTGTGATCATGTCATGGATCTCAGTGCAAAGTCGTTCTAATGCACTGCAATCTACCATAATGAATGCAACCAACCAAAATATAGCATGATGAAGGTTGGAATGTAAGGCCCAATGCAGGCCCAGAATTAGGACGGCTTGGTCTTCAATGGGTAGAGAGCTGCTACGAGCAGATTTTAGGGAATGGGATACAAACTCTGTTTCAAGCTCGGCACCTTTTCCATCATCACGGTCTCGTACATACGGGATGAACGCCTTCAGCAATCGCTCCTGTGCATGGATCCCAGACCTCGAGAGAAAGGAAAATGGGCCCATGAGGACAGGCATGCTGGCATCTAAAATCAGATACTTAGTCCTGATAGGTGTCCAGGAGCATGGTAGGACCGAAGAATGCAGCAGTGAGTGGTTCATACGGTGTATATCCGATCATTTCTGACAGAATTAAAGGGTGTCATTATCATAAAACTTCGGAAACGAGCATGTAGTCCATGATGCAAGGGGATCTTCAGGTCTTTCGCAATGACATTCTTTGAAAACATGTAGTTCAGCGGTGGGAAGAGATGTTCGTAAACCGGAATGTCCAGTTCATCATGAGTGCAATGAATTCCTAGGGCACAGAGAATTTGATAATGGACTCTGCGTGCATCCAGAGATGCACTTCGATTTCCGAACATTGTGTTCAACGATGTCCTTTCCGACAAGACAACTATGTTCTGTGCACCAATTAGGGATGCCCACCGTCCCCGTATATACGGCGGATACGGGTACCGTATATACGGGACCGTACCCGTACCGTCAGGGCTCTTGACTGCTACTTTACGGTACGGTTTACGGTACGGGTGTGGCCCGTAAGACCCGTAGCGTATTACGGCTTTACGGCCGTAAATACGGTGTAATCAAAGTGGCTGTGCTGCCTCGTACGATTCTCTTGCCTGCTGCCACATAGACGTGGTTTACTTCATCCCTTCCCCTCTAACGATTACTCCGAAGCCTATTTCTCAGAATATATGATTTCTGCTTGTTCTAATTTACGATTACATCCGGTAAATCTTCTACTTGTACAAGGTCATTGTCAATACCAGTGACATGTAGATCATTTTCCTCCGCTTTGGCCTTGACAAGCTCATTCATCCAAGCGAAACTTCAGGCACCTGAATCTGTTCCTATGGCGGTCCACTTCTATCTCCAAATCTCGGCTCCTTTCCTCAAGCTAGTGCTTGCATTTCTTGAAAACTGCAAATAGAGCACATTCTTGAGCTTCGTCTCAGCGGCTACAGGCCCTTAGCGTTGCCTCTAATTTTTAATACTGCTTTGGTGCCCTGCTGCGCATAGGTCATGATTCTTGGCACGGCTTATCACTCTATCCTTGCAACGTCGCTCTGGGAGCACCTGTTTCCATCGCCGTTGATTGGTCTTCTGCTGAACAATGGCTATTGCTGATTCGGGAGATTCATATTATCAGGCTCTGCTAGTTTTCGAACATGTACATCCGTGTTGTAGAGTTTTCGAGCCTTCTAAGGTTGCTAATGTTGGTTTGAAAGGTTATTGGCATTGCAGTTCCGTTTTATGGGGTGTTGGCACTGATTGCAGTCCACCTAGCACGTCTATCATGCCAGGATTGTGTAATATATTGCCCGTATTGCCCGTATTACCGTATTACGGCCGTACCGTACCGTCGAGCAGTCGTGGCAAGACCAATATGGTACGGTTACGGGTGACCCGTACCCGTCAAGCGTCCGTACACTTTACGGCCGTACCCGTATACGGGTACGGTGGGCATCCCTAGCACCAATGCCAAACATGTATGAGTTGCTATATATTTTCCCATATAGCCAATGTTATCTGCCATTCTGGATTCACCGCAATAACATTTGTATTACCTGCATTCCTGGAGCCAAGAACTTCGCCTGACAAAGAATGCGAACCCAAAAACTAAGCCTGCGAGAGGTAAATGACTGCGAACAACAGGAATGTCTTTGGGGCCATGGAATCGATGGAAGATGTCGATGCAGAGGGCGAAAATGATCCCAGTAGCGATGATATGCCATCTACGCGTTCACACCTAGATTTTGCGATTTTGTAATCATACTAGTGCATATCTATCTTAGACTAGCAATAACTAAAGGACTATAGTGGAGGCTTCAAGCTGATAGTCAAGCCAGAAAAGCTACTAGTCAAGCCAGGATTTAGGCGCGATACCACTATTGGGTCAAGTCTATCAGCTGGCGTGACTAGCACCTCGAATACCAAGCAAGTCAGTAAATGACGACTGCTAGTCGACGAGGGTAGCTACAAGTGCACCCAACAAGAAGCAGAACATACAGGTCTCGTGAAAGTACAGTCACTAGTGGAACGGTCTGCGTGCGATTGCTTAAGACGAGTTGACTAGCAGTGCAGCAGTCTCTAACGGGACTTAGAAATGAATTTAGCAATGAAGCGCAGCTGTCCAGATCGGGCTAGTATGATACAGATCTATTTACGATCGGAACTAGTATAGCCAGGTTGCACCTTCGATCATGATCGACAGCTGCTACAGGCACGCCCGTTAGGCTAGCCATTTATCCTTGGCATTAGTGGAGCATCACTGGGCCCAGGACATGGAATACAACCGCTAGTGGAGCTCCTAGGCTCACTAGTCAGCAAGCGACCATTTCTAGACCGACTATTGCATGATTATTCACCATTATTTGTGACTAGCCAAGAAATCCTTATCAATAATACCCCTCTAGTCAGTTATTTATATCTCGACTGCACCTTGTTTGTCAGTATATAAGTAGTAGAATAGGTGCATGCATGGCCAGGCAAGCCATCCCCGCAATTGTGACCTACTAGTCAGTATCTAGTGCCCCAATTAAAGGCTTTTGTGCTTAACCTTGATGAAGCAGCTACTAGTCGCTAAGTTACCCATAGCATTGAGTGAATAGAAGTGTCTTAGAGCAATCTTTTGTGTCCTGCAAAGGCCAAGAGTGTTTCGAAGTTAGTTCCAGCGAGTTCTCGAAGTTTAAAGTATTATTCTTAGGCCAAGAGTGCCACTAGTCTGCCTAGAAAGTGACTAGTCAAGTGTTTATTCACTTGTAAGACATTACAGGGCCAAGAGAGCCACTAGTTCAAAGCAGTCCCAGTCAGAGCGAGCACAGTAGCTCAAGTCAAGTCACTATCCATCCAATTGTGTCTTACCAACCCCGCTAGTGTGAGTAGTACACTTGTATAGCTCACTAGTAATGAAATAAAATGTCTTCAAACAACTTTCCTTGATTATTGAAGTCTGCAGAGTGCTTCTATCATACTCGAAACACCCAAATTCAATACATTGGTGATAAGTGTAGAGTTAGTGATTGGTTTAGTGTTGTTGGTGTTCATTGCCAGCCTCTAGTCCATTTGCCACTCGCTGTTACCGAGCACATCAGCAATTTTAATCGCAAGGCTGTGGTCAAACATTGGCTGAATACCTTGATGTGCGCATACATCATCCGCATAGTCCAGTTATATAAGGACTGATGTTTCCATTTGCAATGTTGAGTCTTCTATCTGCGATTAAAGATGAGTGCAGGAATAAGAATGGATGAAAGGAGAGACCGTATGTTTCATTTCTCCTTCTACCGCTATATTTAGGAGGAAAAATGAATAAGTAAGTGCCTGAAGGAATGAATTAGTGCGACTGGGTGGACACTTCTGTTAACATCACGTGCACAAGTGGTTCTAGTTGATGATGAATGGTTCATAAGTTACTTACTGAGATACCAACGTGCAAATGGAAACCTAAGAACAACCACAAGTATCTAAGCTGTGATGGCTAGGCATTGGAAAGTTCTGGGCACTTGGAGTCAGATCAGGATCGTGATGCTGCTTGTCTATTAGGTTCTAGCAGTGATGGTGCTATCATGATCCCTGGGTTTCCTCTGCCAAACAAGTCAATATAAGAGCCTGAGGTATCACAGTATTTCATGTCCTGCCTCCCTCTCCCGCCTAAACCAGTACGGTAAGTTGAAATTTCCTTGTATTCAATATCTAACAGATTGAATCAATTTCATCAGCAAAGCATCTTGATTTGCAGCATATGTTGTCATGGCTTTCTCCAATATCATATGGAAGGAAGGAAGGGAAGTCCGCAAGGTCTGATATACTGATGTCCCCATAAAATATATAGGTAGTAGAAATGGATAGCGCTGCATTTACTTTACAATGACCCCTCTCTCGCAAGATGCATCCCCTCCTGTCAGTCAAGGGTACAGATTCTAGCTCTCATCAAAGGAATGGAACAAACGAAGATAGAGAACTACTTACAGTGTGGGTTGTAGACAAACATTTTGAATGTCACTGATGCGTTTATATCAGTGGCCTCTATTATATTCCTTATCTATGATATTTTGCACAATTTCCACAATGAGGGTATAAAACAGACTGCCCTCCCTTGACAGCACACTCGAGCAGCTGGACAATTTGTCGAGAGACTATGGAACTAGTAGAGCTTGATTGATGGAGAGACGTCATCGAAGATCAGGTTAGTGGGGGTAGTGCCAATCATTTTTGGTGAGGGTGATGCAGACAGGTTACTGTATCTCATAGCCGAGAATGGTAGCGCCCAGACAGAACTTTTCACCTGAATCTTGACACGGATCTGGACACAGCTCCCCGCAATGCCTGGTACGGCTATCCTAGTAGATTATGGAAATGGAAACAGTGGCCAGGTCTCCACCAGTGAGCACTTAGAGTTTGTCGCATGATGTCTTTTCCGAGTGGTGGCAGCGAGAAAGTGTACTGAGTCCTGCCGGCTCTGCAGGAACGGGCGGTGATGCAAGATGGCTGGTGATGGGAATTTTCCCTCTACGTCACACGTTACCAGTATGGGAGAACTTGGGGCCACCCTTGCGCCGCCCAAAAATTGAAACATCATGCAGTGACTACTTATTTTCAAATTCCCCATCTTGACTCTCAAAATTATATGCATTTCACTACTTGTTAGGCGCTTTCTTCCGTTCAAACTTCCCACATCCCACCCCAGCAGCTGCGTATCTGTTGAGCCAACCCCATCGGAGCTTCGAGTCTTGGAGCACTGCTGATCCTGGGCCACTGAATGTCAGAGAATTTGTCTTGACCTTATAAGGTAAATCGGCATGTAATGCTGACATCAAAAATAAGATTGGCATTGCAAGGGTCTAATAAGGTCACTGATTCGGCACTATACGGCCCTAGGGTCCAAATCTTGATGATGTCATCTACGGCTATGTGGAAAGTGGGGAATGACATCTGTGGCAACTACGAGGGATTTGCAAAGCATTAGCACAACACAGAACATTCAATAGGTAGCTAGTGAATGTAAGAGACTCCATTGTAAGAATACAGTCATCTTTCACAAGTCAACGTGTGCATTATTGTAAGGATATTGATTCTGATGGATCATGAGTTCAACCATATGGTCCATATCAGATTTTGATTAGACTGTCCGATAGTGACACTTCCACAACAGCTGAACTTCTGAATGTAATTGGTAGATAATGAATTCCATGTGCTCTTTCTGCTTCTATGACTGCGGTTCCTAGATTGCATGCGTCCCACAGAATGTCCCATCTCTTGCCCCAGTGCATGCATTCTGGGATATTTCTTGCGTAGTACTGAGAATCTGTGTAGTCCATGTGGAGGATCATAGGAGACATGTGGTCCTTGAAATATATCTTCTATGTGCATCCTTATTTAGGTGATCTCTGCGAAGATACTTTGATCAGCCACCATTCCAACTTTTGCAACATCATCTATAAAAGATACTGCATACACCTGCACTTCATCTCCACCGCACATCGATTTCTCCATGGCCACTACTAATACAGGACAGTGAGCATGTCGCTTCTGCTTGAAGCTGTTTGCAAAACGTGGAGTCAAGAATCATGAAAGGACCTGCGATGAGTTCTTGCGTCACCAGTGACAGGATGCTGAATTCGAGGTTCAGCTCCTTTGTATTTTAGGTAAGCATCTATGAATTATCAGAGAATATTCACTCATGTTTGTATCTTGAATAGAGGCTGAAGTTCCATTAATAGCTCACAATTCTCATACTGTTTTATCTCATCTCTTCTTTACTGATCTGTGCTAATGTCATGCTGGTTTAGAATCTGAGACAAATGATGAATATGATGGGATTTTCCCACATACACCTGATATGTACCGTGCATAAATACTGTCTTAAATGTTAGAAGGAGAACCTGATCTTTGGTATAGCACAGGATATGCAGTCACACAGTGATGATGAAGCACCTGTCCCTGATTCATCCAACAGCTCAGAAGAGGAATACCTTCAACTGATTGATGACATTGAAACTGTCTATCACCCATACAGTGGTTTGTTGCCTCGAATCGAGTCTCTTGAAGAGTACAATCTTGGAGCCACTGAAAGCAATGGTGAAGGTGTCATTACTTCAGCGATAGATCCTCAGCCTTGGCGTCCCTTCCATTCTCTCCTCAAGTTTGAGCTTTGTGAATTCGTTCTGGATGCTTCTTTGACCAATGAGCTCACAGCAACTTTACTGAATATCTTGGAAAGGTGTTCAACAGAGAAGAATCCGACTAGTGACCAGTCTCTAGCTCACCTTTGGTACCCAAAAGATATCAACAAACTTTGGGACCAAGCATCTATTCATCAAACACCAGTAAGTTCATCTTGATGTTGCAAAGAATGTTGCTCATGAATTGTAACAGTTCAACAAATCAACATTCACCGTCAATCTTAAAGGGAAACAGCACCATTACGATGTCTATCACCGCTCTCTGTGGCAATGGGCATTGGACTTGATCCAAGACCCGGTTCTTGCTCCACATTTCACCTGGGATGCTGTTAGGCTTTCTAAGTGGGATGGTAAGGAGTTTGTGCAGTTTCGGCATGAGCCCTGGACAGCTGATCAGTTTTGGAATTTACAAGTATGTGTTCAATACTGATGCTCATTTTTGTATCTTACAGATTGCAATAGGACACTCTACCACCTAGCAGAAAACCCCTGGCTTACATTCTGTATGCCAACAAGACCAGACTCTCATCCTTTGGGACTGCTCAAGGATATCCTGTGGTTGTAAGGTGTGCCAATCTTCTGGTGGATATTCGAAACGGAAATGGTGTTGGAGGTGGTCAGGTTGTTGGATGGTTACCTATAGTGAGTTTATCTGCTGTTTGAGTTGGTTATTGTTTATTCTCTATGACATTGAGGTAGCTGAGCTCCTGGAACACAAGAGAAAACCATACTTTGCTGATTTCAAGCGAGAGGTTTGGCATGCAGCATTGAATCATATTCTTCAACCTGTGTATCAAGCGAGTAAGCTCGGAGAATGGGTGCAAGTCCCAGGGAGATCTGAACCGATTCATGTCTTCCCCGTGCTGCTAATGCTCTCTGCAGATTATGAAGAACAGTGAGTGGCCTTTCCTGCATCAATGTGAAGTGTACATACTGAGATATTTGCATTATCAGGTAAATCATGGCACTGATCTGTGGCAGTGGAGGAAAGAAACCATGCATCATTTGCCTTGTCCCAGATGATGAGCAATATAGACTTGATGTTGAGTACAAACACCATAGTAGAAGTCAGGTCAGGGCAGTGCTACAGTCTGTTGCTGCGATGAGAACAAAAGGAGAGCAGAACCAACTTTTAAGTGATCTTGGTCTCCGTGGTATTGAGGTGTGTAGGAATACAATAATTCTGAACCTTCTCCTGTAGTTAATTACAGACAGAACATCTTTTTCAATTGGGCCCGAGCAGATCCATACCTCGCTCTATCATTTGATTGGTTGCATGCTTTCCATGACAGTTTGTTTGGGATGCACTTAAGGGCAGAAGTTGTCTCACATATGGACCACTTGGATCAACAGGATCGTGAGCAGGCAGACAACCAGTAAGCATTTTATTCTAGTACCTTTTATGTCATTGATCACCAGGTGTAAACAAGAATTTATTCATTCCCTCAGTGGAGAAATCTTTACCATTTTCAGAGCAGATTTATGACCGTCACATTTACTGATGGCGCCAAATATGAGGACCTGTCTAAGGTGAGTGGTTTTGGATTTGTTGACATTCATACCTGATATGATTATTCTATTAGCAAATCTTATTTGTTGTTCACAACATTCTCACTAAACAGCGAGATAAACATGGTTATCTGCTCTTGAAATGCATACACAGTTACCTGGAACTCGACATGTACTCTGATCTCCATGTGCACACCACCGAGACTCTACAGGCCATTGAAGCACAGGCACAGCGATTTGGTAAACTTGTACAGGTGAGCTAGCTGCTTGCAATGTTTATTCTATGCCTGAAGTCAGAGTCATTCCAGGAGTATGAAAAGATTATGCAACAAATTGACCCAAATGTGAAGTTGTGGAATTTCCCAAAAATTCACTTGCTGAAACACATGGCAAGGGATATCATGGAGAAAGGTGCTACATGCAATTATAACACAAAGCCAAATGAAAAGATGCATGGCTCGCTGAAAGACTCATACCAGCTGCGTACAAATTTCAAAGATGTGGCAGAGCAGGTATGTCAATTTCATTTCGGCAACTGCTAGCTCATATTGGTGATGTATAGATTCTGCATGTAGACCAATGGTTTAATGCTGCCTCCTTCATCCAGCAGCAAATTGACCTTCATGACGAACAGCTTCAGTTCAATAAAGACAATGAAATTGAAGATGACAAGGAAAACAGCAACGAGGATAAAGGTGGCAATGAAGATGGTGGCGATGAGGATCATGGTGATGGGGATAATAACAACGAAGATAACAGCAACTCCGGTGCCCCGGAAACAGAAGCCCATGTTGATTATTCCACAAAGGCATCTCTGCATGGAAGTTGTGGTAAGGCTGGAGGCTCATGGAAGTTGGAGGATTTGGAATCATGGAAAAAAGATGATCCCGCATTCACAGATCTCTGCAAAAGGCTATCGACATACATGAATAAAGTCTTTGAAGACCATCCAGAGGAGATCCCCATGCAGAACAATGAGAAGGTTTTATTCACTGGGTTTCAACCATATGATAAAGTGAGTTCATTATATCTTTTGAAAAGCCTGTTAATGATGGAACATACAGGTTCAATTGTATGGCTTACTGAAGACATATTACTGAAGCACCGTTGACTGGAAGGCAACAGCCAATTACCTTCAATGCAGTCCAAACTTCTATAATCACCCCCGATACAACTGTGTTCTAATTAACGCAGTAGAAGGCTTGTATTTTGCCCAGCTCATCCTCCTGTTTGAGTGCAAGATAGAGGATAAAGCCTTTCCAATTGCACTAGTGCATCCATTCAGTGAGCCTGTTAGTCAAGGAGGAGGTCGAGGCACCTTGGATGCAGATCTCGGATTTTACAGGGTTCGGGCAGCAAAAAGATGCTCATCAGTCTTCATCTCTACTTACTCAATTGTTTGAGGTGCATTGCTGGTGGAGGATTTTGGTTACAAGACCAACAACGGCCCCAACGCCATGAAGGAGTACTTGGTTATTGATGTTATTGATGCAGACATGTTTCTTTGCATGAAAACACTGTCATACATTGGTCAACATGGTCAGCGTCAACAGTGACAACAACAGTGACAGTAGATACACAAATAATAAATATACTGTCAATCACAAGAAATATTCATCCTAGAAAGATAAGTCAGAACTACTTTAGAAGTGGGGAAAGAGCATGAACTCACCAAAACACCTACTCATACTGTGCAAGATCAAAAACTATACCAGGCCTATCTGTATGCATCTGTTTATGGACTTCTGGAGTGAACAAGGTTTAAGGATGATCTGCAAGATGGCGTGGAATAACAGGTGCACGCCCAAAAAAGCAAAAGAATGATTCAACATAAAATTTTGCCATTTCTCTCTCCAAAGACAGGAACTCTTCCTCCACATATCCATTTTTCTTGTTCATCAGCAGTTGAGGACAGTCTCTCCAACTTCTCATGGCATTCACCAATGCAAAGACATAGGGAGCTCACTGTTGCCAAGAAGGGTGACCCAGTCCATGGGTTGCGCTGCCAATGTCTACAGAGACAAAAGGTATCATTTCACCATATGGGATAGCGTGCAAAAGCAAACACCAATTCCCTCCATTTTGGGCTGCTCATGTGTCTAAGGCCACCATCTCGAATCGGAAATTGAGCTCAGCCAGCTCCCACAGGACTTCCTGATGATCATCATCACTCAATGTTAAATAATCCTCCCCATTCCAGAACACTGGTCCTGACAAATTGTAATCGTTGCTGATTTTCATCTCTCTGTTGCAACCCGCTGTGCCACACCACATCTGTGTGTGCACCAAATTTTGGCTTTCACCTTGATACAGCAAGAAGGTGCTAATGCTACAACCACTTTCACTCCCTGCTCCTCCAGTCTCAGCGTCTCTACTGTTCAAAGACGGAATTCCTGTGGAATCTGCTCGGGCAGCCGCCCATCCACTACGCGTCCACCAAGCATTGCGCTATCCACCTGGCCATATGCTACCCACTATGAAACCGCCCCGTTTCACAGGTATTTGACTAGCCTAGGCTCCAGGAGCTGACAGCTATCAACCTGAAGCATCCACACCAGCGGATGGCAGAAGGTTTATCCTTGAGAAGCGGACAAATGGGCTGATGGCGGATAGCCATATATGGCTATTCTCAAACCAAGCCGGATGCGGAAGGTGTTGTAGAATCTGCTCGATGGCTTTGAAGCAGTTCACTAGTGGATTTCAGTGTGTCAGCTCGTGTTGGATATCACCTCTAAAGGATACATTCAGGAATATCGGAGTGGGCAAGCATGGGAGCAGGGAGCTGGCTCGGATCCGCTACTATATAAGCGCATACAATGTACTTAGAAAGTTAGTTAATCTCACTTGCTTATAGCATGCTAAAGGAATAATTTCCGCTACTCTCCTAAGCATATCTAGCTGCCTTTGAGCCTAGCATTGCAAGTGGATTGCAAGGAATTCTCCTTTCTCTCACTATCTTCACACAACCGCTCTCAGTTCAGCATCCTAAGCGGATGCTTCTCTCTATCGTATCTGCGGACGGAGTGGATTCTATTGGATCCCTTCTGTAGGACCTGAACTCCAATCAAGAGTAAACAACAGTTGTATCACGTTCGTACAGTCACCGATGAGTCTTGTAGTGATTGGTGATCAAAGTCGCACTGATAGCGTTAAGCGAGAATGAATGTGTTTCGGTATGAGTAAACTTTAGCTCAAAGCTAGGGAATATACAGCTTTGAGTAAACTACTTTTATACTAAGTCGAGAGTCTGTAATGAGTACTAAGATGAGGGTACCGTGTTAGAAGATGAATAAGGCAAATACACGGTAACCGAGAATATGACATGTTAGTGGAGTATGACGATGTGAAGATTTATGAAGGCTCCATGGAGTCACGGATCTAGAGATAAGATAATGGTAAGTGCCGAAGATAAGATAAGATAAGAGGCACTTAGATAAGAAAAGTAAATAAATCGTGACATTACCCCCTTATTAAGGCAGGCGTCCCGACTGCTGTTAAGGTATGCTTGTCGGTTCCAAGAGCGATTTAGTGTCTGTTGAAGGGTCATCGTGTCCGCTGAATAAGTCCCAAAGTTCATAAAGCTCATCCCAGCTTCTGAGTTTCTTCCCGGTTCGTGGATCTATGTGGTATTCCCAATCCTCCTTTTTGCCGTTGACCATATCTACGTGTTCGGCGAGATAGTCATCAATGAGTTCATCGGCGTCCATGTCGTTCTCTCATACCCAGGTGTTTGATTCTGGTCCATAGCCTTTCCACTTGACGAAGTAGTCTGTAGTCCAATGCCATGGTTCTCTGGTTCGTCCTCTGACTTTGTGTTCTCTGCTGTCGAGGACTTTTTCAATTTCGTAGTGTTCTTCACCGTCAATGAGATCTGGAGGAGGTGGAAGCGGCTGTTCTTGGTTAGGGAATGCGGGTGGTGTGTATGGTGTAAGGAGTGATTCGTTAAACGTGGGATGTATGTGCCAGGTTGAGGGGAGTTTCAGGGTATATGCTGATGCTCCTTTCTTTGAGACGATGAGAAATGGACCTGTGCGTTTGTCATCGAGTTTCTTCTTGGGTCGTGGGAGATTAAGGTTGGTCGTATCGAGCCACACCTTGTCTCCTACTTGATACTCAATTGCAGGTTGTTTCTTTTTGTTGTATTGGGCTTTCATTTGGTTGGCAGCCTTTTCTAGAGTGCGTTTGGCTTCTTCATGGATTTTCTGCATTTCTGAAACAAAGGTAGTGGACGCAGGTGTCCGGAAAGGTGCTTTAGGTTTGACGCCAGGGAGGATGTCAGCGTTATAGCCATAGTTAAACTTGAAGGGGCTTTTACCAGTGGCGGAGTGTACGCGGTTATTATGAGCAAATGCTGCGAGGGATAGCCATTCAACCCAGTCGTCTTGAAGATGGTTGACAAATATTCGGAGGTATTTCTCAACCTCTTGATTTACTCGTTCTGTTTGGCCATCTGTCTGGGGATGATAGGCGGTGGATGTGTTTGCCTTGATCTGTAATAAGTCATAGAGGTCTTTCATGAACTTGGAGACAAACACGGTGCCTCAGTCAGAGATGATCACCTGGGGCATTCCGTGTTTGGCATAAACTTCGTCTCATAGAATCTTGGCCCACCCTTCTGATGACAGCTCCGTGGTGCATGCTATTGGTATGATTTCCTTGGAGAATAGGTCGACGATCATTAAGATAGCGTCTGTAAGACCCGAACTCCAATCAAGAGTAAACAACGGATGTATCGCGTTCGTACAATCTCCGTTGAGTCTCGTAGTGATTGATAGTCAAAGCCGCACTGATAGCGCTTAGCGAGAATGAAGGTGTTTCGGTATGAATAAACGTTAGCTCAAAGCTAGGGAATTTACAGCTTTGAGTAAACTACTTTTATACTAAGTCTAGAGTCTGTAATGAGTACTAAAGTGAGGGTACTGTGTTAGAAGATGAATAAGGCAAATACACGGTAGCCGAGAATATGGTGCTTTAGTGGAGTATGACGCTGAAGGCTCCCCTGGAGTCGCGGATCTAAAGATAAGATAAGCGCCGAAGATAAGATAAGATAAGAGGCGCTTAGATAAGAAAATGAAATCGTAACATTACCCCCTTGTTAAGGCAGGTGTCCCAACTGCTTGTACATTGGCGTCCGTATCTGTTTCATCGTCATTCCGTCCTCAGAGAACCCTTCTTTAGGGTTTTCGAAAAATGCCATACGCGCTGCAGCTTGTCCCAGCGGCCCTTAGGCAAGTCGCCGGTTGGGAGAGAGGATTTAACGTATGGTGGTGACGAGATTGACAAATTTGGCCCTTTTGTATCGTTGGTCTTGCCTGATTATGCGCGCGTTTTTTATGATAAGCTTTTTGTCGTAAGAAGTCGTGAGTGGGGGTCCATTGCTATCCCCCTTTATAGGGCGAGTTCTTCGTACCGCTTTATGGGATTTCTGTTGCTTCGTACGGCGATTTCGAATATGTCGAGGGATCGTCGTTGCCACCAAATTGGTCCCAGTCTAGTTGCTGGTCGTACCAAACTTGACGACCAGTAAATGGATCCGTATAGGATTGCCAATCTACCGTCTCATGCTCGGTACGATTTATCTTTTGCGTGAGGTAATCGTCGATGAGTTCATCTGCGTCCATGTCGCCTTCTCGTACCCAAGTGTTGGATTCCGGTCCATAGCCTTTCCACTTGACGAAGTAGTCTGTAGTCCAACGCCATGGTTCTCCGGTTCTTCCCCGGACTTTGCGTTCTCTGCTGTCGAGGACTTTTTCGACTTCGTACTGTTCTTCCCCATTGACTAGGTCTGGAGGTGGCGGTGGTGGTTGCTCTTGGTTCGGGAATGCGGGCGGTGTGTATGGTGTGAGGAGGGATTCGTTGAATGTGGGATGTATTTTCCAAGTTGGAGGGAGTTTCAAGGTGTAAGCCGATGCTCCTTTCTTTCCGACAATGAGAAATGGACCTGTGCGTTTATCAGCGAGTTTCTTCTTTGGTCGTGGGAGACTCAGGTTGGTCGTGTCGAGCCACACCTTGTCTCCTACTTGGTACTCAACCGCGGGTCGTTTCTTTTTGTCGTATTGAGCTTTCATCTGGTCGGCGGCTTTTTCCAAAGCTCGTTTGGCCTCTTCGTGGACCTTTTGCATTTCTGAAACGAAAGTGGTGGACGCCGGCGTCCGGAAAGGTGCTTTGGGTTTGGCGCCAGGGAGGATTTCAGCGTTATAGCCGTAGTTAACCTCAAAGGGACTTTTACCGGTGGCGGAGTGTGTGCGGTTATTGTGAGCAAATGCCGCGAGGGGTAGCCATTCAACCCAGTCGTCTTGAAGATGGTTGACGAATATTCGGAGGTATTTTTCAACCTCTTGATTTACTCGTTCTGTCTGACCATCTGTCTGGGGATGATAGGCGGTGGATGCGTTTGCCTTGATTTGTAGTAAGTTGTAGAGGTCTTTCATAAACTTAGAGACAAACACGGTGCCTCGGTCGGAGATGACGACCTGGGGCATTCCGTGTTTGGCGTAAACTTCGTCTCGTAGGATCTTGGCCCACCCTTCCGATGACAGCTCTGTTGTACAAGCTATTGGTATGATTTCCTTGGAGAATCGGTCGACGATCATTAAGATAGCGTCTTGACCATTGCACTTTGGTAAACCAGTGACCATGTCAACAGAGATATGTGTCCAAGGTCGGGAGGGGATGGCGTTTGGATGAAGAGGCGCTGCTTTAGCTTGAGTGCTCGTTTTTGTTCGTTGGCACGTTTCGCATGCGCGGACGTAGTTTTCTATGTCTTTTTTCATCTTGGGCCACCAGTATTCGCGTAAGACGAGCTCTTTGGTCTTTTCAATGCCCGGGTGTCCCGCCGTGATATGGTCATGGGACATTGTGATGATTTCTCCTCGTAACGCATGATCTTGGGGAATATAGATACGGTGATCGTAGAAGATCAAACCGTTATCTAGCTTCATTCCTCGATCATGGTTAAGGGATGCGGAGATGTTTTTATCCCATCGATGGTGGTCGAGCGTGGCTTGTTTGATTTTGGTATGGATTTCCTCGATTGTCGGCATGACCAATGCCCGGAAATGCTCTTGTTTGAGGACGGTAACCTCATCGTTGTCCTCCTTCCCCATGTCGTGATCTGCTCTGCGACTGAGTAAGTCGGCTTTCTTGTTTGACGCTCCTGGTTTGTGATGAAGTGTGAAGTGGTATTCCGCTAGTTCTGTTACCCAGCGGGCCTGGCGGCGGTTCAGTTTCTGGGGTTTTCGGAAATACTGGAGATTCTGATGATCTGTCCAGATTTCGAAATCCTGAGTTGCTCCCATCAGGTAGTGTCTCCACTCGTCGAGCGCGAGCATGATTGCAAGCAGTTCTTTGTCGTAAATTTCATAATTTCGCTCTGTTACCGTTAGAGATTTGGATAGAAACGCGACTGGGCGCCATTTTCCATCCTGCTCTTGTGATAACACAGCGCCTATTGCTCCTTCGCTGGCATCTGCCTCGACGCGGAATTTGCCATTCTCCGTTGGTATCGCTAGTACCACTTCTTCAGCCAGCAACCTCTTTAGCTCTTCGAAGGCGTTTTGTTGCGCTTTTCCCCATTTCCATGGATCATTTCCTGTCAATTGTGTCATAGGCTTGACGACCTTGCTATATCCTTTAATAAAGCGTCGATAGAAATTGGTGAAGCCTAAGAACGATTGTAATTGCACTTTCTTGACAGGTACGGGCCACGCTGCTATTCCTGCGATTTTGACTGGGTCCATACGAATGCTGCCTTCACTGATGATGACTCCGAGGTATTCTGTTTCTAGGGTCTCGAATTCGCATTTTTCCGCTTTAAGGGATAGCTTGTTCTTTCGTAGGATTTTTAAGACTTCGCGTGTGATACGTCGGTGCTCCGCCTTGGTTTTTGACATGATCAAGATATCATCAAGGTAGACTGTGACGTCGCCGGAGGTGATAAGGTCTTTGAAAATGTCGTTCATCATCCATTGAAAGGTTGCCGGTGAATTCGTGAGCCCGAAGAACATAACCGTGGGTTCGAACAACCCTCGATTTGTTCGGAATGCTGCTTTCCACTCGTCGCCACTTTTTATGCGAACATTGTTGTATCCCCACCAAACGTCAAGTTTTGAAAAGTACTTGGCGCCCCGTAGTTTATCCATTAACTCAGAGATGAGAGGAAGTGGGTAACGGTTTTTAATCGTCATCTCGTTGAGTTTGCGATAATCTTGTACCGGTCGCAGTTTGCCGTCCTTCTTTTTAACGAAGAAGAATGGTGAAGCCATTGGTGACTTTGATGGGCGGATTCGTCCGCTTGAAAGGTTTTCGTCTAGAAATTTGTCAAGCTCAGCCTGTTCGTTACGATTGAGAGGGTAGACTTTGCAGTCAAGGTTGGCATTGGCATTAGGAGTTAACTCGATGGCATGGTCCCACGTCCTTGGTTCGGGGAGTTTGTCGAAGTTCTTTTTCTCGAATAAATCGGCAAAATCCCTGCACCATTCTGGGACCATTTCTTCGAATGTTTTGGCCTCCTTTCCCTCGTTGGCTTTGGCGGCAAGATCGTTTGCGTGATGAGCACGTACAAGGATGGCTTGTGTGAAGTCTATCGCGAGAATAGTATCTCCTTCTTCCAGCTCCTCGTCCCACTTGTCGTTTGGGTCTGCATCTGGTAACGCGAATGAAATCTTTCGGCATTGGCATCGAGCGAACGTTAATCCCCCCGTTTTCCAATTAATGATTGGATTGTGTCGGGCGAGCCAGTCATGGCCCAGGAATATTTGTCGGTCGCTAAGTTCTGTCACGGCCAAGTCTATTCGTTCTACGTGATCCCCGATTTTAAGTAGGATCTCAGCGTATCGGGTGATTAATCCTCCTTGATTACGTGTTCCGTCAGCATTGTAGACTGGGATAGGTGCAGCGGTAGCATGAGTCGGGATGTTATGTTTTTCGACGAAAGCCTGATTAATGGCGCTGCTAGTGCATCCGCTGTCCACTAATGCGACTGTTGTAGTTTTCGTGCGTGTATCTAAAGTCTCGATTTGGACATCGATCGTCAAGTCTTTGCCCTTCCCGCTTAATGCGCTGATGTATCGTCTTGGTTGTCGTAGTTCTTCGAGCCACCAAAGCGCATCAACGCGCATTGCCTTTCTCATCCCTTCGATCATTTCGTCCACAACCTCCTCCGCTCGTGCCTTGTGAATCCAATTCTTTAGGATTGCCTTTGCTTCCGATTCCGTCTTGGCCTGTACTATGCCACGCAGAGTCCATTCCGCCCCGAATGGTTTAAGCCATTCGTGGTAAGATTCACCACTAGTGTAAGTGCGTGATAGTTGCGGGGCCTCTTTAGCCGTCGCGTCGACCTGTGAAGGTTCGACTACCGTTGGCGAGGTCACCGCAGTTTCTAAAGGGGGTGTTAAGTTAGCCTTCTTGTTCATCATGAAGCTCGTTATGTCCTCGTCGTCAGGTACCTCAATCAGGGTTGTCTGATGCCCCCTTTCTACTGCCTGGGCGCTAGCAGCTTCCTGTCCCTCGGCTTTCTGGTCGTCCTGGGTTGGATCCAAAGCCCCTTGGTGTTTAAGGGATTTAGACTTTGGCAACCGTACGGTATTCTCTTTTACCAGAGGAGGTTTCGCCAAGGCTATTCCCTCGTAACTCCCAGCGAGGCTGGGACTCCGTAGAGCCGTTTTGTCAAAGGGGGCGCTATGCGCTTTGTCCAATGCCCCATCCGGTTTAACCGTTATGATGGGTGTCACTATGGTAGGTGACTTATCGTCCAGTACTTTCGCCTGTAATAGGTTACTCGTTGAACGTTTAGTCGTTGGTAGTTGGACTACCACGACGCTTGAAGTTTGATTCTTGCTTAGTTTCTGATCTGTTTGCGAAGTCGCGGGTATATTCGAATGCGCGGTGGTAACTACAGGTATATAAGTACATTGAGAAGACGCGATGGGCGTACCAGTCGAAACTAAGTCATTTGCCGAGTAAGTTGAATCATTTACTCCTCGGCGCTCTCTTTTACCTCCGTAAGTGCGGGCTGTTTCTCTTCTTCTGGGTGATTATCCCAGTAGACATTGCAGCGTCGTAATCCTTCAGCCCGATTTTTTGGGCGTTTGGGACAGTCGCGTTTGAAGTGGCCTACTTCGCCACATCCATAGCATTTCGCTGTCGCGGCTGCTGCTTTGACGGCGTCTATGTCCATTGGCGCGCCTCTTCCTCCGTATGTCGTCCCGGTAGCTGTCTTTGTTGATGCTACGGGAGCTGCTGTCTGGCCACCCCTGTTGGGTGTGGTCGTTTTCTGTGTCTGTGGTCGGTTTATTGGTGTCATTCCCTCTGCCTGTTTAAGGCGCCAATTAAGGTCGATTCGGGTTAAACGAGCTTTCCACCCGTCGTAATCAATTGGTACGTCTCCGTCAGCCGAGTATATTGTATTTTTACTCGTCTGTCGGGCCGCCTTCTTGATTTGATGGAGCATCAACTGGTCGTTGCTACGAATCCCGGCGTGGTAGGCAAGCTCTTCGAATTCCTGGAAGAACTTGTCGCCGTCTTTGAAGTCGGCCTGTTTGAGCTTTTCCCACTGTGCGTACTTCAACTGGTAGTTGGCATCCTTCCAAAACCGTGCTGTGAGGGCTGTTTTAAAGTCCTCATAGCTTGGGTAGAGCTGTTCTCCGGTTGGCGCTGTTCCTATTTCTTGTGCACTCAATTCCCACCACTTCCCAGCATCATCTGCGAGTCGCGAGACACAGAAGATAACTTTATGAGGAGGGTGTCGGTAGTGTCGGTTGAATACGTCAAAGTGGAGTTCACACTTTAGGAAAAACCGGGAAATGTCGTCCGAGTCGCCTTTGAAGTCGTCAACCTCTTTGAGAATTTTCGGTTTAAATTCATCATAAGGGGCGACAGCCCCATCAACTAGTTGCCAGGGTACTGGTGGGTCTGGCATTTGGGGCGGCGCGGGGTACCGTGGGAGCGCGTACCTTGGAGGTGGTGCGGGTGGCGCGGGTGGTGCGGGTTGACCGCCGCCTCCACCGGCTCTACCTCCTCCGGCAAAGGGTGTATACCCAAAGGAGTATGTTCCTAGGGGTGCGTGTCCTCTGATGTAATCGAAGGCACCGACTGGTGCTCGGGGGGGTGCCACCGGGGGATCATCCGGCATTGGTTTCTGGATCTCGATCTCCTCTATATATGGGGAAAGTTCTTCCATGACGTTTCGCGGATGAACTGAATTCCATAGGAAGCGAGCGTTTCGCTCCGCTTCGTATTGGAGTATTTCATCCGCGTTAAGTCCCCTTATCTTTCTCATTAAATAATCGTTTCCGGCTTGGGTTTCTCCCCAAGTCGTATCAAAAGGAAGTGCATAGGCAAAATATACGTATAGATCTTTGTAGCTGGCTTGTTTGAGAATGGTCGGGATGGCTATACTAGGGTCGTTAATGGTTTCTTCATAAAAATTGATGGCGCTGGATAGCGTCATCTCTGTGGGGGTTGGGGGTCGACTATCACGTCGACTCAGGGGTCGAGTCGGCGACGTGATCTGGTGCAGGTCTAAAGGGGGTAGCGGGTCGTGGTGGGTTAACGGCCGTGCTGGTGTCGCTAGACGACTCTGTTGGCCAATCTCCGTCTGTATTTCTTGTCGGCTCTGGCTCCTCATGCTGCTGCTCAGCGATGATCCGGTCCGCGAGCTGCTGCCAGCGAGAGGCTCGGGGAGGACGGTGTGGGGATCTAGCGGGTGATCTGACATTTCGCCAGCCTCTCCTTGGTGCTGGGTAGAGATGGGCGGAGGTACTGGCGATGGGTGCCTCGATCTGTACAGGCTCGAATGCCTGCTGCCCTCCTGCTGCTGGCTGGTCCCAGTTGTAGCTATAGCCTGATGGGGGTGGCGTTCGGTGGTCGGGAGAGTTTGCTCGGGGATTGGGGAAGTATGCACTATAGGGGATGTCGACATTGTCCCAGAACTCCGAAGAGGCAACACCGGCTGCGGGTGGTGGAGTGGGGTTCCTGTTTGCCCAAGTATCGTAATTGGTGGCAGGGGCGACGGGTCGAATGTCTCGGCCCACTTCGAATCCCCCGACACAGGCGGCGAATCGGGCGTACGTGCCGGGTGAGGGAGTTCTAGGGACGTATGGAGTATATTGGGGAGTGTCGGTGGTGGCGATAGGGATGCCAGGCGTGCGCCTTCTGGTAGGGGTAGGAGATCCTCCCTCCGAGTTTTCGGGATGAGGTGGCTCATCCACGACCTCTTCTTCGTGCTGGATGTTGTTAATGAGGTCGTCGACTGAGATCGAGTGTCGCGGTACGGGTGCGTGGATTCGGGGTGGGAGCTGCTCGAGCGGGATGGCATCGACATCGTTGGTAGGGATAGTAGCGAGTGTGGGGTGGCGTCTTTGTCTTCTTACCCTTTCAACTAGGTTGTAGTGAAAGCTGACTGCGATGAGGATGGCTAAGGAGACGAAGGTGGCGCTGGGGATTCCTAGTGCGAGAGCGATAATTTTGGCGTCTTCGTTCTCCATGAAGGGCTCTGGTTTAGAGAGCTTAGGAAAGCTTTGAGCTAAATGTAAGACCCGAACTCCAATCAAGAGTAAACAACGGATGTATCGCGTTCGTACAATCTCCGTTGAGTCTCGTAGTGATTGATAGTCAAAGCCGCACTGATAGCGCTTAGCGAGAATGAAGGTGTTTCGGTATGAATAAACGTTAGCTCAAAGCTAGGGAATTTACAGCTTTGAGTAAACTACTTTTATACTAAGTCTAGAGTCTGTAATGAGTACTAAAGTGAGGGTACTGTGTTAGAAGATGAATAAGGCAAATACACGGTAGCCGAGAATATGGTGCTTTAGTGGAGTATGACGCTGAAGGCTCCCCTGGAGTCGCGGATCTAAAGATAAGATAAGCGCCGAAGATAAGATAAGATAAGAGGCGCTTAGATAAGAAAATGAAATCGTAACAGCGTCTTGACCATTGCACCTAGGTAATCCAGTGACCATGTCAACGGAGATGTGTGTCCAAGGTCAGGAGGGGATGGCGTTTGGATGAAGGGGCGCTGCTTTTGCTTGGGTGCTCGACTTTGTTTGTTGGCACATTTCGCAAGCACGGATGTAGTTCTCTATGTCCTTCTTCATCTTTGGCCACCAGTATTCTCATAAGATGAGTTCTTTGGTCTTTTCAATGCCAGGATGTCCCGCTGTGATATGGTCGTGAGATGCTGCGATAATTTCCCCTCGCAACGCATGATCTTGGGGAATATAGATATGGTGATCGTAATAGATCAAACCGTCCTCTAGCTTCATTCCTCGATCATGGTTGAGGGATGCAGAGACGTTCTTGTCCCATCGGTGGTGGTCGAGCATGGCTTGCTTGATTTTGGTGTGAACTTCCTCGATTGTCGGCATGACCAATGCCCGGAAGTGTTCTGGTTTGAGGACGATAACCTCATCGTTGTCCTCCTTCTCTTGTTCGTGATCTGCTCTGCGACTGAGTAAGTCGGCCTTTTTGTTTGACGCTCCTGGTTTGTGGTGGAGAGAGAAGTGGTATTCTGCTAGCTCTGTTACCCAACATGCTTGGCGGCGGTTCAGCTTCTGGGGTTTTCGGAAATATTGTAGATTCTGATGATCTGTCCAGATTTCGAAGTCCTGAGCCGCTCCCATTAGGTAGTGTCTCCACTCGTCGAGCGCAAGCAGTTCTTTGTCGTAAATTTCGTAATTTCGTTCCGTTACCATCAGAGACTTGGATAGAAACACGACTGGGCGCCATTTTCCATCCTGCTCTTGTGATAACACAGCGCCTATCGCTCCTTTGCTGGCATCTGCTTCGACTCGGAACTTGCCATTCTCCATGGGTATTGCCAGTACCACTTCTTCGGCCAACAACCTCTTTAACTCTTCGAAGGCGTCTTGTTGCGCTTTTCCCCATTTCCATGGATCATTTCCTGTCAGCTGTGTCATGGGTTTGACTACCTTGCTGTATCCCTTGATGAAACGTCGATAGAAGTTGGTGAAGCCTAAAAATGACTGTAATTGAACTTTCTTGGCTGGCATGGGCCATGCTGCTATTCCTGCGATCTTGATTGGGTCCATACAAATGCTGCCTTCACTGATAATGACTCCGAGGTACTCTGTCTCTAAGGTCTCGAACTCGCATTTCTCCGCTTTAAGGAATAGTTTGTTCTTTCGTAAGACCTTCAAGACTTCGCGTGTTATGCGCCGATGTTCTTCCTTGGTTTTTGACATGATTAAAATATCATCAAGGTAGACTGTAATGGTGCCAGACACGATGAGGTCTTTGAAGATGTCGTTCATCATCCATTGGAAGGTCGCTGGCGAGTTAGTGAGCCCGAAGAACATAACCGTGGGTTCGAACAACCCTCAATTAGTTCTGAACGCTGCTTTCCACTCGTCACCGCTCTTGATGTGAACATTGTTGTATCCCCACCAAACGTCAAGTTTGGAAAAGTACTTGGCACCCCGTAGTTTATCCATAAGTTCAGAGATGAGAGGAAGTGGGTAACAGTTTTTAATTGTCATCTCGTTGAGCTTGTGATAATCTTGTACGGGTCATAGCTTGCCATCCTTCTTTTTGATGAAGAAGAACGGTGAAGCCATGGGTGACTTCGATGGTCAGATTCGTCCACTTGAAAGGTTCTCGTCTAGGAATTTGTCGAGCTCTGCCTGTTCATTGCAATTAAGAGGGTAGACTTTGCAGTCGAGATTTGCATTTGCGTTGGGAATAAGTTCAATAGCATGGTCCCACGTCTTTGGTTCGGGGAGTTCATCGAAATTCTCTTTCTCGAATAGATCAGTGAAGTCCCTGCACCATTCCGGGACCACTTCTTCGAACGTCTTGGCTTTCTTTCCTTCACTAGCTTTGGCGGCGAGGTCATTCGCATGATGAGCATGTATGAGAATAGCTTGTGTGAAGTCTATTGTGAGAATGGTGTCTCCTTCCTTCAGCTCTTCATCCCATTTGTCGTCGGGATCTGCATCGGGTAGTACAAATGGGTTTTTATGACACTCACACCGTGCAAACGTCAATCCTCCTGTTTTCCAATTGATAATCGGATTATGCCGAGCTAACCAATCGTGGCCGAGGAAGATCTGTTTTTCTCTGAGATCTGTCATGGCTAGATCTATTTGTTCCGAATGATCTCCAATTTTAAGGAGGATCTCAGCGTATTTAGTAATTGATCCCCCTTGGTTTTTGGTTCCATCAGCATTATAGACTGGGATTGGTGCAGCCGTCGCATGAGTCGGGATGTTGTGTTGTTTGACGAATTTTTGGTTGATGGCACTGCTAGTACACCCGCTGTCTACTAATGCGGTTGTCGAGATCTTGGTGATATTTTCTAGGGTCTCGACCTGGACAGGGATGACTAAATCTTTTCCCTTCCCACTGAGCGTGCTGATGTACCGCCTTGGTTGTCGTAATTCTTCGAGCCACCAAAGTGCGTTAATTCATTCCGCCTTTCGCATTCCTTCAATCATTTCATCAACTACTTCTTCTGTGCATGCTTTGTGAATCCAATTCTTTAGGATTGCCTTCACCTCCGACTCCGTTTTGGCTTCTACTATGCCACGCAGAGTCCACTCAGCTCTGAATGGTTTAAGCCATTCATGCGGGGCCTCCTTAGCTTCCGCGTCGACCTGTAAGGGCTCGACTACCGTTGGTGAGGTCACCGCGGTTTCTAAAGGGGGTGTTAAATTAGCCTTCTTGTTCATCATGAAGCTCATAACGTCCTTGTCGTCAGGTACCTCAACAAGGGTTACCTGATGCCCCCTTTCTACTGCCTGGGCGCTAGCAGCTTCCTGTCCTGTGGCTTTCTGGTCGTCCTGGGTTGGATCCGAAGCCCCTTGATGAATAAGGGATTTAAACTTTGGCAACCGTACAGTAATCTCTTTTACCAGAGGAGGTTTCACCAAGGCTATTCTCTTGTATCTCCCAGCGAGGCTGGGACTCCGTAGAGCCGCTTCGTCAAAGGGGGCGCTATGCACTTTGTCCAATGCCCCATCCGGTCTAACCATTATGATGGGTGTCACTATGGTGGGTGACTTATCGTTCGATGCTTTCGCCTGTAATAGGTTACTCGCCGAACGTTTAGTCATTGGTAGCCGAACTACCACAATGTCTGAGGTTTGATTCTTGCTTAGTTTCTGGCCTGATTGCGAAGTCACGGGTATATTCGAATGCGCAGTGATAACTACAGGTATATAAGTACATTGAGAAGACACGATAGGCGTACCAGGCAAAACTAAGTCATTTGCCGAGTAAGTTGAATTGTTTACTCCTCGGCGCTCTCTTTTACCTCCGGAAGTGTGGGCTGTTTCTCTTCTGGGTGATGATCCCAATAAGTATTGCAGCGTCGTAATGCCTCAGCCCAGGTTTTCGGACGTTTTGGGCAGTCACGTTTGAAGTGGCCTATCTCGCCACATCCAAAGCACTTTGCTGTTGCTGCTGCCACCTTGACTGTGTCGATATCCATCAGCACGCCACGTCCTCTGTATGTCATCCCTGTAGCCGTCGTTGTTGATGCTATGGGAGCTGCTGTTTGGCCACCCTTAGTAGGCGTGGTCGTCTTCTGTGTCTGTGGTCGAGTTGTGGCTGGTGTCATTCCTTCTGCCTGCTTGAGGTGCCAGTTGAGGTCGATTCGGGTTAGTTGAGCCTTCCATCTGTCATAATCAGTTGGCACATCCCCATCAGCTGAGTATACAGTATTTTTACTCGTTTGACGGGTGGCCTTTTTGATCTGATGGAGCATCAGCTGATTGTTGTTGCGAATCCCAGCATGGTAGGCAAATTCTTCAAATTGCTGGAAGAACTTGTTGCTGTCCTTGAAGTCCACCTGTCTAAGTTTCTCCCACTGTGCATACTTCAGTTGTTCGTTGGCGTCTTTCCAGAACTGTGTGGTGAGGGCTGTTTTAAAGTCCTCATAGCTCAGGTAGAGTTGTTCCCCGGTTGGCGCCATTCCTAATTGTTGCGCTGTGCCGCACCACATCTGTGTGTGCACCAAATTTTGGCTTTCACCTTGATACAGCAAGAAGGTGCTAATGCTACAACCACTTTCACTCCCTGCTCCTCCAGTCTCAGCGTTTCTACTGTTCAAAGACGGAATTCCTGCGGAACCTGCTCGGGCAGCTGCCCATCCGCTACGCGTCTGCCAAGCATTGCGCTATCCGCCTGGCCATATGCTACCCGCTACGAAACCGCCCTGTTTCACAGGTATTTGACTAGCCTAGGCTCCAGGAGCTGACAGCTATCAACCTGAAGCATCCACACCAGCGGATGGCAGAAGGTTTATCCTTGAGAAGCGGACAAATAGGCTGATGGCGGATAGCCATATATGGCTATTCTCAAACCAAGTCGGATGCAGAAGGTGTTGTAGAATCCGCTCAACGGCTTTGAAGCAGTTCACTAGCGGATTTCAGCGCGTCAGCTCGTGTCAGATATCGCCTCTAAAGGATACATTCAGGAATATCTGAGCGGGCAGGCATGGGAGCAGGGAGCTGGTTCGGATCCGCTACTATATAAGCACATACAATGTACTTAGAAAGTTAGTTAATCTCACTTGCTTATAGTGCACTAAAGGAATAATTTCTGCTACTCTCCTAAGCATATCTAGCTGCCTTTGAGCCTAGCATTGCGAGCAGATTGCAAGGAATTCTCCTTTCTCTCGCTATCTTGACACAACCGCTCTCAGTTCAGCATCCTAAGCAGACGCTTGGACTACTTCTTTCTATCGTATCTGCAGATGGAGCGGATTCTATCAGATCCCTTCAGAGCGGGTGGTAACCCTCCTTGTGTATACAAAAGATCTTGCAGATGCAGACGCAACTTTCTCTTACCAGAGAGTTTGCTAGCCTTACAGCAACTCTTGGCAAACAAGGCCATACATTGTGCTTCGGCTCCTTGCAGCATTACATTCCATTTTGGCACCTTATTTTGCCAAATTAGGTAAATGCAGAATCTCTGACAAATGCACGGTATTGGTGTTTTCTTTCAAATCAGAAAACTCCACATGCCTTTCCTTGGTTGTTGCTGCTCTAAGTTACTATTGGTGATTATGCCTCACTCTCTTTGGACAACTCGTGCACTTTTCCTGGGAGAAAGAATGTCAGCCACCAGTATCTTCATCGGCCTTGCAGGCACTTTCATTCTTGCAATCATCATGACCATCATGATCACCTATGCTCAACGGAAGCAGAATCCTCCTCTCGTATGCACACATCTGCCATAGATTGGAATGGGATTTGCATTCCATCGCACTCGTGTCCCATTCTTCAGCGACTGCAGGTATCTTAAGCTCTTTAAGTGTCCAAGGATTTTGAACTAATGACATGAGTCCTTCTAGGACACGGTATGGTTCTTATTATTGGTTCAATCCAGGGCCAATGAAATCCATGGTTGTTGTTTCATCTCGTCAAATGCTAAATAGATTCTTCATAGACAAACACTCTGACAATAAGGATGCCCACTTCCGCACCCAGGCACCCTATCACCCCTTGGAAGTCGCCTCGATCGTGCCCACCTTTCTATTCCCATCCATAAATACTTCCTTCCATCCATGGGGTGCAGACTTTTCAGCAGTGTTGTAGTCAAGGGGTTTCTGTCCCCACTTTGCCTTGAACTCCGCGCCAGTCTAGAGAACCTTTCTGATACACTGATTTTCTAGCCTTGGGTCACGCCATACCGGCGCTTCTAAACGGTTTCCGCTTTATGGTGCTGCCTAGTATCTTTGCTTGCGGTTGTCTTCTCCAGAAGATGATGTCCTACATGCAGGAGAACCATTGCGTGATGGGAAAGCAAGAGTATCTGTCTTGTCCACTGCCCTCGAGTTGGTGGAGCAACGTCTACCTCTGCATGAACAGGCCATATGTATGCTCTCGCTACTTTGGGTCATACATATGAAGATCAGACGAAGCACATTCTGGTTGGCTGCGTACATCTTAGTGGATGCCGATGTACAAGGCCGTCTACGGGCAGAAATAGATGCAACTCTAGAGAAGCTATGTCCTGGAGACTCAAATGCAACACTCCTCTACTGAACAACCCAGACAGTATTTCTGAGAACTTTTCCCTTGTCGCATCCGCAGTAACAGAGTCTTTACGTCTATGCAGGGTACCTGCATCGCTCAGGATTGCCAGTGCTGATATCGAATTCCAGGCCGATAATAGATCTGCCTTTGTTGTGCAACGTCTACGGTAGGGGGATGATGGGGGATTTGCTAGAGGGAACGAATGGAGTTTGAATACATCCATTGAACGACTTTTCTTCATACGGATTGTTGAGTCTGGTTTACGAGACTAGAGTTTGAATATTTTGGACCGGGTGAACCAGCTGAACGAGTTGCTCACTACCCTTCAAATTCCAATACCCATGCAGTCCCTACAGGTCTCACTCTTTCACATCTCCTTGCAATGCTGGAATGTTTCCTATCCTCGTGGCTTCCACTTTCTCCCAGTATACGCCAGGCAGGTTTCAATAGGCATGTATTGTCTGTCTGTGTACGAGAAACTAGGTCTAGGATGCTTTCGGAGGTGAAGTCCAACCTTCTCAGCTCTCATCGCGGTTCTGACTTAGTTCAAGCATACATGTAGTATAATAAAGTATAAATCTACGTTTTCAGAGTACTAGCTTAATGATCCTATGACAAAGGATCAATATTGACTTAAGCATCATTCAAAATGTTATCCTGTCAGCAAAGGCAGTCCGTTTTATCATCAACAGGATTCACGATGGCGCTCCAGCTTTTTGGATCCGTTTTCTGTATGCTAGATTCGGAGGAGGAGATATCGTCATGAATATCGCCCTGGTGTTGGCCTCGATGTATTCTATTGGTTTCACATACAACATCTATATACTTGTCGCCATAATACTGTCTGTTTTTGTTAGCCTTATAACTCATGCCACTATGGTTTAGACGCATCGAGAATTTTTGGAGAATTTCAGCCTTCTATGTAACCTTGGTAGATCATAACAGGACGTCTATGGAAAAGCAGCCGGAGGCTCTCTACATGAAGATGCACCCGCGTAGCGATATTTGCATTCAAAGATAGCACAAGGCTGAGCTGGAGACATGAGTGCTTTGTTTTCATTTGGATAATAGAAGTACTCACATAAACAGAGCAAAGAATAAGCTCGCCTGATAGAAATATTGTGGAATGAGAGGGAGAACACATCTGATGCCCGAAAGCTTACCTCTATTGTAACAGAAAATACCAGAAGCAGCAACCATAACACTGTAAGAAGTGGTTAGACTGATACAGGAAAGGAGGATTTGTTGTCGCATACCGCACACCACCTGATATGAAGATCAGAGGGTAAATTGAGACTTTATGACAAAGTGACTTACGAAATAGATCCAGGCACTATTACGCCTCAGTGAATCCAAGAGGCTATTTTTGGAATGACGCAGTTCTTCCAGGACGTTGTAAATGGTGATAAGAATCACGAAGACACTGAAGGCCAACTGGGAAAGATAAGAAAATCGATTCTCCTCTGAGGAAATTGAACCCACCAAGATACCTATTTCATAGGTTATCGTCTTCGGTACTCTTTCAATGGAGCAGAAATTCTGTGATTCGACTATTATGTGGAGTCCTGAACGTTGGCAAAGAATTGTTAAGGTAAATTTAGACATTTACCTCCAGCCTTCAAGTAGGTCCAAATTGATAGAACCGCAAGAACTGCTACGGCTGTTATGCATATACCAAATACAACAAGAAATGACCTGCGAACAGTCTCCCTATGATCCCAAAGGCGATAGGCGCGCATCATGATGTAGACTACAACCAAGCGATCAGTAAAGACCTGATGAAACGGACAGCTGTATAACTCACACTGTGTAATACTAGCAATTAAAGCAGTGGATGTGGTTGCCAGCCACATTACCTTACAGCTGCGTGTAAGCTGTGAATAATGTCACTCGGCAAGGACGGCAGGCAAAACTTACCTCTAGATACAAACGTCAACCGAAGTTATCACAAACACAAGACAAACTGTCAGATGCTGACCTCGCTGATGGTGGACTCAGACCATGCTAGTAGTGCACTTAAAACTGAAGTTACAGGTGAATAAATATCTCAGAGATATGAAGTGTGTTTACGGACCGGAGATATGGTATATCAACACTGCTTCCTGGACGTAGCGGTTCAATACGTGAACAACTTTCGTAACAACGCGCTCGTTCCGAGGGCTCCACATAATTGCTACCTCTTTGCCAAGCATTATGAAATGGTCCCATAACATCAAAACCATTGCCACAGCTACATGACCATCAGAATCCAAGTTGCAGCATGATATACTAGTAAGTGAACATACCGGGTGCATATGTTAAAAACAATACTTAGTCAACTCGAATGGGGATAGTAGACATTGAGAAGTATTATGTGGACGTGAGGTAAAGGAGCGATTAATGAACTCACGATTGACAGTTATACAGATTTCTGAAACTTGTTACTCAAAGGCTCTATCGGAAAAGATAGACCGTTGAAAAGCGTCCTGTGTGGCAATACCTCTCAGTGGGTGATCAAGAATATATGGTGATGAGAAGCCCCGAGTGAAGGCTGATTCGCCCAGTCCATTTGATCAAAGCGCAATGTTGGTGCAAGCCGGAGGAATCGCTAAAAATTGGAGAATATGATGTGTGCTGTCATCTCCCTCGAGTGTGACTGTGTGCTTGAAACCTGGAATTCACGGACACCAGCTCATGTAAAGATTTGGTGATGAAAGCAGGATAAGCAATACTCATACGGTTAAGTATAGACAATGACCATCAGACATGGATTGTGAACCTAATTTCCATGCAGCCACCATGAGGACTGAGGAGACCGTCTTCTTGTTAATCAGTAGGAGTATCGCGTCTGTTTGAACCGCTTTTTCGTTCTTGATAAGTAGTCATCATTCGCAATGTGCGCCAAGGCAGAACCATGGACGAAAGTTTTAATGGCTAATCAGTGTAGCCGACCATCCGTTGTCGACATCAGTAGAATAAAAGCGCAGCCATAGTCCGAGAGCAACCAGGATTAAAAATCGTCTGTTTGTGAAACGACCTTGAAGAACTGACGGGTGCATGGGTTTGCTGAGCATGCCAATCTCAGCGCTTAAGGCCAAATACCGCAAACCTGCACCGTTTGGCACTGTTCTTCGAGCTTATCTCTGGACCATTATCGGTTTCAGTAGCACTGCATACATCAAGGATTAGGCCAGTCGGAAGCACTTATGACAAAGCAAGATCAACCTCCAGTGAATACTCTTAAAATAAGCATCACCGTTGCAGATATATCTAACAGATTCGAAGCCACCCTGTGAGTTTTTTGTTGATGTTATCGGTAAAATTATGCGTGCTGATTCACAGCTCATCGCCTGCTCAACATTTAAGAAGAAACACGATACAGTGCATTCCGGCCTCAGGTAAGCCATCAATCAACCCACATAGGCTCAACAGACCATCGTGGCCTAGGGATGTATTTACCTCCCGCTAATCCCTCCACATCCATCCTCAGCTTGACCGTTCTGTGGACCTTGAAGCCTTCTTGGTACTGGCTAGGTATGCACCGAGGTCGACCTCTGTTCATCCTAGACATGATGACATGAGTTCTATCTCGATTCCTGGAGACAAAGGGACACCTACGTGATCACCTTCGCCCATGTATTATCCCCTTTCTGGTATCGCAATTTTGTAGGAATGAGTTCAAGGATCCACCAGCCCGGAGCTATCTTTAGCTCGTCATACATGGGGCATAGCGTGTCGAGGATGTCTTCCTCTTCCTCAGTGGTAGCGTAAAGTGGCTTCACAGAAGCGCAGATGGCCGGTTGAGGGTGGACGGCAGGATGGAGCAATGTCGGGTCCATCCCCAAATACTTCAACAGCTCACGGTGGAAGATGATTCCTGTATCAACGAGGAAACATTGCCGAATCATCCATCTCAGTGGTATTTGCACGAGGTTATTCTGGACTTCATTGGCTATGGCGCCCCCTCCGACATCTGAACGAACAAAATCAGCCTTGAGGCGCACCGTGTAGGTGGGATACGAACTGCAGTGACACCCAGTGAACCATACCTCTTCTACATCTGTCGGTGTATTGACATGCACCTGGTCATACTCCGATTCGAGCTCCCCAAGCGACTTAACATGGCCTATCTTAAGGGATCTGGGCATCTCGCCTCTCTGCAGTCCTAATTTATGTTGTGCAGAGGATGTGCGGTGCCAAAAGGCCGGCAGAAATCATACCTGGTGCTCATCTAGAGCGAGAGCATGACGGAAATGCTTGACATGGATGTTGGACATGGTGAAAGGAAGCTGGCGAGGGAATACACCCACGGAATCCACGGTGTCCCTGAGCAAACCGATTACTACATGGAACATACCAAAAGAGAGTAGTATGTACCAAACACCGAGGAAATAAATGTCAACATCAACGGAAAAGGCCTTTTTGAACGTGGTGCTTTGCTTCCATCCTTTTTCGTCCTCTCGGGAATACATTCTGTAAGCGAACGGGACCTGTTGATAATTCGCCCTAGGCAGTAATCCAACCTAAAAAGTCTGAGTTGTCGGTGAAATAGGCCTCTAACGAAACTACCTTGTGAATCCTGTTTTGTCAAGGGTCAGCCTGAGGAGTTGAAACAATTATTGGGATACATACATCCCAGCCAATGCACGCGCGGTCTAGGATGTATTCAATTACGTGTCAGCAACATCAATGCCCTCACCAACATATGCCCCACGGGAGAACCTGAGGCTGTGTGAGCATATGGCGAAAATGTTGATCATATACGTACCCAAATATACAGATCTTGTCCCCGGCTTGATCTGAAGGTGACCGTCAGATCATGAGTCTGAAACAGTGAGCTGAAGACTGACAATTCTGCATCATAAACTTGTATCCTGCTAGAGCAGTAGGTCAAATACGGAGATGCGACTTTGAGGACAGAGCATACACATAATGTGTGCGTTGAGATGAATCCCAATCATGCTATCAATGACCTTGGTAATCTTTGCAGTAATGGGCGAAGCCACCTTGGGAATTGCATAGGTTCCAATACCAGACTACATACACGTTAGCTGAAGTAAAATGATAGCCAATGCAACAGACCTGGTAATACACCAACTGTTCTTTAGGATCATCTTTTTTTAGTGTAGAAAAGAAATTCATGACATTGGAGTTCTGGTGATGGAAATAGTCAGTAGCATGGCTACTCGGAGTACTCCTTGATGCACATCGCTGTCAAATTGGTCTCCTTGACACAACATAAGTAACAAACTTCAATGAAAACATCGATAGCCTATGTACCGGTCCCATCAAAACATAAAACCAGCGTCCTATCGGAATGAGCTGGTGGTATAAGGTCTTCGAGCGACCCTGTAATGTAGCTGGTCTGGTCAATACTGACTTGAGTTGCTAAAGTGGACTGTGACATGATGATCCCAGATAGAATAGCTGGCAGCTGGACATACGATCATTTCAGGAAGAAAATTGCTGCGGATGATGATACGGCTGATTTCGCCGTGATTTTGATATCATTGCGACGGTATTTTCTGTGATTCATGCAGTGGCAGGAGAGCAAGAAAGAACTGGAGTAGTGACATGGTAGAGCGAATGAGAGAACCAGAGGAACCGCCGCTTGAGCACCGCAGCACAAGGACCTCCACAACCAAATATACATCAACAACTTCTGTTGACGTCAGCTCTTTGGACCATGGGAGACCGCCTTGTGACTCGGACCTTCTTTGCCTTCAACTGCGATGGCCTGTACATGGTGTACTTTTTGGTCCTTAACAGTATCTTTGCAGTAAGACTTCTACGATTGTCTACTTCAAGATAATTTGTCATTTCTTTCAGTATCATCAAAAATTTCGAGCAACATTGAAATCTTCAAGACTATTCACCACCCTTACCAGGACTTGTTCATGTCTATGGCTTTCCCATGCATTAAAATCGCCATCTGTCTCATTCAATCTATACTAACAATCGCATTTCTTTCTTTACCTGATACCACAATAAGATAATTACTTCTTCCTTTGTTACTTTCCATTTTGGTCATATGACTCCCTCGTAAACCTTTGGGGAAGTCGCCTTTCTTTGCCTGTTTATCCTTCTGACACGTTTCTTCTAGCTACCCCGTCTCTGTCGGCTCCAGATTCCCTTTGTTCAACAAGCACAAAGAACCGACGGGCTTTCCTGGAGGCCAATATAAAGGCGACAAGTCAAAATGTCACTGTCCCTCAGACCCTTCCTTTCAATCATTCCCGTTCTCACTAGTCACTAGTCGTTCCATTCCTTCATCAAGTTGTGGGTCTTATACGCTCTTGTCTCGTGTTCCCTCAAAGCTCATTATTATGCTATAGAGCAATGGCGCCCACCATCGAAAAAGACAAAAATCTCCTCGCTCTCCACAGTGAGCATTGATATCTCACGGTTCAACGAGCTTATGCAGACTAACGATGCACCTCTGGATGAGGAGCTAAAAGTTTTGCGTCAAATCACTGCCGATGCCCAATGCATCACTTCTCCCATGCGCCGCGTCCCCATTGAAATCAAAAAACTGATCTTCAATGCCTGTATGGAGACCCCCCGGAATTCCTCCGACTTTGAATGTCTTAACACTCACGAACCTCCATGGGTATTGACCCATGTCTGTGGGGACTGGCGCACTATTGCAGAAAATGGCACGAGCTTTGGCCGCATATCACCCTCAATTTCGATGAGGAATGCAGCCTCACCGATGATCAGCACGTTCAACATAACCTCTTCCTCTCTCGCTCCGTGACCATTCCCCCGCAGCATTCATACACCTATTCAAGGGTCTCACAGTCACTCCTCAGGTCACATCTTCTCTTCTTCCTAACCTCGAGACCGTCAAAATCGCTTCATACCGTTCCCCCGACAAAGACGTTCTTGTTGATTTCATCCAGTCTGGTTGTCAGAATATGGATGGGGTCATACAGCTGAAGGAACTGTGTTGCAATCTGGTTTTCTCTGAATCGGAGGGCGATCTTTCAACACGGTGGAATGCGCTGTCCAGCGAAAATGGGTTCACTGTCAGGATTTCTGGTACTTGCCAATATCGGGTAGGCTCATTCGCTCTATGCCACTTGAATGATTGCTCATCAACAAATTTTACCAGAACTCTGGTTTTGACTTCTGGAGACAGAAGGAGACTATTACTGTCTAACAACTCGTCATTTCCATGGCTGATTTTTGTAAATATTTTTTCTTATAATCATTTCGTTGTTTCCAGTTAGATACTGTATCTATAGTATGACCACCGGCTTTGCAATCCTATCCACCTATCTACCCAATTATATAAAATTAAAACTTGTTTCATTTTCAGAGACATGCATACTTACCACGCGAGTATAAAATCCATACAGGTTTTTGTCTCTGCACCCGCCGTTTCTCTACTGTCAAGTCTAAGGTGCAGGGACAAAGCCTCCTCAAGCTCATCTCTTGCTCTTCTTACAAGCGGGAACTTCGGGGATAACACTGACGGCTACTATTGCTGAAATTATTGTATACTTCAAACAACTGACAAGAGACTGGCAATCACATCCACTCCTCCTTTGAAGTTATCAGTTCTATTTCACAATGCCATCCCACCGTTTCGAGCAATATGGCACCCATCTTCCTATAATCAACCCCTGCAAAGATTCGTTCACACCAAAAGACTTCTCCCATTACGAATACATAACATGGAGCTACATCCAGAACAAAGACAACCTCACTCCTTCCAAATACATCTCCGTGCTCTCCGGTGGATTCAGAGACCCTCTCATCCAGGACTGGTACATGTCAGATATGTCTCGCCTGTTGTCCCTCGATCTCACCTCGTTTCTCTCCGAGATGCGAGCCGCCTTTCTACCGAAGGATTGGGATAAGAAATTGCAGAGCAAGATCCTATCATCGTTCCAGAGTCCCAGGCAGCCAGTCACTGCTTGGATAATGCGGCTACGCTGGAACAATACCCTCCTAAGAAACACACCATATCATCTCAGGGATGATGAACTCTTGTCTTGTTTCAGAGCCCATGTAAACCCTGCACTCGCACGTTCTGCACGGTACAATAAGGAGACGGCCAGGGAGTGCGACCTCACCCAGTGGATCAGCCTTATCAGAGCCATTGAGGATAGTCTTCCCCAACCTGAAACTGCGGCCGTCAAAGATGCAAAGAAAGCTGAGACACCCAGGTCTTTGATCCAGACTCCAACTAGAAAGCGGTCGAGCTCATCAGCAGGTAATACTGCAGAGTCTCCTGCGAAACGCCCTGTCTTCAAGGGTTGACTGATGCCGGTCACAATGTCGAGCCCACCCATATCATCCCCTGCCCCTACAAGTGCACCAAGACCCAAGTACCCGCCTGCATTGACAGATGCACAGAGAACGTGGTCAAGGAGGCAAAGCGGATGCTTCAAGTGTCGATGCGTGAACGTTTTCCATGACATCGACAATTGCCTGTGGGGGTGTCCCAAAGCAGACACTTATCGGGGTATTACACTTGAAGATGGCGTTACCCTCGCTAATCCGGACAGGAGGGAGAGTCAGGAAGACAGCAGTCGTAGAAGGTGGTATTCCAGGGATGACAGTCATCATGGACATTAAAGAACAATAACGAGGACCTTGAGGAATCTGTTCAGTGTCCTCATTATTCAAGATATTTTGTTGCTGTACCTATGTGCTTGTTCCTCAAATAATCAGAGTAAATTCTCACACACGAACACATCAAACATATTCCATCATCAGCCTGTCCATTGAATCGCCCGTAACCGATATATCCAGACCCTGTTCCTTGCACACCCTCAACGTTTTGAGATCATCTGGCAACAACAGGTACCTGGACGTTGAAGTAACATCCGCTGACAACAAGCCCAATGACCATTGATCACAAATCATCCTCGCAAATGAACGGTTGATGAAATGAACTTGCTTCCTCTGCGTCCGAATCCAGATCGAGAACACCTGAAGTGAAGGAACGATCTCCTTACAAGCACAAATCACTTGGAATGTCTCTTCGCCCATGTTGGACCACTCCGAAAACATGAACTTGGGTGTTCTGAGGATGGATAAGAGTTCGAGGATGAAGATGATGTTCTCATCAGGGTGTGCATCTGCACACCCATGATGGTGAGTTCGACAAGGGGGCAGCGGGAGTTTATAAGGAGGCGACAGAGCCCGGGTAGTGTCTGTCTCCGACAGGGTTCGTATGGGCCTGGATCGACATGCATGACCTCAAACGAAGGTAACTGTAAGTTTTGCAGAAAGCTGCCATCACATGCGGAGAGGATCCGAAGTGAGGAACTCCAGATGTACTCCTCTGCGATGTCTGCATCATATTTTTTATGATAGAAGAAAATGTATGAAGACGAGGGGATACCTTGATGATGTGGAGGAAATATGGGATTAACTCGCTGCTCAGTCAACGGTCATCAACGTAAGAGACAATTTGGGAGAAGTTCAGGGGTAGCTGTACGTTAGAATATACAGAAAAGCCGCATATGTTGACGTGATGTAGTCAGGGCATGTTCCCGAAGGCTCTGACTGCTGCTGTGCTATCGTTGCAGAATATAGTAAGGTCTGTGAGGGATGGAAGACGATCGCAGATGGAGTCAAGATGTGACCATATAGACAATGGTTCAATGGATAGCTCAACACAACGGCACCTGCAGGAATTGTTCAGGAGAAGCCGAAATAGCACTGCGGCATCATGAAGCCTTGCACCGTCTTTGACATCATAGCTGAAGGAGAATGATAGTTCATAATTTCCTGACCGCTCTAAGGCTGTTTGGAGAAGGGATATGGGATTGCGGAGCTCTATGTCATCGTTAATGTCTGAAAATGTAATCTGTGGGTTGAACCATAGGCTTTGGCAGGATGAGACGACAGTGGATCTCCAGGAGGAGCAAACATGTCTAAGGCTCCAAGGTGGTCTGGACATGTTGAAAACATCATACCACTCAGTGCATGACAGAGGAAGGAGCACGAAGATTTCGGATAATATTTCAGGGGGCAAACGGTGGATGGGAGGCCAGATAGACCGTCCATCAACTGTAACATCTTCACCTCGGCGAAGCATTTGCATTAGTGTGTGCAGTGTACGGTATCAGCTATGTCGAGGTCAATAAACAGAATGTGTCTGCGATATAATAGCAAAACATATGTGTCCAGTTGGGCAAACACAGACTTGTACAAGTACTTGTAAACCTCTGCCGACGCTGACCAAAGTGAGGTACGTCAATGAACCAACCATGATAGCTCTTTGAGACATACCTGTGTTTTTATCCGAAATGGTTGGTGTGGCACGAAGGGAGTTGGTAACCTTTGTCCGCTTACCGGTGAATGGACTGGACTAGAACCAATTCAAACTCCATGCTCACGTATTGCTCGCATACTTTGTTGTTGTAAATAAGGCTATACCTCAGTACAATGCTTTAGACCTGTAGTCTTTGGGTTACAAACTCCTGAGGAGTTTGCCCATTAACCTCCTATATTTATACTAAACTACGCTTATTCTAGTAATTTCTATTGAATCAATTTCTTACTCAGCATGCCGGAATGCCGGATTGCTCGAATTCTCTCGCATATTCCAACACTTCCCTTCAAGCTGGTATTCCACCTTTAGCATCCTTATGTAAGTCCTCTAGACTTCCCTCGAATTCTGGCCCCATTGTCCGAACCCCAAGTCCTAATATATCTCCTTCTCTAAATTTGGTATGCGTAACTGTCGTTTAATAGCTGGGCAAGTCCAAGCTGTAATCGGCGACGCCGTAATTGGTCTGCTCAGGCTCGGCCTTGGTTAGTGCTGCTTTAGCCTTGATATCCTTGAGCTTAGGACAAGCCATTGCTATGTGACCTCTCCTGTCACAAATGAAGCAAGTCTTCTGCTTGAACCAACAGTTAGCAATATTGTGTCCTCTCTTATGGCACCCTGAACATTCCTCCATGGATCCTTCCCCTTGAGCCATCATTGCACGATCATCTCCCACATCTTTCCATCGTGCTTCCTCTTCCATTAATGCTGCCGAAATTTCAGCCACTGTGAGAAAGTCGGCATCAGACCGAGTCATCAATGCCGTTGCGATCGTTCCATATTCGGGTGATAAGGAATAGATCAATACATCAGTTATCAATTGATCTTCCAATTTGAGCCCGATAGCGCAGAGCTGTGTCGCAAGTGAGGTGATATCGTTAATATAGTTGGTAATCGGTAGTGTAGTGTCATGGTGGTAGGAATAGAATCTCCTCTTCAATGAGATCCTATTAGATGTGCTGTTCTTCTCACAAATGTCCTTCAATGCTTTCCAAGCTGATGGCCCATCAGTACAATCTCTAATATATGGCTTTTGAGACTGTTCTATGGTGAGACCAATAGCCGAAAATCCATCCTCTGCTGCTGCTTCCCATTCTTCCAATTCCTTCCGTTGCGAAGCCTTGGGTTTCTCCGTTATTCCAGAAACGACCTTCCATGTGCCTGCGCGCCATAAGATCATGCCGAGATCAAACTTCCAATCATGGTAGTTTGATCCATTCAATTTCGTGACAGATCCGAGTAGTGAATTGATATTCTGTGACGCCATAGTGGTAAGAAGTAGAGAGCGATAAAGAAGATAAGCAGTGTACTAGGAGTTTGTGTTGTAAATAAGGCTATACCTCAGTACAATGCTTTAGACCTGTAGTCTTTGGGTTACAAACTCCTGAGGAGTTTGCCCATTGACCTCCTATATTTATACTAAACTACGCTTATTCTAGTAATTTCTATTGAATCAATTTCTTACTCAGCATGCTGGAATGCCGGATTGCTCGAATTCTCTCGCATATTCCAACATTTGTGCATGTTTTCAAGTCCTTCGGGAGACAACGACTGTAATTCCAGAGGAAATTTTTTGGTCAGCAAGAAATCAGAAAATTTATGAGAAGACATACTCGCTTCTTTGAGGACCGTCACCGACTCACCATGACTGGATGTCCAGGAGAAAGGGCACATGGCTGTTCCCCTGAGCACAATATTGTGTCTTTTCTTCAAAGCAATACATAGGCAGATATGCAGGAGAAACCCCTCAGTTGGTGGTGCCCATGAAATGAAGGAAAAAAAAACAGTGGAAGTGGCGTCATCCAGATGCGCCCATGTGATTTGCAAGTCATGATGGGCCGGTGGTTGACGAAAATGGACACTACTTATCATGTGCAGTGTAACAACTACATTTCTTGACCTTCGTTATCCCAGGTCAGCATTGTTGTAAATATAACAGTGGGAGGCTTGCAGTAGGTAATTATACTGAATTGTTAGCTACTAGAGCTCGGAACGAGCTCCTTAAATACTACAGAATGTATCTAGAATATTCTACTAAAGTACCTAAATATATCAAAGTATCATGACAAATTACTAAGCCAAATGTTCAGGAATCTTCCAGCATAAGCTTGAAGTTGCATATTCCAACAAGCATCAGCGAGGCACAGCTGGTCTGCAATGATTAGGATTATGGTAGTTTGAAAGGATTTAGAGGGAATGTGCATCTTCGCTCAATCTTCACTGTCACTATGACTGTCATTACTTCTTGCAATGAGCCGTCAAGGTCAGTAGGAGTAGTTTACTTCTATTTACCTTAGCTGTATCAGTGGAAATGGCCAATCAGTCCAGTTTTCATGTAACTTTTCATGATACTCATTATATAGACATCAGAGCTTTGTGAGAGTCAAAAATCCTCTGATGTGTATGTATAAATAAAAATGAAGCCAACCCAGGAGCAATGCACCTCCTCGGGCTCAGAGACGACACATTCTTAGCCCTTGCTTTCGATTCTGATGGAAAGCAATTAGCGTTGGCACTAATCAGCCTTCTTTATGGAACATTTGAAGTCTCCTATCCTTCAGAAAACATTGCTATTTACTTATCATGGACACGGCAATACATACAGTGCAATTCAAAGAACGAACACCATCATTCATGAAACATTCCCGAACACTCTCAAGTACTTCACTCCACATGACTTCAAGAGAAGCACTTGGATAAAATTTAGTCACGGTTTGGACTCCTAGGGCATTGGTGGTTTACTCTATATTTAAGAATATCTGTTAGGTTTTGACTACACATCGGGTCAGTGGGACAGACCTTTGCCTTACTGATCACATTTTTATTGTGCTTTGATACGATAGTGATTGTTTTTGAAGCCCATTTGAGACCAGAAGGCACGACAATTTTTTTTGGTACAAGCATAGCGCTCCGCAATTTGATATCAGCACAGGGGGCTTCAGGTTGTTTGATGGGCCCAATATCTACTGCCTTCATAGTCACGAAGATTTTTATGAAGCAAACGTCCTCATCTTGGCCATCTGGAATATCAAAGACCAGCGATTGCATAGAGGAGCTGCCATGGCCAAGAGTAAGTTTAGAATTGAGTTTCTTTCCGAGGCATGAGTCTATGGAGCCTTTGTTTTGGCCCTTCCGTGAAGAATACCAGGCATCTAAGTGGAATACAAAGAAATAAGTTTCAAGAAACAGTGGGTCATACAAACATACCTATTCCAGATTTTGTGGCATCAAGGTATAAGAGGTAGACGTACAGTTCAAGGTCGCATCTGTTATAGATCGTAAACCCATAATGGTCTCAATCGGGGGAAGATATGGATGTGTCTACGACGACCTCAGTGCACGCGCCACTTTTTGCAGAGGTTAATACGACTTCGCCATCTGATTCCCCCATATCACCTAGTTTGATCATTTTGATGGTAACAAAATCTGTAATGGGAACTGGACTTTTTGCAGCCAGGTGAGAGGTAAAATGCACATAGCGATTGATAAAATCTCGGGTGTCTGCCCTGGCGTGGACTGGGCATGAGGGGTAACGGGGGAAACAAGATGAAAACTCGTTGATTCTTTTCCCTTGGTGAAAGAAAATGGTGTTGTCTTCCACTATCAAGCAAAGATCTGCTTCTTCTGGGGCTGAGACACTGATAATAGGCACCATAAGCCTGGATTCATCACTACCAGTAGGAATCCAAGCCAGGACACCCCAGTCGTCGCAATAGATTTTAAGGCGTCTAGAAGTATTCCGTAATCGAGCATACCAGAGTGGCTGTCTGGTATTTATGGTGAAGATATCAGAGTCGGAAGAATTAAGCATAAAGCAGGATAAGGCGTTTTCCACCTCTGTCACTTTCAAAGTTGCAACAGGAGCCTTCATTTTTGGGGGTACCTCTGATTTGAATATTTCAAAAGTTGAGTCCTTCTTGATACCATGAAGGAGCCCTGCATGTAGAATAACACTGGATGGCCAATTTTTCCTATTCCCCTTATAGCAAGGGATCAGAGAATTACTGGCAGGTTCTTGCCAGCAATCAAAGAGACATCTGCGAACATATTTTCCATCCAACTGCAGTGTCTGACTATTCATTCATGGGGTTCAGCAGGGTGAGATAAGTTAATTCAGCACTCACTCATCTGGCATGTCAGCAAGACATTGTATTAATGATAAGTATGTTGGTGGGGGGTCTCCTAGTGAGAGCTCTTTGAGGGCCCTGAGCAGAGCCTTCATAAATACGTCTTCCCTATTTTGCTCTTGTACAGTTTGATTGTGCTTGCAGGCTGCCAATAAAACATGCGAGCGGAAAAATGAATTTGAAAAGCCTGATACGCCACTGTCTGGGCTTGAAGTAGTGCATGAAAAGATATGCTCGTCACAAGTTGGAGATAGATTTTGGATGCTTCCAAAGTTTCGCGAGCACCACTCTGAATTTCCATATCCACAATTCATCCCGGCAGCATGGCAACAGTCGAGTATCAAAGTCTGAAATGGGATCAGCATGGTGTATGCATTCTAGGGTTCACAATGTATGATATTGTTACCTTTTGCTTTTGATAGATCCAAGAGAAGCCGGCTAATCGTTCGATCTGGGATCCCTTCAATCACCTTTCCATTTGCATCTGGGGCATTGATATTGGCAGGACACAGCATCTCGATGTTTCTGCTGGGAGTTTCCCAATTTGTCCATGTCATTAGCTTGTGAGCTACAGCCCCATGCCCTGCGAAGTAAATGATGATCGCTGCCTTGCCTGGGATAATTCTTGGATTGCGTTCAAGATTTCTAAATTTTTGGATGATGGCAGATCGTGTTGCCTGCTCATTGCGAAGGTTAAAAACATTGGCCTCCGGAACACATCGGTATTCAAGGAGATAGCTCTTGAAGTTGTCAGTGTCTCTAATGGCACCCTGTAAATATTTGTTTGGTACCCATTGGTACTTGTTGATGCCAATAATTAGGGCAAAGGTTTTGTGCTTCCGCCTGGCACATATTCATGATGATCAGCTGGCATGAATTCTCAAAAGCTCATGCTCTTATGAGTCAGGAGTATCTCCTCCGACAAACGCCCATCTCTCCTGTCCACTCTCTGTACTCAAATCTGTTGGGTCGTGAAGAATGAAGGAAGAAAATGTAAGAGGTCATCTTACCATTGCGAACCAGGGCAATATTTTCTTTTTGCCTACATGTGATGATCAGCCCACACCAAGTCCCAAAATCTCACGCTCTTACAGAACAGACATGTCCCCTTCCACAAAATCCCATCTTGCTTGTCCTTCCTCCATGCTCAAATCTATATAGTTGTGACGGCTAAAGGAAAAAAATAAGTGACCACCTTACTGCCATGATTACTTGAACTTTTGAAGATAACTCTGAGAAGTGATTTGATAGCGCCGAGAACTTGTCCCATGGTAAACGTATCCGGGTGTTAGGGCGTGATGCGATTGCGATTTGTGAAGAACAAGGAGAGTGGATGGGAATGCATTCCCAGTAGGCATATATATACCCCTCTGGCACAGAATTCCCCTTGTAAATATGGCATCGAGTGTCTTAAGTGCATGCTTGGATTTAGATCTATTCAGTTATAAACTAAAACACAATTTTCAGGGCACACAGATACCGCAATGAGGCTTGTGTCTGTGTCCTGACATGATCGGAGAGCTCCAGTCTTCGGTGGCAGGAAGAGGTCCTCATGCATGGTGGACACTCTAGATGAAACCAGATCGACGAGCGGAGGACTGGGAAGAAGAGAAGGAGCCAGGACCCACCACATCTTGTTAGATACAAAATGGTGTCCTGCTTGAGTTATTTGATAAGAAGATTCCAAAAAAAGTAAAGGGTTCAGTGTATTGAACCACACTATAGTCATCTTGGCTCCTGCAGTCGGCCAATAGACTCAGCTGGGAAATGGTTTGATAAGAAACTTTGACCACAGGATACCAGTGTACTCATGTACTAAGCCTTGTTCACAATGCTTGCCCATCTTGGTGCGGTGCTGAGGTAAGAACATTTGAATGAGAGCAACTTGGAAGGAACTTGACACTTGATGTGAGTACAGATGTAGACACTGAGAATGAAATACACACTGATCACTGAGCTCCTGCAATGGTAGTTGATAAGCAACATGCAGAAGCTATATGGAATAATTCATTTTGCATCAGTGATAATTTAAGCTAAAGTTGAACATGGTAAGTATCTCGGATGAGGGAGGGAGGGATTTTATTCTGAATCGGCTGGAATCGGCCCATTCTGGAAAACAAGATGATGTCATCCAGGGTGCAAACACGACGCAATGCCACTTGTAATTGTTTGGACCCTTTCCTTCTTCTCGTCGACCATGACACCCTGTGGCACAGCAGCCCTTCTGTATCCGCAGCGCTCCCTCCCATCATCTTTCAGTGTGCATGGCAAACTGACCTGGTCTCATTCTTTACTGTCCAGTGACGCGCTGAAAAGCACCACTACATTTTTGATGACACTAAGCTGATACTTATTCCCACTGCATTCATCCAATAATAATGGAACGGAAAATATGTGCGTTGATTATATTCTCTACTAAAGCCACCACTTACACCCTTCTTGTATTAGCTAGACACTGAGACACCAATTTTCAACCGCATATGTGCGAGTGGAAACTACCAGTACCAACTCTTGCCAGTTGAGCAATACATATAATATTGACAGGACTGAATGGACTGTTTGTTACGATTTTTCCTTATCTAATCTCATCTTATCTCAGCGCTTCGCTTATCTGCTTACCTAAAATCTCCACATATCGTACGACTTTCAACTCATGTTCGCCTTGCTCGCTTGGCTTGGCTAACACACGTATACCACGACACGCATTCAGACTCCTACTCGCTAGTATATAATGTAGCTTATACTTGTACATAGATTCCCTTAGCTTTGAGCTAAGTTTATACATACCGGATTCTTACTCTCAGTCTCTACGACTAAGTGTTATCTCCCCTTGCGATAGCAACAACGCAGACTTTGGGTGACTGTATGAACACGATACAGCCCTTATGTCCTGCTAGTTTGTTATCCCGAGTCCGGGCATAACAATTAGCTCAAAGCTTTTCACGACGCCCTCTACGCTAGCCAAAGGACGTCCCCAAACCCATGAACGACACCTGAATGACGACATCATCTTCGTCCTCATCTATTGACTTCTCCTTTTCCTACTCGTCACCCTCTTAGCCGACATTGCGGATCGACATCTTGACAGACGTAGATGAACAAGGCCATAATCGCAATCATCACTGTTGGAACAATCGTGATCTGTGCATTCGTCTTCTTCATATTCGCACTCGCCTACAACAACGAACCAGAAATACCCCTTCTGCCTCATCACTACGTCCAACCCCATATCCTTAGACCCGAACCATCCATCACCATCCATAACAGCGTCTCTTACTGAGACCCTTATGCGACCAGGGCAGAAGAAACAGTCGAAGAAAGAGAGGATGCTCAAACCTCCAAAGGAGGACCGACCTGCCCATGCTGGCGGAAGAAAGAAACACCCCCATTCCTGAAAACACCGACACCGCGGAAAACACTGCTGCACACCAGAGCCCTACGACTCCAACTCCAACTACGACTACTGCGGCTATTACAGGGGAGATTACGACAACAACCTCGATTAGAACTCCGCCACCATCTCCGACCGAAGAAGATAAAAAGATCTTCGACAACCTCGCCGTCCTCCTCTTTGAACTTCTCATCACGGTTTATAGAGAACACCGCAGCCTCAGATATCACACCCGCCGATGACCCCCGATTTGACTGATCTCCAACTGATCAGCTTAGGCATAGGCATCGCTATTGCCACGACCTTCACCACTGTCCTAATCCTCACACTCATATATGCTGAGGAGATCTGCAGACATCTGCAACGACTGGGACTCCTTCGAGGAAGGAGACTCCCCAGAACCAACTTTGCCAACGCCCCATTCCCCACACACTATGTCATCCCCTGCTTCGAGCAACAACGACCGACAATCCGCACGGATCTGGCATCCGTTAGCACAACGACCACCACCCATTCCCTTCACCAGCGAACGTTCACGATTCGGAGTACCTCCTCCAACAAATACTTTTTGAGTCAGGAGGACCTCCTGACCAGAAACGATACCACAAGGAGCAACGAGAGACACCGCTCCCCAGCAGCTGAACCTGAGGACCCAGGCACCTCGGTGTGGCACATACGGGCTGCCGAGGCAGCAGACCCATGGGGCGATGCTATGCTTGCTAACCCTGATAATGACCCCAACTACCCCGCGGGCTCCTGGAACCCAGGAGACAGAGAGCGCGCTCTTGCGCAGAATGCCAGGGAAGCACTGGCCATCCCAAGGACTAGGAATGGGTACCACTCACCCGCCTATGACGTCCACGACCCTTTCGCCCCTCTTCGGCGAAACTATATACCCTTCCCTACCTCGAGAAGGGGCCGAATCCCGCCTGTCCCATTCGGACAGTGGCCTAACGAGTCCGACACCAGTGACAGCTCCGACGAGCCCAATGAGTACAACGAGCAGCGACGAGAAGCCAACGCTGCTAGCGCTTCGCTCGTGGAATCCATTCCTCGCCTCGATCACAGCGGCCCAACAGACCCCTTCAATGCGGAGGGACCCAACTTTGAGTGGAACAAACTCGAACAGATCGACTGAGACATCCTCGGTCCAGAATGAGTCGAGGCCTGGGAGCTTCGACGCGCTGATGTCGAGGCCAGAACCAGCTGGCAACACGCAGGGGCCCGTGAGGATATGGCCTACTACCTCGTGATCAACCGGGGAGCACCCTTCCATTTCGGGCATCCCACCGATGGCAAACTCATGGCCAGAGTCCATGCCAACTGCAACCGGGAGCTATTCCGCACCCACCCAGGACAACAACGCCCAGACTTACGGGCACGAACAGAAAGGGAGGACCAACTCCTTCAAGAACAACTTGAGCACCTCGCCCTCCGACTTGACGAGTGCCTCCATTGAGAGGACAATGAACAATGACTTCCAGTATGACTGGGAGTCCGTTTACCCGGGGTTTCACCCCAACGACGCGAATTGGGAGGATCCCCGACCCATGTGGGATTCGCCCCCGAACCCTCGATATCCCAGGTTTTACACGGGACCGACAACGAGCAGGCTCATCACAGGAGCAGGACCAGGAGAAGAGATGGGGGACGCGGAAGATCCCTGGGGGGATAGTGCGCCAAGGCCACCGCCGGCTCCGCCAGCGAACCCTCCTCAAGATTGAACGGATCAATTGATCCAGCAGGTGGCTCTCCTTCGGGATGAGAACCTGCGGCTTCACAATGACATCACAGACTTGCGACAATGCGCAAACCAACGAGGCAGGCCCGGAGCACCTGCCTACGCCCCAGACCCGGATCGCTACTTGATCCCACGACCGCCCGGATGGGCACCACCCGGCAACGGACCAGTCGGTGACTGGGACGCCCACGAACCCCCGGCCTTCCTTCAATCAAGGCCAATCATCATGAAGCTCCTGGAACCCTTCGAGGGGGAGCACGACGACATGGACCGTTTCATTGGCGATTGCAATGCCTACTTCGAAACGTTCCGACACCAATTCAGAGGGGTATCATCGCTCATGGTGGTCTGCGCCACCTCCCTCTTCATCAAGCGCACCAAGGACTGGTGGACCCATCATCATGAAGACTTTTGGGTCAACGACTACCGGGATCCCGCCAGACCCCAATACCGATACCCGCACTGGGACGACTTCATCATCAAGTTCAAGGCGACGTTCAGAGACCCCGCCTGCGAAGAGGAGCACAAGAAGCGGATGAAAACGATGAAGATGGCAGGCGATCCAGCCACCGTCTTCTTCCAGAAGTTGGAGCGAGAAGCCAAGTTGGCAGGAAGGCGCGATGACACCGGTCGCCGCGGAATGATGGTCGCCACGGTACGACAGGGAGTTCCCTGGTCATTCACGTCGATCATCACCAGCATCAGGGTGGGAATACCCCAGAACTACGACAAATGGAAGGAGCGCATCCTCATCATGTACGAGGAGTGCCAACGGGACCACGCCTACAACGATGCTCACGGCATCGGTCAACGCGACCGAGGCACCGACAAGAAACCCAGAGGACAGAAGCAAATTACTGCCCCCAGCAGTTCGAAGAACGCTGCAGGAGGCACGACAAGTTCCTCTGGCGGAAACCCGGGATGTGATGCCCAGGGTCGCTGGCACTCAGTAGTGCAGAAGACGTATGGCGGGCAAGGACAGCCCATGGACGTAGACACACGAGAAGAGAAGAAGAAGAAGCAGTGCGCCGAAGGGCGTTGCTTCAAGTGTGACGAGCGGGGGCATCTAAGCAAAGATTGCCCCAACAAGAAGGCAGTGGTACATGCTGTCGAGACGGTTCCAATGGAACCTCTCGGCGAGAACACTAAGATCGAGGCGGTAAAAGAGTAGGTTGTTGAGTGCCCGATTCCACTGCAACGACCAAGGACTTACATACTGGTGAACTCTCTCCTTCTGTCAGCCGGTCTGACACTTTTATATCACATTCAGACACTTTATTTACCGTGCATTCGAATATACCCCCGCCCCACGTTTCGGGGTGGGCCTTTACGACTTCCACCTGACCACCACCAGTATTAGAATCAAACAACTGATACAGTATTCTTCCGATTGAAGATACTAACGAATCCTCTGTAGAGAACGACGCCCGGGTTGTCGGAGCCCCGCCAAAACCAACTAAACGTCTGGCAAGTAACTCATTGCAAGCAAAAGCATTGAACGAAAAGACAACCACCATATCGTCACCCATCTTAACAATGACGCACCAGTCGAGGCCTCCCCTCGGGGAGTTTCAAGCTGCAGTGACGCATGCCCAATTGGATGGGGTGGGGCGAGTGCATAGCGCAAACTCTGACGAAGCAGCCTTGCTTGTTGGCAAGGTACCTCCACGGGGCTCCAGCCGTGCTGCAAGTTCAGAGGGAATAGGCAGAGGCGCCGAAACCTCCCCTGGTACGGAGCGGATCGTGAGGACATCACAGTTGAAATTGCCCAGCAAAGCGGCGGCTGCAACAAAGAAATTCCCTTCCCGTGACCAGTCGCGGGGTCAGTACCCCCAGAAGCACAAACTTCTGACGACTGAAGGGAGATTGGGAACCCCGAACGAAACGCAGGACCCTATGGAGGTGCAAGCCTCCTACGAGGGCCGGGAGGTCGGCGACGAGACTGGTAAGTCCGTTCATTCAGCACAAGTCAAGTCTAGCATCTCCGCACGTATTAGCGGACAAGACCAGGACGACGCCTCTCGGGAATGCACTGCAGGTTCCCCATCCGCGACTGGAAAGGACGACAAGAACACCCGCTACTCTGGCGGCACTTGTGCCTGACAAGCGACAGAGGAAAGGACTGCCGCAGGACAGGAAGCCGCTAGCGCCCAGGCGGTAAAGAGGGGGCATCAGGTAACTATGATAGAAGTTCCTGACGACAAGGATGACACATCCTTCCGGAAGTGGGTTGCGAAAGGCAGCCCGACGATATCCCCGACTAGGAAGTCCGCCAAATTGCTGACTCCTCCCGACTCTCCAAAAACGACCAGCCGACTCCCTAACAAGGGGGTCAGCCCGACTTGCGTTAGCAAGAATGAGGTGACCTCACTGACGGTAGCTGCGCCTTCTACGGCCAGTGCAAAGGTTTGAGAGGCCCCTCACCGATGGTTCCGACCCTTCAAGGTCAACTGGACGCTTTGTGCGGTTTGCGAAGCACAAAACGACAACGCCGCCCATGCCACCCTTGCAGTATGGATACACAAGGACAAGGGCGCTGAGATGACAGACGAACTCCTCAATGAGCTTCGACTCGGAGGAGAAAACACTAGGGAACACCTCTATGAGCTCCGTAACCCACCGGTTATTGTTCACAGCCAAGAGAGCTCGAAGAACAATTTCCTCATCGACATAGTCCTGAACCCTGTCGCAGGAACGAAGACCCTAAGTACCAAGGGCCTCCTTGATAGCGGTTGCACGAGCAGCGCCATCAACTGAAGCTTCGTGGAGAAGCATGACCTACCGACTCAGAAGATCAACGTACCGATCCCCGTTTACAACGCCGATGGCACCCGCAACGCAGGCGGGGACATCACCGAATACGTCAAAACCCAACGATCAAGGGACATGCGGAACGCATCGACCTTGCCGTCATGAACCTAGGGAAGAAAGATATCTACCTAGGACACGACTGGCTGAAGCGCCATAACCCTTCAGTCAACTGGAAGACGCAGTCGATCCTATTTGGTCAATGCTCTTGCACAGGCAACGCTTTCAGCCTGCCCGACTCAGATCCCGACGACAAATGGGATGAGGAACTCGAGGAAGGAGACACCATCCTCGCCGTACGAATGGATGAGGAACTCATCATTCGCAGCGTTCATCACGCTAATGAACTTGCCGCCGCTGCCAATGCAGGTAAGCCGAAACGAACATTTGAAGAAATGGTTCCTGAGGACTACCATTCCTTCCGCGACTTGTTCTCGAAAGAGAGTTTCGATGAACTACCCGAACGAAGGCCTTGGGACCATGCCATCAAGCTCATCCCAAACGTGAAATCGACACTCGATTGCAAGGTATACCCCTTGAATCAAAACGAACAGGAACAACTCAACATATTCCTTGACAAAAATCTAGAGTCGGGCCGTATCCGCCCCTCGAAGTCTCCGTTTGCCTCTCCTTTCTTCTTCGTCAAAAAGAAGGACGACACGCTACACCCAGTCCAGGACTACCGAAAACTGAACGAAATGACGATTAAGAATCGTTATCCGCTCCCGCTCATCTCAGAGCTCATCGACAAGCTTCATGGGGCTAAGTACTTCACCAAGCTCGACGTTCATTTCGGATATAACAACGTCAGAATCAAGGAAGGGGACAAGGAAAAGGCCGCCTTCCGCACGAACCGGGGTCTGTACGAACCCACCGTCATGTTCTTCGGGCTCACTAATTCGCTCGCGACATTCCAATGGATGATGAACGACATCTTCCGCAACCTGATTGGCGAGGGAAAGGTGACCATCTACCTCGACGACATCCTGATCTTCTCGAAGAATCTGAAAGAACATCGAGAGATCATGAAACGGGTTCTCCAACGCCTACGGGAGAACAAGCTTTTCCTCAAAGTGGAGAAGTGCAAGTTTGAAGTACTCGAAACGGAATACCTCAGCATTATCATATCCGAGAACTCGATACGCATGGATCCCGTCAAGATCGCTGGAATCGCTGAATGGCCTATGCCAACGAAGAAGCAGGAATTACAATCATTCCTCGGCTTCACAAACTTCTACCGAAAGTTCATCAAGAACTATTTGAAGGTCGTAAAAGCACTCACCGCTCTTACCGGACTCGTGCCCTGGAAGTGGACGCACGCACAAGATGAAGCTTTCGCTGAGCTTAAACGACGCATGGCTGAGGACGTCATCCTTGCCATCCCCAACAAAACTGACCCCTTCATGGTCGAAGCCGACGCCAGTGAAGGCGCTGTCGGCGCAGTGCTTAGTCAAAAGCAGAATGGAAAATGGCACCCAGTGGCATTCATGTCGAAGTCGCTCTCCGTCACAGAGCGCAACTACGAGATATACGACAAGGAGCTGCTCGCAATCATGCTTGCACTCAACAAATGGCACCACTACCTGATGGGCACCGCCATAGACTTTGAAATCTGGACGGATCACCAAAATCTCCAGTATTTCCGAAAGCCTCAGAAACTGAACTGACAACAAGCGTGCTGGGTAACAGAGTTGGCGGAATACCACTTTGTTCTCCATCACAAGCCAGGCGCGCTAAACAAGAAGGCCGACTTATTGTCTCGCCGTGACAACCACGATCAGGGGAAGGACAACAACGGAGACATCGTCGTTCTTCAACCCGCCCATTTCCGGGCGCTCATCATGCCCACAACCAACGAGGTACACACGAAGGTTGAGGAAGCCACTCGACAGGAGGAGCTATGGGACGAAGGTATAAAGACCTCCCTCGCTCATGAACAAGGAGTATCCTGCTGTGCTGCACCACATCTGTGTGTGCACCAAATTTTGGCTTTCACCTTGATACAGCAACAAGGTGCTAATGCTACAACCACTTTCACCTGCTGCTCCTCCAGTCTCAGCGTCTCTACTGTTCAAAGATGGAATTCCTGCGGAATCCGCTCGGGCAGCTGCCCATCCGCTACGCGTCCGCCAAGCATTGCGCTATCTGCCTGGCCATATGCTACCCACTACAAAACTGCCCCGTTTCATGGGTATTTGACTAGCCTAGGCTCCAGGAGCTGACAGCTATCAACCTGAAGCATCCACACAAGCAGATGGCAGAAGGTTTATCCTTGAGAAGCGGACAAATGGGCTGATGGCGGATAGCCATATATGGCTATTCTCAAACCAAGCCGGATGCGGAAGGTGTTGTAGAATCCGCTCAACGGCTTTGAAGCAGTTCACTAGCGGATTTCAGCGTGTCAGCTCGTGTCGGATATGGCCTCTAAAGGATACATTCAGGAATATCGGAACGGGCAGGCGTGGGAGCAGGGAGCTGGTTCGGATCCGCTACTATATAAGCATGTACAATGTACTTAGAAATTAGTTAATCTCACTTGCTTATAGTGCACTAAAGGAATAATTTACGCTACTCTCCTAAGCATATCTAGCTGCCTTTGAGCCTAGCATTGCGAGCAGATTGCAAGGAATTCTCCTTTCTCTCGCTATCTTCACACAACCGCTCTCAGTTCAGCATCCTAAGCGGACGCTTGGACTACTTCTTTCTATCGTATCCGCAGACAGAGCGGATTCTATCGGATCCCTTCAGAGCGGGTGGTAACCCTCCTTGCATATACAAAAGATCTTGCAGACGCAGACGCGACTTTCTCTCACCAGAGAGTTTGCTAGCCTTACAAGCGTGGTGGGCTCCACTTGTAAGGCTAGCAAACTCTCTGGTGAGAGAAAGTCGCGTCTGCGTCTGCAAGATCTTTTGTATACGCAAGGAGGGTTACCACCCGCTCTGAAGGGATCCGATAGAATCCGCTCCGTCTGCGGATATGATAGAAAGAAGTAGTCCAAGCATCCGCTTAGGATGCTGAACTGAGGGCGGTTGTGTGAAGATAGCGAGAGAAAGGAGAATTCCTTGCAATCTGCTCACAATGCTAGGCTCAAAGGCGGCTAGATATGCTTAGGAGAGTAGCGGAAATTATTCCTTTAGTGCACTATAAGCAAGTGAGATTAACTAATTTCTAAGTACATTGTATGTGCTTATATAGTAGCGGATCCGAACCAGCTCCCTGCTCCCACGCCTGCCCGTTCCGATATTCCTGAATGTATCCTTTAGAGGCCATATCCGACACGAGCTGACACGCTGAAATCCGCTAGTGAACTGCTTCAAAGCCGTTGAGCGGATTCTACAACACCTTCCGCATCCGGCTTGGTTTGAGAATAGCCATATATGGCTATCCGCCATCAGCCCATTTGTCCGCTTCTCAAGGATAAACCTTCTGCCATCTGCTTGTGTGGATGCTTCAGGTTGATAGCTGTCAGCTCCTGGAGCCTAGGCTAGTCAAATACCCATGAAACGGGGCAGTTTTGTAGTGGGTAGCATATGGCCAGGCAGATAGCGCAATGCTTGGCGGACGCGTAGCGGATGGGCAGCTGCCCGAGCGGATTCCGCAGGAATTCCATCTTTGAACAGTAGAGACGCTGAGACTGGAGGAGCAGCGAGTGAAAGTGGTTGTAGCATTAGCACCTTGTTGCTGTATCAAGGTGAAAGCCAAAATTTGGTGCACACACAGATGTGGTGCGGCACAGCGCAGGTTGAAGCCTTGGAAAGGACGACTGACTCTTATGACGATGGTGTAGAAGATGGCTAAGTACTTTTCCTTGTTTTCTCAACGGACATAATTTCTACCTACACTTCAATTCGATTGTCTTTAAAATTTTATCACTTACTTTCATCGTGCATTCATGATACCTACAACTGTGAGTGGGCGGATGAAAATCCGCTCACCGAGCCGCTTTCTTTACCTTGCTTTCCCTTTGAGTTCTCTACAAATCGCGACATGTATTCAACGCATACGCCTGTGATGACTTACTGAGGCAATATCACTTGTTCACTGTTCTACATCATTTCTGCCAGGAGTCAGAAAAATTGCTGGGGGGAGTGTTCACTCCGCTAGCTCGTGACTTTCTTATCCTGATCCTATCTCCCAATTACTTCATTATCACTTCAATTCTAACCCCTCAGCTAACTTTAGGTCTTAGGTCCTACAAAGGCAACATCAAGAAATACAACTCTTCGTTTTATATGTACAAATATTCAAGGTTCCTCTATTCTATGGAGGTACTGCCTATCTATCAAAAAATCGACCTCTTCTTCCTTCAATGCTACACCATTATCTGTGTCAAAAATTCTCAAAGTTCCAAGAGCGCTATGCCCACCAAGAACATCCGCCCAGCTAGGATTCCCGCCGCACCGCTGAAGGAGGATGGCCAGGAGCACCCGCTGCGAATCCAACATGGCAAGATCGTCGATCCGCTCGCCCAAGAAGTCCGGCCGCCCGAGGGGCACTCTCAGGCGCCCCCGTTTCCCTGCCTGCTTCCCTCAGGCTGCTCCTCGTCGGGTGGAAGCATGCTGTCAGGATATCGCGTCTGCAGCAAATATTCCACTTCCTCAGCAGAGAAGGGACCGGATCTCCTCAACTCGTACTCAAGTGCGCGGTGAGCCGCCACCAGCTGATGAGTGAGGGTGAGAATCCGGTCCCAGGCAACCTCCCTGGGGTGGGTCATCCCACCAGTGCAGCAGTCCGCCAGGTTGAAGGCGAAATCAGTGATGGGATCTGGAAGAGGTATTCAGCATAGGCACCAGCTGAAAGGTAACGAGCTTACCATGACCGGGAGGTGGTCTCTCTTGCATCGGACGCGAGCTGAACGCGCTGTACTCTGCGAGCAGATCCGCTGCTGAAGGCACAGACGAAGGATTGACCTCATTCTGACCAGAAGGGCCAGCAGACGCGGGACTACCATGACACAAGCGGGGCAGGAGAACGAACGCCTGCGGTCGCTTGGCGGGTGCTGGACCCACTTTCTCCTTTCCCTTGTTGGAGCGGGTCGGCTTCCGCTGGGCGGGAGTGCTATGAGCAACATGGTTGGGACACCCGTGGCTGCTGATTAGACACTCAGTGCAGGCAGGGTGGCCATTGTCGGAATCTATGGGTAAGAGGCAACGACGCCCGCCACGGCATCAGCTGCACTTCCCGTCTGCTGGCTGTATTAACGAAAGTTAGTCAGTTAGAGCACAAAAAGAAAATGAAGACACATACCTCAAGGAGACCCTCCTCCTCCATTTTGACCATATAGGCGCGCATGGCTGGTTGGGTCTTACCCTGTCGCAGACGCTGGTTGAGGTCTGCCGGCCAGCCAGTGCGTGTGTAGCCTACGGATGCGACCCGCTGTCAGTGCGAACTCAAAGGAGATGCAAAAATGTTACCTTTTGTTTTCAGGGTGGGAGCAGTGTCCGACACCCCTCTGCTGTCAAGCTCATCCACCTCTTCGTCCTCCTCCCTCTCATCGTCCGCATCGCGATCTTTTTCTTCCTCCCTTCTCTCTGCCGAACTCTTTCTCTTTTGTTCTACCTCCTCCTCAACTTCTCCTTCTTCCTCCCCAGAACCATCGTCAGAACTAGCGCCGTACGTGACTAAACCCACCAAGGTTGCAGCTGCCTGCGCGGCCGCCGAATCCGCTCGCGTCTCCGACGCGACCCGCCACTCCTTGCCTGTCTCGTTCCCACTGGGCTCGCCCTCTGGAGCAGGTGGGTCTACCTCCATTGGGGAGGCGGGTGGCTGAGCCGCTCCATAGCCCACGTCCTCGTCGTCGTTGCCCTCCCTGTCGCTTGGACCAGTATCCGCGTCTGAAGACACAGGGTCACTAGTGGCTAACCAAACTGGATGCGGACATCTGAGTTCGGTTTTCACAAAGGTTCAGAAAAAATAAAAACTTACATTCGCCTACAATATTTGATAAGTCCCGGCAGAAACTGGGACTGCGGACTGCGTTTTCTCAAATACTGCGGTGGCAGTACCGCCGAACGAAGGGGCGGATCCGCCTGAAGACGGTTGTTCGCTGTCTTCGTAGAGCGGAGGCATCCATGCCTGTCACCCTGGATAGCCGAGCTGTTTTATCCTGCATAAAGTGTCAGACATGAAGCACGCGCTGAGCGGGTGGGGCTTACGCAGAACCAGATGGACTTCATCATCCATCAGACATGAGCGGGGGTCCACGCGTTTTTGGTGCACTGAATAGGGTCAGCGAGAATAGATTCGTACAAAGAGCGGGCGTGGGCTTCAGTCCAGTCAGACGGCACGCCCTGCCCACACCGAAATACGAAGTCGGTGAAGTTTGGTGGGGCAGACATGTGAGAAGAGGACGAGTTAGAAAGCTGAGAGGTGCGGATGTGCAGCCTACGCCACTGAAATTTTATACAGGCGCGCCCGAACTATCCCTTCACAGGTGTCACTTGAAAAATTCCTATGCTTCCACCTTAAATTTTCCTCGAAATGTTCTTGGAACATGTCTATGTCGTCATCTGCTACTTCCCTGCTGAGCAGAATTGACTCTTCGCTTCTCGCAACATTCCGCCGTGCTGATTTTCCATTCTGCGAGTTGAAATACGCATTGCTTCTTGATCTTCTGGAACACCGACGCACCCAGCCCTGAGTGTTCTGGTTTCACTGGCCAATCATACTCCACTGAATTAGGTGACTCACAAAACATCTTCCCAGGCATATCAGGCCCGCCTTGATGACCAAGCCCGCCACTATCTTCTTGCCGACTAATCCCCGACGGGGTTCCCTCATTCAGATCCAATAACCATGCATGATGTATATTCATGCGGCTACATGCGGACCGGTCCCCAATTCTAAAGCTGCTAGGATCCGCTGAACAAAGGCTACCCACCGCTATGCGTAAGTCGTTACAAGCCCCAGCAAGACAGGCACGCGCTTCAACTCTGCTTGCAACTTGAACTTTGCTAAAATTGCTTAGCTCGCTATTGCATTACTTCCAATACAGACCCTATGTGTCTACAATTGGCTATTCCTGGGGATATCCTAACTCCCCTAGCTCCGGACTATAAAAATTGTGCCCCGCTTGCAAATCTGCTGCGGATACACCTTCTTCCTCTCCTTCATTGTCGCTCTCCCACTCGTCCGCCATTCCACCATTAGGATGCGCCTCCCAATCGGATACAATAGATCCATTGGAGGTGACCTTCAGTACAGGCATGAGCACCGCACTGTACACGCCCTCTGGCCCAAGCTCACCCGCCTCCGCCTCATACGCCCGCTCGAACGCCCTCGTCTTCCTGTGGTTGTTGATGTCACGGATCCTCATGTACTCGGCGCACATAAATGGCGTCATCCACCCAAACCAGTTGGGGTCCAAGAACAAAACGACTTGTTTGATTAAAGCATCATTGGCGATCTCCACGCTGTACGATTCGTATATCACGATATCCGTGCGCCTCATATGAGAACGGCAGGCTTCGTAAACCCGCTGGGACTTCATGAGCGGGTGCAGCTCTGTGCGGTGGGAAGATGGGTGGAAACTCACGTTATATGCGAGGAACTCCTTGATCCAGCGCAGTAGGTGCTGCCCTACAAGCTTGGTGGGGTAACGAGCTGATAGGATGGGATTGGGAGCGGATCCGATGGAGGCCCACATGTTGTTTATAACCACCCACATAAATGCGTTGGCTTGTTGCCCATCACCGGCATCCGTTATCTCGCTTAGGCACGCGAGCGCGGATTGCATGCTGGCCAGGTTCGCTGTCTGAGCGGGAGCGGGCTGCACTGGGTGGTCCATTGGACCTGCACCATGACCGTGACTGGCTTTTATCTGGGCCCTGCTTTTTCTTCGATTTGATTATCCATTGACAGTGTGAGCGGGGACGCTCACAATGTTTTCTTTCCCCCGGTTGTGCTGCACCACATCTGTGTGTGCACCAAATTTTGGCTTTCACCTTGATACAGCAACAAGGTGCTAATGCTACAACCACTTTCATCCGCTGGTCCTCCAGTCTCAGCATCTCTACTGTTCAAAGATGGAATTCCTGCGGAATCCACTCGGGCAGCCGCCCATCCGCTACACGTCCGCCAAGCATTGTGCTATCTGCCTGGCCATATGCTACCCGCTATGAAACCACCCCGTTTCATGGGTATTTGACTAGCCTAGGCTCCAGGAGCTGACAGCTATCAACCTGAAGCATCCACACCAGCAGATGGCAGAAGGTTTATCCTTGAGAAGCGGACAAATGGGCTGATGGCGGATAGCCATATATGGCTATTCTCAAACCAAGCCGGATGCGGAAGGTGTTGTAGAATCCACTCAATGGCTTTGAAGCAGTTCACTAGCAGATTTCGGCATGTCAGCTCGTGTCGGATATTGCCTCTAAAGGATACATTCAGGAATATTGGAACGGGCAGGCGTGGGAGCAGGGAGCTGGTTCGGATCCGCTACTATATAAGCACATACAATGTACTTAGAAATTAGTTAATCTCACTTGCTTATAGTGCACTAAAGGAATAATTTCCGCTACTCTCCTAAGCATATCTAGCCGCCTTTGAGCCTAGCATTGTGAGCAGATTGCAAGGAATTCTCCTTTCTCTCGCTATCTTCACACAACCGCCCTCAGTTCAGCATCCTAAGCGGATGCTTGGACTACTTCTTTCTATCATATCCGCAGACGGAGCGGATTCTATCGGATCCCTTCAGAGCGGGTGGTAACCCTCCTTGCGTATACAAAAGATCTTGCAGACGCAGACGCGACTTTCTCTCACCAGAGAGTTTGCTAGCCTTACACCGCGAAGGGGGACTCTTGAAGTATGATGGGCGCATCTACGTACTGCACCATCACACACTCCGAGGCGAAATCATCGCCCAATTCCACGATCATGTCTCTGCCAGACACCCAGGCATCGAGAAAACGAAAGAGTTGGTCCTCCGGGAATACTGGTGGCCAAAGATGAAGAAGACTGTCGACGCCTACATCAAAGGTTGCGAAGTCTGTCAACGCACGAAGTCGAGCATGCAGCCAAAGGCCGCTCCGCTCAACCCGAACGCAGTACCAGAAGGACCATGGACCCACATCTCCATGGACATGGTCACCGGGCTACCCATGTCAAACAGGTGCGACGCTCTTCTAGTAATCGTCGACCGATTCTCCAAAGCCATCATTCCTGTTGCCTGTAACGTTGAATTATCAGCTGAAGGATGGGTGCAAATCCTGCGGGACCACATATATGCAAAGCACGGAATGCTGCAGGTAGTCATCTCAGACAGAGGTCCACAGTTCATCTCAAAGTTCATGAAAGAACTCTATCGACTCCTCGATATCACACCCAACGCATCAACCGCCTTCCATCCTCAGACGGATGGTCAGACCGAACGAGTTAACCAAGAAATCGAGAAATACCTCTGAATCTTCGTTAACTATCGACAAGACGACTGGACCAACTGGCTGCCACTCGCAGAGTTCGCACATAACAACCGGGTCTACAGCACTACCGGGAAGAGCCCGTTCATGGTTCTCTACAGCCAAAACCCGCGTCTCATCCCTGACACCGCGAACTACTACTCCATCTCCAATCCAGCGGCAGAAGAATTCATGACGACGATGAGCGATATTCATCGTGAAACCCGCGACACGCTTCAGAAGGCTGCGAGCAACATGAAGCAACAATATGACAAGCAAAAGACGGCATCGCGCGACTACCAAGTCGGCGACAAGGTCTGGTTGGACTCCACCAACCTCCACCTTCCACGACCCAAGAAGAAGCTCGACGACAAGCACGTCGGCCCCTTCACGATCCTTGAAAAGGTCGGAGCAGCTGCTTATAAGCTTAAGCTCCCCACACACTGGAAGATTCACCTGCGCTTCAACGAGAAGCTGCTCACCCCGTACATCCCGCTGGCCTTCCCTAATCAGGAAGTACTGCCTCCGCCTCCTCCCAACCTCATCAATGATGAGGAGGAATTTGAAATCGAAGAGATCTTGGACTCTCGACCCCGCACGATCCGCGGTGGACAAGGCAAGAAATCCTACGAAGTCATTGATTACTTTGTCAAGTGGAAAGGATGGATGCACGAACACAATTCGTGGGTCCACGACTCGGAAATGGGCAATGCCCAAGAAGTGATCGAAGATTATGAAAACTGAAACAACAGCGCCAGAAGACTTGACGCTGCCGAAACACCCTGAGAAAACAAACGCGTAACAATGATCCTCGACTTCAAATACGAGAATCAATCTTGTTACTACCTGGCCCAACAAGTAGACGGGAAACAGAAATGGGTACAAGACCCCGACCCCGAGCAGTGGCATGACCTAATTCAAGATTATTGGTACAGCACATGCTCCGACGCGGACAATGATGAGCCTTAACGGCAGTCAGGACGCCTGCCTTAACGAGGGGGTAATGTTATGATTTTTCCTTATCTAATCTCATCTTATCTCGGCGCTTCGCTTATCTGCTTACCTAAAATCTCCACATATTGTACGACTTTCGACTCGTGTTCGCCTCGCTCGCTTCGCTCGGCTAACACACGTATACCACGACACGCATTCAGACTCCGACTCGCTAGTATATAATGTAGCTTATACTTGTACATAGATTCCCTTAGCTTTGAGCTAAGTTTATACATACCGGATTCTTACTCTCAGTCTCTACAACTAAGCGTTATCTCCCCTTGCGATAGCAACAACGCAGACTTTGGGTGACTGTACGAACGCGATACAGCCCTTACATCCTGCTAGTTTGTTATCCCAAGTCTGGGCATAACACTGTTTGATAGGTCCTTTCTGATAGGTCCTCATTATCTGACAGCAGCTCCCTGCGAGTCAGGCTCTAGGTACGTATGATGACGTCATGGTCCATATATTGACAGTTACACGTCCCAGAACACAATCTATGTGTCTCGCCGATAGGCACTAACGCCGACTCATGAAGTATTTTTTCCAATGCGGACTATGACATAGGCACGAATATAAGATTATGGAGTCAGAATACAAACTAAATAAGACCACTTTGTAGTCCCTTGTTATAGCGCCTCTGGCTTGCGACATGTTCATAGTCCTTTCATTGATGCTGACATGACCTAGACCAGGATTGTTCGGTGTATTCCCCTCAGGGAATATTTTCGATGGCACATGACGCCCATCCACTCCTGACAGGCAGGGTTCTCCATGTGGTAGATTGGCTTGAAGCGCTCAGAAAACAAGAGCCTGACAACGATCTGACCAGTGCAGTTGATGAGTAGCTAGGGAAGTGTTTCCTCTGACCTGGGAAGCGCTCCGATGGCTTTGCTCGCACCCACCACGACTGGGAAGTGCTCGCTCTCATTCCAAGCCCTGGCTCCCTCTGCCCCAGTCATCTGCCCAATCCTCACTGAGCTCCCTCGGACCTTCCCCTCAAGTGAGAGCAATAGCTCTTCACATGCCCACTTCACTTCCGGGTACCCAAACTCAGCTGTTGATGTGCTCGGTAACGGGCAGTGCGCAAATGAAACTAGTGTCTAGATCGTCAATCTAGATACTAACACACACACACACACACACACACAATCACCAATATTAAGTTCGAGGGTGAGTACGATAGAAGCACTCGTGGTGTATGTAGATTTCGATAATCAATTGGGTTTTGCTTTAAAACAACTTCGATTCAAGTCTAGAAGTGTTTACACGAGATACACTAATCGCGATAGCGAGGTATATGGACATGGGGGTTTTGTAAGGTATAATTTGAGTGGCTTAGACTCACAACAACTTCATCTAGAAGAGCTGGTAAGGCTTTAACTAGGGAAGCTTTAACAATCAGACAATCAAAGACCTAGAGGTCTACAAAGAGCGTAATTGCTCTGGAGTACATGGACTCGATTACAACACAAGCACACGCACTTGCAACAAAGAACTGAAGTTCTACAAAGAGTACACAGACTCTACAAAGAACACACAGGTCCTGGCTTCAAGTACGAGACTTGCAAAGAGTACACAGACTCTAGAGTACACTGACTCATTAACTGTTTGAACTTAAATCATTCTAGGGCTTATTTCACTTCAACTAGGCAACATCTTTGGTCTGTGGTCGACTTAGCACGTCTAGATCACTTTAGTTGGTGAGAGAGCACGAGGCCTTTGTATGCGGAGCAGTTCAATTAACTAGCAAGGCACAAACGCGGGGACGACTCTTCTTCCTACTTAGTTCTTCTAGATTACTTATAGCCACCCTTTTGGGGTTGACTTGGTAAACTTAATTCACTTCAGTCGAGGATATGCGATTAAACCAGTGATTGATTAGGTAGCTATAAGGCTACTAGCACAAACACGGGGGAATGCTTTCCTGCCATTATGCGTCTAGTCGCTGCTAATTTATACGATTTCTAGCCTAGGTATAGGAGCTTGTATCTAAAAGTAATTATGGTACGAGCTTTGGGTATCAATACAAACGATGAGTAATTAATTTACAAGTATTGCACCATTCCGAGGTTTCTATTCAGTTGTGCGGAATGACTAGTAGTCATTCTATTGCCGAGGAGTGCCCTACTGGTCCATAGGAACCCCTCACTTCTCCTTCATGCCTTGTCACATGGATTCTCATTCAATACTACGGCTTGCACAGTATTTCGAGGGTGTAACCACCGATCGCGATCGATTGTCGGACCGAGATTGTATTGCTTCGATCAGTATGTGATCTTAATTAGCTATCTCAGTGCCAAGCATCGGTTATTCAGTTATTCCTAGGTTTAGTCATGTTCTAGACTAAGTTCATTTTACTGTGTGTATCGTTGTGGACTTAGCAATCCTTTTCTAGGTTTATTCAAGTCGTCAAGATGACAAGTAATCTAGTCCTTCTGTGTTCTGCTTTATTGTTTGTATCTCATCTCAATGTGTCCCTTGGTTCCGACTGTAAATAGTCTTGTTTTGGGCAGGGAATAGCATTCAATGTTGAAGGCTTATAGAGTTGACTCATCTAGATGTCACTTCTAAGTCTGTTCCGACACTGTACTGCTCACTATCTTATGTAGTATACTAGCTATCAGTGTAAAGCCTTCACTATAGCTCTCTGTACCACTTGTAGACTGCGCTATTTGATAGAAAATCGCAAAATCTATGGGTAGCCTGATACCAAGCGTATCACCGTCGACTCCGGTGGGACAGGTTGCTCTGGTATTAGCTGCAAGGGATACTGACCAACAACAGCAATCGATGACACAAACAGGACGTGCACGTCCTTCGCTGATGACCTCTGGGCTATCTTGACAAGGTTGACGAGTCCTCAAACATGTCCCTCAAAACTGTCCGATCCTCGGGAAAAGTTGACTGGCCGTGCCTTGTGGATGATATGCTTCACGTTGTCTACACCTTTCAACTGGTCATCGAAGTCGCCGAGGTCAGGAATTTCGAGCATGTGGATCTTGTAACAGTTGATTGTGCCAGCACCACATCTTCTCATCTCCGCCTCCTGCCTCTCTCATCTGCTGCGTCGGTTAATACACACAACGTGTTTGACCCCCGGATCCCTGGCCAACCTTGCTAAGAGGAAACATCCCAAACTTTCCAGTGAGAAGGACCACCTTGCTTCCAAGCATCTCAGCCCGGTACTTCTCCAGCATCTTCTGCATCTGTCCTTCTCTCCTCACTCCTTCGAGAACATAACGGCCCGTCCTCCCTTCCTCTTTTTGCCCACATGAGCCTCCTTGCTGTCGAGTGCCGATACACAAAGTCAGTCTCAAGGCCTACATTCAGCGAGTGTCCAATCCTTCCCTGTATCCTCTCAGCTTGTACATAGTGATTCATTCGACACTTGAAAGAATCTTATATTTCAGGAATGATCTTTCAGTATCTAGGTGACCCATACACCTACTCTGCATCGTTGTAGTTCTTTGCAATCTCCAAAAAGAGGTGTACACATATTCATCTATAGCAGAGAAAGGATCATAGTTTTACTAGTGAAAGATTGGATTTATGTCCTTGCTAAAACCACAATACTATCAACCACCAAAGCCAAACATGTCACAAAATGCTTACATAAAATGTAGTCATTGAGGTAGCTAGATAGAGAAAACCAAGCAAGAATGGTATATATTTAAACCGGTCATAAACTGATACTCTGCTTATAATTCTAACTCCTCAGATCTTGGTGGCACATTCTCCTGCATTTGCGGGAAAGGGTTAGGTATGGACTACTTATTGGGTTGGTGGGACAAACCATTGCCAGACTGACTGTGCTTCAATACAATTGTAATTGCTTTTGAGGCCCATTTGAAATCAGAAGGAGAGGGAGTCCACAGTACAGCATTCTGTGACTTGATAGCATAGGGTGGCTTTAACGCGCCTGATCCTCTCCGACCACTGCTTTGCCGTTGAACAACTTCATCGCCACGAGAAGTACTTCCTGCCCTGTATTCCTAGAGAGGATCGCCTCTGTCGCTTCTGCCTGAAGGGAATCGAAACACTGGAACATGCCTTGCTATTATGTACTGGTAGCAACAATGTCGTCGAGTCACGGACTAAATCATTCCTCATCTTGATCCCGCTATTTCCTACACTCCCTCTCTCTCACATCACCGCAGGAAATGCACGATGGGTTCTTAAGAAATTGATCTTCACCAGTCCAACAATCCATTTGGTAGCCAAGTTCATTTGGGAAATCTTACAGATCTTCGGATCTACCCCCATTTACCTTCCAGACAGTTCAATCCAAAACTCAATGAGCAGCAGTGGCATCCCCGTGGATGCTTAGCTTGTCTCTCGAACCTCTCACATCGCTTGTGATCTACAGCCTGAGACACGGCGAGCTCGTCACCTGTGGGTGTGTTGGATAGTATGGTATTTAGATTTCCTAGCTAGTTATTTGTACCATGTGCCATGGCCATCTCTACAGCAGACCACGTTGTGTAATATGATGATGATGATGATGATGATATCTGGAGGAGAAGTTTCAAATTGTTCGATGGGACCAATTTCTACTGCTTTTGTAGCCACGAAATTTTTGACGAAGCAGACATCTACATCTTGACCATTTGGTACATCGAAGGACATTGGATCCATGCCGGATCGTCCATACTGTAGCTCCATGTATGGAAGCAACTTTGGAGGACCCCTTATGCTGACTAATTCATACTACTCATGCAACCGGGGGATCTTACCCCTAACGTTGCCTAAATTAAGCAACCACCCCACAGGGAACGAAATTTTTTGAGTCACCAGTCACATACTGAGAATTTTGATCTTGTCCAACCTAAGCAACCGGCCCCTCCTTATGCCTTATGGGTGTTGATAATAGGCAACACAACCAACCCCCCTTACACCTTACGTTGCTTCCATACACAGAGCTACAGTAACCAAGTGTAAGTGTAGAATTGTTCGAAAGACATGGATCAATGGAGCCCTCCCCATTCATCAGGCCTTTCTGCGGATGGTACCAAGTATCTGAGTAATACACAGAGAAGTCAGCTTCGAGAAAGAAGAAGCGTCATAGTTGAACATACCGATTGTCAATTTTGAGGCATCAAAATATAAGAGATAGGCATACAGATCGACACCACCATTGTGATGGATCATAAACCCATAGGGATCTTGGTATTGCGCTGTGTCTACAACGATCTCAAAGAGTTCGCCATCTTTTACTGTGATCAGTGTAACTTCGCTATCCACCCCACCCTCATCATGCCATAGTTTGTTCATTGCTATAGTATCAAAATCTGTAGTGGCAGCTGGACTTTTTATAATCAGGCGAGAGGTGAAATGTGCATAGTGATTGATGAAATCTCGGATGTCTGGCATAGCATGGACTGGGCATAGAGAGTAAGGAGGGAAATACGAGGAGAACTCGATCCTTGCACCGGCTCTTTTCCCTTGGTTGAAATAAACAAAGTTTGCCTCTACTGTCAAGCAGATATCCGCGTTGTCTGGGTCTTCGACAGGGATAATATGAACCGTGAGCCGACCAGCCTTATCAAAGCCATTGAGGATAGTCTGCCCCAACCCAAAACTGCGGCCGTCGAAGATGCAAAGAAAGCTGAGACACACAGGTCTCCAATCCAGACTTCAACTAGAAAGTGTTCAAGCTCATCAACAGATAATACCGTTGAGCCTCCCACAAAACGCCTTGTCTTCAAGAGTCGACCGACACCAGTCTCAATGTCGAGCCAACCCATACCATCCCCTGCCCCTACAAGTGCACCAAGACCCAAGTACCCACCTGCATTGACAGATGCACAGAGAACGTGGTTGAGGAGGCAAAGCGGATGCTTCAAGTGTCGACGTGTGAACGTTTTCCATGACATCGACAATTGCCTGTGGGGGTGTCCCAAAGCAGACACTTATCGGGGTATTACACTTGAAGATGGCATTACCCTCACTAATCCAGACAGGAGGGAGAGTCAGGAAGATAGTGGTTGTAGAAGGTGGTATTCCAGAGACGACAATTGTCATGGACATTAAAGAACAATAACGAGGACCTTGAGGAATCTGTTCAGTGTCCTCGTTATTCAAGATATTTTGTTGCTGTACCTATGTGCTTGTTCCTCAAATAATCAGAGTAAATTCTCACACACGAACACGTCAAACATATTCCATCATCAGCCTGTCCATTGAATCGCCCGTAACCGATATATCCAGACCCTGTTCCTTGCACACCCTCAACGTTTTGAGATCATCTGGCAACAACAGGTACCTGGACGTTGAAGTAACATCCGCTGACAACAAGCCCAACGACCATTGATCACAAATCATCCTCGCAAATGAACGGTTGATGAAATTTACTTGCTTCCTCTGCATCCAAATCTAGATCGAGAACACCTGAAGTGAAGGAACAAGATCCTTACAAGCACAAATGGCTTGGAATGTCTCTTCGCCCACATCGGACCACTCCGAAAACATGAACTTGAGTGTTCTGAGGATGGATAAGAGTTCGAGGATGAAGATGATGTTCTCATCAGGGTGTGCATCTGCACACCCGTGATGGTGAGTTCGACAAGGGGGCAGCGGGAGTTTATGAGAAGGCGACAGAGCCCAGGTAGTGTCTGTCTCCGACAGGGTTCGTATGGGCCTGGATCAACATGCATGACCTCAAGCAAAGGTGACTGTAGGTTTTGCAGAAAGCCACCATCACATGTGGAGCCGGGAGAGGATCCAAAGTGAAGAACTCCAGATGTGCTCTTCTGCAATGTCTGCATTCTATTTTTACACGATAGAAGAAAATGTATGAAGATGAGGGGGTGTCTTAATAATGTGGAGGAAATATGGGATTAACTCGCCGCTCAGTCGACGGTCATCAATGTAAGAGACAATTTGGGAGAAGTTCAGGGGTAGCTGCATGTTAGAGTGCACAGAAAAGCCGCATATGTTGATGTGACGTAGTCAGGGCATGTTCCCAAAGGCTCTGACTGCTGCTGTGCAATCATTGCAGAATATAGTAAGGTCTGTGAGGGATGGAAGACGGTCGTAGATGGAGTCAAGATGTGACCATATAAACAGTGGCTCAATGGATAGTTCAACATGACGCCACCTGCAGGAGTTGTCCAAGAGAAGCTGAAATAGCGCCGTGGCATCGTGAAGCCTTACACCGACTTTGACATCATAGCTGAAGGAGAATGATAGTTTGTGGTTGCCTGACCGCTCTAGGGCTTTTTGGAGAAGAGATATGGGATCGCAGAGCTCAATATCACCATTAGCACTTGAAAACGGAATCCACGGGTTGGACCATATGCTTTGGCAGGATGAGATGACAGTGGATCACCAGAAGGAGCAGACATGTCCAAGGCTCCAAGGTGGTCTGGACATGTCAAAAACATCATACCACTCGGTGCATGAGGCTGAGGAAGGAAGGAGTAGGAAGATTTTGGATAATATTTCAGGGGGAAAATGGTGGATGGGAATCCAGATAGACTGCCCATCGATAGTAACGTCTTCACCTTGACAAAGCATTGGCATTAGGGTGCGCAATGTACGATATCAGCTACGTCAATGTCAACAACCAGAATGTGCTTGTGATAGAATGGCAAAACATACATATCTACTTTGGCAGGTTTTAACGAGCACTTGTGAACCTATGGTGACAACCAAAGTGAGGTACATCAATGTGAATCAACCATGATAACTTTTCGAGACATACCCATATTTTATCTGAACCAAATACTCGCTTTTTTGACCATCATCGTCACTGAATATTGAATGTCCAGGAGAAAGGGTACAGCAAATTTCTGCAAAGCCATATGTAGGTGGATATGCAAGAGAAACCCCACAACTGGTGGTGCCGGTGGAAATGAAGAAAAAATCTCCGGCCGCTTACAAAGAATGGAAGTGACATCATCCAGACGCGGCCATGTGATCGGTGCCAACCCATCACGACCTTCTTTCACCTCTGCTCGGTTCTCCCATAAAATTCCGGGGGGTGCCTTCCTCCTTCCAAAGTTTGGCCGATAATCATTCACCTGATTCTTCTATCGCTGCAGTTCCCCAACATAGTCAAAAGGTAGTTCTTTCATCGGCTAGCCGTCTTTGAGCCGTCTGTTCCTTGGAATTCTGCAACTGGCAAACCTGCGAAGGAATACCTGAGTTAGAAATAATGGTAGAGACTCTTTTGGCGACCTGGTCGGCTGTCGAAAAAATTGTTGACGTCATTCTAGCTTGGTGATACACTGCTTGGTTCGAACCACGAATTGCATCCATCCTTTTACTTGTCTGCTGCTAGCGTTCAGTTCACCAGGCTGAAGGCGATGACGTTGAATTTCATCACGACCTAACTTCATGACCGCTGGAGTAGCCGACGCAAACGAAATACAGTAATGACCAGCGAGAGCTTGACTCGGAAAACTTTGAGCGTTATAATTTGGGGGGGTGTTTCCTTAGAGAACACGGGATAGATTGTATGTAGTCTGAACAAAATATTGAATATGTATTCTTGCCACAGAAGTACCAAGTATATCAATCTACAGACAGGTACGTACGGTAACAGCACACTCATAAACCTTACAATAGATCTGGTTCCATAAGGTGGGTAGCCATTTCATAAGTTAGCTACTAGACGAAAAAACAAGTGAGCACATTTTCGCTAAATGGTATGGACCTTCAACTATTGGGTCTGTTGGACAGACCTTCGCCGGATTAAGCACGTTTTGATACGACAGTGATGATTTCTGAAGCCCATTCGAAACCAAAAAGCTCGGTCGGCAGAGACTGTCTAGCCCCCCGTGGTTTAGTATCAGATAAGACAAATTCAGATTGTTCAATAGGCCCGATGTCGATTGCCTCCGTAGTCACCAAAAATTTGAAGAAGCAGACATCTACATCTTGGCCATCTGGGACAGTGATTACCACTGGGTTCACACCATCAACGTGTTGTCCATAACCAAGAGTAATTTTCGAGTTTTTTCTGAGGAATGCATCAACACTGCCTTCCTTCTGGGCCTTCTGTGGGGAATGCCAAGCTTCTGAGTGGCACGCAAAGAAATCAGTGTCTAGAACAGAGCATGCCAAGCAACATACCGATTTCTAATGTTGAGGCATCAAAGTATAAGAGATAGACATGCAGATCGACGCCATAGTTGTTATGGATTGTAAATCCATAACAGTCTTTGGATAGTACGACCTCAGCGAGTTCGCCATTCTTGACCTTCCTTAGTACAACATCACTATCTCAGTCAAACTTGCCACGTCTGACAGCCTGTAGTTTGTTCAATTCGATGCGGGCGAATTCTTTCATTGAACCCAGACCTCCCGGCGACAGGTGAAAGATGAAATGCGCAAAGCGATTGATGAAATTTTGGATGTCAGCCAAGGATGTGACTGGACAGGGAGAATAAGGGGAGAATTGAGAGGGGAACTCGATCTCCGCCCTCAGTCTCTTTCCTACGTGAAAAGAAACATCGTTTTTTTCCACCATTAAGCAGAGATCCGCATTGTCTGAATTTTCAGCGACGTCATGAGCAACCGTGATCCCGAATTCAGAGTTTTCTGTGCGAATACTGTCCAGGATGCACAAGTCGTTGCAATAGATATTAAGTGCTGGGGGACCAGACACTTTCCTCAATCGTGCATACCAATAGAGCCGTTCGTTATGCGGCGAGTTGAACATGGAGGAGTGGGGAGGAGTAATCAGAAGGTGGGAGATGTGGTCTTGGACCTCGGTCACCCTCAAGGTCGCAAGAATATCCTTCAGATTCGGGTGGGATGAATCAGACTTGAATATTTCGAAGGTTGAATCATTCGTGATGCCATGAAGGGACCCGGCGGACATAATAAGACGACCGGTTGAAGGCAAAGGGGAACAAGGGATCATAAAGCTACCGGCAGGAGCTTGCCAGCTGTCGAACAAATGTCGACGGATATGCTTTCCATCCCAGTGTGGTGTCTGGCTGATCCATCGGCTTAGCTTAGAGTGATAAAAGTTAATTCGATAAGTACTCACTAGTCCGGCATGTTAAGATGTTTCATCAATGAGTCGTATGTAGGAGGGAGATCCCCTGAGGCGAAATGCTTCAGGGACTTGAGCAAAGCACCTGTAAAAATGCCTTGTTCGTCTTCCTCCCGCGCATATTCGTTGCACCTGCAGGCTGCCAGGAGAATATGCGAGCCCCAAACAGAATTTGAAAATCCTGATTTGATGTCCTGGTACAATCTAGTCCCATATTCATGTGAATAGATATCTTCGTCGCAACTGGGCAACAGTTTTTGATGTTCTTTAAAGTTCCGTATGCGCGAGTCTTTTGAGGCACCACGATTCATTCCGGCGGCATGACAACAATCGAGTATCAGCATCTGAAAAGGCATCAGCTATTTGCGTGCATCCTAGGATCTGCAACGTACAATGTTATTCCCTTTCGCTATTGATAGATCAAGGAGAAGCCGGCTGATTGTTCGATCAGGGATCCCTTCAATGGCTTTGCCATTGGCGTCCAGGGCACCTATATCGGCAGGACACAACATCTCAATAATGTTCTCGTCGGTAGATACCCAGTCTGTCCATGTGGCTGGTTTAGTGGCGAGAGCCCTGTGCCCAGCGAAGTATATGATGATTGCAACTTCGCCTGGCACTATTTTTGGATTGCCCTCGAGCTGTCTGAATCGATCGATAATAGCCGATCTTGTGGCCTGCTCGTCGCGAAGGTTGATGATATTATCTGCAGCAACACCCAGGTCTGCAAGAAGATAATTCTTGAAGTTGTCGGCGTCCTTAATGGCACCTAATAAATTTTCGTTTGGTACCGATTCGTATTTGTTGATACCGATGACAAGCGCGAATGTTTGGTGCTTGTCCCTACAAGACTAGTGCCCGTCTTCGGCAGATCAGACCTTGCTTGTTTGAGGTTAGAGTCAATATATAGAAAGGAATGTCTGTTTACAGAGACACAGAGGCACAAATGAATGATCTAATTATGATTTTGGAATTTCATCATGTGATATCACTCTAGGCGCATTATCTTTATAAAGAAGTCCCGACACTCTCAGGATTATATAATTACATTCCAGACTTAAACTTAAAGTCAGACCTTAAATCTTTATATTGTACTGCATTAAGTGGATCTGTCTTGTACACTGTACCATTTCAATCTGTTTGTCAAACATGTGTCTAAGGACCTCTTGATAGCAATAAATTTCAGTGACCCTGTGAAGTGAAGCTCTTAGTAATTCATAACATGTAACAAGCCTTTTTGAGAGATACTGTACCATTTGAATCATGTTGAATGGCTTGTGACATGTGTGACATACTCAGATCTCACTGAATGATTGAATGTGAGGCTAGAGACTGGGACATTCATATGAAACATGAATACTTTTCATATTGAGGTCTGGAAGTCTATATCCACTTGGAGATAGAGAGATGGAGGACAGCAATACAAGATACTGTTCAATTTCAACCGCAGCTTCACAGTGTGTTACATGTTATGCTTTATAGTGGCTGGGCCATGGCTTCATGAGATCAAGTTATGTGTTACAGGTTATGAATTTAGCTTCGTTTGCAATTTGGTAGAGTATGGAAGCCCTCAAAGCGGCTCAAGGCTTTGAAGGTATGGGATATTTAGATATTTTGTTGTATTACTTGTATATACCTTCTGCATCAGAAGGACACATGTAGGAGGCAGAATTTCCAAATTTTTACAAGAAAATTAGACCAAAATTGGGCTGTTTGGTCACCAAGATCCCATAGCTTCACAAAACCCTGTTACACATTATGCATTACCAGGAGCTTCACTTCATTGGTCCCTGTTACATGTTATGTGAATTAATGGTCAAAATTAAACAGTATATCAAGCAATGAGGCTTTTTGGATGATTTACCAAAGTATATATTAGTACCTAAGTAGAACATTTTGATAGAAATAAAAGTGATGAAGTAGGACAATGTAGAGAAAAATTTATGTTATCAGGGTCCAGATGGAATTTATCTATTTGGGGAAGCCTGATAATAAAATCTCATATCTGAGACATCCATTGGTGGATTGGGAGGTGGGTAATTTGGTGGTGGTGGAATATAGAGATTCTGTATACGAGAAGGTAGGATTAAGACAGGATCTGGTCGGGGCAAAATTGGAGAATCGGGTCTAATGACCAAACTTCGTGATGATCCCTGAATAAATTCGGAATGTGGGAATGCTCGAAACTCTGTCAAAGAGGAGCTTTTGTCGGTTGATGTAGTAGTAGTTGTGATAAGATTATCTGGTATCATATAGGAGTAGATAGATGGAGACGGTGAGCAGTCTGACATATCATCTTCTCTGTCGACTGGAAGTGGATGCAAATTAATGCAGGAATTCTGATGAGGTGGGACTATATGAGTGTCGAAGGATTGTGACTGCCGATAATAGCGATTAAAGAAGTAGTAGATGGTAAGTCCAACAAGGACGAATGCTGGTATAATGAGGAGGGAAAAAGATGCAGATGTGTTGTCTGGCATCAAGATAGTCAAGGTCACTAAAGACGTTTACCGATTTATTCCGCATATCAAGTTTTTTATATGACCTCATACCCACCAGTTCTAGCCTGGGCGTGGTCTAGCACAGGACTGCAAGAACCTGGCCTGACTCCAATTCACATGGGAAATTCTGATATTCAGGATGACCTAATTATGATTACAGGACTTCATCATGTGACACCACCCTACATATATTATCTATATAAAGGAATCCCAACTACAGAGTGTCACATTTATCTCCACACTGTAGGAGGTCTAAACTTAGTGTGAACCAGAGTTGTATAGGGGTTATGCAATAAAATTCAATGTTCACTAGCATGAGACTGAGTTCAAGAGGGAGAATGTGGGGTAGATAGTCATGGTTATAGCTACAAACAAGCGGAGAACTATGGGAACAGCATCCGAACATGCACATGGTTGTAAAAGGACCGGACCATGTCAACACTCCAAACAGCCTTTCCAAAATTGGATGCAGCCATTGACTTCGGCCAGCTGCAAGTCATCAAAGTCAAGTTGGAGCCGGCAAGTAGAGCCATTGGAGGCCTGAGTCATTTTGGTGACTTGGCTCAATCAAACTCTGTCTCAGCTTGGTGACTTTGAGTCAAGCTGTGGCAACACTACCTTGACGAATAATTTGCCGACTGAACACTCGGCGTAATGCATAACATTCAAATGAACACTTCGTAATAATCATACAGTAGAACAGTTTCTTATCTACGATCCATCTATCTTAAGGCTTTGCACCATACCATATATAGTATACAACTGTATGGAGGACATCCGCGAACTGTTAGAATATTGTATAAATGGTAAGCTTTTGTCATTTTGTATCGAGACAGCTCAAAAAAACTCACTAATAAGGTCATTTTCAAGTACCCGTATAGTCCAAAATTGACTAAATCTCTTGACGGTATGGGTACGGTCGTACAACCGTACTACACAGTGACGGTGCAAAGTCCTAATCTATCTATCACTTATTCTGCTCGATTTACTTGCAACTCACAATATACAATCAAAGCTGGTACTCTGCATTAACGAATTGTAATGCGTCATTCCGGCTGCAATGCCACCATTCATAGCTACTACGACACCTTCATGCAGTCATGAAGTTAAGTGAAGGAGTCTGAGAGGAACATCCTCAGAGGATGGCGTGAGGAGACCTGCACTCGAGACTGAAGCTAAAGAATTGGATACTACATCTTTAATATGGATGGAAAAGTCTTGGCTTTACATATGTGTATGCTGCGGCGGTGGTTTGATATGAAGCACATTCCAATGGCACAATTCCCTCTGACTGCGGTTTAGTACGTTATCAAACCAATAGCAAAAATCTCTGAGACTGCGAGTACAATTGCTATAAGTAGTACGGAACATAGCCGGCAATTGGATGTATGAGAAAGTTCTAATAATTATAATGCAAGATAATCATGCAAGGGGTTCCCGGCCCGTTGTTCCGGCACATCGGGTTGGTTGGTTAGTCAGTCAGTCAGTCGGGCTAATGAACGCTTAAAATTTTTTTTGGGTGCATGTCTTTACATGTCTTGTAGAGGTCTTAGCTTGTCAAAATGTGAGTGAAAGTGTAGCAAATACACCTTACTACAATGTATCCTAAAGATTTGGCCTCCTGGGCTTCATATGAGGTGTTGCCGTGAACTTCCCGAGGATAGCTGGAATATGGCAATACCGGTAAGACCGGATACATGGAGTTACCGGGTGGCTGTGTGATGACCAATGCTATTTGTTTCGCCTTATGTGGTATGTTGTTCCCATGATGGTCAGTTGGTCACCCCATTGAGGGCTTAAAAATAAATGAGATGCGATGTACTTTCCTGAAAATTTTGAAACTCCTTGTAATCATATTATGATAAGCTGTGATTACTAATAGAGAATAGATAACATGATAAGATAAGTTGATTAGATAGTATAGATGTGATAATCATAATTACAGAATCAGAATCATGTTTCAATAAAAAAGAGATGAGACGAATAAAAATTTCTAACTCCTAACTGAGAAAATTTTCAGCATATGCCTCAATGATTTATTATAGTTATTACTTGTGGTATTGCAACTTAGGCATAGATGGTTCACTATTAGTCATCAATACTTCCTGATGTTCTAAGAGAGATCATTGGAGACAACTACGACCTTCATTACTATGATAAAGAGGATTGAGGAGGTACTATCAATCTCTTTGTTCCCTATGGAGAACTCGCTAACTATTCTGCTAGATATTTCACCCTGTTACTTCTCAATTCTGATTTCTTTCTTTCATTTGATATTACTTACCACGCATTTATACCCCCAGACAATTTTGTTTACATCTCCAAACCCTACTACTACATATTTATTACTGAGCCAATGGAATCTGACAACTTTTATGGCCACATGTTGACTTGTAAACCAAGCTCAAAAGAAAAAGCAAGGCCTACAGTGCTTGACAATGAGCTTTGAACTGAGAATTTGGACACTGCTGAAAACCAAGCAATTATGCAAATTATTTCGGTCCTTTTATTTTTGGGTTTCCGACACTCAAGCAAAGTTAGATGGGACTCTTCTTCAGAAAAATGTCACAGCATTTTGGTTATACCCATATATTTCCCGAAACAGGCCAGAATTCCAAACATTAATTCATGGAAGTGGTCATTCTGCAGATCCTAGCCAATATACCAAAAAGATGTCAAGAGTAGAAGAGGATTCTGAATCTGATTGGGATCAAGTTGAATAAAAGAGGAAAAAGCCAAGGAAAATCACCAACATTGCATACACGTAATAAGGCAACGGATTATCTTATCCTGCACAACACGTAACAAGATAGGCATTCATTCCACCCTGCAAATACAATAGAGTAATAGAAGAATTCTTATACTCTTTTTGCTGCGTAGGTAGCTGATGACCCTCTTACACGTGTCGCAGCAATTGGCAAAACCGCAATTTTCATTCCAACGCTCAATCCAACGGCCATCTACTCAGACCTCACGCTAATTCCATCATGCACCCCTCTACACAATGCCACACCCAAGTCACCTTGCAGGTTCGAGCCCACAAAATCGACCATAACCCTTCACAACCACCCGTCCAGCACACTGGCATGGTTAACTTTCATGATATGGAGATTTTTCATGTTCCCTACAGCCCTTGTCCTAGTCCCAACGCTGTACGCTATCCATGTCCTCTTAACCCCACTGCCACTATAGTGTCATACTCCTTCGTCTTTCAAGCTTCAGTGGAGAAAGTAAAACTTCCCCTGATTCGATGGATGTCAAAGGACAGGGTCGCTGTTTTTGACTACATCTATGACACTGATGTGTATGGAACGGGACAAGTCCAATCGCTTGACTATCTGGATGGGCAGTATGGACTTATTAAAGTTGCCTTCCAGAATTTCAAGATCGGGGAAATCACCAAAGTGGAGTTCTTCGTCCACATCCTTGTCCCAGTCAACAAACTCGCACTGACGCAGATACAAAAGTTCAAAGTCTCTGCTCTCCAGTTCCGAGACCGATACTTTCAGCAGTTGTCAGTTATTTTACTCGAAGATCGAGTCGATGACAGGCAACCAGTTGAATACATCCCCTATGGTCCACACGTTGCTCATGAAGGGCCTTTTGTGATGACACCTATTGGGCTAGCACAGCCTCAGCATCAGGAGCATTCACACCATGGGAAATTGTATTGTGATGTGGGAGTCCAAACCCCTAAGCATAGGGTGACATGGGCTGACGTATAGGATTTAATATTTGGTGACTTTCTTGAATCATACATTTTTCTTTTTGATATATTTGTTCCAAGAAATTATGGTACATTCTTCTATCATCTACTATGATTACACCCCTCCCAGAAAACATGCATTCTCTTTTTTTTTTTTACATACCATGGAAAAGACATACTATTATTTATATACAAGGACTTAGGAGTAGCCACACAATTCTATAAAATTTCAAGATTTATCTTGAAAGCACTCTTGACAACTGGGGACAGTTTATTTCTTTGTTCACTGCAGATGTCAGGCTGAAGCCAGACTTAACAAGGGAATATTGGTAATAAAGGAGGGAGTGTAGAAGGAATAGAAGTGTAGAGCATACGATCAAGCCAGTACTCACACAGGCAGGAACCAGTGAGAACACAAGCTAAAGTCAGTACATGCTGCCTAGAACCAGTGTAATATGCACTGGTCCAACACAGCTAATCACCGGTTTGCACAAACCTAGGTATAAACAATAGAATAGTATAAATATGTGAAAGTAGGAGTAGAAAGAATTCAGAGACAGTTACCCCACCAATTACACCACAAGATTACAAGACCTGAATATAGCCTGGGCTTGAGCCTGAGGCTTGGGCTTTCAAAACATGAAGCCTGAGCCTGAGCCTGAGCCTTCAACAAGCCCACCCCTATGGCTCGGCTTTTCAGGGCCTGGCTTGGCTCAGCCCGGGTCGGCTTAGGGCTTCAGGCCGGGCCTTTCAAATCACTAAGCATGACACCGGTATGACCCAGACAACTCGGACTGTACACAATCTAAGACTGACAGTGCCGGCAGCTGTGGCAACATATAAATGAAAGTTTTGAAATATGAATATCAACGAGGTACTAAGGGAAGAAACGAGTATATCATAGACCCCATACACATAAAAACAAAGATGTTTAATACGAGTTTTTAAGTTACATGTACTACAAACCACGACCATCTTTTTCCGTGTTTAGAAGATAGATGTCCAGTATACTTTCAAAGATAGTATCGGACCATTCAGCGGAAATGCTGATAGCTGCCGGTCTCAGTCTGATTGATCTACGGGTTGAATTATGGAGTGGCCAGGTAATCGTGAATCCTTTTCCATGGCGCTGGCAATAGTTGGTGAACCACTGTTTGACTTGATGCGGTGTTCTGTGACTAAATTCAAGACATTGCAAAAGGTAATCAACGTAAAGACTCACCGTTGAATACGAACAGCGATGAGTTGCGTCCAACAGGTGGACGGATGAGAGGTGATATTGTGATAGATTTTCTCCTGCAGCGCATGACTGATAATTAGACTCCTTGATACCGAGGTTCTCCTGTATCGAGCCACGGGGTAGTGCATTGCTGCTGTGAAATGCTCTGGTCGCAAAGATCCTAGTAATGACCTGTTTACTGTTAGGTTTAATGAGACATCGTTGGTCGGAGAGTGAATATTAACAGAATGACGAAACGCTACCGGTGAAAGCTTGGGACTCAACAGCAGACGGCGAGAAACTGTCAAATTGAGAGTGCGACCCAGAGATCAAAATAATTGGTACGGTGTGCACGCGACCGACGCTTTGTGTTGAAGGAGGGGACAAGCTGGGACTGTGAAGAACGTCATGAAAGATTTTCGAAAGTTTCGATGGTGTTTCACTTTCAGATGCAGGGATAGTTGTGTGTTTAATAGAGCCGTCGTAGTGCTGGAGATATATGTAAAAAGTGCCAGATGCGTACTCGATGTACCGGATGTGATATCCGCCTCCGTAAAGGCACAAATACGGTACATTGGGGGATGGGAGACTGTCACCTAAATAACGAGCTGCAGCGAGGAGGGAGCTGACAGTGAGATCGTCGCCAGTCATGAAGGTATTCTTTGTAAAGCCTGAGAGTGGTTAGCAACGTATCTCGACACTCGATGAGGTTTGAGTGTGGTGTATCGCTTCGGAGTGTATGGAGGAAGGGTACGCGGAGATAATTGATTGCCTTACACGTCAATTGTTTGTTCAATTACCCCATGATGCCAGCATAGGTTACCGGATTCCAATACTTTTCTTCGGCGCCAATATGCGTTAGGATAATCCACAAATTCTAGATTACGGATCGAGTTCGCCAGAAACATCAACAAAAACATTGCTTCCATTTTTTAGAATGCCACCGTCTATCTCCTGTTCTAGACTCAATATTGTATTTGGTGAATATGGTAGGATGGTCATCTATGGTCGTGGAATATTGCGGATAGTCCTGAGGAGATATGAATATGTAAAGGAGCCGTCAATAGAAAGACTCACATGCTACATTTATCTTCGGAGGGTTCTCCATGTGCGACAGTAACCCGCCCATGTGCGACATCGGTTTTGAAGAACTCCGAACATTTTTTTGATATTTCCGCTGCAGAAACTTTGGTGTGAACCACAGGGATGATGACTACAGAGACCCGCGCTTCTAAATGCCTACGACAGAGCAGTGGACTCTTGATACTTGACCAGAGATCAGACAGATCATCCGAATTCAAGCCTAGCATGTCAATACTGATAGAAATGTATTCCAAGTTTGTCGAATTTAGGCGCCGGAAGGAACGCCTTAACATCGGGATTTGTATCTCATCACATTGCAATTCAAACCGGGTGAGACTTTCACATATGTTCGTGTCAATGTAATCTTCCGGTGCCAGCGGACCGCCTGCATTAGAAGGGGAAAAACAAATGCGCAACAGAACGAAAGAATGATTATACCTTCAGCGACACATTTCAATTCTTCTAGGGCCTGGCCTGATGATTTGATCAAGGCGTTCAGGAATGAGAAACACTTGTACATTATTGTAACATGAAGTACGCGAAGTCTGGAATGGCCGAAGGCATCCATCCAACGGTAGAATGCTCCGGGGCTGTGAAAAGATCCGAAGTTGAGATCGAGTTCTCGGACTTTCCACGGAAGGCCCGGGGGCTGTACGCCCTGTGTTTGCGCTGGTCTGTCTGGAATGAAACCGTTAATTGTCAATGATGTCAGTGACGGCGTGAAGTAGATCAGATGAGAGAAGGATTCCGTGGATATGTAACAGTCCTGCAATAGAATTCTTTTAATTTTGTGTGTAACTGGACGCATTTTATGTAATCTGCATATATAGCAGCCTTTGATATTAAAGACAGAGACGTTCGGAAGCATCATTAACAAACAGAGTAAATGTTGTTTGTCGCTTTGTTCCCAATGCACGAAATCGTACGAAAGCTCATGTACAAACGGTACAATGTCCGGAGCCTTTTTCAAAAAAGACAGGTAACATTCTGGACTGCGTTCACTGCCATTGTCATCTGCGCTACGCATACGCCCGTATAGAACCAGTTCCTGGAAAAGAAGTTTTCGACTGCTACGCAGCATGTATCTATTGAGTGACACGTATTGTTTTGCTAGTCTAAATAATAAACTATGAGTGTATACATGAAAAACAAGCCGTGATCCAGACTGACCCAAAATCCAAGCACAAATATCCGAATATTTCATCAATCAGTTCCTGAGGTATAGTAGGATAGCCAGACCCTCCGTTGCTTGCAAAGTGTTTATCAGATGGACGAGTAGTCATTGAATGTAGCAGATGCTACGAATCAGATAGACGGCTGAGGAATTTATAGAAGTGATAAAGGTGATACGTCCAATTGGATCCCAGGATGACATCATAACATACGTCATTACCGCCGTCTTTTATAACCGGTGGTGGCAGTTCAGTTTGAACACCCAAACCTGGAAGCTTGAGATGTCTGACGGTGCTGATATTCCTTGGGAAATTATATCTCACATAATCTATCACAGCATCATCGATTGGCCCTCTTCTTTTCACGTTCTATCTTTGCTTTGCCGGGGCTCTCTCAAGGTTACGCGTCCTCTGGTCTGGGGAACTCTGACTGTCAATCGTTTTCATGGTATGAAGCGCGCACCTAGCATGTTAACATGGTTTCGAAAACAACGTCACCTTATCCCTTATGTTCGTGCTCTTATCCTCTACTGGGATCCTGCAGAGGAAAAGGAACTCATGCGGCTACTCAGCTTACTTTCTGCTGTTGAATCTTATGAGATCATGGGATTCAATTTCGAAATGTCTACTCGCATCATCGGACGTATGCTGAGTGCCCACAGCGTCCATCTTCACCATTCTATATTCCACTCTGAGCACTTGTTGACAATGCTAACAAGAATGCCGCATTTGACTCGTCTGGTTGTTAACGGTGGAGTCTCTACTGTTGACTCATGGAACTTGCAAACACAAGCGAGAGATACCATCCTCCCAGCTTTCAAACCGTATTTTGTGTCTCCATTGAAATATATCGACCTCGAATCATCGGTACCTAGTATTTACTCTCCATTTGAAACGATCTATTTCCTGGGGATGTGCATACCATCTTCTTGCTTTCCATTTTTATCGACGCTTCGTATCAGTCTACCTGCTCACGAACTTACCTGTCTACCCGATCTTTTCAATAATATCGGGGGTACTGTTACTACTTTAAAGTGGTCGTTACCTGAACGTATGTCCTTTTCATTATTGTCTCGGGTTCTGACTTACACGAATCTGGAGGTTTTACTAATGTCCCTTTACCGATGTCTCTCGCCAGTCTGATTCAACTAAGATACATTGAGATTGACTGTTATTCTTCGCATGTTCCTACAGTCTGTAGAACCTTGCAGAGTACATGCTCGACGATCAAGACGATCAGTATCTGCGTGTACTATGAAGAATCCAGTGCGACCGTACCACTGGCCTGGAAAGATCTTTCAGCATTCTATACTGAACCTTCATCCTTCAACGAATTAACCATTCGCATCACGAGCAAAAAGCATCTCCTTGATCCTGTTCTTCGATTTCTGGTACATACGACCGCATCGTTTCTCTCTCCTTTGTTTTACGGAAGCAGATGCGTAGTTGAAGGCTGTTCTTTGGTCGATCAATCATCCCTCCATTTACAAAATGTCGCTCAAATTGAACGAATGTCGTGGACGATCATTCGCCGATGCTTCATTCCTTCATCATTAGAGACAGCCGTAGATGTTGATCCTGTTGTGGTTTGCATGCTCGTGGCAAAGAGGTACAAATCTAACATGCTGTGGTTCAATGGCGATTGATAGCTATTTTAGCAGCGATGGTATGTCCACTAAGTATACTCCAGAAAACATCGTAAGGGAGGCAGATTTGTAAGTAACAATGCAAACTATGAAGCCTGAACTAACTCCTTTTCACAGTGAGTGCTTGTCGGAGGAGATTTGCCACACTGAATTCTTTATTGTAGAGAGGTGAGACGACTTCGTTATTGTACACGTATGATAAGAACTCATATTCCGTTAGCAGGAAGATGTTATTAGGTGTCAATATATAAATTCATTTCTTGGTACATGATTCTATCTAAGCATGTCATCGGTGACGCGAAATTTAACTACTCTGAATCGCTGGATAACAAAACTTGACATTCCCGTTCTCTTCATTGACCAGGAAATAATCTTCGTACTCTTCACTAACACCAGCAAGATTCACCAATGACATCTGGGAGACGTGTAAGGTAGTCATCGCAATCTCTCCTTTCTCATGGACACAACGAAGGAGGTGCCATAATTGCATCAACCGTCTACCATCATCAAGAATAACTTCTACAAAGAGTCGCATAGGTGCTACTGCGTGAACGGATCTATATGTTTTGATCATTGCTGCAATGGACGATTCATGGCAGCGAACCCTGACTTCGATTAAAAGTTTACATTGGCTAAGATCGATATACCCAATCAGGCTAGCACCTGCGCGTGGAGTCATTGGGCAGAATCTAGTGGTGTAAAATAATAACATACCCAAAAATGTACATTCAAACTCTTCAAGGCGCCCACAAGCTCGCAGGAGTGTACCGATCCCTTTAAAGTTTTGGTACGCCGCAGAGATGTGAAGTGTAAGCAAGTTGGAGGGTTTTGTACCAATAAACCAGTCGATGAAAGGTGGATCCGAAGCATTTCCAACACCTTGTAGATCAAAGAATAGCTCTTTCAACTGAGCCCTGCGATTACCTATTTCCGGGGTAATGGACATCTCTTTGATGAACTCGCAGGGACCAATTAGACCGAGAGCTTCAATGGACCGCGCTGATTCTAATAGCCTATTTAATGCGCCAGACCCAATACGACAGTCATATAGGTATATATGCTTGATACGATGTATTGCTCGCCCCAGTCTCTGCAATGTCTCGAGATTTGTGTTCCACACAGTAAATCTCCATACATTTGGCAAAGAGAGTAAGTATTTCATCGGCCGTTCCTCTTCTTTGAGCCATACCGGGTGACGATAAGATACCGCTCTGACGTACTTGCGGATGTGAGGGTGAGCAGTCAGAAAAGTAGAGTAGTCAGATGGTGAACGGCCCCGAGCACTGTAGAGGAGCAATCGCTTAAAAAGTTGTAGCCTACAGAACTCCAGGGTATTCATATTCACTGAAGCGAATTTCCTTGCTCCTCTACAAACGTCGCAAGTTCAGGTCAACGATTTACAAATGAATGTTTTTGGCAAAGTGGACATACTCAAAATCCTGGCAGAGTAGGAAGCAGATACTATCTACCAGATCTAAAGGCAAGAATTTAGCAGTCAAGCTGTTTGAATGGATTTGCATTCTCGTCATCTACTACCTTGGGCTTACCCTTTTATAAACGGGTGCGTCATTGACATCATATTCTTACGTCATTGTTCCCATCCGGGCGACGAGCTCCTGTTATGGATGAGGTTCTATTGTTTATGACGTAGTGATCTATATTCGACACTCACGAATAATATAAATACCACGGATCCATTACTTGTAGAAAATTTGTTAAAACATGACCTCGCACTCTTCACAATATCATGATGGCCCATCTGTACGGGACATATTACAGTCTTATACTATGACAGAAATTCAGGAAGCATCTGTTGGCGTTACAAGAATTTTAACGCCTGCCAAACGCAAGAAACGAGTATTATTGGAATTGATGGAATCACTGGACCATGATACGTGGATATGTATAGAAGAAAACCTTATGGCGTTGAGGAGCCCATCAGAAAGAAGAAAATGTCAGAGAACGGAGGTTTCTAGAGCAGAACAATCAAATATCTCCGGTCCTGCGAATTCAAGGGTCACATTGAACTCGTCGTTCAGCATGAACGGACCAGGCTCGGCATCCTCATGCGATATAGAATCTCTTCTATCTAGTGACTTTATGCGGACCACTGATAATGCCCATATTCTTACCTGTATCGCATCGTATATTGAGCACACGGGAAATGATTACTTGACATTCGTGGCCTGTTTTGTTTGCGCAAAGAATCTGAGGCGTGGTGGCATGCATTTTGTGCCATTTGAGGAAATTCCTCATCGCTATTTGCTAAGACCGGTCAAGACCCATTATGCTCATAAGCTTTACGACGGACTTCTGGTGAATGAGAGTTCAGTACCATCGGGTCCAGAACGTAGGACATACATTTGCAGAGATTGTTATCGATACTTAAAACACGCAAAGCTTCCGCCATTATCTCTGGCGAATGATATGTGGCTAGGCGACGTTCCTATAGTATTAGATATCTTATCCCTGCCAGAGAAAGTTTTGATTGCAAGATATTTTTCTGCCGCTTACATTGTCAAGTTATATCCAAAATCCCGGAAAGGTAGGTGACAGTGTCCGGACATGTTATATAACACGTTGAAGGGCAACGTGTTTGCCCATGCCTTGAGTCCTACTGCCGTCGCTAGCATGGCAGCGGGAAATAAGCTTCCTCACAAAGTTGATGTTCTTCCCAGCCTTATCGCAGTGGCTTTCGTCGGTCCAAATAAACGCCTGGCTCGCAGTTTTCCTGAAATTCTGCACGTTCGGCGAGGACGAGTGCTCGACGCTCTCTTTTGGCTGAAACAGAACAACCCTATCTATAGTTCAGTAGAAATCTCACTGGACCATGCAGCGTTGCTACCCGAGGATGATGTGCCGATGGAACTGGTGCATACTGCCAGGTATATGGCATCCAGTGAAGAATCAGAAGATTCTCTCGAAGGTGTGTTGATTGTTATGAATACAGTGTCCCTCTGTCTCATGGATTATATTCAGAAAGGCAACCTTCGTCTGTCAATGATGGTATGTGTTATCGATGTCCTTGGAAAACATTGTTCAATAGATACAATAATTCTGTAGTTGAACCGGATGTTTTTTTGATGCAGGCGACTGGAGTAGTGGATGTTGATGGAAACGATATTCGTGAACATGATATTATGGCCCATGGAATGTCCAATGTTAGCAGAGGATCTCAAGAAGGATACGATGTGCTGCATGGAAGCGCTTTTATCAATGAATATCCATGGATTAACCTCACAAACGGAGAAAGTACGGACGGTGGCGCCGAAAATCCGAATTATCTGCTTGGTGCATTCCCATGGCTATTTCCGTATGGACAAGGCGGCTTGGAGGTAGCTCGACGCATTGACGTCTCTTATGAGGAACATGTTCGTTGGGCCATTCAATATGTAGACCGGCGATTCAGGAAGGACATACATTTCCCCTTTCAAGTCTTTGGCGTGCTACAAAAAAGACGCCTCTGTCGTTCTGCCTCAATTCAGATTTCAAGGGCTTCTTTTGTTCGAAATGGAGCGGTTATAAGGAGTATAACGGCAGCTGATCTTCGCTCTGCCAGCAAAGATGAGATGGCAGGAAGACCATTCGCGAATCCTTCTGTAGGAGTCCTTAGAAGAGAAATTAGAGCCATCAGGTCTAGGGTTGAAGGTACGAGTGAAGCACGCGGCATTCTTCGCTCTATGATATGGGGGACTGTCCTTGTATGCAATCCACCAAGCCTGTGGATAACAATAAACCCATCAGATACTCAAGATCCTATCGCACAAGTGATAGTGGGTGAAGACATAAACCTGGCGGAGTTTAACAATACCGCTGGACCTCGAGCAGGAGTCCATGCTAAAAATATCGCCGAAGATCCATACGCGGCGTCAGAGTATTTTCATACAGTTATCAACGCGGTACTCCAAGAACTTTTAGGTATCAAGAGGGTTCCTGTGGGTGCACCTCATAGAAACAACGGGATATTTGGGGAAGTAAGAGCATACGTGGGAGTTGTTGAGGCTCAAGGCAGAGGGACGCTTCATTTGCATCTGCTGGTATGGTTAAAGGACGTGCCCATGTCGCGTGTAATGACTGAGGCGCTGAAAATAGAATCCTTTCGAGACCGAATACAAGCCTTCATTCGTCAACATGTTAGAGCAGATAATGGAGATAATCCAGTCGACCTTCAGGAAATGGTCGACGCTGATGCTTGTCGGGAACAGGGATTCGCTATGACAACCAAGATTTCAACAATTCCAGAGGTTTCATATTCTCGACCTGTCCATCCAGAATCACACAATTATATGGAAAGATCGCGCGCCGATGAGCAGGGTTTAGCACGGTCTTTGCAAGTGCATAAGTGTGGTTGGGAGCAATGTTGGAAGATGACAAAAAAAGGTCGTGTGTGTAAGAGACGTGCCCCCTTTCCCCTGTCAGAGGATGCTTGGATTAATGAGAATGGCGACTGGGGTCCTCGCCGAGTTTTCCCTTGGTTAAATTCATGGTCTCCATCAATCATGCAGTGCGTTCAATGTAATCAGGATATCAAGCTTGTCACCAATGGTGTCGAGACAAAGGATATTACTTGGTATATCACAAAATACATGGATAAACCTGTTCCAGACGATGAAAAGCAATCTCCATCGGTCATTTTGGCCGCTACTCTAGAGATACACCGAGAGCATGATGCTCATATCAAGAGTTATCGGGACTCAAACAAAAAGCTCATGCAGAGAATGGCACATTCCTTGAATCGTAATAGGGCGATGGGAGGACCGCAGATCATGATGTATCTGATGGGCTATGGAGACAAGTTTCTATCACATCATTACAGCCCGATTTATTGGTCTGGTGTGAGGATAGCATTGACCAGAACTTTCCCAGAGCTCAGAGAAACGAGGTAAATCTACAGTTCGGTCATCGTGAGATCCGTCTTAATGATTTTTTAAATTTAAATTTAAATTTTTTAAGCACATACCTAGTAATTTTGATGGGGAAACTGCTGTGAGTGGTGTTTTCTGACTCTGAAACTTGTTACCGAGCTTATATTAGAGTGCCGACCCCGGTAGTACGCTCGAGCTTGTGGATGGAACCCTTCGCTTGAAGGATCAGCTGAGCCAATACAGTAACAGAGGATACGCACTGGAATCTTACAGTCTGCTTGATTTCTTCTTGGAGACTTACGAAGATAATGACCGAGGAGGAGATAATCGTAAGAGCAAACGGGTCCCATACTTACCTGGTACAGGAAACGATAAAAAATGCAGGGTCATTCGTTTGAACGGACATGAAACATTGCCGAGGATCGTCGGTCCATGGTTTCCACATAACAATCGACCAGATGAACGAGAATTCTATTGTGCATCTATGCTGGCTTTATTACGGCCATGGCGAACACTACAAGACCTGAAAGCACCCATCCAGACATTCGATGTAGCGTTTGATGATTTTATTCGTGACTGTAGTTCAAAAGTACAAAACATCCTTGAGAATATTCAATATTATCACGAGTGTTCTGAAACCGCCCGCTCTAGGTATGAGGTAGAGAGTTGTGCAATGGCGGGAGACATGCGCATTGGCATTCAAGACCACGATGCTCAGGTTTCAGAGAATGTCAATATATTGGAAGAAGATATAATATTAGCACGCCTGAAAAGATATCCTGCTCGCGAAGTACATTTTGGTCAGAATGCTGTAAAGATTGCTATGGAAAAGGGTTTTTTTCGTCGCACCGAAGCTCAGAGACCCCATCCCAGTATTGCTGTAAGGGCAGACTATTCTGAGCTCACAAAATTTAAGGAATGGGATGATGCCTTGAAGGCCATCACTCGTGAACGCGACACGACGGGTCATGTACACTCAACATCTGTTGTAGACGAAGGTACGGTAACGTTTGGACAGACAATAGGCCAGGTTCAACTCGATGTTATACCTGTCCCCAGAAGATGAGAAAATCTTGATTTCAATGACTCTCAGACACGACCATTGTTAGAGATGCTTAATGAAGAGCAACTCCGCGCGCACAACATGATCGAGAATCACCTTAAAGCCACGCTTTCGGGTCATAAGCCTCCACAGCTGTTGATGATGGTGCTCGGTCAAGGCGGTACAGGCAAGACGTTATTAATAAATGCTATCTCGGAAACATTCAGATATTGGAAGGCAGAATCGAAACTAGCAAAGACTGCTACCTCAGGAGTGGCTGCCAGTCTGATTGGAGGGCAAACTCTACATTCTTGGGCATCACTACCGGTCATGAAAAGAGATGGGGGTCCAGGTTCAGCGGCAGGAAGTCAATATGCGCAAGATAAAAGACAAAGGACTGCGAAATAAAGAGTGGTTAGAGATCGATGAATGTTCTATGTTAACAAAAGACCTACTGGCGTTAACATCCAAAGTGGTAGCGAAAACTCGAGCGCAAGACGGCATTCAGTCTCCACATGCTTTTGGTGGTATGAACGTGATTCTTTTTGGTGACTTCCACCAGTTTCCACCAGTGGGACATGACAATGCTGCCTTGTATAGAGATAGTGGAAACTTGGCTAGATCTGTCATTGGGAAGTCTATATACGATCAATTTACTACTGTCGTGCTGTTAACCCAGCAGATTCGAGTGACTGATCATGTTTGGAATGAGCTACTGCAACGACTCCGGACCGGAGATTGCACCGACAAAGACATCGAGATTATTGACAGCCTTGTCTTAGAAGACAAACGTGATAACCTTCCTGATTTTCAACAGCCTCCATGGGACGAGGCTATTCTAGTTACATCTCGACAGCTTCCGAGAGATGAATGGAACTTGGCTTCGATACGTCAGCATTGTAACAGGACCGGTCAACGATGGTACAATTGTCCAGCAGAGGATACGTGCGGAAGAGGGCGAGAGGGTCTATCGGCTGAGGAGAGGCTTCTCGTAGCTGGTACTCCAAATAAAAACACTGGCCAGTTGTCAGATAACATTGTTCTAGCGATCGGTATGAAGGCCATGATTGTGAGGAATATAGCCACAGAAGCAGATCTGGCGAACGGAACGCGAGGCATTATTGAGGATATTATCTTGGACCCGAGAGAAGACAATCCCATAGTCGATGAAGAGACTGGAGACGTCACTTTAAAATATCCACCTGCTCTTGTACTCTTTCGATCGGATAAAGACCATCTCCAGTGTGAAATCAGCGGTTTGGAAAGAGGATTACTGCCAATCATTCCATCGGAGGTTGGATTTACGGTACACACAAGCCAGGGAAGCAGTCGTATACACAGGCACCAACTTGCGATAATTCCCGGCTATGCATTCACGCACCACAAAGGACAAGGTCAGACGATCAAAATTGTGATAGTGGATCTAGGTAAACCGCCTACCGGAAAGTTGAGTCCGTTCAATGCATACGTTGCTCTATTGCGCAGCAGAGGGCGCCATTCGATCTGTTTGCTTAGAAAGCCTGATAGGAAACTGTTTACGACCCATCCATCGCCTGCATTAAGGTACGAAGATGAGAGGCTTGTTAGATTGAATTTAGAAACAAAAGAGCGCTATTCAATGGGTCTTTATGAATGGTCAAATATATATTAGCATAGATTCATTGTACAGATAGGGTTTTGGCAACTGCCAGCGACCATACATTATTAAATGCACACAATTATTGAAAGTAATATTCGAACATTTAGCAAGAAGGAAAGCTTACATAAGAGCTTAGATTTGGTTGATAACGCCATGTTTGGAGGTCCGCCGGGGACATCCGAACATATGGGCGCTTCGTGGGCGTCTAAAATTCGGATGTCCCCGGCGGGTCTTGAAACATGGCGCTATCAAGCAAATTCAAATTATTATGTAAGCTTTCTCTCTCTGCTTTACTACACATGCAACGGTAACTTGGGTAAGTCTTCGATATTCCTCGTAGCTAGTAGTGTATCAACGAAATAAATTGTTTTTTCTTTTATCTTAAATGATTGTGCGCGGCCTGCAACGATTTGACACAAAACTGGCGTTGGCGACGTGTAACAGTTGACGCCACTGTCAATTTTTCTATCAACGCCTCTGTTAATCGCTGTATTGATGGTATGTCTGTTTTCATGGAATAAGTACATGGTACGCTAACGGTTGCAGTAGTCTATCTTTCTAGACCTCGAGGCTGGCGTAGGCACTGTCCAAGATATCGAATCTTCATCTGAGAGCGAGGACGACTTCATCGCCGAGGAGGAATACTCAGACGACGCAGTAGACTCAGGGACCGTCAATGTATCTCCTGTCCCTTCCGCAGAAGATGAAGATGAAAATCAGGCATGGAACAGCTTACTGGAGAGATCAAAGGCGCGCGCGAATGTGAAGGAAAGCACGCTGATCAGTGAGGGAAGCTATGATTTCCGTCTTTTGGATGACGTGCCTGGACTTTGGATTCTATCGTGCATCGTGAGTAAAGACTCGTCTCTATTATTCCTTCAATCTTGATGCTTTTTTGAAGCCTGGTTGGGAAGACATTGTCGTTTTCCACATTGGTCAAAATGCACCGCCGGAGTACGGTGTCAAGGCTGCCTTTAATATGCCTCACCTCGACAAACAAGTCTGGCTGGAGGCAGAGATGTCGTCGGCACTAAAGACATGGCTCGTTGATATCCCAGGTGTGGCACGGCGAAACCAGCAGGTACAACTCCACGCCGTTTCACCAGACACAAGTTGGAGGGCATTGCGGTCTGCCTCATCATCGCTTCCCATGGTGAATGGAGCATGGGTCAAAGTTCGTCATGGTCAATTCAAAGGCGAAGTGGGGATGGGGGCCAAAGTGTATCCTTGGGGGTGCAAAGTACTGTTAACGCCAAAACTCGATACTAACGCGCAGCAAGAATCGAACAACAAACGACGACGGCGTCAAAGTCCCAATGTTACTCCCAAACTCTTTAACCATGTGGATTTAAACGCATTAACAATTGGAGAGTCCCGATATCATTTTCAAGGCTTGGTGTATGAGCATGACCTTCTCACTCACTGCTTCTCCTTCTCTCATATCCTGATTGCCAACGAGATCAGAAACAAGATAGTCAAACTTTTTGGTCAGTCACGACATCCCAAAGTCCGTAGGCACATACGAGGACATCCAAAAGTTTCCGAATGGTGCTTTCAAGTTGGAGACAAGGTGACTCAAGTAGGAACAGGCCAATCTGGATTCATCCATACTGTCAGTGAAGATAGGTTGGAGGTTCAATTCGCAGAAGGCTTATTTCAAGTGAGATGGTCTGATATTCGCAAAGAGTTCGAGGTGGGACAATACGTCCAGATCACAGAGTGTTTGCCTGCAGATAGACGGTGTGGATGGGTACATGCAATCGAGGGAGATCTTTTACAGTTGATTTATGGCTCCAACAATGGTGAAGTCAAGGTACATCATATATGGTGGAGTTGTCTACCCGAAACCGAGTTTTACTAACAGTATTTGTAGATACACAGCGTCCACCCAAGCACTGTCATCGCCGACATTCCGCCAGTTGGTGGAACGAGCTTCGAGCCCCCATCCACCCATTCTCCGATTCCCACATCAACGCCTGCCGTGCCATGGAAAGGGACGAAAATTTCAGTGATCGCACATGGCCATCCCTGGCGTGGAAAGACCGGAAATGTGATAGACGTTAATATCATGACGGATCTGCGCTACCTTCAGCCAATCTTACAAGTGTTGGTCCAGCTTCATCAATATGATGCCAATGCTCCTTTCCCGTCTCGCTGGTTTCCCTATTCCGATATAATCGAAGCTGAGTCATGGCTGCCTCTCAATGAGGCGCAACCATTATCAGACGTCTACAATTTCTTTCTTGACCGAGTACCTTATACCAATGTATTGCGGGAGAAAGGGAGACGTATTCCTCCGGAATCCATTGCGGTAGAAGAACCCAGCAACGCTACTCCAAGGCCTGATCCATCTGAACGATGTCTTTCTCCAGCGTGGGATCCATCTTCCCCCGATCCCATCCATTGGTGCCTCGATCCAAAACTCATTGACGCGAAGTTCCGTGTTCAATACAACGGGTGCCAAATTGCAGCCTCGGTGAGATGTGGAATCGACGGAAAGATCAATTGCATCAGGGTCGATACACCATTGAAAGAAAACCTCGACCCCACCAGAGTTCTTCCGATTCATCCAAAGGCACGACATTACGACATGTTTCTAGTGATCTCAGGCGAGCATCGTGGAAAATGGGTCAGGAGCATCCAATTCACAAAGTGTTCGGTCAACGGTAGCACAGCTCTGGATTGGAATGTAGTTGTGGTAATACCGCGAACTCCCTTCCTCGAGGGTGAAGTAACAGACGAGAGGATGGTCTTGCATAGTTCCATGATGACCCTTGCAGCAGAGACAGATGATTCAAAACGGCTGAATGTGAATGTAAAAAGGTGACTACGACAGCCTGCTCGGAACTATTGATGTATCTATACTATCAAAATTTTATGTTACTTAGTTCGTCAGTGTGATGAATACCACTAAGTGCTAAGTGCTCGACTACAGCAACTTTATATTGATCGTACATCAATGTCATCCATTGGCCATCCTTTCATTATCAGACTGTTTGTCAGACAATGAAGTCATTCTAATATTTCAGCATATACACGGTTACAATGACACGATTTGAAATATGATTATCAGTTCATTTTCGCCAACAGAGAAGCGACGTCATTTCCTATGTATCATCATACACGTCATTCTTTGAGCATCAATATCCGTGGAGTATCGCGCAGCATTATTCATCGGAACCGTGTTAACATCATCGTATATAAGAACGAGCTTTACTCGTCAATCGAACCATAACTAACAAGATGAAGAGTAGTCTTCCTTGGCATTACAAATCACTCCATGAATATCAAGAGTACATTGCAAGTGAACATTTTTCACAGTACGGTCACTGGCAAGAATTAGCCGGGAGAAGCGCAGGTCACGTCTACATTGAGAATGACGAGAACACTCTCGGGGAAAACAGAGAGGCGGTGGTGATTATGGTTGGATGCGTATCGGAGAGCAGATTATTTGTACATGGACAAGGTGCTTGGAGCGAGAAATTTGGAACAGATTTTGCGAAAGCAAAGTTTCAGTTGACTCTCTTAACACCTTGAGACACAGATTTTGATAACGATTTTCTTCGTGCTCTCAAGGAGCTTAACATGGCTCAAAAAGCTGTTGGTGTCACGGGCAACTGGCGGAATCTATTTACTTCAGAGGCGGCATCCACAGGAATCCGCTTTTCCGTGAATGTCTTCAGCGAACGGGTCAGTCCTTCTTTTACGAACACATCAGACAACAATTGACTCTTGAACGCTTCTATCTGCTAGCAAGGAGGCACTTGTATGCATACACAATTATTTCCCGCACCTCAATCTGATGCACGTCTTTTCAGGGGACAGGGTTATTGAGGAATGGAAGGTCCCTCCAGATATTCAACCCGAACTAGACAAATTGAAACAAACTCACCAAGTCTGTCCATTAATCGTATACGACGAAAACGAGTGGCCAGTGAAGCCTGAAAATGTCCATAAGACCATTGCTGGTGCGTAATGAATGCCTTTTACGATTTGTATCTGCTGACGATGGATGATAAGGCGCAATCGTTGAATTGCATTTCACGCTACATCACTGGGTCATCCATCCCAGTGAACAGAAAGCGTTCGACTCGTTTTCCGCCACTATCACTCAAATTTGTGTCCTTGCTCCCCCAATACAAACTGGATCTCACACATTGTCAAACTACAGCCTAGACAGGAAGATACCATACCGACCCTTCGCTTTTTCTCGGTTACGTGAAGAACAAAAATTGGCCGTTAAGAATTTTCACCCCGCTAACGCATCTGGTCGGAATCGACTCCTTGACGATAAAGAGAATGTTCGCCTCAAAGTCGAGACTGCAGTCGAGGGCGCTGACACTGCTAGCAATGTCTCCGAATCTAATCCGTCGTCGACTGAAGACAATCCAGTCGAGACTAGCCCTAGTAAATACATGGTTTACACGTCTTGTCCCTGGTTTTCCAACCATTGTTTTTATTTTTGTGATAGAAACACACCGTGAAGCGCTGACCGGTGCCAATACCAGTGAGTTTGATCATATCGAAACATCAGTCACGGTCGCGGTCATGGATAGTTCTGGAACAGGTTTGGTTCCTTGTTAATATGAGTTCTACGCTGACTAGGTGGTCCTTAGCTTCTCGGAGGAGACCGCATGCCGGCGGCCCAACTGATGATACACCTCCAACAAAGCGTGTGAGGAGGTGAAATGAGCTGTTGTTAATTACATCCCCTACGGTACCTCCTCAGAGCCATCGGTCGTTTTTGCTTTATGGATTTATGGATCTATGCGTTATGTTATCCATTTAAATTTATTTCCTAATTTCTATTATGGCCCTTATGTTTACTGAATATGATACTATACTGTCACATCTAGTATTCACTTTGCGGTGATCAAGCTGTGTGAAAATACCTGGACAGTTCACTGTATAAATGTTCTCCAGTATACATTGCTCCGTAATAATGTTCGCTGTGTATGCAACCGCTGAACGAGTAAATTTCTACATATTAGGATCTAGTCTTATGCAGCATGTGGCTCCATGATCGCTGATGGCGCTTGTTGCCTCTGTTACGTTGAAGGAGTAAATTTCTCCATATTAGGATTTACATTCCACGCTACTGATGCACCTGGTCTAATTTTATTAGCGCTGAGAATGCTGTATCGCTTGTTAAACTGACATGTGATCGTGATATTTCACATGAGTGCATTTTTGATCCGGAGATCGGTCCGACGTACCGTAGTCCGCTCTTCACTCATTGCTTGTATAGATGTTCTCGTTTTCGTCTTGCCCTGGTCTGCTGTGCTTCCAGACCTTATCATGGATTACCTGTACACGATTAATTTTAGTATGCCTCTCGATCTTTTATTCTGTGGTCTGCCTCGTTTTTTCCTTTTTGGGTTAGTATCTCGTCCGATGGGCTTCTAGATATTATAAATGGACAATCTTTTCCTCGACAGAAAATTTAAAATATCAGCCTATCTCACCCTAACAGCTGAACCAGCTTCGAGCTCTACGATGTGTGCTGATGTCTATGCAAACTATCTACCCCTTGTTCTTGCCGATTTCTCTGGGAGCGTTTTGCAAGTTTCCCATGGAGATCTTCGAGAAGATTGCTCGCGCAGCCGCTGATGGCACCGAACTGCAGACGGTGCTCGCGCTTCTAGCTCTTCATCGCTGTTTTCAGCCCTACGCAAGGGAGGAGTTGTACAAGAAGCTGATTCTTTCTGCAAAAAACACGGAGAATGTACGATCTACGATGGAATTTTTTGATTCGGTCGAATCAGCCCACGTTGCATTCTACGTAGTAACTGTGAGGCAAGTTTTCATTTTAAAGTATCTGAATATAACGACTAATTGAACATTTTAGAGTCATTGGGGTGCTAGCCATGGACTCGGACCCGGAGCTATTGGCAAAGTTTCTAGCATGTCTCCCCAACCTCGCAGGCCTATTTTTATCTGATATACCGATCCAATACGCCGTTGTCTCTCAGACAGCTGTCGAGAGAGTACAATTTTTGGAATTCAACCATTGCGAATTTCAATATCAACAGCTCGAGCACATCTTCGCTATTGCCAGTCGCCTCGAACGACTCAACGCGATTGACTGTCGCTACAGTCCTCATACTGTAGCGGATTCTGATGGATTATTGGTATCTAGTTTCCAATCAAACATCCGAATGCTATTCATCTCTAACGGCGTGTCATTTTGGCCTAACAACATCAAATTAGCATTAGGGTGGATTGCAGAGAAGTTGTGTATGGGATGTTTTCGTTCGTTGACGGAATTCGGAGTGGACATGGACGGGTTCCAGATGGCTCATCTGAATGGGGTCCTTACACTTTGTGGACTGAACCTCAAAGTTCTCTGTGTTAACAAATATAGTTAAGTCATCGAAATAATTGCTTCTGTCCACATTTTCTGAGACTGTCTACAGTAGGCGGGGTTACGGGTATCCTTGACTTTAAAAGCCTTTCTTCTCTCGAAGATATGGCTTTCGAAATCGGATACTCTTACATCACCTGGGCGGGCATGTCTCTATTGGGACTACCAACCTCATGTCCTTTGAAACATGTTCGCTTCTTTGTGCAGCTGGGAAACGTATCCTATGCCCCGCTAATATGGATGGGTTTACCTCCGTTCCTCTCTCGCTATAGGACTTTCTGTGCGTTGGAAGTTATTTTGGTTGGCATTGGCTGGGAATCGATGCTCAGAGTCAGCTTACTTACCGTGATAACGGTGCGCCTGTTCAGACAGTGGTACCAAAGGAATGCGCTTGTAGGATGGTCTAATCGCGACAGAGATCTATATCAGTGGATATGAGTGGTATACTTAATGGTGTCCGATGCCGTATCCAGGAAGCTGCTCCTGTATCGTGATTGCACGGTCAAATTCGGCGACCTTCCGCATGAAGTGATCTCCGTCGTCCAACTGTATGTAAACATTTCTTTTTTTATTGGTCCTTGTATTGACCGATTTTGTAGTACACCATCTGACGTCTCACCTTAATCAAGAGATTAAGTTATTTCTCTTTCATTTATTGTCATTGAATCAGCTTGTTATTTCTGACTACAGTACTTATGTTAACCTGAAACATACGCGTGTCGAGACTCTTATTTTTGGATATTAATGATGGATCTGATTGTCAGCTTTTAATACATTATTATGTTAGATATTCGAATGTAGACCGATGGTAGTTTTGATCTCCAACCAACAGGACTATAGCGGATTCATAGTACTACTTCCCTGTAGAAGCGCGTCGGTCTTAGCACATGTAATACGAACTATTCTTTAACTCAAAGTCCGGTGCTCATTGGATTCGTCAATAGCATCATTCGTAATTATTCGGTAATCAAATTTCTACATGACGACAGTTCACTGGAGTTATTTATAAGTATAATGATGAGTGATCATATCTGGGCCTCGCCTTTTGAGTATTTTATAATGAACGGGCTAACGACACTGCGTCACCAACACTGGCATGTCCGCTTCTAAAAATTCCCAGTCTCTCGTAGAATCTCGCACGCTTCCTTGACAGATAATCGTCAATATCGTCGCTCTGGCTATGCAAGAGCAGCCTGCGCTTGCTTCGCACTATTCAATCATCTGCACGTGGCTTCTCACGATATGTCGTTCGGTTTTGTGGAAGAAGATAAGTGTATACAGTGACAGACGCCCTGCCCGTGTTCTTCTTTGGCTCAACAACCATTTACACCTCTTATCATTTCCAAAGCAAATTTTCATCGACTCGTACTCACAGCTCTCCTCTGAGGGTATATTTTTACAACACCTTCTTGCTGTCCTTCGCAACGTCGACACCATCTTCCTTCGAGGTATAGACTTTTGATGGCTCGAGTCATATCGCAGATTGGTCGATGAATTGACTAGGCTAGATTTTTCTACCCTGGGTTTCATTAACTGTTGATGGCGATATCAGACACTTGTTCAATTTCTGACCCGTTCACCTCATATACAACATATACACTTTCACGGTGCAAAATTCTTGGGTGGATATCTTCCTCAGAGACACGATACCATACCGTATACTTCTTACATTCAATCGCTCTCATTCGGGGATAGTGTCTCTTCTTCGCCATCAGCAGAAAGTTTACCAATGGATACTATGTTGTTCTGGATCTCGAAGTCAGTATGGAAGGATCCCTTTCCTTGCCTTACTGCTTTATCAGCAAATCTCTCCGATGACGATACTTTAGCTCTCGATTGTGTTCTCTTTACTGTCGGCTCAACATTGAAAGATTTCCAGTGGACGTTACCTACTGGTAAATAAGCCTAGCTTCTTGTATCGAACAATTTTGACCAATCGTCACAGATACCAATAACCCTCTTCCATTGAACCTTGGGCCCTTGGTAAACTTAAAGAGGATATATATCAACGCTTCACACAACCATTTTCCCGCTGTTTCTCAAACACTATCCACTCTGTGGTCCTCGCGGCTTACATGTATCACGATTGTGGGACCAGGACACGTATTCATGAAAAGCTGTCTGTTCAATTTAGTATCAATTGTCACTGTTACCTCATATCGAAGCCCTGTTTTTGAGCATTTCCACTTGCTGATCCGTGGTCGCGGTCTCCCGGATTTCACACATCTTGACACCTTTGATGTAGCCGCCATTGTACACAACTTGACTTCTTCATTATCATCGTTATTAGCCCGCCGTGCGTGTTACGTCGAGTCTCGTGTTTGCGGGTATGAGTTCTGCATAGGATATCATGGTTGAACGGGTGTGATTATAATGTGTTATTCGAGAGTACTTTTCCCATTTCTTTCGGAGAATTATATATCATAATCATGTATTTATTTGTTATCGCTAATGCAATCCTCCGACGATGCCCAGTACCAATACCAGCGACTGCTGACTGGTTGATCTAAACAATCATTGTATACATCTACATCAGGCCGCCACGAGCGCACCACTCCTGAATCTGAACAAGTAACAAGGTGCTGCGATGACCAATCTGTGGCTCCTATTTCTTCCCCTTCAGCTTGTAATTTCACGGCTCCTTCTTGTTTAGAAGATCTACCAGTTGCGTTCCCAACATCAAACAGAAAGCAGTTTCCGTTTGCAATGCTTCCGCAAGCAAGCCAATGCCCGTAAGGGTTTATAGAAAGGTTAAGGTAGAAGGAAGTTGTCCATAGAGCTGGATCTGTGTACGAAATCGGAAAAGGTTCCAATGTAGATCTCCAATATAAATGAATACGCGAATTGGTGCAGAGACCAAAAATGAGGCCTGAAGTAGGTCCACAACCACCGACTAGACTGATTATACCATGCGGACGCCGGGAACCTTGTATTGTGGTCGGATCAGAGGGTGAATGAAATTCTTGTTTTGGCCGATTGTTATGGATATCCCATGATCGAAGGATTCTGAGGATATATTAGCGTTGCAGAAAGCTTTTCCGAAGTCTAAATACCTCCCCATCGCGCGAGCTACTGTTAATGATCCTGTACGGCTGGGTATCGTCATACAGTATTTTTGTGACAGCTTTGTGTGCTGATAATGGTTGTTGGATCTTTTTAATATACTGACCAGACACTGCTTCAGATACAGTAAGGACCGGCGACAGCTTGCTTGATCGAGCCGCGCCATCGCTGACTCTAAGATCCCACAGATAAATGGCATCATCTCTCCCCCCCGTACATAATAATTCCTGGTGTTGTGGATCCCATGCGACACACTTTACAGTTTCCTTGTGCCCGGACAAGATACCTACATTCTTTCCCGTAGAAACACTGTAGACATTAGCATTGCAATAGGGCGCCCCAGAACATATAGCCAGTCTTCTATCAGATTCGTCCCACCTGATATCATGAAAGCCTCGGCCATCTACTTGAAGCTCAGTCTTGCGACGCTCTGAGATTCGATGTAAGTCGTTGGGATCAATAAGCGTCGTCTGGAATACCTGGAACTTCATTGTTATATAGATTAGGGGCGGTGTCGATAATATATATACAGTTTGCTCCTGAGCTCACTGCGAGATCATACGATTCACCTCTCCTAGCAGCTGGGTTTGTTTAAACGGTGCATGGAAAATCAATACAGAGCGAAATTACTCACCATGCATATAGTCGCACGCGTAAGGGGGTGTAGCGCATCCTGTGTCAGTATTGAAAAGAAGTCTATCATTGACTCTGGAGGAGACGAAAGACTGGAGAATAGAACAAGTGGACCTGTTGAATTTTTTCGTTTGCAGAGACATTGAAGAAAATGTATGCACAAAGTGACACGGTCTTTTAATGGAATGAATACGTCACTTCTATAAATATTGAACCTATGACATATGTGGCACGTGGTATACGTCATCGTTTAAATTTATATTGGACTCTTTCTCGGCCAATGTCTGTTTGCCATATAAAGATGTTCAACATGAGTCCGAGCGATGGAACGATTAAGTTCAATGTCCTCAGAAATCATATTACTCAAAGAAAGTAACTCTCTTGTTTGTCACACCGACATCAACTCGTTCAATCTTTCGTAGATGAGTAGGTGCATGTTTGACACCAAAGCGTTAAGGATCTAGATATCACGCACAGATGCAGCGAACGATCCAAAACAGACAAGGTCGGTTCCATTTTTCTCTCTAAGGAAGCGGCGGAGTTAACTTTGCCGTTGCAATCACAGCTTGCCGCGCAAATAACAAAACTTTGCCATGGTCTTGAAGAAAAGAGGGTTCTGAACCCAAAGGAGTATGATGGCTTGCAGCGATCAAGATACAGTACTCAATGATGGTTTTAGAATCATTGAGAAAGTCCAGCGTGAGATATACGAGAGTATTCCAACTCCACAGCTGGATGCAGGTCTAAGTATTTTCCGGTATTGATCTGCTCTGATAGACGCGATTTATTACAGGTCTGGGTAGCTGAGACTACTGCTGCGAAGGCTCGGTCAAAATTCACGGATGATGTATTGTCCACGCAAGCCAGTCAAGAAGAGCGGCCGGTAACTGGAAATAGATTTGACTTGTCGGACTTCGAAGGAGATCCTTGGCCTGTTATTGCTACACCACCGTCTACACCTACGATCTGCTTTTATCCTTCGAACGCATTAACAGATGAAATTCTGAATAGAGCCATGGTCATATTAGCGGAATATGCACGTGGTTATGATGCCATCAGTACTGCTTGTTCTGGATAGGGTTCGATGGTGATCTAAATATGATGTCATAGATATATCCTACTAGAAATAACACGACTTTGCGGTGCACTCTTCTTTCGCTTCAATGATATTTATGGCCTCTCTTTTACTGTTACCAACAGAACTCCTTATCGAAATCTTTGCTTCGATGGCTGATGATTATAAATATTACCGTCATTTAGCAGCTTATTCTCTCGTGTGCCATCGATTATTAGGAGTAGCTTGACTTTTCATCTGGGAAAAAGCTAGGATTTACGGTTTCAATCGAAAACCTGTTGATGTCCTGGTCTGGTTCAGACTGAACAAACATCTGACTGTTTATTGTCAGACAATAATACTTTTCGGCAACAAGGGAATCACACGGTCTGATCGCCTTAGGCTCGATTCTTTGTTTAGGCTACTGCCTAACATTCAAACCCTCGTGTTCGCTTATTGTGATTTGGATAACCGACAAGTCATGCCTCTCCTGAAATATGTCAATCGCATGGCATTTAATTATTGTCTCGTTACCCCGGTTCAGTTGTTGAGGCTCCTCACATGTGCTCCTCTACGAATGAAATCTATGGTTTTGACAGAGGTCGGATGTAAGACAACGGCCAATGAGTACACACACGAAGCACCACCTGTCGATAAATCCCATCTGTCTTCTTTGACTTCTTTGGTTTTGGTGGGGCCATCCTCAATCACACATATCCCAGATGCAACGATACTTCATGTATTCCGTTATGTGAATGCAAGGATGTATCCAGCCCTCACTTCATTAAAGATATCTGTTGGTTTGACTGAGTTTTCGGCTCTTCAATCTGTACTAAATACTCTCGGTGATACATTATATCGGCTGGAATGGAATCTCCCTCGCAGTATGTCATCGTGCTTCTAACTTTGCTGAGTTTTTGACTGACATCGATAGGACCCTTTCCTCTCCCATTGCCACTGTCCCTGATGAAGCTAATCTCACTGCAGAAATTACTGTTCCTCGTTGATTATGATCACCTTTGCTCCGTTTGCGCGATGCTTCTCACATTGGAAAGCCCAATGCTGCAAAGTGTAGTCATCAAAACAAGAGGACAGTCACCGCCTTTCGATGTGCCCTTGGCTTTGCAAGCTGTCCCAACTATCGTTTCACATAGCAAATGTCCCCGGCTCAAGAACATGACTGTAGTGATGTATAATTTTGGTGGTTGCGATTCTGATTCCATCGCCGGTCTGGAGTTTGTCACTCGCATGACGGCATTTTTTCTCAGTCCTCTCTTTTTTCTTCCACTGTGGATTCATGTCCAGTGTAGCAACAACGGCAAGCCCGTGATCTCGATAAACAGTCCTTCAGATGAGATCGGGACTCTTCATTGGAGGGAAATCAGGAAAGTTTATCGGTCCATATATGACACAGATGGTCGTTATACTACTGTGGTCAGGTGCGCTCAAAGGTATGTTTCTATCACATCATTGTATATCCGGTTACTCTTTCTTATACTGAAATTCAGGAACGTTCAAGAAGAGTTTTCTTCGAAAAATGTTGAGTCTGTACCTGAGGTCTTTGTTCTAATGTGAGTGAATCGTTTATGGTGTCCCGAGTACCGACATTCTGTAAGTCAAGACAATATGCCTATATCATTTTGGTCCTCGTAGTGAGTAAACTTTCACCTTACTTCACTCGTTCCCCGTAATTCACGTGCTCTATCTAAGTTATGGGCAGAGACGCGAGGTGCTATTATGAAGGCTAGCATGACGGTCGTGATTCTAGGGCGAATGGTTTTCATGTGCTCACGAAGTTCTAACTTCTGTAATACCAAATATTCTACCTTGCATCACGGTAGACAATAGCTACTTGTTATATATGAATCTTTGAAAACCTGCGTTTGCTCATGTAAATACAAAATCGACGCAAATACGTTGCTATACATAAGCTGCTATATTACGCTGCCCGAAGGAATATGTGATCCTACCAATTATCACGATCCCAATAACGTAGAGCAACGGGCATAACACTTCTTCCACTTGCTCTACTAAATCTCCAAAATATGTTAAGGATGGATGTCTGATGTAAAGTATCATGGGAGTATAGATATCAACGCAAAAGGACTGAACGTTCTTTCTCCGATATTCGGTACCTAGAGCATCACATAGCTCTGCCCATGCGCGCGCATGGAAGCGCATCCGATTGAGGCACCTAGCATGTAACACAAGACAAGATAGGGGACAACCGACAGGCAGAGAATGTATAGACCGCACAGCGTATTGCAAGTCACTGTGCTCAATCCAAAGGGTTAACGATTGTAACCCTGTACACGCCGATAAGTCGAAGACCGGGTGGGTATTCATGGATGTCCCTGATGATGCAATCAACAAAATAAATCAAAACACCATATCGGTAGACGGACAAATTCCAGCTTGAATATCCAGTTCCTTGAGATTTGCCCCGACTTCGCTGAGCATGCTATGAAATCCTTCTATCCAACGAGAGGTGACGACGACGTGTAGATCGGTGAGTTGGAGAGAACATAAAAGAGTCGAAATCACAGGGCTTTGGATAGAGCGACGCCCAATTTAGGTGCGTAACTAAGTGATTGCAAAACCGGACTCTTATGGGCAACGAGAGGGTAAACGGTCCCCATATGTCCGGCATAGAGATTGTACAGTTCACGAACGAAGCCTATGTCCAAGGTTCGTAATTCAGAGAAAACGTTGAGCAGGTGAACAATCGTGTCATCATCATATACGAGTCGATGGAGTGTTAAACTGGTGACCCGGGGCCACTTAACTGAGAGTCGTAGAAGACGTAAGAGGGAGCTGTGCGCCAGAGTCAACGAAATAGGTAAAGTGTTATGGCAGCTGAGCAAAGACACTAGTTTACTAGCAGCTTGGAACAGTTGAGAAGAGCCCCACAGAGAGACGTAGACTCGTCGGACATTCGAAAGAAGGTGGAGGTGATTTTTTAAGAAACGTAGTTGGCCCTCTGGCGGATGGGCCTCGTTAAGCATAAGAGAATCGAAGACATAGCGGCAAGCTCTAGAAAGAAAGGATCTAGAGACAAGACACAAAGTAAGACCCATATTCTTTGGTACGTCAGAAGTCTCACAGGCGAGAGAGACGATCTCGTCTACTAGTTCCTGTGGGATAGGGCATGATAAAACTGACATACTTGCTTAGGCTTTGGTCAGTGGCGGAGGCGAGACAGCAAAATGATGACAGACCTTGCGATTATGAGCCGATTGTTTGTCAGTGGAAAGTAAAATAACGTATTTATTATAAGGCTATCCGGAGTTCTCGGTCCATTCGATGATGTTGGGCATATAAATAGATTTCGACCACGCGATGAATAGAAACACGTGAAGGCCTTGACGTTGACTTCCTCGTATGCCTAGCACTACCGAGAACAGTCGTGAATGTTCCATGTCTAGACAATGTATTACCGACACTAAAGGCGACTCTAAGCCCAGTCTAGTTTTGATGGAAAAAATTTCTAGTAACAAAAATAAGGAATTCAGATCTAGATCCGCTTCTAACGGTCACGAATGAACGCATCATCATGTATTTTTTATCAAATATGTTACACTCGTCAACGACACCGTGCGTCACAATCTAGCCGAGGCTCTCTACTTTTCCGACTTCAAGATCATAACAATATCATACATTAAAAGCTCAGACAAGGGGGTTAGCGGACCGTTGTTCCGGCATATTGGGTCGGTCGGTTGGTGGGCCCCGCAAGGCATGACATCAAGCATCTATTTCGGGGTTTATAAGTATTCTGAGACCTCACATTCACGATACTATGGCTTCGCCTACTGACTTTGTTACGTTCAAGGGTGCGCTGCTAAACATCTTTGCCAAGTTGGTTTATTAAACCGAATGTACTTCGACATCTATGATTGAACAGCCTATGCCAGTGATTACGGTATCCCTTTTTCAAGCAATTCTTGCTATCTCGTGGACATTCTTCCAACAGAGTTACTCGATGAAATTCTTGCATATGCAGTAGACAAGTTCGAAGATGCACTCTCCTTGAACTTAACACACTCAAAATTTCGTCACCAAGCTCGTCGACGATTGTGGCATTCGCTTCTAATTGAAGTTTCTCCCCGTCTGGGATTGGATCGTCATATATGGTACAGGTGTTGCTGGAATAACGTGTTCACCTTTTTCAGTGAATATGAAATCCTCCGACAATACGTCTGGGCTCTAATAGTCGTTGATCCTCGGGGCGGAGGACCAATGGCTTCAAGTAACGATATTGGAAGGTGCCTTAGACTGTTCGGGAGGTTGGAATGTCTTGAGCTGGCACATGTTCCTGTTCAACTCATTATCTCTGCTTTGCGGCACTGTCCTCGCATCAGACAAATGGAATTACGTGCTTGTACAATCAGCGTTACCGATGTGTCTTCGGTCTTGCTCCGTCTGCCTCAATTACGGATGCTGTCTATAGTTGAATGTACATTGATACAAGGGGAAAATTGTCCTCCTGGATTCTCTTGGTTTGCGCCAGGAGTCCTCGAAGCCGTCAAAGCTTGGCAACTCTGCAACATTCACGCATTAGCGGTTGTGGAGAGTCACAGATACAATGCTGGTCCGAGTGTCCTTGCATGGATACCGACATTAGGCTCTCGAGCCTTCCAAAACTTGACTGTTCTGGACATCTTACCATATGATGTGGAGATTCAACTATTGAACCAAGCACTGTATATCGCCGGTGACAGACTACTCAGTCTTAGACTAAGGAGACCTGGTATGGAGTCGCTGTATTCTCACTTGTAAACGCAGTCATTGCTGATGCAACGCCTGTTTTTATTTGAGGTGATAACGTTTACACATATGATTTAGATTTATCTGTATTGGCAGTGATCGAAGACTTGTTTTTCGAGGTCGACTACGCTATGACATATTGGACGTGCGCCGCACTACTAACTCTTCCCACAACATCTCTACAGACCCTGACCATTAATATCGGATATCATGATCAGGATCTATATGTCCTCACCATTTGGTGGCACGTAGTCGCGCATCTGAATGGGATACCCTGCCTCGTACATGTCGGGATTACTTTTCCTGATGTGCCCTGCTTCTGCGAATCCCACTTTGTCCACGTTTTGCTTCTCCTTGACGGGATACTACAGCCATTGGCAGGACTCTGCACTCTTCACTATCTCTCTGCTTCTCCCGGTCTTCAAGATTATGCACAACGACTACGTAATAGTATTACTTTCAAGATTCCTCGTGTCATCGTTGAAGATGAAATTTATGTCACTCTCAATATACGTCCTATACGAGTTGTATCTGCAATTGTTTAGTAGGTCCATACTCCGTATCTAGGCACAATGCTCCTTATTCTTTTGTTCAGTCGTGACATTTCAACGATGTAGCTTAACGACTGGTTTACTAGGAGGCGCCCAGCAGAATGTATATTCAACGTTGATCATAGCATGGGTTAGAAATTGGTAACTAATTTCGATAATTCACAAATGAAGATTACTACTGTTTCAAAGTCTCCTGTGGTATTACAAATCCCAGTACTTCCACGCTTCGAAATGCAAGATTTAAACTATACTTGCTACACTGTGTTCATACCGCATGATTCTGGATCTATAAAAGAAATTCAGGATAATGCTGCTTGTCAAGAGGCGTCATCGGATAGGTGATCGGACAGTCTGCTTCATTCTTCTGAGACACTTCAAAGGGGACACCATAAACACAGCATTGGGTAAGTCATCTGGATAAACTTACTGCGATGATGTAAAACGTGAAGAGTGCCGATATGCCGACTTCAGTTGACATCCAAAATAGGTGAAAGTCTACATCTACAATGCGTGTTGTAGGGTTATGTGAAAAGAATCCAGTCGTCTGGGATCATTGGCATAGGTGTCTGGGATTAATATGGTCAATATATATTTACTAATCCCACGCGGCCACGCCACGCAACAACGATTCTAAACTCCTGCAAGCATGCCGAAATCATTGAGCACGCTGATTCTAAAGCTGAAAAATCTTATCCTGAATGCTGTATGCTTTCCCTGCACATTTGGTCATTCCTCAACTCCAAAATGTGCACAAGTAAGTTGACACTGAAGCAGATCAAAGTATGTTCTGATTCAACATTTATAGGACACGATATTCGAGATCATGCGCTCGGATTCTAGGGAACTCAAAGCTGATTTGGAGGTATGATAACAAGGATCCACAAATTTTGCGACGCTGACTTTCCTTTCTCTTGTCTCATTCAGGCCAGCAGATCTCCGCCCTCTTTAATCCCCCGTAATGCATCTTACTTGGACCTTACATCTTACTTCTTGAGATGTGAACTGCCGCTAGAGTCTCCTTTTCCAATGGCAAACCACGATACTACCACCTGCTCCTCACTTGATAGCCTGAGCATGAATTCAGACTCCATGACAGTTGGCAATTCCATCATCGCACAATCGGCACACCATGGGTCCGAGGACGATAACAGTGACCATGCTGTATTTGGCTCTGCACTTCACATACCCACCGACGTCCTCTGGCCCTTATTGTTTTGTAACACATTATCTAGATCCCCTAAACTCTTGTATATTCCGACTCGTCAAGAGGATATACTGCTTCACACCCACAAGGGTAGACTTGACGGTCTTTCAATGATGACTGCTTACACAGTCAATTATGATCGTTTACCCTATAGACTCAGTGGGCCGTTTTTACTTTTCGTCATATCAGAAACGATGGCAGAGGAAGATTCAGAGAAAAGGGTCGCCTCATGGAAGTTTTTTGATTCGGATATAAGGGCTACTGCGTAGAAGCATGTTTGAATGGGTATAAAATAGCTATAATAACAAATACATAAAGTTTATTAGCACTTGAAAAGGAGAGAGATGTACTGAAGTTCCAAGCAAGACAAATAACAAGCTTGGAGTATGAGCAACATGAACAAGGCTCTTACCAACTACTACATCTTTACCATCCATTCTGGGATCATTGGTAAAGTCTTGACAGCTTAACACGTAATATCCTGCTATTCTTTAACGTCATTCCTGGTGATCCCCGTTCATCGTGTTACTGTTATCTTATAGAACCCGATATTTCGAATCTTTGTCACTTCATCCAGCTATTATAATGCCTGCCATTGTCTCTGCATGATATTGCATATCAAGCTTTCCCCAAATGGTCATGGAACCAATGCTCAATAAAGTAGCAAAGATTCGAAATATCGGATTCTATAAGATAACAGTAACACAATGAACGGGAATCACCCAGAATGACATTAAAGAAGAGCAGGATGTTACGTGTTAAGCTGTCAAGACTTTACCAATGATCCCAGAATGGACGGTAAAGACATGGTAGTTGGCAAGAGCCTTGTTCATGTTGCTCATACCCCAAGCTTGTTATTTGTCTCACCTTGATGGTAAATGTCAAGTATGGTCATGACATAACCAACTGAGAAACACAAAAATGTTTCAGACATAAAAACCTGACAATGGTATTACATCCAATTTCATTCAGTTTTCATCCTCGATTTTGGCATGATTTGGAATTCCCGAGAGAGTGAAAAGAACATTCAGACATGGAGCTCCGATCTGCAGGAAAGGTAAAGAAATACCGGACCGTTCACCCGGTGGCTGTTTGATCGGTCTTGAATGGAACAAGCAAGGGATCCCCGCACCTATACTTGAATATATATTAAATCAATTATATGAAATATGCAGGAATGACATCATTCCCTATCACCGCATACATCAATGTGACATACAAGTTGTATGTAACCATTGTGTCATTTGCCATTGAAGTACCGGCAACTCAGCTTGTATTCAAGAGAAAATCATCCCGCACGGGGTCAAATGCCAAAGTGATTGAAAACGTCATCAATGACATACACTGTTTACACATGTTTACATTTTACAGGTTTTAAATGGATGGGAGTGACCTTGTCAAGCAAGGTGATGATGATAAGCAAGCAGAAGCCTTGAAGGATTCGCCCTTCTCACTGAGCAGATGCGCCTCCGCCTACAGACGCTTGTCTCGCCTGGGGGCCTCCCAACTCCGCGATCAAACCTGTAGCGAAGACATGAGTGTGATGGCGAAATGAAGACAAAAGATGACAACTTACTGTTACTTGGATTGTTGAGAAGTTGTTCGCTGGGGGTGAAAGCATTCTCCATGATGTTGGACGACTTTTGGCAATAGGATGTACTCAGATATTCTGAGGTGATACCCAGAAGTTGGCGATAGTGTATTCTCCATAGGCACATATATATTGATCTGGCGACGAAGTTCCCATCTCCAGATGCCTTGTCGAGTTATCTTAAGCGCACGCTTTACTTAGACTAATTCAGATAACAAAAGCGCCAATTCAACCCGATGTTCCAGGGTGATTACTGGCGCCTATGTCTTCAACGGCAAGTCACAAGGGACTGTATGCATGTGGACATCATCAACGGAATACATTGAGCTACTGATGGACAACATGCCTAGAAGATAAGCGAGAAGTGCAATGGGCAATCGTTCCCTGCTCCGTGCTGAGCGCTGAGCCCGTTGCAAGTTTGGTTTCTAAAAGGAGAGTCGGCCGAGATATTGAAAGTACACGCCTTTTATATATATATTAGTACTATATGTAGGAAGGTATACGTCATGTGCGATAGTTTAGTGACTTTAGTCCGCCACAATGACATCATTAACGTCCTTTTCCTTCTCGCCAACGACAAGCCAACGATGCCGCTGACACTCCTGTGCTCGCCATATACTCCAGTATCTCTTGGTCAAGACAGCCTTCATGTATGCACTACCCTCCTCCTCCCTCACAACGCAAGGCGAGGCGAAGGTCGTCACAATATTGACAGCAACAAAAATGTGTATCTTCTATACGCTTACTACTGAAGTGGGCGCACACGTTATCCGCAGGGAAAATTTCAAACGTAATTATACAAGTAGAACCTTGCCGGCGCCAATCACTTATCGTAATATCAACATCATTGAATGGAATTGACGGTCTTTCGACGGGTCGTTGACCTTTTTTTGCAGGGCTGCTTCTTGTCTTCAGGTCGCGCAACGCACGTTCGCTAACAAATTTATCGAGGCATGTACAATGAATCCGTAGTCGTCGCATTGGCGCTGACTCATGATTGCTCTGTGCCCTTGTTTGCAGGGAATCCATTGATACCAGCTCGCGAAATCTATGATATTATTACAGGTATTCAATCTAAATTAGACGAAGTAATGGTCCATCAAATTTTTGAAGCACACCCAATAATCAACGTAATCTTCGACTCCCTTCTGTCCAACGACACCGGACTCTGGCATTCCCCTTGAATCCTTCTTCACCTCCTCCGTCCCAAGTACCACGCCACCACTGACCATCTGCAAAGTCTCGTTCCAAAAACCCAATCAGCTTGTTCACCTGCTCGTTCCCACTCACTCGTTCGAGCCACTCCCCATAATCCAAAACGGTATCCCAAGTATATCTGATAGATTATCGATAACCGCCGTCCACTTTTGACGAGCAGGGTTCTCCATGTGGTAGATCGGCTTGAAACGCTCGGAAAACAAGAGCTCGATGACGATCTGACCGGCACGGTTGACGGGTAGCCAGGGCGACGTTCCCTCTGGCCTGGGAAGCGCTCCAACCGCCTTGCTTATACCAACGACGACCGGGAAATGCTCGCTCTCGTTCCAAGCGTCGGCTCCGTCTGCCCCAGTCATCTGCCCAATCCCCACGGAGCTCCCTCGGACCTTCCCCTCGAGCGAGAGCAATAGCTTCTCGCACACCCGCTTTCTTGTACCAGTCGATGGTACCAGCGCCTCGTCTTTTCATCTCCGCCTCCTGCCTCTCTCGTCCTCCGCGCCGGTTAATGCATACGATGCGTTTGACTCCGGATCCTTGGCCAATCTCGCTAGGAGGAAACACCCCAAGCTTCCCGTTGATCCAGTGAGAAGGACCACCTTGGTTCCAAACATCGCAGCCCGGTACTTTTTTAGCATCCTCCGCATCTTTTCTTCCCTCCGTACCCCTTCCGAGATATACTGCCCCGCCCTCACTTCCTCTATTGCTGACACGAGCCTCCTTGCCGTCGAGTGTCGATACACAAAGTCAGTCTTGATGTCGCCTTTCAGCGAGCGTCCAATTCTCCTCCATATCCTCGCAGCCTGTAGCGAGTCCATTTCACACTCAAGTCTTTCGTTTCGGGGATGGCATATCCCAAGACCTCCTTTAGTATTCGAACGACCCATACACCCGCATCTGCATCCATAATTGGCCCTTCTTCTTGCTCAGCGTCTTTGTAGCTCTTCACAATCTCCTTCTCCCCCTTTTCCCAGCTCGTCGGGTATAACAAACATCACCATCTCTCTCGGTAGTACCTTGGCATGCTACATTAGGTGATCTTGCATGACGCAATCCTCCTCTAGCCTAGTGCGCCACCGTTGGGTCGGTATGTGCCCGCCAAGAGGAGTGAACGTCACGAGTCCTACGTTTTTTTTCCGTATCCTTACTCACAGGTGCTGTTTTATTACACGTTAAATCGCGCTTTCATTTTGGATCAGGTCAGCCAAAGGGAAGCAGTACCCAGATCGCATGTAAGCAGGAAAAAATATGTACCTTTGGTCAATTAAATGTTCAAAGCGTATTGCGATCATCCCCGGCCCTCCGACTCTCGGCACTCAAACGTCTGAGTGTTTAACCCCTTAACGCTGCACAATCCAGTTGTTGCTCTCTTCTTCATCGCAATATTGTCGGAAATTCGATTTGGACTCAGATGTGAATTGGTGTTCCTCTAATTTACAGGTAGATTTGAGTTCGGGTTCGATGAATCCTTCGCCCAGAAATAGTCAACGAGCGGCGGATATAACAGCTGCTCTAAACTTGAGTAGAATAGTGATATGGGATAGAAGATTCCAGAGGTGGTACTAACATTGCTATTTGATTTTCCTATAGAGCCTCATCGCTCGGCGCATGGATGGGCATATTGAGCAAATGCCGCAGGACCCATTCATAGCAGACACAAAGGAAGACGGCCTATTTGAAGGCTACCGCATACAACGATTGAGAGTTGCCGGTGGCGATAGGCGCTATCCCTTCGTAGGCAGCGATAGTTTGCCCGCTCCTGCCTCACGGCAGGCGACGATAAGAGTCGGCGCCACACACTTTTCAGGACAGCTTTGATGATGCGCGTAGTGACACGATTCGGATGTGGAACATATGCTGCCGGAGCCGATGTAGACGAAGGGCTTCCCAGTAGGAGCCAACTAAAAACAATTGAAACATCAGATTGGCCAAGACACGCAAGTGAGGAAAAACGCACTATCCAGATAGGCGATTAGCGTCGTTCCAATCAAGAGGTTTGGTCACGATAACCTAGCAAACAGTCAGCACGAACTGCATCAAAGACGCCACCAGGTTCGCCTACGGTTGAAGTCGTATATGAACGGTATCTTGGATTGGGCAAGGTGATCCAAATTGGTGTTACTGAGCTTCAGCCGCTAGCGTATGCCGTCGCAGCTTGTTAATCTGCCTTGAAGTAGTAGTCCACATCACGTTGCTAGACACGCACTCGTTGGTGAACGCGGCCAGATCGACGTAATACATTAAGTAACCGAAGAGAACATATTTCCAGAACAATAGCGAGTATGTTGATAGAAATCGGTGATAAGAGACAGGACATATAAGGCACGCCGCATTGTTGAAGGTGGAATATTCCACCGTGGATGATAGGGAAGCATGAGGGAAGTCGGCAGTTCTAGGCGACGACAGTCAGATCACTTCAGCACAAAGTTCGGCGATTTTGAAAATGAACTTGAGGTCAGGGTGGCTGTTGAGTTCGAGGGTCAAGCCACAGAGGGAACGTGCGGAAGGTCTTGGCATTTTTAATCTTTGCGAGGCGGGCGATAGCAGATATCGCCCTTGCTCCAGAAGGAGACATAGTAAGAGGAAACCGTGAAGTAGCGTCGTGGTTTACCGCAAATGTGTAGCGTGGAACAGCCAATATGATGTAGCATTGAAGTAGGAGAGCAATCTCAACTTAGATGTGCGCACTGAAGCGGAGCAGAGAAGAACTCAGAGTCGGCAGAGAGGACGACGTGAAGACGACATGGGGTTAAATAAGTAATAACCAACGAGAGTTTGAGTCGGAGACCTTGAAAGATATAATTTGGGGGGCTTCACTATGTGGTTCCTTGTTAGAGAGCACGAGATTGATTGTACGTAGTTCGAACAAAATATTAAATTTGTATTCTTGCCACGGAAGTACCAAATATATCAAACTACCGGTAGGCAGGTTATCGGACCTGAGTCCTGACGGTGGGGTGGTTTCATAGGAGGAGGTAGCCGTTTCATAAGTTAGCCACTGAATGAAAAAAACAAGTGAGCACATTTTCGCTAAACGGTATGGACTTCCGACTATCGGGTCGGTTGGACAGACTTTCCCTGGATTAAGTACGTTTTGATACGACAGTGATGATTTCTGAAGCCCATTCGAAATCAAAAAGCTCGGAGGGTAGAGACTGCCTACCCCCCCGTGGTTTGGTATCGGATAAGGTAAATTCGGGTTGCTCAATAGGCCCGATGTCAACTGCCTCCGTAGTAACCAAAAATTTGAAGAAGCAGACGTCTACATCGTGTCCATCTGGGACAGTGATTACCACTGGGTTCACACCATCAGTGTCTTGTCCATAACCAAGAGTAATTTTTGAGTTTCCTTTGAGGAATGCATCGACGGTGCCTTCCTTCTGGGCCTTCTGTGGGGAGTGCCAAGCATCTGTGTGACACGCAAAGAATAAGCTTATGGAAAGGAGCATGCCACACAACATACCGATTGCTAATGTTGAGGCGTCAAAGTATAAGAGATAGACATGTAGATTGACATCGTAGTTGTTATGGATTGTAAATCCGTAACGGTCTTGAGATAGTACGACCTCAGCGAGTCCAGCATTCTTGACCTTCCTTAGTTCGACGTCACTATCTCGGTCAAACTTGCGTCTGACCCTCCGTAGTTTGTTCAATTCGATGCGGGCGAAGTCTTTCATTGGGTCCAGACTTCCAGACGTCAGTTGGAAGATGAAATGCGCAAAGCGATTGATGAAGTTTCGGATGTCAGCGATATAGTTGACTGGACAAGGATCATAAGGGGAGAATTGAGAGGGGAATCCGATATTCGTGCTGAGTCTCTCCTACGTGAAAGGAAACATAGTTTTTTTCCACCGTTAAGCAGAGATCTGCCTCGTCTGGATTTTCGGCGATGTCGACAGCAACCGCGACTTCGGATTCAGAGCTCTCTGTGAGAATACTATCCAAGACGCACGAGTTGTTGCAATGAATATTAAGTGCTGGAGGACCAGACGCTGTCCTCAAGCGTGCAAACCAATAGACTGGTTCGTTGTGCGGCGAGTCAAAGAGGGAGGAGTGGGAAGGAGTAAGCAGAAGGTGGGAGACGTGGCCTTTGACCTTTGTCGCCGTCAAAACCGCAAGGCGATCCTTCGGATTCGGGTGGATTGAATCCGACTGGAAGATTTCGAAGGTTGAATTCTCCGTGATGCCATGGAGAGATCCGGCAGATAGAATAAGATGATCAGTTGAACCCAAAGGGGGTCCAACTTTGTAACAAGGGATCATAGAGCTACTGGCAGGATCCTCCCAGCTGTTAAACAAATGCCGACGGATGTGCTTTCCATCCCAGAGGGGTGTCTGGCTAATACATTTGCGTCGCTCAGCTTAGAGTGATATAAGATGATTTCGATACTCACATCTCCGAGTTCGGCATGCTAAGATGCTTCATCAATGAGTCGTACATAGGAATGAGATCCTTTGAAGCGAAATACTTCAAGGACTTGAGCAAGGCACTTGTAAAAATGCCTTGTTCACCTTCCTCCCGCGCCTCCTGCTTGCTCTTGCAGGCTGCCAAGAGAACATGTGATCCCCAAAAGGAATGATGTGAAAAGCCTGATTTCTTGTCCTGATACAACCTAGTCCTATATTCGCGTGAATAGATATCTTCGTCGCAACTTGGCGACAGCTTTTGATGTTCTTTAAAGTTTCGTACGCGCGAGTCTTTTGAGGTGCCACGATTCATTCCGGCGGCATGACAACAGTCGAGTATCAACGTCTAAAAAGGCATCAACTGTCTGTGTGCATCCTAGGATCTACGACGTACAATGTTATTCCCTTTCGCTATTGATAGATCAAGGAGAAGCCGGCTGATCGTTCGATCAGGGATCCCTTCAATGGCTTTGCCGTTGGCGTCCAGGGCACCGATATCGGCAGGACACAACATCTCAATATTCTTGTCGGTGGATACCCAGTCTGACCATTCATCTGGTTTAGTGGCGAGGGCCCCGTGCCCGGCGAAGTATATGATGATTGCAACTTCGCCTGAGTCTATCTTCGGATCTCCCTCGAGCTGTCTGAATCGATCGATAATAGCCGATCTTGTAGCCTCCTCGTCGCGAAGGTTGATGATATTATCTTTAGCAACACCCAGGTCCTCAAGAAGATAATTCTTGAAGTTGTCGGCGTCCTTAACGGCACCCTTTAAATCTTGCTTGGGTTCTATGAATTTGTATTCGTTGATACCGATGACCAGCGCGAATGTTTGATGCTTTCCCCTACAAGATGATGGTAAGCCAGCAGAAGCACCAAAGGAGTCATCCTTCTCACTGAGCAGGTGTACCTCCACCTACAGGCTCTTGTCTCGCCTGGGGGCCTCCCAATTCCGCGGATAAATCTGTAGCGAAGACGTGAGTGATGGTGAAATGAATACAAGAGAGGACGAATTACCGCTGCTTGGATTTCTGGGAGGCTTTTCGCTGGGGATAACATCATTCTCCTTGATGTTTGATGTGACCAGCTCGGAACTTTGGTGCCTACATATTGGTGGGGTGACGGGTCAACTAGCATGAAATGTCGAAAGTCCATGTCCTTACCGAACAAATGCGTCTCCACCTGCGGCTGTTAGTGTTGTTTGTCCTGTGAAATTATGACGGCTGGAGAAAGGTAACAGAAAAGCACTTCTTACGATTGCGGTCGATGATGCCCAGAAACCAGAGGACAGCACTGAGAACTTGTCCCATGTTGAACGAATTGGGGAGTTACGTGTAATGAGATTGCAAGGGTAGAAGATCCAAGTGGATAATGGTGGAAACGCAGTCCTAATAGGCATATATATATATTCCTCTAGCCTTGTCCATGCAAGTAAGTCATCAGGATGCCTTAAGCACGCGTAGACAGAGACCGAAGCGTGTCTTTGGTCTGAATGCACGGAAGCTTCCCGGAAAGTTCTATCTTCCGCAACAAGTCACAAGGCGACCCATGCATGCGGCCATACCTGAAAAAACTGTGAGGAGAAGAGGGACTGGGGCTGAGACCCTAGAAGAAGAACACGCCGTCTCACTGGATAGTGTCCTTGTTGTGGACGGCGCTATAGCCATGTCGTGCGTGCTTACATGCTTACCCGAGTCCTCAGGGCCCTCGCTGCCAACAGACTAGTTAGGAAGTGGCTGAGTTTGAAGTTGACAGAAATTCACGAAAACAAGACTGATTCACTCACGCGCGAAGCTTTGTTCACAGAGCTTATCCGCACCAGTGATCGCACTAGCCTCTAGGGTACTGTTGTTATGGTTGAGCCTCTGTACGGAGGAAATCCATAGTGGCTCTGAAAAAAAATTCTCCCTGCGTGTACGGAAGCATCTTCAGCTGCGAGATCCATTCCCTTCGAATTTGCTTTGGGCCGATATCATTGGGAGTCAGGAATGAGGACATTTGAAAGGGAGAGAAATGAAACCGGACGTTTAATTGTGAAAAAGCAAAGTAGGTAATCGACAGGCATAAATCACGTCGACAGCATGAATGCATAAAGATGGACAGAGGACTTGGAAGATATTTACAAGCGCTGGAGCTGAGACAATGTATTGTGAAGAGAAAGAAGGCTCAGATAGCGCTGGGTGAGAATGCTTTTCAGCGAAGCGTTCAATAATGTGACAATGGTTGGGCGCTTTCAAAGAAGGTTACTTGGCCCAATTGAAATTCTCCGGAACCGAGTTTCATGTCACGGCGCAACATTGTCACCCACGTGCAGCGCATTCCTCTTCTCACCATCAACAGCCGTCCTTCCGTGTCCCTCCTCGCGTCCATCACCATGTGTAGTAAAAGCAAATCTCGTTAACGTTCTTTCCTGAAGCATCACCGACGCATCAATTGGCACTGGCATTACTGCATGCCTGAGCAACAGCCAAACTGTATACTGGTTTCTTTTTTTACTGAGTCTAGCAACGCTAAGATATTCTTCTTCCATCAGAGAGACCGGGTGCTATACCTACAATTACGTGAGTGAACAACACTCGGGAATACCACTAGCCTTGAACGGAGTAATGAACGAGGTATGAGGAACGACTCCGTGGTCGTCGCAGTGGCGCTGAATTGACCCAAACCATGAGTGTTCTGTGCATTGTTCGCAAGGAATCCATCGATACCAGCTCGTGAAATCTATGATATTATTACAAGTATACAATTACATGGACCGGGGTTCCATCAAAGGACGCCCACCCCTCCAATAATTAACGTACTCTTCGACTTCCTTCCGTCAAACGATACCGGACTCCCTCATTCCCCTGGGATCCTTCCTCGCCTCCTCTGTCCCCAGCACTACGCCAGCACTGGCCATCCGCTCAAAGTCTCGTTCCAAAAACCTGTTATGGATATCGGGCCTTTTCCGGTCGTACATGAGTCAACACATGCTTTCTCTCGGCGTTCTCGGTCTTGACCTCGGCCTACTGGCATTTTCTCATATTTTCTCTATTCTTCTTGCTAATACTGGAATGCGATGGAACCTTGTAGAATAATACTGACTCGAGTCCTTACTAGTAGTGTATAAATACTTACCTGACATTGTATTAGGATCTCTTAATCTAATTTCACTACTCTTCGACGTCCACTTAACTGTGTGATCTAAGCATCTCTGATCGGTTACGCCTAGCGCTTGCCGTTCCGTTTGCATTCCGACTACGCCTAGCGCTTGTTGGAAACCCCGTCAGTTATGCCTAGCGCTTGCTGACAAACCTGTTAACTACGCCTAGCACTTGTTAGCACCCATATCGGATCCCTCTTGGTGGTTGGAACTCGGCTTTCGGACATCCTCGCTCATGACTCGGGTTTTACTTGAGTATTCATTATCTCGTGTATTACTCAAAATACTCTGATTCTTAACAAAACCCAATCAACTTATTCATCTGCTCATTTCCTCTCACTCTTTCGAGCCACTCCATAATCCAAAATCGGTATCCCAAGACTATCTGACAGATTATCGATGACCACTGTCCACTCCTGATGAGCAGGGTTCTCCATGTGGTATATCAGCTTGAAGCGCTCGGAAAACAAGAGCCCGACGACGATCTGACCGGCACGGTTGATGGGTAGCCAGGAGAGTGTCCCCTCTAGCCTGGGAAGTGCTCCGACGGCTTTGCTCGCACCCACGACGACTAGGAAATGCTCTCTCTCATTCCATGCCCCAGCTATACTGGACCTTCCCCTCGAGCGAGAGCAGTAGCTCTTCACACACCCACTTGGCCTCGGGGTACCCAAACTCAGCCGTTGACTCTGGCAGGACAGGTTGTTCAGGTACCGGCTGGGAGGTATGCTGACCGACAACAGCAATCGACGGTGCGAATAGGACGCGTATGTCCTTCGCCGATGATCTCTGGGCTATCTTGACAAGGTTGACGAGCCTCCGAACATGTCCTTCAAAGCCCTCCAATCCTCGGGAAAAGTTGACTGGCCACGCGTTGTGGATGATGTGTGTCACGCCATCCACACTGTCCAACTGATCGTCGATGTCGCTGAGATCAGGAATTTCTAGCATGTGGATCTTGTACCAGTCGATGACGCCAGTGCCTCGTCTTTTAATCTCCGCCTCCTGCCTCTCTTGTCCTCCACGCCGGTTAATACACACGACGTGTTTCACCTCCGGATCCTTGGCTAGTCTCGCTAAGAGGAAACATCCCAAGCTTCGTGTTGACCCAGTGAGCAGGATCACCTTACTTCCGAGCATCTCAGCCCGGTACTTGTCCGGCATCTTCCGCATTTTCCTTTCTCACCAAGTCCCCACCCCTTCAGAAACATACTTCTGTACCCTTACTTCCTCTATCGCCGACACAAGCCTCCTCGCCATCGAATAATGATACAAGAAATCAGTCTCGAGGTCTACCTTCGGTAACGAGTCCAATCTGCACTTGAAATAGTATTTCATTTCGAGAATGATTTTTAAGTACCCAAGCGACTCATGCATCAGCACCTGCATCCACAAATTGGCCTCTTTTCCTGCTCTGCATCTTTGTAGCTCTTCACAATTTCGCAGGGTGGTCGGTACGACCGTCCCTTCAGATGGAAAGGCATCCCTTTATTAGAACACGGAGTTGAAATATCATCGACTTGGTGAACCACCTTGTCCTCATGAATCTAATGTGTAGGAAGAGGGAAGAGTCACGAGTTGCCTAAGGCTGTTTTAGCGTGGGCCACATCTCCCCAGGTCCTGGGTGTGAGAATGATTCGGAGTTTGCTATGGTCGGATTCGAAATTTGGAACTTAATTTGAATCATTGGTGCTTATACTAGCCGCAAACCTTCCCTGTTGAGATTCCGGATCCTTCAGATGTTAAACTTACTACTGAAAGAATGGATTACATTCTTGCTATGGCAATACTAAAACATAGCAAACTCAGCCTCAGCTTAACTGCAAGCGAAGACCTTGAGGGCCTGAGCATCACAATGCACAGCAAACAAGTATCATTATTGCTAACATTTGTGCCAGCTCATAAGAGAGACACCGAAGGAAATAGTAGTATAAAGGCGATAACAGTCCAACTTGACAATAAATTGAACAAGCCAATTCCATCATCCACCAAAATTTCCCGAACATTCCCAAATACTTCCATAAATGCTTGTATAAAATCGAGCAGCGACTCAGGCAGCTACATAAAACAGCCAAGTAAGAAGAATATATTGCCAAAGCGGTAACGAAACGATACCTTTCAAGGTCAAGGTTTTGGCTCTTCAGGCCTTTGGAAGCCTATTCTGCTGCATCTACGAAAAGCGGTTACGGTGTTTTGTTACGATAGCGATCGTTTCTGAGGCCCATTCGAAGTCAGAAAGTTGGACAGGTAGGTTATGTTGTTTGGCACCCCGAGCTTTGGTACCGGGACTGGGGGATTGAAGCTGTTCGAGAGTCCCGATGTCAACCGCCTTTGTAGCTACATATATTTTTATGAAGCAGATATCTTCAGCTTGGCCATGAGGGATATTGAGGCACAGTGGGGCCATAGTCGTATTTCCATGACCAAGCATAAGTTTAGACTTAGAGTCTTTTACGAGACATGGATCGGCGGAGTCTCCAAATCGGCTCTTCTGTGCAGAGTACCAAATTTCTGGGCGACAAATAAATCAGTTTCAAGAAAGATCTGATGATAGAGGCATACCGATATCGGATTTGGAGGCATCAAAGTATATGAGGTAGACATATAGGTCAATATTACGATTCTGATAGATCGTAAACCCATAATGATCTTGGTCATTGAAGTCCAGGGAGGTGTCTAGAACTCGGACAACCTCAGTGCGTCCGTCGCCATCTACGGCGGGTAGTGCAACTTCCTCTCCAACATGCCCTAGTTTGATCATTTTGATAGTGACCAAGCTTGTAATGGAAATTCGACTTTTCGTTGTCAGGTGGGAGGTAAAATGCAAGTAGCGATTGATAAAATCTCGGACGTCTGCTTTGTGATAGAGACGGGATCGGGGGAGAGGAGGAGAACAAGAAGAAAGCTTGCTAAATGTTTTCCCTCGGTGAAAGAGAACGGCGCCTTTTTCCACCGTCAAGCAGAGACAAGGGGGTCTGAATATGAAAAAAAAAGACAGTGGGTCGATTAAATATTTTCGTGCATCGGTGCTGGACCTACCTACCTCCACGTGACCTATATGATGTCATTTCGCCTAATATAGGTTTATTTCCGCACTTTTTAGCCTGTTTTCCATGCAAAAGTACCTGCATGATGGATATTCTAATGTATTGAACATAATTTGCATCCTATCAGACTCGTACTTCAAAATTAGTTCAATAAGTTGTCAATAAGGCATATGACATCATCACAATGCAGTAAGCATCAATGCCAAAGAGTGTTGGTGAAGATGTTTGTAACACCAGCTATCATATCCTCAGTAGTAAGTAGAAGGTATTGTGGTATATATTACATCATGATTCATTCAAAATATCCCTCAAAAACTCGTTTTTGGACCCTAACAGGAGGGGTCAACTTTTTTTTTTTGGGCCTGCCAGCCCAACCTACCTACCTACCCGGTGTGCCGGGCCGACGTTCCGGCACCCCCTTGAGCAGAGATCCGCTTTATCTGGATCCTTGACAGGGCAAACAGATGCCGTAAGCCTGGATTTGCTATCATCAGCGAGAATTTGGTCCAGGACGCGCGCATTGTCACAATAGATATGAAGACGGGGACCAGATGCTTTCCGCAATCGAGCGTACCAGAAGGGCTGTTGGCTATCTGAGGTGAAGATAGCAGAATCGGAAGGAGTAAGCGCAAGAATGGAGAAGGCGGTTTTCACATCCGTTACCGTCAAAGTCGTGATGAGATCCTTCGAATTGGCATCGGGTGAATCCGATTTAAATATTTCGAACGTCGAGCCTTTCTTGATGCCATGAAGGCTCCCGGCATGTAAAATTAGACCGGACGGCCAACGTTTCCCATCTCCCTTATGGCAAGGGATCATAGAGCTACTGGCAGGCTCTTGCCAGCAGTCAAATAGACGTCGTCGAATATGCCTTCCATCCCAGTGTGCGTGCTGGCTAATACATTGCGGTCGTTCAGCTTTGGAACATAGAAACTAATTCAGTACTCACTTCAAGTTTCCCGGCATCTGAATATTCTGCATCAGTGAATCATAACTCGGCGGGAGATCTCTTGGATCGAAAGATCTCAGGGAGCTGAGCAAAGCGGTCGTAAAGATGCCATTCTTGTCTTTCTCCCACGCAGTCTCGGTACGCCTACAGGCTGCCAATAGAACATGCGAGCCATACGAATCTGAAAATCCCGACTCGTCTTTCTGGAACGATCTAATCTGGGATGCATGGGAGTAGATATCCTTGTCGCAAGTTGGCGACAGGGGTTGCGAGTTTAAGGCGCACGACTGTATCATTGGATCAGTTACTACTCCACGATTAATCCCGGCAGCATGGCAACAGTCAAGTATCAAAGTCTGAGAAGGCATCGGCAAAGCATCAGCATCATCGCGCGCTCTCAGTTCTGCGACATACAATGTTATTCCCTTTGGCATTCGATAGTTCCAAGAGAAGTTGACTAAGTGTTCGATCTGGAATCCCTTCAACTTTGACCTTTCCGTTTATAGGTCGATTGATATCGGCAGGACACAACATCTCGACTTCGCCAGTGGGGTTCACCCAGTTTTTCCACGCGGCTGGTTTTCGAGCGACAGCCCCATGCCCGGCAAAGTAGATAATGATCGCTACCTCGCCTGGGGTGATTCTCGGATTATTCTTGAGTTTTATGAATGCTTCGATGATAGCGGATCTTGTTGCCCGCCCGTTGCGAAGGTTGATTATATTGGTCTCTGGGACGCCCCGATCACGGAGGAGATAACTGCTAAAGTCATTGGCGTCCTTCATGGCACCTTGTAAATCTTGCTTGGGTTTTATGAATTTGTATTCATCGATACCGATAATCAGCCCGAAGGTTTGGCGTGTTTGCCTACACATCAGTGGTCAGATAGCATGAAATGTCGGGGCTCACGTGCTTACGGGACAGGTGCACCTCTGCCTGTGAGTGCTTGTTTCGCTTGCCCCTCCCCTACGCTGAAACCTGGGGAGCTATGACAACGAGAGGATGACAGTAGAAAATTAGCTTACCGTTACTTAAATTTTTGAAGGCAACGCCGAGAAACCATCTGAAGGCGCTGAGAACTTGTCCCATTTGAGAGTGCGAGGGGAGAAGAACCAAGGGGTCGAAGGGAAACGATTTCTTGATAGGCATATATATCTTTCTGTAGCAGGGGAGTTCGTCTAGGTAGATGCGTCATTGGGATGTCTTAGGCGCGCGCTTGAGTTTAGATCTATTCAGATATGACGATAACACAATTTCAGAACATACAGAGACCGAAACGTGTCTTCGGTCTAAATGTGCGCGGTTCTAGTATCGTCGGCGACAAGTCACAAGGTTAACCACGCATGCGACTGATGAAAACATAGTGACTAAAAGAGAGACTATCGATGAAAATCTGGAACACGAGGACCAATATTGCCCATCGCCTCTGGTAGTGTCCTCATGTAGATGTTTTTTTTAAAAAAAGAGAAATTCCAGAGCGTTTAATCTGTCTGTAGGCATCTCGTGCTCGCCATGTACTTACCTGAGTGCTGGCGCTCGCAGCCAACAGACCTGATGGGCAATGGCTGAATTATTTGTAGAAAGAAGTTGACAGAAATAGTATCAATTCACTCACACAAGATTTCCGAAGCTTTGTCAGGGCGCTTATCCCCGCGTAGCTGCTAGGGGTATTTGAATGGGACAGAATACGATTTAGGAACTTGAAGAAGCTAGGACCGGCATGAATCTTGTCGACAGCATGATTTGTTACATAATGACGACAGAAAGCTTGGGCTGACGAGTGCGGGACGCAGCAGTGTACTCCGAAGTTTATAAGGAAGAAGTTCATTGGAAGGTTGAAGAGAAGGAACCGGGCGGTCCGGCAGCGGGACAGTGGGAATTAGGTAAGATTGATGACGATATGGTGACATCGTGATACGGCCCGGTATTCCGTCCGACGTTGAGTTTGACCACGACCGTCACCCTCTCTTCTCACCATCTACAGCCATGCATGCATCCTTTCTCGTCATTCGTCACCGTGCATCGCTACCAGCAACCTTGTTTCAGCACTCTTTCTTAAGTCATCACCGATGCGCTAATCAGCGCTGATATTCTCACTGGATACCGAGGAGCAACAGGCAACTCTTACGCGTACTGTTTTTTTCGGATTGAATCTAACAACGCGAAGATATTTCTTTCTACTAGCGAGACTGGGAGCTGTAGCTACAATCGCGCCAGTGGAAACTCACCCCAAGGGAGGAACAATGACATTGAACGGAATAAATGGACGAGGTATGTGCAACGGGTCCTCGTTCGCCGCATTGGCGCTAAATGGATCAGATTGTTCGCAGGGAATCCATTAATACCAGCTCTTGAAGTCTATGATAATATTACAAGTATACGATTACACGAAGCGAGGTTCCATCAAAGGACGCCCACGCCCCTCCAATAATTAACGTACTCTTCAACTTCCTTCCGTCCAACAACACCGGACTCTCGCATTCCCCTTGAATCCTTCTTCGCCTCCTCGGTCCCAAGTACTACGCCACCGCTCGCCATCCGCTCAAAGTCTCGTTCCAAAAATCCAATCAGCTTGTTCACCTGCTCGTTCCCTCTCACTCTTTCCAGCCACTCTGCATAATCCAAAATCGGTATCCCAAGTATATCCGCCAGATTATCGATCACCGCCGTCCACTCCTGACGGGCAGGGTTCTCCATGTGATAGATCGGCTTGAACCGCTCGGAAAACAAGAGCTCGAGGACGATCTGACCGGCACGGTTGACGGGTAGCCAGGACAGCGTTCCCTCTAGCCTGGGAAGCGCTCCGACGGCCTTGCTCGCACCCACGACGACTGGGAAATGCTCGCTCTCATTCCACGCCCCGGCTCCCTCTGCCCCAGTCATCTGCCCAATCCTCACTGAGCTTCCTCGGACCTTCCCCTCGAGCGAGAGCAGTAGCTCTTCACACACCCACTTGGCTTCCGGGTACCCAAACTCAGCCGTCGACTCCGGTGGGACAGGTTGCTCTGGTACCGGCTGCGAGGGATACTGACCGACAACAGCAATCGACGACGCAAACAGCACGCGTACGTCCTTCGCCGAAGATCTCTGGGCTATCTTGACAAGGTTGACGAGTCCCCGAACATGTCCTTCGAAACTGTCCAGTCCTCGGGAAAAATTGACCGGCCACGCGTTGTGGATGATGTGCGTCACGTCGTCTACACCTTCCAACTGGTCGTCGACGTCGCCGAGATCGGGAATTTCGAGCATGTGGATCTTGTACCAGTCGATGGTGCCAGCACCTCGTCTTTTCATCTCCGCCTCCTGCCTCTCTCGTCCTCCGCGCCGGTTAATGCATACGACGCGTTTGACTTCTGGATCCTTGGCCAATCTCGCTAAGAGGAAACATCCCAGGCTTCCTGTTGATCCAGTGAGAAGGACCACCTTGCTCCCAAGCATCTCGGCACGGTACTTCTCCAGCATCTGCCGCATCTTTTCTTCCCTCCGCACTCCTTCAGAAACATACTGGCCCGCCCTTACTTCCTCTATTGCTGATACGAGCCTCCTTGCCGTCGAGTGCCGATACACAAAATCGGTCTCGAGGTCAACCTTCAGCGAACGTCCAATCCTTCTCCGTATCCTCGCAGCCTGTAGCGAGTCCATTCCACACTCGAAAAAGTCCTTCGTTTCGGGAATGACATAGCCTAAGACCTCCTTCAGTACGCGAGCGACCCATACACCCGCATCCGCATCCATAATCGGCTCCTCCTCCTGATCCGCGTCTTCGTAGCTCTTCACAATCTCCTTCTCCCATTTTTCCCAGCTCGCCTTCCTCGCGATACTCCCCTTATCCGTCCTCACCAGCTCGCCGGGGCTAATGAAAACCACCATCTCTTTCGATACTTTGGCGTGCTTGTCGGCGAGCTCGTTTGCTTTGTCGAGGAAAGCCCCAAAGTCCGCAGATGGTTCGCCCTCGACTTCGACGAGGATACCACATCCTTCCCTGCCCTGTCCGAACACCAAGACGCCCCGTACTCCGGGACATTCTCCTAGTGCTTGTTCCATGCCACTTGGGCGGACCTTTTCCCCGTTAGCAAGAACGACGAGATCATCACTCCGACCGAGGATACGGTACTGGTTTTCCTTGGCCGGGTTTCCGACTAGGTGATCCTGCACGACGTAATCTTCTTCCCAGCCTGGAGCTCGACCGCTTAGCCGGTATGTGCCCCCGCCGAGAGGAGTGAACGTCAATGGGATATCCTGTCGTGGGATGAGGTAGTGCCAGTCGTAGTTGGCAGGGACATGTTGGACGACAGCGATCGCTCCGATTTCTGTCGCGCCTGTTGCAAGGAGTCAGGTCAACGAAGAGAGATGGATCAGGCAATTACTCACCCCAATGATTGAGAAGCTTGACTCCCCGGTGCACCAACTCTTCGCCAGTTACCTCTTTCAATGGCGCGCCGCCGACTGCGAGCACGTCAAGGCGCTTCAGCGCGTCGACGCCACCAGGTATCGTGAGGAGGTCTTCGACAACGGAAGGAACGGAGAGCATCAAGCCAACGCGATTGAGGATCGTATGCGTCGTTCCATTCAAGTGGCCGTTCGTGCCGTTCACTTTGACTCCATTCGCATGCACGTCCGCGCAGAGCGCTTCCAAAACCTTCAGCTGACTTCTTCCTGTCGGTATTGTTCCAGCGCCTGGGAGGACGAAAGGTAGCCCGATGCTAAGAGAGAGCATGGGCGCCAGTAGTCCAAAGCCCTAAAGCATGTCAGAAAACGCGTAACCTTTCAAGGATCGTACATACATGGTACAGAGGCAATGTCGACACGTTCCATCCTAGCGCCTCGACGTGCTCAGGTGTAAAGAGATGGTCTTGGCCGTATCCGAGGACGTATCCGTGAGCGTGATAGATGGGTTTCGGAAGGCCGGTCGTTCCAGAAGAGTGGAGGATGATGGCGGTGCGTTCGGTGGTGTTAGAGAGTGGATGGGGCGGTAGAGCGATGCCCGAAGCTGACGGTGAAGCGAGCAGTTCGACGTATGTTGGGGCTCCGATCCATATCGGCGCATTGGGGGCAGGGGAAGGTGTAAGTCTGGAGGTGAGAGGTGATGTGAGGACCAGTTTTGGATTGGGCTCTGTTTTGGAGAGCAGGTGGTCGATTGCGATGGGTGTTAGTCGTGCGGAGAGAAGGAGGACCTGGAACAGCGATGAGGAAGCGAAGGAACCGAGGGAAATGGCGACTCACAGGTACCCCGACTCTCATACCGGCTGCTACCCAGATAAACAACCCCACGTCGCTTCCCATAAGCACCGCGATTCCTCCCTTGTCTTCACCACTGCCCACGCCACGCTCGACAAGCCATTTAGCGGCCACGTCCACACCATGCGCGAGATCCGCAAAGGTAATCTTCCTCCCTAGCTCATCTTTATCCTGTGATTGAGGATGCAATTGCAGTGCGAAAACCCTATCGCCGTTAAACCTCGCATTGTACTCGATAGCCTGAGGGAGCGTCCGCACACCCTCCGTAACGTAGGGCTCGTATCCGAGATTGAATTTGGGTCGCACGAAGGACATGGGTATTTTCGTTACACTGTCGCATCTCCGTGGTACGTGGTTTTATCATTAAGAAGGTGGATGAACAAGCTTATCCACTGACAGTTCCGGAGAGAAGGACATGCGGATAATCGGAGTTTGGGCGTTTCATCGGTGAGGGGGCAGTGGACAGTGCGAGTGCGGCGGCGGCGGCGTTCGTGGTGGGGTCAAAAAAAGTAGGTATTTGATGCAAGGTTATTTAAGCTTGGGAAGTGTGAATCCATGATGTGATATCTACTAAGGAGGCGCTCTTTATGGCCGTGTGGCGTAATGGCAACGCGTCTGACTACGAAGTGTTATCAGGAGATTGCAGGTTCGACCCCTGTCTCGGTCAGTAGCTCTGCTACATGTCTTTTTTTGAAATCGTCACCGCCATCATCAATGTATATACTACATTGAATTTCCACCACCCGGACACCTCCTCTCTGAGTCTGGAATCAGGACTCCGCCGTGCAACATCCACTAAAGTCTTAGATTTAAGTAATAAGCACTTTGTAACTTTCCAGCCCGGCAAAATAGCTGTCGACTCCCGAGCTCGTACCTCTCTTCGTCCCGGTTACCATCATTGTAATGATCACTACTTGGCGCAGTATCCACACGTCTCCCTATATGCTACCTTAAGCTCGGCTGTAAAGTGACGAAAAACCATCCTTTTCGGGTCGAGAGGAAAAGCTGGGTGCAATGGCCACCTAGTCATTTCCTGGGAGTCCGGACACATTGAAGATCCCCAGTGGGTTCAACCCCCAAATAACAATGGTTTAAAAAGTGTAGGCAGTTCGGTCGTTCAAGGTAAGGGAAGTCCTTTCTTCACCCGCGTTGGCTGATCTTACATAACACATCCAGCCCCCTACATCAGACCCGCGATGATGTTGACAGCTCCTTGCAAACGCGTCCACTCTGATACCGAATCCTGCATATGCTCCTGCCGCGCATTCGATATCTCCGGTCCTCTCCTCCATCGCGAGCGGAACGTGACACGTCGGCGACAAGGACCACATGGCGTAGATCAACTGCAATTCATGCCGGATTATTTACTGGGTTTCCGGAAAATAATGGGAATCGATCGAAGTTTTTTTGAGTCGCCTAATCTGGTAATGCCCCGTGCAATCATTCGTTTCTCGATTCTGAGGCACCATTCTGAAGTGGAAGACCGTTTTGTCAGTTCATTCAACGTATGCAACAAAGCAAATATAGTTAGACCAGAATACACGTGTTACGATACAGATGTCTAAACTCTAGGTGATTTGTGAGCCTCCACCACTGCGAGTGCCATTATTGAGGGCATTATGGTACCTGTCCTGGCGCTGAAGATGATATATGAATAATAAATGATACGCGCATGGCTGGGGACCGCATTACACGACAATACTGAGGTGGGAAGACTAGGGGCAAAGATGAATTACCAAATTGGGTGACTCAAAAAAACTTCGATCGATTCCCATTATTTTCCGGAACTCCAGTAATGACAAGAATCCGATTGGGAGAAAAAGTGCGAATGCAGTGAGGAACGAGAGATAATCGATAAACTTCGAACCAGGCGAGAAAAGCCAACGTTAGCGTCACTCGGAAAATTTCTCCTAGGACCTCGCTATCTCAGCTCACTTCGTCTAAAGATTTTCCGTCTTCTCGGGACACACCGTTCCGGCGCGAAGAAATTCAACAGCTCTGTTCTGAGCCCAACAATAATTTCACTGGTCGTTTCCGGAGAACTGTCGCACCGCCAACTCGTGCGAGACGCCGAGATCACAAATCCAAAGCTGTAATTATTACTTAGTTCCGAGGAAAGCGTCAACATCGCCATTACCGCGGACGATCGGCACTATCGAAAGTTCATACTGCTTCTTCTCAAACGTCGACGTTAGACTGATGAATGAGACAGCTTGATCTCATCATTGTCCGTGCGCACTTGTGCTTCCTGGGATATTAGTTGTTAGGGCTTTGAAGGGGAAGCACAGAACTGTGGCGCCTTGTAAAAAGGCTTACTTTATTTGGGACTTGGCGATTACTGTCGGGGGAGCTGTCCCTATTAATGACCTTGGAAACGGCGCGGATGTGCCAATAGTTGTCTGGGCATCAAAGCTTCGTGTTCCCTTCCCCCTTACGTTCGTCTACTCTCTTCGTCATAGCTTGCTATCTTCACAATTTTTGTTCATTATCTCAGGATTGACTCATGCTTTCCATCGGCAATCCATAGAGCATCTTTCAAGTAATCACATCGCTGTGATCGTTTCATCAATCGCCGGCAGATAGACCGCTGATCATGCCGGGAACCTTTTGGTATATCTCATTGCGCGCCATTGCGTTCCGTCTGTTGACCTTTCCCCCTTATCCTCAGAGCTCGGATGGCTACGATGACCTCTCTCCTCAAAATTCTCTTCGGTCTCTCATTTCTGGTTCCTTATCTCTTTGCGCAAGACCATACACAATGTGTGGATAGCGGATCAGACTGGTATACCAGCGTCGTTGGGGAGACGCCGTGTAAGGCCGCTCTTGTGTCCACTCTTCAGTAGGACTGAATTTTTTTACCAGGTCGGACGTATGAACGACTACGCCAGATATGCAATAGTAATTGTAAGACTCTGTTATTACTTATTTGACAATTCAATCTGACATACATAAACCTCTCTCTCCAGATGTCTTGGGCGCCTTGAATCCAAACATTCCTCCGGATACATGTAACGACCAAGTTGGTATGTCCGATTGTTGACTCTGACTGCGCCCACTCATCTCGTTCCGGAACCATAGCCGACTGTTGTTGTAATTCAATCGCGTTCGGACTTAGTATGCTGTGTCTGACGTGAGTGGTCGCCGTTTCTTTCAAAGAGGACCACCGGATCTCAATGTCGTATAGATGTCAGCACGGAATCGGGCCCAATGGCAATGGTATCGACGCCGGTACGTATGCGCGTTCCGCGTAGTATGACCGATCCTCACCCTCATTACTAAAAGGCATCGGCGCATATCAGCTATATCTCAAGCACGGATCAAACTCGTTCTGTACCCCCAATACTAACAAATCGTGCGCATGATTCAATTTCACAATACAATCTATGGTCAAGGTCTAATATGCAATCCCCAGATTTACGAATGACATACAAACTGCAGTCTGCAACAACGGCCTGAAAATCCATGATAACTTCTACAACGCTATATTTTGGGCCGACGGACCATGGTATGCTAGATTTCTGTTGTATTCACTGGAATCCTCAGTCTCAAATTTGTGCCCACAGGTTCTAGTATGTGATGATCTATCTTCAATGTAGTTTCCTCCGTTCTGACGGTAAAATGGTAGTACGTGGTCCCGCGAACAAATGGAAAAGACCAATGCTGCTGACGGAAATAATCCCTTCACGCATTGCGCATCAACGGCCGTGATCGTGACCACTAGTTCACAGTCTCCTCAGTCGATGTCGCTCCTAGCATCGACACCACTTTCGCAGTCAACGTCAATGTCAACGTCACCTCCACCGTCCACATCGCTTTCCCAGTCAACGTCAATTTCACTTTCCCAGTCAACGTCACTTTCGCTTTCCGAGTCGGTGCCACTTTCGCGTTCACAACCGACGTCACCTTCCCAGTCGACCTCAATCTCCCGGTCGAATATGACGTCGCTCACGGAATCCACCGCCGCGAGTGCCACCTCAGCTACCACACTTACACAGACAGAAAGTTCCTCAAAGTCTCTCAGTGCTGGCGCCATAGCTGGGATCGTGGTGGGGAGTATCGCATTCGTATGGGCAGTTACGCTGTCTCTCGTCTGGCTGATCAGGCGCCGCCAGCGACAAGCTGCTATCGAACACTCGGAAACGTCCGCTCGCCCCTTCAGTACGGTCCTTTCCTCCGATCTTTATTTCTGGGACTAACGAAAAGGGTCTACAGCTGCATACACGCCGGTCTCGAGGAATCCCGAGAGACGGCTCAGGGAGAAAGAGCAAAGAGAACTACCACCTGTTTATACGGAGTAGAGTTGGTTTGGCAGTACATTGGAGAGATGCTTTGGCAGATCCCGGTGAGCCTGGGATGTTGTGGAAAGATGAAAAGGGAGTTCGGCACGGCTGTGAAATTTGTACCATGAGCACGTACAAGTCTCGTAGCTGAGTGTCTGCTCTGATAAACAAGCATTATTGTTTGCACGGCTTCATAGAAGCAAGAGGACAGGTGGACCAGAACAGTTGTCTGACGATGTCAAAATCAAAATCGAGCTCGACAGACCCGGGCCAGTCCCTCTCCCTTCTTCCAACCATCAGCATCGCTCCTTGCCGTCTTATCGCTGTGTTCCGTCTGGGTCCGTCTTCTGTGGGGGAGAGCTCTGTGCAGGATCACGGAACACTGATTAATCACTCCGAAAATAGTGAAATTTCTGGGCAGTTTCTGATGCTAATCCTGAGACTAGCAGTATACCATATATGGCTATGCGCCCTGTCCCGACACAGTCCCGCCCAGTTTCATGATTAGTTTCTAGCAGTCAGAAACTCCTCAGAAATTTTACTTTTTTTCGGAGTGAATATCAGTACCTGGCTGAGATCGTCAAATTTTCCGATATCAACTGCTGATGGCCATTTGTGTGTGGCCGTTCATCTTGGCTCTTCTCAAATTCGACGTTAGACTGATCGACGAAACAGTTGATCTAGACATGCACAGCTGTGTCTAGTGCTTCTCGGGATACTAGTAGTTGGGGCTTTGAAGGGTAGGCACGGAGCTGTGACGTCCTTGTACTTTACTTGGGACTTGGTGAGTACCGTTGGAGGAACTGTCCCTTTCAATGACCTTGAAATCGACACATATTTACTGGCTGTCTGGGTATGCAAATTTCACGTTCCCTCTCTCCTCTTGTGTTTTAGTCTTGGCTCGCTATCTCCACAATTCTCATCCATTGTTGCAGGATCGGCTCATGCCTTCGCAATTGCAAACAATCAGACCGAGCGGCATCGTGACTGTTGCATCAATCACTCGCACATAAACAGTTGATCACCTCGGGAAATATTTTGGTATATCTTATTGCGCGCCATCGCGTTCTATCTCTTGACCACCTTCCCTTCGATTGCAATGACCTCTCTCCTCAAAACTATCTTTGGCCTCTCGTTTCTGGTCCCTTATGTTTTTGCGCAAGACCATACACAATGTGCTGATAGCGGATCAGATTGGTATACAAGTTTTGTTGGGGAGACGCCATGTAAGGCCACTTTTACATCTATTCTACATTAAATTGAGCTTTTATCAGGTCGAACGTATGAACGGCTGCGCCAAATATGCAATAGCACTTGTAAGAAGCTGTTATCATTCGTTCAGTTAGATACGAGTTGAGACCTCTCTCCAGATGCCTTGGGTGCCTTGAATCCCATCACTCCTCCGGACGTATGTGGCGATCAGATTGGTATGGCCAGCCTCTTTGGACGTAACTAAACCTATTCATCTGTTCCGGGACCATAGCCGACTGTTGTTGTAACTCGATCGCGTTCGCACTTAGTATGATATGCCTGACGTGAGTAGTACATTCTTCCTGAGAAAGAAAAGGTGGCGGGTCTCATTATCGCATAGATGCCAGCAAGGATTGGGACCGAATGGCTTTGGTATCGACGCTGGTGTGTGTGTGCGTTTCATTCTGTAAGACTAACCCTCACCTTTGATACCGGAAGGCGCCGGCACATATGAGCTATATCTTATGCATGGATCAAACTCCTTCTGTACCCCCAATACTAACAGATCGTATGTATGATTCACGGTTCGCAGTACAATGCATGGGTAAACTCTATTTTTCGATCCTCAGATTTCCAATCGGCGTACAAGCAGCGGTATGTGACACTGATATAAAGATCCATGACAATTTCTATGACAAGCTGTTTTGGGGCAATGGGACGTGGTATGCCTCTCCCTTATAATCGGTTCCAGCACGTGGTCTAAATTATGCGCCCCAGGTTCTAGTATGTTGGATCTATCTTCAGCGGGTTTCGTCCGTTCTAATATTAAAATGGCAGCTTGACTTCCCGCGACATAATCAATGCGAGAAATGTTGCTGATGGAAATAATTCCTTTACACACTGTGCATCAACGACTTTGAACGTGAGTAGTAGTTCACAGTCTCAGTCGATGTCACACTTAGAATCCACACCACCTTCCCAGTCGACACCGCTTCCGCAATCGACGTCGTTTCCCCTGTCGAGTACGATATCGCGCACGGAATCTACCGCCGCGAGCGCGACCTCAGCGTCCACCTTACCACATTCATCAAAATCTCTCACTGCGGGCGCCATAGCTGGGATCGCCATAGGGAGTATCGCTTTCTTAGGAGCGATCGCGCTCTTCATCATCTGGCTGTTCTCATACCGCCGGCGACAAGCTGACACCGAAGACTCGGTAACAGTGCCCACTCCCTTCACCATAAGCGATGTCAGCGACAGTACGGTCATTTTCCTCGGATTCTTACTTTGAGGACTAACGAAATGGGTTTACAGCCCCATCTATGTCAAACAGTGCTGGAACCCCGATGCTCACGAGGAATCCCGAGTCGGGAGCCGGGAGACGGCTCAGGATGAAAGAACTGAGGGAACCGCCACCTAGGTATACAGAGTAGACTTGGTTTCACCTTGCACAAGGGGAATGCTCTGGCCGGGCACGGTGAGCCTGGGACAAAGTGCAAGCTTGAAGTTTTAGCTCACGAGTCGTACGTCGCTTGTACGTGGTGGAAGGACGATAAGGTTTTTCTAATTAAGTAAAGAAGTTCATTTTGGCTGTGGACTTTCTGCCATGAGCACGTACAGGTTTCGTCGTTAAGTGTTGGCTTTTATAAATAAGTTTCATTGTTTACACAGCTTGGAAGAAGCAAAAGGGCGAATAAAGTAGCACAGTCAACTGACATATGTAGTGGTCGTTGATGAAACGGGCTCGATAAACTCGGCTCGGCGTTCAAAGACTTCGGGTAGTACCTTTCCCGTCTTCTTACCATCATCACTCCTTGCCGCCCTATCGTTTTGTCTCGTTCTGTAGATCACGAAGCCCTCTTAATAAGCACCTGGTCGAGTCCGTCAAAATTCCGGATGCCAACTATTGACCGTCCCCATGCGGGACGGCCAACGATATCAAGGGTTCGTATTCATGTCAATACTACAAGGTAATGTCTCAGAGGCTGCGGGACAAAATCTGTAAGTTCACCCGTTTCCAATACTTATTCAATATTTGCCAATGTCTAGCGCAGTCTTGCGTTTCGGTGTTATAGGCCCTTTCTTTTTCTCACAGCGTTTCATTCAGGCTGTGCTATCACCTGGTTCTTCTGCTTATCGCGGCGCTGCTACAGTCTTTGCCCATACTCAAATATATTTCTTCGAAGAATCTGTATGTTCCATGAAGTAAATTTACATTTCGTCAGGAACATCGGAACATCTCTGTCTACCAATACCGATTATGACTCGAGTGACGGAGCTAATTCCCGTCCGAAGAATATTTCGAATCTCAGGCTTTCCCAGCCTCAGCCTCAGCCAGCCTCAACGATGTAAAAGGCTTGGCGTGAAGCATGAAGCTTGGTGGCGGCTCAGGCTTTGGCTTCAAGCTTCAGGAATTGAACATTGAAAGCCCTTCAGTATCCTAATACAATGGGCGTTCAGGTTAGGGGAGTCGGGACGAAGTTGGTATTACTTTCGGAATAACCAAATTGATGGGATGGAACTTAGTTGCCGAGTAGACTCGAACCAGTCTCACCGCCAGTCGATGACAATCGATCAACTCGGGCAGGCGCTCTAGTTGATCGACTGTCATCAACCGAAGTTGGGATTGGCTCAAGGGGGTCCAAATATGAAAAAAAAAAGACAGTGGGTCGATTAAATATTTTCGTGCATCAGCGCTGGACCTACCTACCTCCACGTGACCTATATGATGTCATTTCGCCTAATATAGGTCTATTTTCGCACTTTTTAGCTCATTTTCCGTGCAAAAGTACCTGCATAATGAATATTCCAATGTATTTAGCACAATTTGCATCCTACCGGACTCGTACTTCAAAATTAGTTCACTAAGTTGTCAATAAGGCATATGACATCATCACAATGCAGTAAGCATCGATGCTAAAGAGTGTGGTGAAGATGTTTGTAACACCAGCTATCATATTGTCAGTGGTAAGTAGAATGTATTGTGGTATATATTGCATCATGATTCATTCAAAATATCCTTCAAAAACTCGTTTTTAGACCCTAATAGGAGGGGTCAACTTTTTTTTTTCGGGCCTGCCGGCCCAACCTACCTACCTACCCGGTGTGCCGGGCCGACATCCCGGTACCCCCTTGGATTGGCTCGAGTCTAGTTGCCGAGCCCGCTCTACTTCTCACTGTCATCACGGTCGTCAACACACTCGTCGCAACTGTCGCAGATCTCACCAATACTCATGATAAGACTTGTGCCATTACGATGAAATATGACTTATGGCTGGGAAGGCATTAAGTATATTCTGGTTTTTGGTGCCTGTCTCTTTCAGTGGTGTGGGCTCGACATTCTGATTCGCTCCTTGTCGCCCTATTGTTACATTTTGTCTGGATCCGTCTTCTGTGGAGGCTTGGAGGCGACTTTTGTGCGGGATCACGAAACACCAATTAATCCGAGATCGTCAAATTTCCGTATCAACTACAGATCGTCGCCATTGTGTGGTGATCAACGACTTTAGAGGATCGTGTTACCTCTTCTCAAAGTCAACATTGGACAGATCGATGAAACAGATTGTTTCATCGATGTCGATGTGCACAGCTACTTCCCGGGATATTAGTTGGGACTTTAATGGGGAAGGACAGAAATGTCCTAGTCTGCGACGCCTTGTAAAACGGTTTGCTTTATCTGGGACTTGAGTGGTTACCGCGGTCCCTTTCAATGACCGTAAGACTGAAGTAGATTTGATGGTTGTCTGGCTATGTAAACTTTACGTTCCTTCGTTCTTTGAGTTCGTCTCTTTTTTTAGTCATGGCTCGCTATCTACACAATCCTCATTCACTATCCTAGGATCGAATGATCAGTGATACTTTCATAAATCAGACCAGATATGACCGTTGCATCAATCGCTGTTAGATAAAAGGGCGGCCCGCCAGACCAGGTCCCAGATAATGCCGATCATGCCACAGAACGTTTCGGTATATCTCGTTACACGCGATCACATTTCGTCTCTTGACCGCCCTCCCTTCCGTTACAATGACCTCTCTCCTTAAACCTCTCTTTCGCCTCTCATTTGTCATTACTTATGTTTTTGGGCAAGACCATACACAATGCGCCAATAGCGGATCAGACTGGTATACGAGTGTCGTCGGGGAGACGCTGTGTAAGGCCACTTAGAGTTACGTCTAATCTACATTAAACGGAACTCTTTATCAGGTCGAACGTATGAACGGCTACGAAAGTTATGTAATAGCCAATGTAAGACTCGTTCTTCTCCGTCAGGTCGATCTGAACTAATCCTCTCTCTCCCCAGATGTCTTGGGCACTTTGAATCCCAACACTCCTCTGGATACATGCAACGACCAAGTTGGTATGGCCGGTTATTGACTCCGACTGCGCCCACTCAAATTGTTCCAGAACCATAGCCGACTGTTGTTGTAATTCAATTGCGTTCGGGCTTAGTATGATGTGCCTAACGTAAGTGATATCCGTTTCCTGAGAAAGCAAAGGCGACCTGGTCTCATCATCGCATAGATGCCAGCAAGGAATAGGGAGTGGCAATGGAATCGACGCTGGTACATGCGTGTGTTTCACTCTGTAAGACTAACCCTCACCTTCGATACTGTAAGGCGTTGGCGCATATCAGCTATATCTTAAGCATGGATCAAACTCCTTCTGCACTCCCAACACCAACTTATCGTATGCATGATTCATGTTCATAGTACAATTCATGGGGAAGGTCTAATTTGCGATCCTTAGATTTACGACTGGCATACAAGGGGCGGTGTGCAATAATGAATTGAAGATTCACAACAGTTTCTATGACAGGGTGTTTTGGAGCGATGGATCGTGGTACGTAAAGACTTCATTATAAGTGACTGGTGCCCCCGATCTAAATGTACGCCCACAGGTTCTAGTATGTTGGATCTGTCCTCATAGAAATGGAATTACTGGACTTTAATGTGAGATCTCGTGAGACCTCGTGAGGTCCCGCGAGATCTCGAGCGATCGCGCGAGGTCACCGATCGTCGGAACAGTGATTCCGACGCTTCCGTTCCGAATTGAGCATTTTGAGGCACATCTTGTCACACTAGTCACATTGGTCGCTCCCAGGCCCGGTACACGCTTTTGGGTAGGAGATAATCTATTTTTATTTAATGTCTGGCAAATTCGTGAATAATTTGCGGCAACAAACACTTGAAAAAACAGAGCAGCCAAATAATAAAACTTGGTAACGTTCCCTCACCATGTCAACCGAATCCCGCCCTGTCCCATTGACGCAGCTCCTCGGCCATTCCCAAATGGCACGACGTCGGCAAGTAGTCAACCCAGTGCCAGTTGTTCAGAACGCGCATCCTACTGCACCAGAACCACATCCCAATCCTACCACCAACACAGAACCTCACATAAACGGCGCCGATCCGGTTCCGAGCCTTCCGACCACTTCACCGCTCTACAGGCTTACTGCCGCTGGCATCTACCCACCGCCCAGCCACACGACTGCCAACCCCTCGAGCACACTGCCTCAGCCGTATATGCGACCAGCACCAGCCGTAGCCGGGCTGCTATCGCATGCCTTCAACCCCAATGCATTCCTGGGAGAGCTTCCACAGTCCAGCACGACAGCTTTCATCGGATCCAACACTACTGGGCGGAAGAAAGCCTCCATCTTGTGCATGACATTGGGCGACCGCCAAGCACCCGTATGCCACATTCTCATATACCCCTTTGTCAGTCCACACCATTGCATACAGGCCGAAAAACACAATTATCCTCACGTTCAGAGAGGATACACGCTGCCCGAGTCCGACATCTATAACCTCGAACAGACGGACGTTGAGCCATTCCGTGCACACATGCAAAAACTCGGCTTATGTATCACGTATCGCACTACCAGCAACGACACTTACAAGGAAATACACGCCCAACTTCTTGCACATAATGCGGACGGGACGAAGCCCCAGATTCCTGGCCTGAAGACTGACAATCTCGACCATCTCACGTTTGACAACATGGGATGGTGTTTCCTTCAGCTGACGACTCGCAAACCGGACAACGCCTTACTTACATTTAACAAGACCATCAAGGAGACACAATCCAACCTCTCATACATGATTCAGTATGCTAGTCTAGAATCCAAGTTTGACGGGCACCGCAAGAAGAAGTACTTAGCCACCCCTGGCCAGTTCACCCTTGTCATTGGTACATTTTGAAGTATCTCAGCGCCCAAGGAGCAAGCTAATGACAATACATCACCCAGCACCCACCACTGCACCTATCTGTCACAACCTCTTGAACTGGAATTTGTACGTCGCTGACTATGGCCCGAATGGAATCCCAGATGCTGCAAGAAATGCAGTACATGCCTGTTTCGCAGAGCGGGCCATGCACAATCTCAGCTTCGTTATGCGACGCCGGGGTGGCACTGGTGATGAGAATGCCCTACCCTGCTTACGTGCATGCCGAGGTCTTTCTCCTGATATTCTTGGTGGAGACGTGCCCGTCGAGCATGGGATTCCCCGTTGTCCTGTCGCATTTGTCAATCCCAATCAAGCCGGCGAGCTAGACGAGGTGAGTCACAAAATTTTGGTCTTTCAACGGCACTGACTGGCCCGTAGTGTGGCCCATTGAACCGCCGCCCCAACAAGCGTCTGGCTTTGTCGAGGTCGCCCTCACCGCGTGCCCCTCCTGTACGAGGCCTATCGCCTATAAGGCCAGTGCAACTGCAGCCCTTCCCCCTTCCTCGTCCCTACTATGCGGGTCTAGTCTGGCCAGCGCGTGACCGTGCTGAGCTCGCTCGCCGCAAGCACTTTCCCTCCTTCTATACCCAAATGGTCGATCATATGGACACAATGGGAGACAACACCATGATTCTCAAGGGCCCTGATATCGGTGCCCTCGCGGACGCAGTCATCACCCTATGCATGTATTATGCTCAAACCGGGTGGGATGAGGAGAAGCAGGCATTCCACACATACATTGATGACTGGCAAGGTCCCCAATTTCAGTCGCCTGAGATCACTTGCGACAATTGGGGAGAGCTTGCCAGATTTGGACAGATGAGGATTGTAGTTGAGCCCAGCAGGAGCCATGGGGAGGGCATCAATAAAATGGTCTTCAGAGAAGCGTTGATCAGGGCATTGAGAGATACTGACCTTTACTCCACTTTGCCGAACAACTCGGCCTACTTCACAGCCAAATTTCCCATGACCGGTTGTACGACCCGACAAACCATCAAGTGGAGAGCCCAGGGTCTTCTCCTCGCTGCGTGCACAGTCACCTTTCGCATGCCGCCATTGCCTATCTCCCCGTTCCTATTCCTGGCCCTAATCGTCGAGAAACCTCAGCTGCCTGGCGTATTGGATGCGCTCACCGGCCCTGTCGTCAAAGCCCTAGATCCCGCGTGTGAGGTCTTCATGCAACCTTGGCTCGGACGCAGGCTGACTGACCCATTGACATCGGAGCCACCAGCCAATTGGGGAAGGGATCCGAGGTACCTCTGGATCACTCATTTCTGTGAGCCTCATTTGATGGTAAGAGTATAAGCACCCGTGGAACGTCCCACCCTTGCTCATCACACTTTTATTCCCAGGCGTTGGAGGTGGGATTTCAGACCCCAGACAGCGAAAAAGCCATACTTCAGAATAGGTTGGTTCTGAGACTGATCCTATTGTCTCATCCATTCGCCGAGCAGAGTGACAGTTTCAACGCCCTACGGCAAGGCTTCGCCTTCCATTTTGGACACGCCTCGTATACCGGTGGACTGGTACGTATGCCGGTATTCTCTTTTGATTGAATACCGTTAATGAATCCTAAACTGTCCAGCCATCGCTCATACAGAGTAGCTATCCAAGGATCCAAGACGATCCTGAACGCCTCCTGGAATATCTTGAGAGCATTTACGATCGGAAGATACACTCCGTCGACGCTCTCATGGATGTCATAGAGGTTGACACAGGCTATGTCGGCATGGATCCATTCTGTTCTACAAGATGTGACTGGGGTTTTGGCAAAGACCCCAACGGACAAGACCTGCCACTTTATATCAGCGCGAAAAAAGCGTTCGAGGCAGGCTTGCGCACCTATTTTGAAGAAGACTTGAAAAGGCGTGGGACGCGCTTCTTGGAAGTTACAACCAGCCTCCCTTATATGCCCTGTGGTGGATCGGCGATTAAGGTAGTCTCATCTGCATTCACCAGTTTGACGCAATCGGTAACACAGAATGTAAAGATACAGTTCCTGCCGCCTAACTATGAGGACCCCCCATCTCAGACATTCCGCACAAGCACGTGCTTCACACTGGTCAAGATCAAGCTCGATGTCGCGCTCTGTAGCCTCCTAGCTGGCCATGCGACTGACGTCTTCCCTAATTGGTCCGAATGCTTGGATTTCTGGCTATCCGATAGCACAAATATAGTTACAATTGTATAGACTAAATCATCCCCAATTTGAATCCATGTCATGTTCGCAATGTCACCGTCACAGAACCACCAGGTCGGTCACATAGCGTGACAGATGACAAAGACACCTCAATTGGCGTCACGTTCCTCAATACGGTGCCTCCCATTCCGTAACATCATGGTAATAACCAGGAGCTTTGGCCAGAGACACAGCACGTTCCGGGTATTCGCCTTCGACATCAGGGATGTGCCTCAACCTCCGCGGTAAAATGGGGGCCCACCCGAAAGTCACATAGAAAGCCTCACAGTAGAATTCGGCCATCTCCCGTTCAAGCTTCATCAACATGTCTTCAGTATATCTGCCCTCTTCATCACAAATAGCCTCCGGACAGGACTTCCAACAACACATGACATGGCGCATTGAACAGATGTATGGAGCCCGACGCAACCAGCTTGATTCTGATATACCGTGGTGAGCATCGCCAAGCTGCACCATCCAGCACTGGTCATAACGACCATGAGGAAAGCAGTGGCCCAGGTGTCTCTGATGCTTCCTCACAGCGGAATCCGTGTCGACAATATGTAGATGTTTGTCCAAAGATAAAAATTCCATCCTGAAAGCCAACTCCGACAACTCCCAAAGTATCTCGTGCACATCCTCTTCCTTTAAGTCTGGCATGGCCTTTCCTTGCCAGAACACCTCGGTGGAAGCCTCCTCCTGGACGGACATTTCATCCAGACAACCGGCCATGAAGTTGGCCGCCAATTCGCGACGATTGGTCTCCTTCCCTCTCACCCTGTCTTGTACGCCTGATTTCCCAACCCAGTCGTAGGTGAGAATCGTCCTCCACATTTGGTGAGTAAGTTTCGCTGGGCAGTATGACGGAGTCTGCATGGCAAGGTGGCCAAGGCGCAGGCGAAGCCACGTCTGGAGAGTGCTCATTCACTTAGCCGAATCAGAGATTGTTACGAACAAATCAGGCCAGGGAAATGCAAAAGGCGCGGCGGGAACATGTACACGAGCCTTGTCTGCGTCGACCGTCAGCAGACCCTCTTTCCAGGGTGTGCTTATCTCGGGCAACAGCTCATGAGTAATCACTAGCAATTTGTTCGACTTGTCTGGTTTTAAGTAGCCCTTTCTAGACCGGGCCGAGTGATTGTCTGTTGCCCCTAGCTCATTAGCCTGCAAACTAACACATATGGATTGACCTTACAAGGTAAGAAGACTGCGTCAGCTGGGGCTTTTCGCTTCCCTTGAGACTTGGTGCCCAATGACGCGTCCGTTCTCAGTTCGCCGACCGTCCAGACAAAGACATTCAGTATTCCCAGGTGCGACTTTGTGAACTGATCAAACGCAATGTATTTGGCCTCATCGGCTCCCGAGCCCACATACACCGAAGGAAGACGCAAAGGACATGTGCCCAGGTGAACATGGCCGTCGACCGTGGTCAGGACCCCGACCTTGTCAATTCGTGTATGGGCCAACTCTTCCAGCAGTCGGAGGACCCACACAGGTACACCCGCTCGTTGTAACTGCTGAGCCACACCGATATCTGTAGTAAAGCATCCGACCAGATCGACGTTGACTTTGGGCATTGAACTGGAAGGGACTTCTGTGAATTTTCCCCGAACAGTGCTGTAAAAGGTCCACAGGGCCTCCACTTCTAGGACCAGTCTTTGCGTCTCGGCAACGCATAGGCAAAGCCTGGCAAACGTCATCGGCAGGTTTCTCAGACGCTCCAGAAACATTGTCGCCCATCCCTTGAGTTCTTCCGCATGATTGGCCGCCGCCACACAAGCTGCGTCGCCACGAACGAAAGTCTGACATCTTTCTAGGAGGACCGTACAACGCTGAGCAAAACCAATTCGGCGTTCCATCGCCCAAAAACCCGGCCCTCGAACGAGCGAGGAGGTGTCGAGCTGGAGGAAGTCTCCTCGCACAGGCAGTTGAAACAAGGGTACGTCGGGATCCGACTTGGTTCGCTCACAGAGTCGCAAGCACGACAGGTGGGGGCGTGACGCGCAGTAAGGTTGGGGCCACGACAGAGGGTCATCCTGGCCATATCGAAAATCGTTTCTCATCCACATCTCACGATTGACGCCTAGGGGAGGTTCGAATAGCAGCGGACAGTTCGGGCTCGTTATATAGATATGGTCATTGACGAGGGCGCCGCACACTCCATCCCAGGCCTTTGTAGCTAAAGACGATATGAGTTACTTTCGTTTGGCACAGTTGACCCGTGCGAGACTCACATTTGTCTGGCTCAGCGAATTGCGTCAACAGGTTGGGATCTTGGCGTACAGCCGCAGCTGAGATTCCGGTATCAGAGTCGAGCCGCCTGGAAATCAGAGGTGATGAGTCTGGGCCAGTAAGCGGGTGATGGGGCGACCATGACTCGGGAACGTCACACCGACATACATCCAGGTGTGCTGGCATTTACGACGACCTAATGGTCCAGTCGTGTCAAAATTTGATTCCGCGGACGCAAAATTCAGCGATCCGATCGATCCACCCAAGTGTGGGGGTAACCGTGGGGTAACATTCACTCACATTGGGCGGCGTTGGGCAGACAATGAAAAGAAGGCAAATAATAGTCAACAGCCACACCCAGTGTAGTCATGGTTCAAACCATGTTTATGTAATGCACCCTCCAAGGACTGGGTCTACTTATGGTTGGTCAATGGGAAATCGCGGAGTATGAACAAGTCGGCTGGTGTCTCCCTTCAACATGTTGCCTCAGCCAGTACTCCTGCTCCTCTACAGGATGGCCATTACCGTCATCGACGGCCTAGCTGCCTGCTTTGGACCTCTTGGTCACATCTGATATCGAAAAGTGTGTTTGATCGGGTGGATGAGCGGTGATGTACTTATTGACACCCACCCTCAACAGGAGCCGGATGTTGACTGCCATTCAGACGAGGAGCTCCTCAAATTGTGTCAGTCCGTTCCTCTCGAACAGTGGGCATCTTTAGGTGCTCCACTCAGGCTCACATCCGATGTCGTGGGGAAGCTGCTGCCTCGGCCGCTGACAGGTTGGCCGTCAGAGGCGTTAGCTCAGGAGGTAGTTCACAACAGGACTAGCATTCCTGTACCTGCCATCCGGGGGGTTGTTCATCTCAGCCAGCATAGCAGCGTCATCATCATGGACCACATTCCAGGTATCACCCTGGCGGAGGCATGGCCCACCATGACGCTTTGGCAGAAAGTTTCTACAGCTCTTACTTTACGATCTTACGTCCGCCAGCTCCGTTCCATCCAACATCCCCGATCCCACATTCCCGGTCCCCTTTTTGAAGGCGAACGGGCTGGGCGGTGTTTCACCTCGCACATCTTCGGCCCCATGAGACCCACCCGGGGTCCCTTTTCCACCTCTAAAGATTTGACTCAGTTCTTTAATCACGCCATGGACGAGGCCGCACTCGCCCGCCTGTGCTCTCACAAGGGTCCCTTGCCAGATGATGGAACCTTAGTGTTCTCACATGTTGACCTAGCGTTGCGCAATCTGATCGTGGGCGAGGATGGTCACTTATGGCTCATCGACTTTGCGACCGCAGGGTTTTACCCCAAATGGTTTGAATACGTCAATATGCGGATGGATGCTCGGGTGGAACACGGAATGGAATATGACTCGGTCTGGAATGCAATTCTACCTTTCGTCTGTGATCCTTACTTCCGCACTTTTGATTGGATAACTACAGTCGCTCCTGATTTTTTATGATACTTTCAATAAACGGTTTATTTTTGATCCTCTGAGGATATCGAAGTGCTTGTCCACCGCTAGGGTACATTGGGTCAAATGAATGCGAAAGCTCTGTGTATTAACAGTTTTACAATGGACATTGTATTACAGGATGGCGGCAAGAGGTCGGTCGGTCGCCCACTCCTACAAATCATCAACTATTTCATCCATCACACGGGCGGCGCCCGCGACCCTCACTTGCTCGATGAACTCACCCATGGCGGTTCGCCAGTCGCCAGAAATGACGCCTTGCTCCTCTAGCAGGCGTAGAGCCCTGTAGCACCAGCGACGGCAACCAACGTTGATGTTATTTAGCGGCGCCTCATCGACACCCCCGTTGACCAGCATTGTAAGCAGATCGATCGCACGGAGATCCTGGGCGAGAGGAATGTCGATTAATGGGATGATGGTGCGGCCAGAGGGAGAATAATCGTGCACCTCGCACCTGATGAAAACGTTAGCACAATGTTAACGGGAAACAAAGGAAATACGTACGCAACGTATCCGCGCAAAGTGCCCCTGACCACCTCCGATACACCGTCCAGCTGAAGCCGGAGCGTTCCCTCAACGTTATTGTAGAGGATGATGTAGAAATGACTGGACTCGTCTCCTTGGAGGCTGGACCAAAACGATTTGGATCCAATTTGTAATCTGTATATAGGGTACTCGAGCCGGCCGGGTCCTTCAGCTAGAACACGGATGGCGCCGATTCGCTGCAGACAAGGGCTCAGTGTAAGCGCTACCCAGGTTGAATAGGAGAATAGTGCATACGAAAGACACGAGGGTCGACATAGCGGATGCTAGTTCCTTTCGCCACCACTCCCGAGGCTATAAAAACGGCAGCTGAGTGGTCACACACTCAGAAGGCCGACCATAAACTTTCGCGTGTGAACGCGGCAAAAATGGGGGGTGGGGGGAGAACCAAACTTCCAGATAGAAGAGGTTGACTGTCAGACAGTGTGGACCGGGAATAAAGCAGGGCTCCAATTTAAATGGGCTCAGTTACATTCAGGAATAGGGTAGAGATAACGCCAGCCCAGAACTACGGAAACAGTTGCGATCACGAATCTTGATTGACGTAGCCGTACTCAGCCGCCCTTCCACCTATATCGTCGCTCTGGGGCACTGGATTGATAAGGGTACGCCCTAACGATTGGATTGTCCTCACGATCACGGGTCGACGGATTATTGGTTTCGTGCAAGTGCTGCACCGTGGTTGGATTTGATCCCCAGATTGTCGGGCGCGCTGGACTGACACGAACAGGCATGGGGAGCAGAACGCGTGCCCGCATTCCAGACTAAAAGGTTTATCAGGTGGCGTTGCCCAACCTAGGGTGAAACATACCTCATGGCGGACCGCATAGTTCCTAGGCACTGCCCGCAAGTCAGCTGAGACGTCAGAGCACCAAGATCCTGCGGTGGCGTTGCACGGTCAGCGAGTTATCAGAGGTGGAGCCATCACCATGAGACTTACTGGGGTAACCATGAGGCCTAAACGATCAACCTCTTCCTCCAGCAAACGAATAGTGTCCTTCGCACCGACTAGGCGACGCGCCAATAGGCCTTCGTCGGATTGGTCTGAGCTTCCCTCTATGAGGCGTAACATAGCATCCTCGTGTTCGTTTCGGTCGGCAATGGACTGCAGTATATCAATAGAAGCGCGAGGACTAGTAGTTATCTTCTCATACTTTTTCAAGTTCCCGCTCCAATCGTTTAGCTTCCATTTGTGCGCTTGCTAAATCTGCTTTAAGGTGGTCATTCGTGGCTAGGAGGGTCTGAATTCTCTGAAAGGCCTTTCAGATCCTATGTCAGTCGATCCCATGCGCAGCAAAAAGAAGTGTGACACACGTATTCAAAGTCCCTCTGGATGGCCCGGTCAGTCCGCAGCGAGTGGCCAGCGGATTGCCCCCAAGTCGTCCCAGGGTATGGACTACCATATGAAGTAAGCGGCATGGATGCAAGGAGTGTGGTGACAGGTCCAATGTACGCCGACAAACGTCTCAGGCGCACTCCCGCGACAGATGCGTCCAGCGGGATGCTGGTTGAATGAAAGAGACGCGAATTTCCAAAGGAAAGAAAAAAGATCACATGACAGTGCCTAGGCCACGAGGTCCGAAGAGCCACAGTGACGTGACCTACCAGTAGCTTTGTCACAATGCATGACCCCGGAGAAGTCCGAACCTATTTCCAAAGGGAAAGACCAAGATCACATGACAGTGCCTAGGCCACGCGGCGCGAAGAGCCGCAGTGACGTGACCTACCAGTAGCTCCGTCACAATGCGTGACTCATGAGAAGTTTAATATCACCTAACCTCTTCGTCCCTTGCCATAATATCCAAATCGCCAACCCATGGAGGACACCGCGGCCGTATCGATAATGAGTGAGTCCCCTCCAGATCCTACCTGAGTGCGGCCAGGTGGGCCAGGAAAGACACGCTTCGCTATGGCGATTGGACGGATTTGCCCAGCTGGACGTTGAGCGTCGCTGGTTTGGCTACACGCGCGTTTAGACGTATGTCATCGTGCGCTGCCGCTCCTCTCCCCTTGCCATGGTGTACCCAATGGACGGACACTGATTATGCGACATCAGTGCAACAGGCGGCAGACTCCAATCTCCTCAAGTCGTTACCACTTCATAATCGAACGCGACTGCTTCGATTCCCTACGAGAGGATGTCTCTCCAATCGTGCTGATGTCGGTGAAGACCACGTCCAGGCACCCGGGGATGTGATCGCTGGTCCCGGTGTGTGGGCAGGGTTTGCCAGGTTCATTGAGGTACGCCTATGGTACATGAGCCTACCTCTGTGTCTGACTAGTCGCCCAGGATCTTGCTGACTCACTCCCCGCTTACTACCGTCGTGGTCTGCTCCGGCTGCCCGAAGCTGTCCCCAAACCAGTTCACCATCTGTTGCACATGGAATCCCAAAAACGTGTTGAACTGGTCGAAGCACTAATATCGTGGCGGTTGGTGGATGAGCTGATGCGATACGAGGGGATTGATGATGGCGAATTCAAGGTTGACTACAGTGTGAATTTCAAGCCAACGCAGACACTCACGAAGGTATACTGTCCTGTGGACTCCGTTTCCTTTGTTTCTCACCTCTTTTCGTCAGTGGGTGGCCCGACTGGCGGACTGGCCCGTGGTCTTACAAAGTGCGTACAGAAGTCGAGAGAGCACGCAAGAAAAGGCGGACCTTCCAGCCCTTACCGCCACAGATTTGTCCGCTGAACAAAGGGAGCTTTGGAAGGACTTACAGGTGGCCTGGTCATGGAATAGGAAAGGCCATGTAAGCTACTGGCACAAGTTGCTGCAAATCATAGAGGGCGTCGCATGGCAACTTCGTTGGATGAGGCGTACTCAAGGTGACCCTCAAACCTACGGCGATAAACTACAAGCGTAAGCGGTCACGAATGTTGACGTGATGAAAGCTGATTCTTCCATCCTGACAGGTTTGCCATCTCGCATGGCTACTCTGAGGTTTGGCAGCAAGTTCAAGGGAGTATCAGTGCTTTCGCACCGCGAAACAAAGACGCCGTAACAACCTTATTGCACTGTGTTACGATCTCTCCTTTGATTTTGTTCAAGTGGGTGCGTGATGCCGCCCCTCCCCCCATGCAATGTCTGATGGTAAATGGTCCTTTTTATTTCCCCAGCCTCCACTAAAATGCTCTCGCAGTACACATGCGGTGCCGATGACAGAGATAAACCTGCGAAGCTTCGTGAGGTTGAGCGCGGCATGTGGTCGATGCTTTTGGGTGTGGCTGCAGGGGCCTTTACCGCCGAGAATGCTCTTGTTTCGTTTCTGCATCTATGTAACGCCGACCTTCGCGAAAGCCCACCTGTTCTACATGGTCCTCCATGGTTCGATGTTGCTACTCATTTAAAACATCCCAAAGGCTCGCAAACGAGTTCTATCGAGGTAGCGTGGAGACTGGTCTTGAGAAGCAGCAAATCGAGACTCCTTCTGTTGATGGGGGGCCCAGCAACTTGTGGCCGAACGAGGTCTTCCTGGCGAATCTGCCCTCAAAACTTACGCCCTTTGTAGAGTTAGGCGAGCTCCTGTCTGCACCAGGCCTGGTGGCGTCTCATCTGTGGCCACCTGCGAAAGCGACTGGAGCAGGGGACAGTGCTCCACATTCAGTCGTGGAGGAGAGCCGGAGACGAAAGCGTGAGATGCAGGTTCAGGATTATACGAGCGACCACGCAGAAGATGAGAAAGATTCCAAGGTAGCGCCTAGGAAAAAAGCGAAGCAGAAGAAGAAGTCCAAACCCAAGAGCAAGACTGTCATCAGTAGTGCAGACGATGAGTCGGACGCGCAGCAGGTACCTGCGTCCGGCTCTGACGGTGTCCCCTTAATTCAACAGAGACCTCCCCGTGTTCGACTGTCCAAGCGGGAACTGGCCAAATACGCCCAGAAGGGAGCCACCGACGAAGATAGCATTTGGCGCTCCACTTTTATGGAGGTGCATCGCACCCAAAGGGCCGGTGATGGGTTCCGTAGGCCGACCCATGTGAACTAGACGACGCGTGTCCCCCGAGATGATATCGTCCTCCATGCAAGAACGTCCGCCTCCCCTGCCGTTCGTAATGAACTGACGGATAGAGCTGATAATCCCGTCTGGATTGACGCCTTCAGTGTCAATGAGAATCGATGGGTTCAATGTCGGATCGATTGCCTTCAAGCTTCAGTAAGTCCCCTGGCAATTGCAGTCTCTATTTGGAAGATGAATGTCGTCGTTCAGGACCCCTTTGAACGGGATATCCTCCAGTCTCTTCTGGCCTGTCGGACAGACAAGCCAGGGGAGAGTCCACCCTGGTTGGATCATACTGATGGCAAGTCGAGTATAGCGCATCTCAGGTATTCCGAGACGCTCAAAATCCTACCTCTCTTTCGTGAGCGAAGCGTCTTGGTTACGAACGTACCACTGGGTCCGAAAAAGTGGGGTTGGAATTCGTGGACTGCTAGGGAACTTGGAGATCTCGATACACCGATCATCGTGCACGGTATGTCATACCTTCAAGTGGGTGGGTTCGGGGCCGACGGTTGAACGCCGTTACAGAATCCGTGCGTCGAGTGACAGAAGGGATTTGCTCATTCCATGAAGCCACTGTAGAAGTCACGTCTACACTTCACACCGTGCTCAACGAGGGGTCTAAAGGAGCGACGGGTCGGGTCTTGAATGCGCTTACCCTCCCAATGCCAGATACTACACTTCAGACCCCGTTGTTTCGAGTAAGTCCGTTCGTACTCGACGGGGTGCCTCAGTTAAGAATAAATTACAGTCAAGTAGCTTCCCACTTGGAAGCGTGTAAGGTCACCCGTGCTATTGGGAATGATCTCCTTAGCGCACCGTTCCCAGCGGCTGCGCTCTCCTGGGTTTGGCCGACGGTCGCTGGCGCTCTGACCCTGCTCACTCCGATTTCGGCGGTTCGGCCGTTAAGATACACACTCTGGCAGGGCGCAAGATCTGGTTCATCATCAACAAAACGGAACAGCACTGAGAGCGGAGACACCTGGGATGCCTTCGTACATGACTTCCACGGTGATAGCAAGGTTAATCCCGAAGTGTATGAATGCGAAGTGGTCCTCGTAGAGCCTGGCACAATTTGGTCCGTTCACCGGCGAAGCGCATATTATGAGTAACTTATATCGGTTACTTTCTCCTCTAGGTTCCAACGTCCTAACACACTCCACGCAGTAGTCACTGAGACGAACTCCCTCATCTTCGGGCAACATTTCTATCCTACCTCTGCCATACGGTCAGTCGTCTATGGGCTGGATTCATACAGCCTTTCTGTCATTTGCCATCACAAACGTCGAGCACCGGGACATGAGAGTGCTTTTGTTGCGGATGATGGCATACTGGAAAAAAGTCATCACCGAAGGAAGAAGATCTTGCAGGTCAGTCATTTCGGATCTTGTTTATTTAACTCACTAACGAGCATACCCCCAGCGCACGAAGGCCATGTCCCAGACATAAGCACCCGTGAAGGTTTTTTGGATTTGGTGTGCTTGGGCAACCTTGTAATCTATCTTCCCGCATTTTCCGGCCGGAAAGATCGACATTGGATCGATCTTCGTTTTTGCTGTAGCGGCAGTATTGGGAGCTGGCGTCCTGGGCCAATCAGCGTCTCGCCTTGACCGGTCTGCACAACACCGGCGAAGTATATGAGGCACATGTGCCTTCAAACTGTCGGCACTACAGTTCGGCCAGGCTTATCGACTACCACGAGGCCGTTAAGAAGTCCCATCTCTACGATGCCATTGACATGGAGGACCGCTTGCATCGCACCTGGTTCCGGACGGACGTGGTTAAATTGTGCGAGGACATTATCGGTGACGAGCTCAAGCGGGAACAGCGACGAGAAGATCGACCGCAAGAGGACAGTCTTTTCTGGGGCCACCATTTGACATCAGCCGAGTGGAAGGTACGATTATTACAGTGTTTGTACCGTCCCGTTCTCACAGCCTTTCGCAGACATAGCAGACAATGTTGATATTCTCCGATATGAGGATATCAATCCGGTGGAGGACCCTGCTCAAGGGGATGAATCGGCACCCTCCCCTTTGTCGTCGTTGTCCGGAACCCCGGAGCCTCAGGAGGCTTCGTCTGCTGTGCCGCTGATGCAGCTGGCCAGTCCCACCCGCAAGAGGAACCCGAAGCATCAGGATGTCTCCGACTCACAGTCCCACATGAGCTCGGAGTCCAGCGAATCGTCACTCTCTTCTGCACTCCGCAAGAAGTCCACCCCTGCAAAGGGCAGGACATCCCTGGTCTTGGAAATGGACACTGACCAGTCGATCCCTAGGAAGACTGTTCTGAAGAAGAGGAGGCTGTTAGCCCGAGCCTTCCTGTGCAAGTACCGATGACGACAGCGGTGATACAGACCGTAAGATCGTGCGCCGTCCCGAGACCAAGCGCCGTGTCAGCATCGATTCCGAGGGTTCCAAGGATTCTGAGGCATCCTCGGCAGAAGGTGATAGTGCTTTTCTCGATGGCCTGGAAGGGCAGAGCCAGGCGACTTATGCCGACGGCGCACTCGTAGACAGCGAGCAGGCTGCGTCACAGGATAGCAACCCTGTGGATGGGCCGGCTTCGTTAGTCCTGCGATTCGAGTCGCCTACGGAAGAGGAACTCCACGGTCTCTCAGACGGCGAACGATTTGATGTTATAATGGCACGCCACGAGGCCATGTACGGCCAAGAGGTGACTGAGCAGACGCAAGTGAGCGCAAGTGTCGCATTTCCGCCAGATCAGGAACCAGAAGTACATACCACCGAGTGGAGACATACCCGTGTCAGCGGTAGTTTTTGGTGACGGCGAACTTGGCGAGGAATACCTTCGTTTCATGAGTGAGGAAGCGTTCTCACGTGGGTTGACAGACGAAATGGGGAACACGCCTCTGTCGATGTTGCTCCAACTAATAAGCGCCAATTGGACCTGCTGGCTGAGGAGGGAGAGACAACGGTCAAACGCCAACGGGTTCTGAGCTCCTCATCGGCTGGTGATATCGGCGCACTCATCACAGCGACTAGTGAGAGCTTTGTAGGAATGAGCGGAGTGGGCTTGCCACCTGACCTTGTTCAGCAAATCATCGTAATAGACAGCAGTCTACGACATCACGAGTCGACGGATTCTGGCACAGTCGAAGAGAACCAGATCTGGGATATCA